>JAZDUH010000103.1:2402500-3602500 GCA_036419115.1 Scarus forsteni | reverse complement strand
AATCTGGAGCAACTGTGTGATGCCATCATGGCGATATGGACCTTGTTGAACCAATGCGATGAAGAATTAAGGCAGCTCTGAAGACAAAATAGAATCCAACTGATACTAGCAGCCTTGAGTATTTCTCGATACTGATATTGATCCGATACGATATCAGCAGGAATCAAACTGACTTTTATGACATTTTGTTATATGGACTGTAAGAAAAGTCTTGATCAAGTGAGATTACTCAAACAGAGAACAGTAGTCAGCAATAGTAGGTATGAGAAAAACTGACCCATTTGTTATTATGGGTTCGATACATTTTAACTTTAACATAAGAATGTTGTACAGTTAAATGTATTAAAAAATAAATTAGAAGACCCTGAAAAGTAACCTCAATAAATCCAATATACCCAAAAACTTATATTTTTAAGTTGCAAAATAACCACTGTGTTTAACTTAAACATAAGCATATTCTACAATTGAATTAAGTAAATAAAAAATAAGTGTGTGCTTATATCAGAGGTTTTAGATGCAGGCCGATATAATCCTTTATTTGTTTCTTTTGCTGATATCAGACTGAGATCTGATATCAGTATCTGATCCGGACACCCCTAGTCATAGCTTCTCACCCCGTCCGTAGGAGCCTGTTTGCTCTGCCTTTGCTCTTGTGCCTCGACTGTAATAAAGTCCTCACTGGCTGTTATTCTGCATGCTGTCTGTCTATTTTTAGGGTTCTGGATGGACATCGGTCAGCCCAAAGACTTCCTGACGGGGATGTGTATGTACCTTCAGTCTGTACGACAACACAATCCCGAGAGGCTTCGCACAGGCCCTGGTTTCCTCGGCAATGTTCTTGTGGTGAGTTCAGCATCATGTTTTTGAGCCATATTGTTTATTAACTTTCTTTTTAACTTTCTATTAACTGTCTTTACTGGTTTCTGTAGGACCCCACAGCACAAATTGGAGAGAACTGCACCATCGGCCCAAATGTCACCATCGGTGCGGGCGTGGTGGTGGAGGACGGAGTGAGGATAAAACGCTGCACGGTGCTGAAGGGAGCGCGGGTCAGATCGCACTCCTGGCTGGAGAGCTGCATCGTGGGATGGAGCTCCTCTGTCGGACAGTGGGTGAGTAAGATACAGCAGTGTTTATGTTAACAGCATTTTTTATGTCAGTTTTAGTTATAGTTTTTGCTGAAAATAGCTTTTAGTTTTAGTCAGAATTGAATCATCTAAAATGTTTTAATTTTAGTCTAGTTTTAGTCGAGGAAATCTGCTGTAAATTTAGTCGACTGTATGTATGTATATCATGTATAAATGAACAGAAAGAAATGTTCCTTTTGTGTGAAATGCAGTCACCTTTATTTTGGCTTCCCAGCAGAGCATCTCAGTCACAATACTAGTAAAGCACTCCGAGAGCGCAGACCTCTGCCAGCGCCACAGTCCTCACCCATATTGTGATTTTCACTATAAATATTAGTCCTACCTTTGTTTCATCTAAATATTTAGATTCCTTGACCATGAAAACATACCATTAGCAATTGGATTCATAATGATATCTATTTTAGTTCAGTAGTTATTCACGAAAATCACATTTATCACCATGGCGGATCCAGACGGTGATCCGGATCACTCCCAAAATCTAACCATTTGTTCCTTGTCCCAATCCGGACATTTCCTGAAAGTTTTATTGAACACGGTCCAGAACTTTTTGAGTTATGTTGCTAACAGAGAAACAAAACAAACAGACGCCAGCAATAACATGGCCTCCTGGTGGAGGTAACCAGAACTGACAACAAACAGTGAACCTGCTCTACATGAATATATCAATTCATAAAGAGAGCAGCTCTGATTGGATCGCTCCACAACTTATCCCACCAAAATCGAATTCATTTTTGCATACAGATGAGTATTTATCAACCTGATCCTGGTATGAATGTAGGCGTAGGATTTGGTCATGTCCCATGTCAGGTATTAGTTTTATGTATGAAAATTTACCTTCAACAGCTGATGTCGCATGACTTTGTCTGATTATTTTACAGTCTATGCACCTTCACAGCTGTCAAGGTCACCTTACAGGGCAAGCTAAAGACAAACAAATGGAAATAGATAGATCTTTAAGAAAGTCACAAGGTATGAAGTTATCTGATCAAGGTAGGGCAATTAGCATTGTAGCACATTTAATTTAATGTGTTTGTAATGAAATGTTTCTATGTAACATAAACATATAACCAACATAAGATAATTAAAAACATAATTTTAATGTAGAAGATGCTAAATTTGAATTTTGAAAGAAGGAAATATAAACAACTGGTAACAACACTTTATAAAACTCAGGAGACTGGATTTGATTCTCACAAAATAATTGTATTGTTTTGAAAATAAGCAATCAAAATTTTTAAAAAAATGTAGATTTTAAATTAATCAGTACAAACACAAATATTGGGTTGAACTACCACACCTTTTTAGAGTCTTTACAGTGTTTCAGTTCATAAGAAAACCCAAAACAATTCAAAGATTCAGTCTCAGTTCAATATAAGAATGAAAAAACGTGTCCCTGATAGTGATAATGGGTTGGATGTCGATGAAGATGAAGTTGTTGGTGATGATGATGATGATGTTTGTCCTTCTGAAAAAACTGGCCTGTATGAAACAGACCAGAACCATTGTATTCTGTATGGTAACATGTTATTTACTAAACAGGTCAACAAATATGTATATTTATGGGATTTGAAAATGAAGAGAAGGTCAATATTCAAAGTGACTGAAGGCAGGTAGTTCCAGAGGCATGGAGAGAACAGCTGAGGCCTCTGGATCGCATAGTGGGCAAGCGGGAAGGTGGTCCAGTGAGATGATGGAAGAAGAAGACCTGAGTCTGCAGAATGGTGTGTTGATGTGCAGAAATTCAAAAAGCTTCCATTCATCTGTGTCACCAGGTTCGTATGGAGAACGTGACGGTGCTTGGGGAGGACGTGATCGTGAACGACGAGCTTTACCTGAACGGTGCCAACGTGCTGCCTCACAAATCCATCAACGAGTCGGTCCCAGAGCCGCGCATCATCATGTAGCACGGGGATGGAGGAGTAAAACAACCCAGCGCCTTTTTTTCATATGAACATGACTGAACACCCAAAGTGTGCCAGAGAGAGGAAGAGGGACAAAAAGATGGGTGACGTACAGAAAAAAGGAGGAAGAGAATGAAAATGTTCTTTTTTTATTGTTAATTTGGACTCATTTTAGCCCTGCTTGGCTGCATCGTCCATCCATCAAACGCTAATGTCCTGAATGTGGCAGACAGCAAATGTCTTGCGTGAAAACTTCTTTAGGAAATAATAACAGTTAGGGAGGGAGCTGAAACAGTGGGGCTGGTACTCTGTCAGAAGGTGGAGGGACTAGTATGATGTAAATCAGGGGCGGGGTGGGGAACTGTTAAGTCACTATGCATTTGAAACTCATGGACACTTAAGAATCTCAGACAAAATCAGGTCACACCACGTTGACATGTTTTAAAGACTGGAATCTCATGGAAGAAACTGACCAAGTGAACTAAATCTTGTTGGTTTAAACTACAGCTGCAGTTCTAGATTCTCCTGGAGGTGACAGAGTGTGCTTTAAACTCATCATCAGCCACATAAATTTACTGAATGTTTACTCTAATGAGGCTCATTCTGCAGGAAACAGAGGAATATTTTCAGACATGTATGTTTGTGTGTCAAAATAAGATTAATTAGCTTGCCATAGAGTGGAGTGCCTCCTCTTGCCTTGGTTACCTTTTAAGTTTCTTTGTTTGTATCTTAAAATCTGTGCATTTGAAGGCTTAAAAAGTGAACAAAATGTAGCAAGCTCTTTACAGAAATGCTTCTGTAAGCCCATTAATGGATCTCACAGTCAGGCCTGTATGGAAGAAACTGGGAATTTCACTCTAACACTTAAATGTAGGAAGCAGATCAACTCAGTCTGTTGATTTCTGTTTAACTGGAACAAAGTAAAATTTGGAAAGTGTAGTTCTAATCATACACTGTGATTTGGATTGGCCTCAGCAGCCCTTCTCTTTCTCCCCTTCTTGCAGTAACTTTAGTTAAAAATAGACGTGTAGATGTATGTGTGGGGGGGCGTATCTTTTTTCGTTAAGCTTACAGCTCTTCAATAACTTTGGTTGTTAAAACTGAGATCATATTTCTCCAAACACTGGTATCAGTCTAAAGGTGTTTTCACACCAACCATATTTAGTGCGCACCAAAGAAGTTCTGGCCCAGGGTTTGGTACGTTAGTATCAATATGAATGCAACCACCGCACTTTGGTGCGCACCAAATCAGCCGGTCTGAGACCTCCATGAAGGGGTGGTCTCGATCCGCTCCATCTCCTGACATTTGGTGCGGTTTCACTGGTGTGAAACAAAGTGGTCCGAACCGATCTACTTTTGATGCATTACTTCCTGTTAATCCCGCGATTGAATCTTTTGCTTACTCAGTTTGTCAATTTGTTTTTTCTGGTTGAGGATTATGATGATTTACGAGGGTCCAGAAGGTCACGATAAAAAAACACACTTGAAGGAAAATGTAGAAGAGAGCGAAACGTAAACATTGGTTGTATAAAATGGAAATGGAAATGTGTGTAGTTTATTCCTTTTTTGAATATCTTTTCAACTCTGCAGTTGTTCTGACTGTTAAAACTGATGTTTTATCTTGATACAACTGTATCCAAAGTTATCCAGAGGACTGATTCTCAGTCTTAGTGCCCAGAGTTTAAGATTTTGGGCATTACCTCTTTGCTGTGGTTCTTCTCGACACTTTATGACACAACCATCGAGCCCAAGTTTCCATACAATAAAACACAGACATGAGGCATTTTCATTAATCATTATTTACCTCTCATGAGGTCACACTGCTGGGCTTAATGAATCTGCAGTCTTTTCCATGATGGCCTCTGATGGGGGGCTGCCAATGATGATGCAATCGCAGAGGGCTGAGTAGAGGGCCAACAAATGGACCCCCCGCATTTGTCGTGGATGAAGAGTCAGGCAGCTGCTCTGCACTTAACAACACATCGCCTGGGCTAGTTTTTTATTTTGCCATCAGTGGTGTGGAGCCCAAAGAGCTTCCACAGGGTGGCTTTGCCTGATCTCTATTTTCTGGAGGTGTGGGACCCTATAAAATCTGCGATCACAGAATCATGAACAGAATCACGGAAATAGGCATTAAATTCAGAATTTAATATAAACACGGAACATCATGGAAATGGCCAGCGCTTACGTAAAGTGTTTTTTTGGACTTAGAAGGAACACATCTCTGTAAAATTCCCCAAGGGGGTCACTGACACTGCAGATAATGCACGCTTCACTTCCTCTCCCCCTCCTCCTCCCTTCTTAACAATGTCATCATGTCCCAGCCGCTGTCTGAGACACTGGCTGACCCTGAGTTCACACCAAAAGCTATCTGAGCGTCCAGCAGCCATTAATTTTCAATGATCACTGGCGTCAAGGGGCGATGGTCTGCGCAATGCGAGCAACACAAGTGACCTCAAGCGGCGTGTTGGTTGGCAAAAAAGCTCCAAAACTCCCGGCTAGCTCCGGAGAACAGGGCAGAGCAGATTGTCAATGAGTATTATGTGTCAGGAGATCAAATTTTCTGAAAATTATGTCAACATACTGTTGACTGGATACTTAAAGATATGTGTGACCACCTCAAGAGTGATTGACAATGTTTAATAACTTTATACAGTGTCTTGGGGATAATTTGGGTAAAATACAAAAAAATAAAATTAAAATAGATGAAACAGAATATGGAAAAATTCAAACAGAATTTATAGGGCCCAATGTTTTACTGCCTATGTGCTGGAATAAATCAATCTGGATTGGACTGTAGGTCTTTAAATGCATTTAAATACACAATGTGTAGTACAGAAAAATGATATAATTAAAGGGCAAAAACATCATAATTCAATAACTGAATAAATGAAAAAAACCACTTTGATATGATATTTAGGCCATATCATCCCAGTCATTTTGTTGCTTTTTTTCCATTTATCTCTGTAGTGTTTTTATTTTAAATATTTTTTCCATTACTCCATACAGTTATAGTTGCTACTCAACCATAACTGTACCTTGAAATTACTATGCATCTTTTAGGAATATTTTACCAATGCATAAAACAAAAAAATAAGGCTGTAGAATAATTTGGCACATATGATTCATTTTTTTCCAGTTTCTTTTTACTATCAGAAATATAATGAAGTTTTCTGGCCTGATTATCAAGAGGTGAAAGTCTAACATCGTGACAGCCCTAATCTTTTGTTTTATAACCGACAGTTTCTTCACAGACTTATTCTTATACAGCCCAAGTCAAATTTCCCCTCTGTCATATCATATTCTACAGGTGTAATGTTGTAAAAAGCTACCATGTTATTTGTGGTCCACTGTTGACACTGGTGAGCATCAAAAACCCCTCTTCTTGTTTGTATTAAGATTGTAAATAATGTCAAACTGATAAATTTGCTCGTCTGTATACTAGTACAAAAGACAACAACAGTTTGCTTTCATAGCAGCCTGGTAAATACCTTCTTATAATGCAGAGGGTGACGTGATGACGTTAGGACAGCCCTGTCTTTTCGTGCGATTTGGCCCACTTTATAACACTGAAG
Source organism: Scarus forsteni (assembly GCA_036419115.1). NCBI lineage: Eukaryota > Metazoa > Chordata > Actinopteri > Labriformes > Labridae > Scarus > Scarus forsteni. The sequence continues at coordinate 3,595,876 of JAZDUH010000103.1, read as the reverse complement.
TCTGACTGTGAAACCATCCAAAGGAAATCTGCAAAATTGTATTTTTTCCCCAACTGCTGCTCTGAGACACTAGAACCTTAATGTTGCAATATTTTTCTTGTTACTCAATAATTGTTGGAGTTGCCTCCCTTGCAAATGTACTTGAATTAATTTGGGGAGCATTGAAGAGAGTCAAATTCAAACTTTCCTCATCCCATGGTCACATAATTTTATTCCTGGTACATCAGAAAGCTGTAAAACATCATCAGATGAATTCCTCTGAATCTGTGTGTCCGTCATTGTTTCATCTCAGTAGCTGAGGATGCATCTTCTACATTTGAAATGTTACTGACCAGAAAAACACAAACACTGCAGGTGAAACGACCTGTTTGTCCTCTGAACTACAGAGCGCCTTTGTGTTGTTATGCAGTAAGTGGTGAACAGTATTTAGAGCTCTGAACATGTTTAAGTCTGCTTGATTGAATGAAGTGTATTCTTGTAATGAAGTCTTTTTTAAGAGAATAATATAATCTAATGACCTCATTCATCTTGTCTTGTTTCTTTATTTGACATTTTTTAAGCTTGTGCTTGGGAAGAATGACCTTCATGGTGGATTTGTGGAGTTTTGATATATGTATACATGTTTTTAATATATGCATATATGTGGCTTCAGCCTGCTCTATAGTAAAGTTACTTAAGATAACACATCAATTTGTGCTATACAAATACAGACAGATAGAATATGAAAAATAATGAATTAGTAGGAAATAAAACTGAACTGATAACACAAAATTAGTAATTAAATGCATATATAAAATATCAGTATAAATAATAAGGAAGAGTAAAAAAAGACAAAAATAAGATAGAAAATCTGGATTTGTAGCTGGATTCGCGACACCAAAATCTATTCAGAATAAATAGAAATTAAATTAGAAAACTAACAATGAATGTTTAAATATTTGTTATAGGAATGAAAACGGGCATCAACAACACAAACTGAGAATAAAATAAATAAATGAAAAATCTCTCAAAACAGTAATAAACTAAATATTTTGTTATATATTTTATACGAGCCATTATAAAAACATGAATTTTCTTGGCACGTAAGCCATATTTATGTTATACGGTCCATACTTCATGCTGCGTTATATTATAGGAAAAAATGCCTTGTAGAGTTTTTAATCCAGCAGCAGGTAAAAAAATGGAAATTTCACACCCTGATAGAGACACAAGTGCATCACATTAACCCCATGCTACAAGGCTGGGAGGTACTATTTTATTCAGATCACTATGTGGTTTAGAGCAGCAGTCAGACAGATCATTGTAACCCTGGTAATTCATTTAAAGCAACAGTCAAACATATCGTTGTAACCATTATAATTAATTTAGAGCAATATTCTGACATTGAGTTATCACAGTTACCAAGATAAACTCGGCGGAGTAGACTGTTGCTAAAGGGGCGAAGCACGTATTGCGAAGTCCGCAGGACTACAAAACTGTAATCATATCACTCCGCAGAAAGAAGTCCGGTTAGTTTAACGGCTGACTTACTGACTGTTTGTTGCCCAAAAAGAAGGATGATTAAAACTTTTAATTAACTCAGAAAATTGTTCAAAAGTGGATGACAACTTGAAAACAGCGCCAGTTGAAATAAAGCTTAGGACCAGGCGGTTTTTAAATGATGGACGGAAAAGAAAATGTCGATGATGAGGAGGCAGGACTCTGCGAAGCGGTTCAGTTCAATCACTGCATTCCACCCTGAGAGAGAACATGAGTATCAGCCCAAAAGTAAGTCATTTTTAAAATATTTTTCTAGTTATTGCACTCGATATGAAGCTGACGTCAAGACATGTTGGATATTAAAAATGGTTTTAACTACTACGTTAGCACATTTTGAATTAAGCCAGCGAACGTTTCCGGCTCTTTTTGGAGAACCGTATGGTTCAGCTCAGCTCGGTTATAAATTCGAATCTTTCGGCTCCATAACGGTTCTTCAACCCAACGGTTCAGTTTTAAGCAATTTATTTATAGATATTTTCAGTTTACAGAACACAAAACAAAACATCAGCCCGCCCACCAACCTTCCAACAAGGCTTAAAAAGAAAATATACTAATATTGACCAAAGTTAGTCTCTTTTTCTAGCTATTTTATGGTTTCATAGTAATTATGCTAAACACTGTATTTTTTAGGACATTGTTCCACATTCAATTAGAGTTCTAAAGACTAATTAATGTTCATGAATTGTCACTGTCATAAATTATTGTTATAGTCCTTCTATCTTTGCAGTCCCCTCTAACCCTTCTATAACTTCCTTAAAAATAACGACAACATTAAATTTAAATGAAAGATAAAGAAAGAATATGTCATTGACCTTAGCTTTTGTAAAGCCTTTTGAGATCATATTTATGATTGTGGGCTATTTAGGTACTGTTTGATTATTCTTTGTACCATTGTTAGCACAAGAAAGTAAAGAAAAGGACCCATTAAACTTTGTTCTGTCAAAAATTTGATCTGTATGACTGTGTTTCGCCAGTCTTCTATCCTTACTTATTTACTGTTACTTAAAAAAATGACTAGTCTTAGCTTGCAATCTTCTGTAGCAGCAGAACCAATACTTATTACCTCCAAGACCGCAACTTTGAATGACTGCAAGAATGGTTAGGAACACTAAACACAAAATAAATGCAACATATTTTCAGCTTTTTCTGTATTACCAGAATTATTTTTTTGAGTTACACTAAACAAATAGTTGATGATATTCTCAATGAAAGGATAAAATCAGACATGTTGAGTTCAAATCATAAAGCTCATTTGTGGTTACTAAAGGCAACAAAGACAATTTAATTAACTTTTTCTATAAAAACATTTGAAAATGCTGTTTATTAACAAACTCCACAATAAGATAAAGCAGAACAAAAAAAAATCCTGTTTCTAAAAATGTTAAAAGAAAAAATAAGATACATGGATAAACAGAGTGCACAATTTTAATGCTGGATAAGAAATTACATACTATCTACTGTGTTCATAATCACTCCTTACTTTCTGTGTAGTCAACTGCATTAAAATATATCATTTTTGAAGTGGTGCACTCTTATCAAGGATGCATTGTAAAATAGTAAATCTTTAATTATCATTATACCACCACAATATACCACAGTGCAGTGCTGATGAAAACATTGTTGAACATTAAGTTTAACCTCCCTCATACAAAACAGAATAAGAATAAGTGGAGTAATAATTGGGAAAACAGAGCACAGAAAAGTTCATATTCAGAGGCGATTTTAATACATTTATAGAAAGAGTAACTCAGGACAGAACTAAGGTTTTCTGTTGTGATTATTATTATGAGATCATCATCTGATGCACAAAGGAAAGAACAAATGTCCAAATTGTTGCATAGAAAATGAGTTAAATGATCAAAGAACTCATCATACTTCTCACATATTCACTGTACCTGTTTTCGTTAATAAAAAAAAAATCATGGCAGGTATGTGCCACTTCACAAGTCTCTTGATTAAATTTGATTCAGTGGTTTGCATCCATGATTTTTGTTGCTGCTTCTGCTTCTTTTTCAGTGAATTCAGGCAATCAAGTAAATATAAACTTCACTTGTTAATTGAAAAGTGCTTTTGAAATCAACTTAAGCAAAATTTCTTTTCAATGTTAACCAAATAAATGCATTTTTCTAGGTCTAGTCCACCTAAAATAGTTTTTCTCCTCAAAAGCAAAACTGATACTGCTGCTCAGCAACGTCTACCAGATTAATCTGTTACGCTATCTCTGCAATGATGTAGAATCATCTACATTATGCAACGTGTGAATTCAGTCAAACGCCACTGTTATATATTTTACTGATCTGCGATTATTGTTGATTGCCCACTGCTAATTAGCTTAGCTCAAACAGTGGGGGTCAATGGGTAGCGTTAGCCTGCATCTGCCACAGTTATCAGATAAGCTCCTCAGTAACTCTAAATATTCCTGTGTGCTTGTTGTAACTTGTTTTTCTTACTGCATTGTTACCTTAGCTATTTTTTGACTAAGGTTAGCATTGTATGTAATTTCAAAAGAAATATGTAGGGTGTGTGTGCAAACCACCCCGGATGTGCTGTTTGTAGGTTAACAAAACAAAGCCTCTATTTATGAGTAGAGGTAGATAATACGATGATTGTAGAAGATAAGCACACAACAAGCACACAGAACAGTTTAGAGTTGCTGAAAAGTTTATCTGATGACTGTAGGCAGAGGCAGGCTAATGCTACCCATTGACTCCCAGTGTTTGAGCTTAAGCTATTTAGCGATGGGTAAGCTCGTCTCTTCCAAGCATGTCGAGAGAATGGAGTCTGTCTGCTTGTCATGGACTCAGGAGTGAGGCAAGACATGAAAACAAAACTCCCTTTAAACAGATTCACAGTGTATGAATCCCACTAATGGCCCTTTTCCACTAGCACGCCTTGGCCCTACTCTACTCGGCCCTACTCGATTTGCAGCGTGTTTCCACTAGCCTGGTACCTCCTAAAACAAGCTAGTTTTAGTACCTACTCTGCTCTGGTTCCAAGCGAGCTGAGTTCATACTAAAAGATGACGTCACCGACTGCCGGCTACTGATTGGTCGGACAATGTCGTCATCGATGAGTCATGAGCGCGACAACCTAGCATGCCAGGGGTCGCTACCATTAGCTTACCCTCATACATCTTTTCTTTGCAGCTCCATTGCTCTCGTCCTCGGCTTCATTCTGTTGTATAGCTTCCAAAACTCTCCTGTGCTTCTCAAGGGGTATTTCTTCTTACCACCTGCAGCCTTCTTCTGCTTTCCTTTTTTACTCAGTTTGTGACAAAAAGCCACAGATTTGTTGCGCTCAAAATGACGTCACTGCAGTGCTGCTCAGCTGTTTACAGCGACGCTGCACTCCGTTGGGCAGGCCACTGGGTCTAATGGAAAAGCAGCACAAGGCGAGTCAAGTAGAGTAGGGCTAATGGAAAAGGGCTATAACAAACCTTGATTTAGACTTTAAGTGTTTTTGAGCTTTCCAGCTACAATCTGCCACCACCCAGCCATGAGCCTTGACCTGAAGGCATCCTCGGATGTTCTACCAGCACCTTTATTTTCACTGGTGAAATCTTCAGTGAGACTTGATCCAAGAAAGAAATGCGAAGAAATGGAAACAGTCTCTCAGTGAAATAGCCTGTGAAGGTCTGAATGACCGTGTTGGTTTCAGGATCACTGAACGATAGCTTTCCTCTTTCATACTCCAGCTGGACTCTGATCCTCTGTGGCTTCATTTTTACCGAGATAACTTTTTCTTTTTGTGACGAAGAGCTTCTGCGGTATATTCCCTCTGAGTGACTCAACGCCCAATAGCCAACTGCCATCTCTCCCTTCGTTTGAGCCGACTCCTTCACCACACCTACGCTCCAGTGCTTGTTGTCTTTTACCTCAACATCCCAGCTGTGAGTCCCAGAGTCAAAGCCCTTCGTGCCCAGGACACATTCACTGAAGTCAAACCTCTCTGGGTTATCTGGAAGCTCCTGTCGTGTTTTGAACTCCACACTGGTGAGATCTTTGGACAGGATGAGGTCGGGGTGAGCAGAGTTTGGCTCCAGAATCACAGGAGTGTATTTAATCTTCTTCCTCATGTTAATCCAGATGTTAAAGCTCAGGTTGCCCAGGTGTTTGGCCTCATCGATCAGAGCTCCTGAGAGCAGCTCTGGATCTTCAGGCAGGAGGCACTGCTGGACTGTTCTCATTGTGACCTCGTATCCTTGGAGAAATGAGACATCATTGGCCTTCAGCTCCCCCTCTGTGGCATTGATGGTGCCAGACAGAGCTGCTATGTCTCTATTCAGAGCCTCAATCTTCTCCTTCATCCTCTCACTCTTCTGCCTCACTTCCTCCTTCAGAGCAGAGATCCTGACCTCCTCTTCCTCCTTAAGGAACTGATGAAGCACCTTGAACTGCTCTTTAATCTGACTCGCTGCGATTCTTCCCCGGTTTTGGATATGATCAGCTGTTTGGTCACAGTTCCTCTTCACTTTAAGGAAGAACGTCAGCTTCTCCTGAAAAGGTTTTAGAGATCCTCGTAGCTCCTCTTGGTGATTCTGAGCAGCTTCATCGGTGGGTTTAAATTTGTGGTTGTTGTGTTTGCTTGAGTCTCGACAGACGAAGCACACCGGCTGCTGATCATCCTCACAGAAGAGTGTTAGTTTTTCAGAGTGCTGGCTACAGAGAGGCTCAGACTTTGTTGAATCATGTTGATATCTGTCCCGTATGAAAGCCTCACACAGGTTCTTCAAAGCCAGGTTAATTGGTGGGTCACCCGCCAAAGAGATTTCTGCACAAACAGGACACTGATGGATTTGTTTCTCTGCCCACCAGCTCTGAAGACACTCTTTACAGAAGCTGTGACTGCAGGACACAAGCACAGGCTCTTTGAAGATCTCATGGCAGATGGGACAGGAGAGATCCCTCTCTGGCTGAGAGAACATTTTCAGGCTGAAGATTAAAAAAGGAGTCAATCCAGAGAGTACCTTAAAGTTAGTTTCACTTTTGAGTTGTTGCTTCTCTAAGTCTTTTGTTTGTCTTGAAGAAACAGCAGCAGGTTGACGTAAAGAGTCCTCCTGTTGTCCCAGCGCTGTGTTTAGAGGATTACTGAAAGCATGACGGTTTTGAAGCTCCCAAGCCTGCTCTCGTTGTGAAAATAAAGGTACAGGGAAGATTAAGCTGTCATGTGACAAGTTCTGCTTTATTAATCTACATCCGTCTTGTGCATGTGACCTCTTCTGTAAAAAGTGACATGAATGTTTTACAAGCTAATTCAAGTGACAGGTGCAGTTTCTTTATTATGCTGCCATATAAACATCTGAATTTGAGGTCAGCTGCAGTTAGCCTACTTTGGCAGTGCAGTAAATTCTGCATCTCTGTTCTCTTGCTGTGTCCCAGGTCATCTGTAAAAAAAACAAACTGTTTTTGACCTGCCAGTTATAATCAGGGTTCCCACAAATCCTGGAAAACCCGGGAAACAGGGAAAATGGTTGATCGCTTTTCCAGTCATGGAAAACATAGAAAATGAGGGGGGGGGGGGAGTCCTTGAAAAGCTTGACAGGGTATCTGCAGTGTCTTAAAAAGTTTTAAAAAGTCTTAAATCCAATAATTTGATTTAACGCCTTAAAATGTCTAAATTTCTCCTAGAATTCCAAAAAAGGTCCCAAATATAATTTTGAAAGGTCTTAAAAAAATCTATTGACGTTTTATTGAAAAAATGCATAAACTTCAGTCTCGCTTTGAATGTTTTGATTTTTGAGGACACTATAATGTTACTATAAAGCGGAACTAAATGTCGGCTACCCGTGCTACCCAGTCAGAATTTGTCAAACACCGCCAGCTATTGCTATAGTGAAATGGTTTTTAAATTGTATACATAGTGGTCTTAAAAAAGTCTTAAAACGTCTTAAATTTGGCTTGTTGAAACCTACAGAGACCCTGCTTGAATTGTCCTTCTACCTTGTTTAGTGAACAAAAATCAAACATCGGTAATAAAGTAAAAATGTATTTGGTAACTAATGCACACTCAACCATAAAATATGAGTGGATAAAATAATGCAAGTATATGGATAAAATATAAACACTCAAAACAATGGTGACAAAAACTAAATCAACAAAATATGTTTTTTAAGAAGCAGAGTTTTTATGTATGAAAAATAAGTATAAACCATATGTTTATAATAGTCAGACTCTTATAAAATCCAGACTAAACCTAGAAAAGCACTCGGAGAGCGCAGACCTCCGCCAGCGCCACAGTCCTCATCCATATTGTTATTTTCACCATAAATATTAGTCCTACCTTTATTTCATCTAAATATCTAGATTCCTTGACCATGAAAACCTACCATTAGCATTTGGTTTCATAATGATATCTATTTTAGTTTAAGTTATTCACAAAAAAACGAATTTTCGTTGTGGCGGATCCAGATGGTGACCCAGATCACTCCCAAAATCGAATTATTTGTTTGTTGTCCCAATCTGGACATTTCCTGAAAATTTCATTGAAACCCATCCATAATTTTTTGAGTTATGTTGCTAACAGAGGAGCAAACAAACAAACAGACGCCAGCAATAACAAACTCCTTGGCCGAGGTAAAGATAGCAAGCAGACACTGTTACTGCAAGAGTTAATAATAAATACATCTTAAGTTCAGTATGATACGATGGAGTTAGCTAGAGATATTGGTCATAAACTTTTAATCTTGTTTTTTAGCAGGCTAGATTAACCTAAAAATTCTCCACACCAATGTTGTAAATTCGGTTGGTTATGTGACACTGGAATCCGTGGGTGTCATTTCACTATTCTATGATAAATCTGTCATCATTTCTAAGAATGTCAGACAATGTCTGATATTCCATAGATTTGTTACCGCCATAGACTTCACATCTTGTAAATCAGACCTCTGAGGTGCATAAACATAGTGATCTGGGAAACTGTACAAATGGAAAGTACATATGTAGAAAATGAGTGGGAGCCCTGATAATTCACATTTCATCACTTTTCAATAAGTCTATGCTGGCCCCAGTTGTCCCAAGAACATATTTGTGAAGTGTATCGCCTAAAATACTCCCAGATATTGGATTTTGGTACACCTAGAAACCCCTCTGTCTCAGCCCTGCTCAGAACAGGCTCTTTCACTGGTTTTGGCTTTTCAGCACTGTGCTCTAATGTTTACTGTGGCTGCTCAGACATGCCTAGACATGCTCCTACCACTGTAGCTGCCTGTAGATTGAAGGTGGCACATCCACTCGTGACATATTTAGAAGACGCCGATTAAAAGGACTGTTTAAAGCACTCGTTTTCTGAAAAATGGGGAAAGCAATAGAGTGTTAGGATGAATTTCTCACATATTTTTGTATAGAAATGTCGGGTGTGTATTTGTAAGAATCAGGTGATTGGATACTATGGATGTAACGAATGACCATTTCTATTATCAACTGGTCAGTGATTATTTGGCTGACTAGTTAGGTGAGTTCTTTTTTTGCCTTCAAAATTACCTAATGGGTGTTACTATTACTTTGTGATGTTAGTGTAATGTTATATGAAATACTGATGAATCACTATTGTTGTTTTTGTTATTTATCTCCTACATTTAACCTTACCTAGACACATTAAAAGGGGTTGCAAGACCTTCCAGTCATAATTTCTATTTCATCTCCCCGGAACATATTTAAGAAGTATCTTGCCTAGAATAATCTCAGAAATTCCATTAATTTTTTGGGGGGAAATGTACCTTTTTTATTACTGTAAAATAGGTGTACAACTCAGATTAAGCTATTTAGAAGGATTAATGTTAGCATTTCATGGAACTGTGAAAATGTAAATTTGGATGTAAGTGTATCAATGCAAACATTAAGTGCTTTAGCCGCCTCCAGACTTAGTTGGCAGAAACTTAACACATGATTACTGATTCCATTTTATTATCAATTTCCAGATTTTTATTTTGTTCTCACTATCACAGTGGTCCAAAATCAGATCTGATTATTTCCAAGTAGCAAATCACATGATCAGTTAAAGAATTTAAATTAACTAAGCTATTCTGGAATCAAAATACCAACCCATTTCCCCTTATTTAAAGGCACAATATGTAAAATATGGCCATCAGGGCACTCTCCAGTAAAAAACAACAACTGCTGATGAGTAAAGATGTAGTGACCAGATGGTAGCCATTATCTGGCCTTTGTAATCTTTGAAGTTAATCCTTGCTTAATTTTGAACACAAATTAAACAATATAAAATTTTACGTACTGTAAATTGAATTTATAGAACCTTCACCAAATTACCAAAAAGTACATTCTCAAAATCTGTGATTTTAAAAAAAGGTCAAACAAAGGTACAAAAAATTACAACATATATCATAGATGTAAGAGTGCTGTCCAAACTATAAAAATGCACAAAATCCTGCTGGAAGTAAAATTAGCAAGGTGTAGAAACGCCAAAAGCACCCAGTTTCCATGCTGAATTCAAAGTTATTCAGTTACATTAAAACAAAACGATGACAGGTATTTGGCTATTGAGAGTCACTACGAATCATACACAAATTGAATCAAACATAGTTTCCAGTATTCTAAATGAATCCTGTCCTGGACTGTGTATTAGGGATGTCCCGATCCGATATTGATATCGGATATCGGTCAAAAAAACAAATATCGGATTATATCGGCCTGCATCCTAAATCTCCGATATCAGCACTCTGATACAAGCAGTCCATTCTAATATATTAATTTTTTATTTTATTCAGTTGTAGAATATGCTTATGTTTAAGTTCAACACAGTGGTTATTTTGCAATTGGCGAAATATGTTTTTGTTTGATTTATTGAGGTCACTCTTCAGGGTCTTCTAATATTTTTTATTCATGTTGTTTTAATTGTAGTATATTCTTATGTTTAAGGTTAAAATTTATTTAACCTATTGGTTAATAACAAATGGGTCAGTTTTTCTCATACCTACTATTGCTGACTACTGTTCTCTGTTTGAGTAATCTGACCTGACCAAGCCTTTTCTTACAGTCCATACTACAAAATAGGTAATAAAAGTCTGTATGATCCCTGCTGATATCGTATCGGATTGATATCGGTATCGGCCAATACTCAAGGCTGCAATATTGGTATCGTATCGGAGGTGAAATAGTTGTATCGGGACACCCCTACTGTGTATGGCTCTTATACTTGCACCTGTGCACAACTATTAAACATGCAGAGATTTTAGACTTTAAAGGAGACATTATTTCCTTTTCTGTAGTTTAACATGGATCCTGGATGTCTTCATGAACCATTAGTTTGGTCCAAAAGCCTATGAATAAAATACAGCTGCATTCTTTCATTCTTTACATAACCCCTCTGTTCAGAATGGCTGGTTTTGAGGGAGGTCGCCTTTATATGCTAACAACTATGCAGTGATAGGTTTGGGTCCAGACATGGTGTTCGCCAATCTCTCGGTTACTTTGAAAACAAGCCTGGCAGCACTTCGTAAAGAAACTACTCTAGCTGGGGTGGGGATGCTCAGCTAGAAGAAGGCTTATGCAATTGTAAATGCTTGTTCCATAACTGTATATCCACAGACTCAACAGCTCACCAAATACAAGAGTTTTCATATATGCAGCCTGCAGGTTTTGTTGTCTTCTGTCACATGTGGGCTGAGAGGAAGGCTAAATACCCAAAGGTTTGTTCAAAAAACTCCAAAAAGTGATTTTTGAATAGTATGTCTCCTTTAACAGTCTCAGTGTATAAATGCTGCTGATACAAGTTAACTTTGTTTTAGTTCGGGGGTTATTTAGGTGTCCATCTTAGGCCCGAACATTTTTTGCCAGAAGCTTGGGACTGAAGGAATCTTGGGCTGATCCATAGTAACTGCGATTGTCATTGGTGAAATCTTCAGTGGGAGTTCATTTAGAGTACCAAGATATGGAAACAGTTTCTCGGTGAAAGTGTGTGTGAAGGTGTGTATGACAGCGTTGGTATCAAGATCCCTGAAGGTCAGTTTTCCTCTGTCAAAGTCCAGATGAACTCTGACCCTCTTAGGCTTTGTTTTTACTGACAGAATTTTGTCTGGGAGTGGAGGAGAGAATGCAAGGTATATTCCATTAAAGTAACAAATTTCACTGTAGCCAGTCTGGATCACAAGCTTCTTACAGACGGACTCTTGTACAACACCTATGCTCCAAAGGATGCCATCACTGACTTCAGTGTCCCAGCTGTGAGTCCCAGAGTTAAAACTCTCAGAGCCCAGGACACAGGGCTGGAGAGCGAACCTCTCTGGAATAAATGGAAGCTGTTTTCTCCCTGTATGTCTCACTCTGGTCAGATCATTAGACAGAGAGAGGTGTGTATGAGCGGTGTTTGGATCTAGAATCACAGGAAAGTAGGTGATCATCTCCTTCATTTTAATCCAGATGTTGAAACTCAGGTTGCCCAGGTGTTTGGCCTCATCGATCAGAGCTCCTGTGATGAGTTTTGGATCATCAGGCAGGGGGCACTGCTGGACTCTCTCAGCTGAAGCCTTGTATTTCTGCAGGAATGAGACGTCATCATTGCCTCTCAGCTCCTCCTCCGTGGCTCTGATTTTGTCTGATAGAGCTGCTATGTCTCTGTCCAAACCCTTCATCTCCTCCTGTATCCTCTGACTCTTCCGCTCCTCTTCCTCCTGTAGAGCAGTGATCCTTGCCTCCTCTTCCTTGAGCAGAAACTGATGAAGCCGCTTAAACTGCTCCCTTATCCGACTCTCTGTGCTTCTGGCCTGGACTTTGATATGATCAGCTGTGCAATTGAAGTTTGTTTTAATGAGTTCAAAAATGGTCAGCTTCTTTTTTAAAGGTTCTAAAGATTTCTGCTGCCTCTCTCTGTGATCCTGTGCAGCCTCATTGATTGGTCTGAACTTGTGGTTTTGGTGCATTTTTGAATCTCGGCAGACGACACACACCGGCTCCTGATGGTCCAGACAAAACAATCTGAATTTCTCATTGTGCAGACTGCAGATAGGCTCAGATGTTGCTGAAGCACGATGATCCCTCTCTTTTAAAAACCCCTCACACAGATTCTTTAAGGCCAGGTTACGTGTTGGCTCACTCGACAAAGCGATTTCCTTACAAACAGGACACTGGTTTATTTGTTTCTCCCTCCACCGGTTATGTAGGCACTCTTTACAGAGGCTGTGACTACATGACAGAACAACAGGATCCCTAAAGATGTCCTGACAGACGGGACAGGAGAGATCTTTTTCTGATTGAGAAAACATTTTAAGTCCAAAGCTGAAAAAAGGAACAAAATAAACTGAGTGTCTTAAAGTTACTTTCACTTTTGATTGTTGCTCTTAAAGTTTTCCTGTTTAACCAGAATCAACAGCAAATTAAAGTGAGATCAGTTTACCTGTTGTCCCAGTGGTTTCAGAATGTGTTCACCTTTTCGAGGACTTTCCTGTAGAAATCACATATTTTCTGATGGTAAATTTTGATGACGCTGAACACAAAACCCACCAGTATCATATGACATGCCTGCAGAGATGTCAGCATCTCTGGAATGGCAGGTCACAACAATTCACACCCATCTGATGACACACCTCCTGCCTGTGTTATGAGGATTTAATGGCACACTTAGGTAAAAGTAACTGGCTCTGTTTGTCTCTGTGAAGTCAGATAACCAATCAAACAGGAGGCAGCATAATAACGTGACCTGTCAATCTGTCCATGCCTGACTTCCACCTCTATCCCTCAAGTACATTTCAACCCACATAGATGTTCTAACTTGGAGCACAGGAGAAAATCAGGTTTTCCCTCAGTGTTGGAAAGGCAGATGTTGTGCCAGACTTTCTCGCTTTTATATTGACAGACAAGGTCGTGCATTTTCCATCATGCCAATTTTTTGGCCATTATTGTACTTGTCCTACTTAAACTACAGTAAACTAACTGTGTACTCAAGCACAACACATGACAAAAATTTAAAAGTATATATTTGGCATTTTAAACAAATCTTCCCTAAATAGGGATGGAATCAAAAACCAATTCCAGTTGAGAATCGTTAACAGCTCCATCAAAGAATCGATATCATGAGACTTTTTGCTAATCAATTCCCGGTACTGGTGCCGGAGGGAGCACGGTCCGTCAATATGGTGCGTAATATCATAGTTACAGAGCATTTGGATCTGACAAAATATTGAATGCTGATTTTTGTTCACTTTTTTGGCAACGGAGCACTTTTCCATACAACTACAACATTCTCAAAAAATTTTAAAATACACCGCATAAAGTATAAAAAGTATTAAAAAAACAGGAAGAATGTAACATTTCATGTAACCATGTAAGCTCAACAGGTGGAGAGAAGATAAATCATGCTTAATAAAGTTATAGCAGGTGACTGACAATAAGGAAAAACTACATGCTGAAAGTTTCCTACACTGCTAGCTGTCCTTCCCTTCTCAGTAAGGGCAGCTGGCTTAAAACATGCTGAGGTTTTTGCTTGGGGAGATTGTTTGGTAAGCTTCTGGTCATCCATTAATGTTTGTTTGAATTGTTCTTTTTTTTTTACCGTTATGGTCATCCATTAATGTTTGTTTGAATTGTTCTTTTTTTTTTTACCGTTATGGTCGCTCCTTCCTCCACCGCCTGTGTGTGTCTGTGTCTTTATTCTCCCATTCATGCTGCCGTATGGCAGCGCGCCGCCTCCAGTCATTTCAATGAGGGACAGGCGGCAGACGGCAAGCGGTTTTGACCGCGACGTTAGGACCCAGAAGCGTTTGCCGCTTGGGAAAGCATTTCTACTAAATTATTTTTAGGGAAGGGAGTGTTGTGAGACACTTTTAGGTGGCCCCTTCTCTGATGTTCGCTGAATCACCGCTCCATCTCAGACCGTGGTGGCAGCAGCAGCTTGACAAAAGACTACATTTTAGGGGGCCTCCGCCTGCAGAGAGACGGTTTGGTTGCCGCACGGCTTATCGGTGTTGTGCGAGAGGAGCGGGGAGGAGGCGTTTGGCAGAGCGGAGAGGAAAAATGCATTTTATTGAAATGCGAGCAAACCATAGCGACACAACATTGGACTCTAACATTAGACTGTAGTTGGCTTTTTTTTATTTGATAAGAATCTCTGTCATAAGAACTTTGATCAAAATAAAAAACTATTTTTTTAAAACTACATCTGTCTGAATCCTGTAAGCAGGGTGGGTGCATCTGTTGGGGGGGCGGGGCGCCCTCCCAAATACACTATAGGAGAAACACTGAAACCAATTGCTAATGGTATGTTTTCATGGTCAAGGAATCTAAATATTTACATTAAATAAAGTTAGGAGGACTTATATTTATGGTAAAAATCACAATATGGGAGAGGACTGTGGTACTGGCGGAGGTCTGCGCTCTCAGAGTGCTTTTCTAGTTTAATGTCTGTAATCAGGTCGTTACATCCTGCCAAGCTTCAGCCTACAAAGGTTGTGAGTGGCACGAAGCCCACACCGAGGGCCTGACGCTGCTCTGGCATGGCTCTGTGCATGGCTCATGGTCACGCCTACCTGTGACCGTGGTAGTGAGGGTAACATCTAAAAACAGTGATTTGGTTGTGTGAGTGATTACTTTTGACAACATAGCGTATTTGTGTTACATCTGTTTGGCTCTGTTAAATTTTTAACTTTAGCAGGACGACATTTTAGACTTGAGGGTCCTGTTGGTCTTGCTGCTGTCATTGAAGCACTTAAGGTCTTTTTGTTCTGTTAAAGTCTACTTGACCTGGTCTTTAGTCTCAGTTGGCTCCTCTTAGCTGTGCTCTAGTCTGCATGGATCACCTTATGCCTGTGGTTGCCCCTGTCTGGCTCTGATTGGCCCAGTTTGGCCCTGCATGGTTCTTGTGGTCAAATTTTTTACAGAGCTGCAGATTCAGAGGAGGAGGAGGAATCTCTGCAGCTCCCATTGGCAGTGGAGTTTTTGAAGCTCACTCTGATTGGCTGATGGAGCGTGAGCAGGGATTTCCTCTGGGCTCTCTCTGTCTTTGTCTGGGATTAAAAACACAAACAGTTCATTCAGGCCTCGCTGCCCCAGGTAGTCCCCCAGTCTGCTGAGGAACTGGCAAGACAAAGCCACAAGCGTGTTTCATTGGCAGCAATTTGAGTGCTTTATAATGACAATTAATCTCCCTGCACAAAGTCCACAGCTTCAAGATAAGACGAACCTGTCACGTTCAGCAAAGCAGGGGGAATTCTCAGAACAAGAGGTTGTTTCACTTTGAGGCAGAAAGAAAGAGACTCCCGTTTGCCTTCGGGGCATGCTGGAGCAAAATCAGGAGGTGAAGAAACCTGCAGAGTTCAAGTTTCAGAGGGTGGAGGAGCATGAGAGCAGGAAAAATCTGAAGAGAACTCTGAGTCAAGGAGGAGAAAGGTGGGCGCTGAATTTATAAAACAGAAAAGTGCTTCAGATTTCAGAGTTTTTTAGGGTCAGAAGTTATGAAATCGGGTGATGTTTTCCCGCAGGAATGAGATGGAAGTCTAGACGGTGAAAGTGCAGTGGGCTGTGGAGAGCCAGCGGAGCAGAGCGGCGGCAGGAGCGACTGTGGGCGGGGAGGAGAGGAAGTGTGGTCGACAGGAGAGGAATTTAAAGTCTCATTGTTCTGGAAGAGCTGAAGAGAGAGAGAGCTGACGAGCAGAGAGGTCACAACGCCGGCAGATAGACTGAGAGCGACATGGACGTGAGCGCAGCCATGGAGAAGGTAAGACAGGAGCACCAACAGCTCTTATTCCTGTTACTGGCACTTTTAAGGAAACACAAGTGAAGGATCAGATGATTCAGGCCTTTATTTGTCTTTATAGAGTGCTCTTTATTTTGTTTTAACTCATGAAGAAGACCTGTTCAAACCATGGAAGTGTTGAAGGAGTCGACAGGTTTAATTGAAGTTCTGATCTGCCTGGGCTGTTACAATGATAATGATGTGTTTTAAACTTGGATACAGCTGCCACAAATTATATATTAGTACTAGAGATGCAGCAGTAAGGTTAAGTCCATCATTTGTTGGTCCCTGTTTTGCGTTCGTTCTGATAACCTTGGCCAGAGTGTTTTATTTATTTTTTTGCTTGTTTGTTTTTTAAGTCTATTCCATTCTGAGGCATTCACTGCAAATTTTACCTGAACAACAAGGTGTTGGTGATGAGAAATGCTATATTTTTCATTCCTAAATAATTTGATTATTTTACGTTTAAGCAAAAAGACAGAGACATCTTCAATGGAGTTTGATATAAAATAAACATTTTGATAAAATAAACATTTTCCAGTGTTTTACCCCTTAGATATCTGCTGTTATTTCTATTATGTAGAGTCTGTTTCATTATGCTTGTAAAACAAACAAATTAGAACTTCAAACTCTTAGTCTATTCCAATCTGAGGCATCTACAGCAAATTTTACCTGAACAACAAGGTGTTGGTGATGAGAAATGCTATATTTTTCATTCCTAAATAATTTGATTATTTTGCTTTCAAGCGAAAAGACACAGACATCTTTGATGGAGTTTGATATAAAATAAACATTTTGATCAAATACCATTTTCCAGTGTGCATTACCCCTTAGATAACAGCTGTTATTTCTATAATGTAAAGAGTATGCTTTTAAAACAAACAAATTTGATCTTCAAACTGGTCATTACTCAAGTTTTTCAACTAAAGCTTATTTTCTTTCTCTTGACATTTAATTTGAACCCATCGTCATTTTATTCATTCCTTCCAATTTGGATTTTCCAGAGCTGTCATTGAACACATCATTATGTCATTGTTGCCGTCTGCTCTTTGAACCTCATAAAGTTTTGTTAAATTTTTTTTTACAATGTCAGTCTGCCACCTTTTGCATGGCTTGTAAATGGATTACAGTTTTTAGCCAGTTGAACAAAGATTGTTTGCTTTTCACTGCTCTGTATAAGAGATGAAGACGATTCTCCCTCTGCAGAAGCCGATATGAGGCTGTAGTGGAGTTCACAGAGTTCATTCTGTAAGGTGAAGGTGAAAAGTTGTGACCTGTAATGCTAAGTTTGATGCTCTGTGCTGATGTGCTCTGAGTTTATTTTTCCACAGCGAAACCTGACAAATATAAGTGCTCGAGCAGTTTAAAGAAATGGCACCCTGTCGCATGATCCACCAGAATGTACATTAGTGATATTCAGTTTTCAAACACAAAATTTTCTTTAATTTTATGCCAGCAGAGCCAAGAAGAACAAGAGGTCCCTCAAATTGAGAGCGTGGGTGCACATTGCTGCCCATCCTCTCAAAGCAAAGCAGTATTGTGAAATCAAGGCTTAACTTTAGCCCACGATTGCTTACCATGGCGGAGGTTTATTCACCCCTCTGTGCTGTCCCATCGGCACAAACATAGCAGAGCATGTACTGAGCTAAAAAAGGCAACAATAATTGAAAATTGTTCGTACTCAAAACCAAAAAATACGGCAACTCACTCGTGTATTTAACCATAGATGTCATACCAATCAGTTCAATATTTAATAGAGCTCTGTTGCATCCCTTATCAGTACAAACAATAAAAAATGCATTCAAAGGCAGGTCTTGTTGGACAATTAAACACATGCCAAATGACGACTTCTTACAATTTATTAAGTGTGCAGATGATTTTCAAATATTTTTTGATTGTTTTATCTTAGGGCTGGATGACATGGACAAAAAAAACAATCTTTTTGCTGAATGGAAATACACATCAGTGAATGATTGTCGGTCATATTTTTTGACCAGAATAGTTCAAACCGCCGTCTCAGTGTGCAAATGAGTTGACGGCATTTGGGAAAGTGGGTGGAACTGGTGAGGAGTGTTTATAACCAGGAGTTTACCTGCAAATTTGACTTTGTAAAAGCAATACATTACTCAGTAAATGGTTTTTGGAGCTATCTTTTTGTTGCCAACGTTATCAACAGTTTAGGATTGTAGGTCAGGGGAACTTGTTAGAGGGAAAAAGGTGCATTAGTGAACACTTAAATCATCAGCCTGAGTAACAAAATGAACCTCTCAGCTTTTTTCAGATCCATCTGTGTCAAACAGCAGGATATTTCTGATTCAGTCAGTGAAGGTAATCCAGGAACATGAGGGCCTGATCCCCCCTCTCTGGGTCTGTTCTTGCAGCAGTGAACAGTTTGTCTCCCTCAGATCCCCGTCCTGTAATTCATCCAATCAGAGACCACATCAGTCTGAGGCAGATAACCTGATGGATCAGTGTCACCTGTTGAGGGTTTGATCCTTTTGTGTCCCCTTCATATCCCAGAGATGGAAAAACTGCCATCACCAGGATGGAAATAACCCACAACACACACAATACACTAACAAAAGAGACACACAATGGGCATCGGGCTTATGAAGTAACACAGTATCTCTGTAAACAAAATACAAACACACCCCTTCAGGCAATCACGGCAACTAACATTTTATTTCTTTGATTGCCCACAGTTTTGTTGACCTCTAAAAAATGTATCTGCAACTGTAAGGATGGCAATGTGATTAAACTGCTTATTTACCTGTCAAAGTAGGGGTGTCCTGATACAACTTTTTAACCTCCAATACGATAACGATATTGCAGCTTTGAGTATTGGCTGATAACGGTTTTGGTCTGATATGGCATCAGCAGGAATCAAACATACTTTTATTGTTTATTTCGTAGTATGGACTGTAAGAAAAAGGCTTGATCAGGCACAGAGTTAAGTACGATATTTTGCTGTATCGATATTTTGCAAACAGGCCTAATATGCATTATCTTAAAGTCCAATATTCTGGCACAACTTGACTAACTTTTAAGGTGCTAGGAGTAGAAATTCTTGGGGAAATCAAGAGCGTCAGGAAAATGTGTAGTTTAATATTGTTTATTTTTGGTATTTTTTTTGTTGAATACTTGTTTTTTTTAGTTCACATACCTACATATGTATAGATGCAAAAGAACAGAGCATTCAAATCATTTTTTTCAGACATAAAATCTACAACAAAAAGTCAAGGGAACAAATAAAACTTTGATTGATAAGCAAACTGATTAAACATGTTATTTAAATTGTAATGTTCTTTGCTGCATATTTACAAAAGCTTTATAGCTATCGTGTCAACAGCACTTACAATAGTTTCTCATTATCAAATTCTCCAGCCTCAAAAGTATAAATGTTCATAGCTGTGCAAATTTCACCAGACTTTCTATTTTTCCCTCGCTTCTTTTTGTGATACTTTTCAATATTGACCACGTACTCATTATACATGCCAATTTATTTTGTCTCTTTGTCTGAGTGTGTTGTATCTGGAGAATAACAGGAAATATTCAGGATGCCTTTTGATAAATTCCAACATTCAGGACGTAAACTCAATCAGGTCAACTCCCCGCCTCTTTGACCTACAGCTTCTTATCTCACAGCGTTTCCTGCAGTTTCCCCTTCACATAGCCAACGTGTTTAGAATTACTCGGCGAGGCTTAGCCGGGTCCGATCCAAACATAACATACTCGCCTTATCAGACCACTAAATATAGAGCTGCCACGCTTTACTGTGTCTGAGGAAATATATCTCTTAACTTGGCTCTTATTTATAGTTTGGCACTTGCTCTTATATTTATTAAGACTAATAATAGTTTCCATTCTTAGATGTTAAAATAGATTCATCAGATTGATTGGAGATTGTTAGGGACTGACTAACACAAATAAACTGATTCTGAGCTGAGAAGCATAAAATTAGGTGTTACAGAGTTTAGATGTCTGATTCGATCAGCTTTAGCAGGATCTCCGTGGACACCAGAAAACAGTTTAGTCTTGGTTATCTGATTCTCCGGGACTAACACCAAGTCCTGCTTTTGTTTGAGCAAATTGGACTGAAAATTCCCTTATTTGTCGGGTTGCTTCTTTGCTCGTGGCCCTGTTTTCCCATCACATCTTCTTTTTTTCCATAAAAGGCACCAACACCTAAATCAGACATTGCTCACATCATGTCAGCTCTGTCACAGCTGTTTTCAGGATGAGTAATAAGTTTGTTTCTTAATTAGACCAAAACTTTGAAGTCATGTCTGCCCCTAATGTGACTCAGATGCTCTTCTGTATGGAGTCATAGCTGAAAAAGGAAGAGTACCATTAAACGATTTCCTGATCAAAACTGTTTAATTAGGTGTGCATTACCTTACCTGACAAGAGTTAATTAGAATATTCATCTTGTGTATCACTATACACAAACTGTACATAAGTTCAAGTACAACCTATTTAACCTCTACAGCCCCAAAGTACCTGATTTTGTGAATGCTTGCATGCTCTCATGCTTAACTATTCTTCTAGAAATATAGTCATGCTGCACATCAATTTAAACAAGACAAACTCAACCACATGAACATACAATCAATTTTTACATCCATCAAACATAATCAAAACACCAAGCAAAAGAAGTAAAAGAAAAATTAAAATCTGTTGAATGAAAACTGGCATCACATTTGACATATTTCCGCCTCGAGCTCCATACTTAAAGCTACACACACAAACGAGACATTAGTGGAAATTTGAGACTGAGACCTTTTCATAGACACCAAATACGTATATATTTGTGTTTTACCTTCTTAGGCCTCAATGGAAGTGTCACATTTTCAAATATTGCAGTTTTTAGGTTATTTATAGGCATTTTTGAGTAAAAAAAATGTCAGAACAACAATCCAAAAGAGTTTATTACATGGGCTACATATTCATGTTAAACACTTTATTTAATTTTGCTTTTATTTAACAAAATACACAAAGTTTTACCTTTGGCTCAATAGGCACCATTTTTGAAATTCCTTGCCTGACTATGTTGTTATAAAACCTCTCTAGTTTTGCTCTGCATCAATTTATAACAACAGTCTTTTGCAGAGATTATGTGAAAATAAATCTTTTATTTTTATTTTTTTAGAAATTTACAGCCACTCAAGCATCATTTCAAATTATTCTGACTTCTATCTTCATTTAATCTGTCCCAGTACACATATACCGATAATACTGGTAATTATACATCTGGACAAATCTCTCAAGTGTTACTTTTATTATGATACCAAAATTATTCAGATAGACCTTGTAGTTGCAGAGATACACTCTTTTCTTCTTGAGTATATCACTTTCAAGGAGAAGGCTTAAAAAGGGGCTTAGCAGGTTAAAAAAGAATATCAATCCATACCTCTACAGCAAATTCCTTGCAAGGTTGTGGATAATATTAATAATAATCATAATGACGATAGTAGGCAGATAACAAAAACAAAGAAAAAAAAATATTGCATAACAAAGGCTCCATCTGAATTGCAGAAATGCAGTGTTTTGTTTGCAGGGGAACCATTGAACCCACTCTTTTACTGTAATAAACAACAACAGATGTAATTTATTTAAAAAGGTTGCATAATATTAATGGTATGATATCTGTATGGAACCTAAAATGCTGAATAACAGTATTCAGCTGATATTTATAGCCCATACAGTGGCCACACGTACATACAGGAGCATGGTACAGAATGTTTAGCGTGAGGATTTCCTAAGATCAGCCTCAGAAGATTCAAACTCACTTTAATTAGTCATATATTATTTCAAAGTATGTTTACTTAGTGTATTTGGATTTGCTGTTAATATCGTTTTTGTTACCTTATTTCCATCCCAGTGTTAAAGAGGCAGAACTTATCACCAACGCTGCTGCAGGAAAGGCTGTAAGTGTTCTGTCCTCACTGTCAGGTGGCTGTTGTGTCGTCCATGTTTTTATTGACAGACTTTTCCAAACTGCTTCATCCATTCAATCCATGTTGCTCACCTTTCACAGAGCACTAAAGGGCTTAAGACGTTATCACAGAGGAGAGTGAGAAGCAGTCATTGGCTGTAAGATCAGACGGATGAGAGTGTTTAAGGGTGTGAAACTGAGTGTTGGTTTGACTCTGACAGACTGTTGATCAGCTCGGGTTAGAAAGGTTGTAGCGATGATGACTGAACAAGAACAGCTGTAGAGAAACTTCATTGTGTCCCTTATGAACACACTGGCTGGCAGAGTGTTTATCATTGTGTCAGTGAGATGATGGATGTCATCAGTCATCGGGCCTGCAGGGTAGGGGGGGTGGTAAGTAAATGTTTTGCACTAGACATGCAATTATAGAAATTATGTTCTATTAAAAAGGACATCAAAACCCACTAAATGGCATGTTTGTTTTCATGTTCTTATTATTGTGCTTGTTTAAACAACTCTGAAAGTAAAATGAACCCTTCTTACTGATCCCACCGGCGGGATCAAAATACCAATTATTTTAAATGACTGGGATTTACACACCATTTGTCCTTCGCAGAAACAGAAAACAGTGATATAATCGTTAGATTATCAAGTTTCCAAGGGCACCTGAATGTATCACAAGTAACGTCTGCAACATATCGAAAAAATGGAAGAAAACAGGCAAATGTCAAGAGATTTCATCAACATCGCTTTAATTCTCATGTCCTGTTTGAACATTTGTAGAAAATTAACGTTTGCTCCGGCTAAATTTAGGCAAAAAAACATAAAAATCTGCTCATCTTACCGGGTTATACAAGACAAATCTTTGAATTTTTGTCCCATGGCAGCGTATTGCATGCTCGTATTATGCTGCACTCACACCGCAAGCGACCCAGCTCTCAAAATCACGTCGCCCTCTGACGTATCGTTGCATGTCCATAAATACCTCATTTTGGTCACCGTTGCCGCCAGCCGTCGCTCGATGACATCACGTCCGCTCGAGTTTCACCTTATCTTATCATATATTATACAATAGGATGTATAAGTGGACATTATTCCAGCTGTATCCTTTTCACTCACTCATCAAACACAAAACACTGCAGCTGATGCCCTGCAGCAGCATCATCTGTGAGTTTCCCGTCGTCCGTCTAGGCGGAACTAATGTCCTCACTGACTAATGTTTCCCACACGGACATAAATTGTTCTTCTGTAGTCTGGATGAAAAACTGTCTGTCACAGGTACCGTCACACACGCACACACTGCTGATTGGCTGTTGCCGCACAGCCACACACGACATCGTCTGAAAAGGTCAACTTTTTTTTTTACTTTGACATCGCGCGACAAGCTATATGGTAGTTTGAAAAGCGGCTGTCGCATCGCGGGAGGGTTAGCCCCGCCCCATCGTGGCTGTACATTGACCTTGCATGGAGAGTGATCGTTGAGGTAGTACAAGTAGCGTGCGGTGTGAACGCAGCATCACTGCGCAGAGCCGTTGATCACTAATAAGTGCTGAGCAGCGACACCTGCTGTCAGCGCCTTAAAGACGTGTTACAGGATTAACTTTTCCAGCAAACTGCTGTTTTTACAAAGGAAAGAGTGCTTTGTAGATAGCCTCTGCAGTGTAGACTGCAAATTAATTATATTAATAAAATTGATATTAGTAATATGAAAATTATTAATAAATATTTAGATTTTTTATATTTGTGTTTCTTTTTTCTAATGTTTTTTAGCTTTTAAATTTTGCTACACTTCTTAAAGACATAATTGAGTTACATCAGTCAATAGCCATGGTTGTCCCTGACTCCATAAAGGTGCTGGACTTCTTATTGCAGAGAAAAATGAGACCACGGTGAATAAAAATGTGAAACAAGCAAGAAGCAACCAGAAACTGTTTGGAATTGACAGGGTTAAATGTGCTGTGCTTGAGATATTTGATTTGCAAGGAGTTAGCCTGTTCTTTTCACTAATTTATCAAAAATGAAACCCTTGATATTTAGATGTTACCATGCAGTGTTGAGAAGGTGCATCAATCTTGAACATTTGTGTTAATTTGCCAATATTCCAGCTGATATATGGCCGATATATCGACTGTAGAAATTTGCAAAAATGTGATGCTGATACTTAACTTTTTGGCTGATATCAGCTGACACGGATATCAAACTGATAATGTCGTGCTTCCCTATTAAATACAGATGTGTTAAGGTTTTAGGGATTAAATTTTGGAATCAGTTCAGTGATTAATTAAAATGACGTTAAACTCTTAAATTTCCGAAAAACCTTAAAGTGTAGGCTAATTAATGCGTATAGAGTATAATGATTGTACAGTATAAGGATTTATTGAAGGATGTCTTGTGGTTTTTTTCTTATGTCAAATTGATCTTGCATTGTACATGAGAGGCAAAAATAGACCACAAGCTTCCGCGTGCTCCTTTTTCGGTTATCGACAAGTTGTGTTGTATTCTATTTTTGTTTTTGAACATTTATGTAACCGAAATAAAAATAGTCATTCATTCATTCATAATCCTGGTGCTGTGTTGACAGCTCAGGGAGAGTTTGTCCTGTTACAGCGTGAAGCCTTCTGCACAAATCAAGGTCCATAAATACACATTTGTTCCATTAATCACCTTGGAGAGTGAGATCTTTACAGGTACATCCTACTCTCCTGCTCTAAAAGACAAAGGGAGTTTATCCTGCACAATCGGTTTTGAATATCATATACACTTTTGTACTTTGGGGGGGGTGCCCTTTGTGTCTCTGTATAGCCTTTGTGCTGCGTGCTTCCTGAGGACAGATGAGCTCTTTAATACCTGTTGACATGCAGACGGTCTGTCAGGAGGTTGTTTTAGCAGCACAGTCATCGGGTTTCCTGCCAGAGGCTTTAAAAACTGTCAGGTTTTTCTTGATTAATGCTGAGCTTGTTGTGCGCTTGGACAGTGTCTCACAAAAGTGAGTACACCTCTCACATTTCAGGAAATATTTCACTAGATCTTTTCATGGGACATCACTGAAGAATTGACACTTTAAAATAATATAAATGGGCTGGGTATTGTTAAGAACCTTACGATTTGATTTGGTTTCGATTCAATAAGAAGTAGAAATACACAAATAATTAGAGTACCTGTTGACAATTTTTGACTTTATTTTGATGCCAATGTGAACATGTGTGGTACGTCATCTCATATTTTTAGGCAACCATTTTAAAAGTAAAAATTTGCACAGTAATAACTTACTTGTGCATACAGAGTACAAAAATAAAAATCATGATGGTTAATACTATAAAAATAAACGTCCACCTGGTCTTTTTTGTCAGTAAATGTGTCAGGCATTGTTTTTTGAATACATTTTTTAACCAAATTTCTCACGTGAAGTAGAAGCACACAGTTCTTGCAATTATTTGTTATTATAATGTTATAAATGCTTAAAACAGTGTGTAATTACAAGAAAGGAATAAAAGTGGCTTTAAATTTTCAACAGGATTCTTTTTATTAACAGTTGTAAATGAACAGGTAGAAATTTTTAGATGACCAAATATAAACTCAAACTATTTTACATAAACTCAAACATTTTTGTTTGCCTACAGCATTTAGTGTCCATATTACAGCCAGTTATATTAGACCATGTCCAGGTGGTTTTTTACTGATGGTAGTCCCTGAAGCAGTTCCTGTCCAGCTGAAGACGGAGATCTCAACATTTCTTCCTCAAGTATTTCTAAAATTATATTTATGGAATCCATAAAAAATAAACTTTGCAAAAAAGACAATAAATGACAAAAAAATGACAATAAAACCTGCTGAAAATATGTCAGAAAAAAATGTAAAAATTAAGACTGTCACTTTAGTGCATTAATTAGATGTATTAATTACACCGCAAATTAATGCGTTATTAAAATTAATGGCAAGATTAATCATAGCACACAAACATTTTGATATTGGCCGGCTGGAGGACCCGTACATGGCAGTGGCACGTCACTTCACACATGCGTCTCTAGTCAAACCAAACAAAGCCCAGGTGAGAACAGGAATGGCATATTTAAGACTTAGTCTTATTCTATTTTTGAATTAATTTATCTATATTTACTGAATTCTTTAATAACGCATCAGGCCTAATTGGTTTGCTGGATGTCCTCGACCTTTTTCTTATTTTGAATTTGATTTTTGAAACACACTTAAAGTGTCATTTGAGTTGCCTGATTGAGCTTAGAATTTTCTGGACAAGTTGCCCTGACTTTGGTTTTATTTATTCACCAATTCTTAGTGTATTCATATGATTAGTCATGCACTACAATTTTATAATATCCTAGAATTCAAATTCTTTATTTGGGTACTTTAAGCAGATATGAGATTAAAATGCGATTAATTAGATTAATTAATTATAAATCCGGTAGTTAATTAGATACATTTTTTTAATTGTTTGACAGCACTAGTAAAAATGCTCCAGAATTATACTGTTGCTTTTTTCTAATATTTTACATTATTTACACAGAAAAACTGCCAAACTGACATTAAATCACTCTTACGCTTGGCTCTTAATCCTATCACTCTGCAAGCTTGTCTTCTTCTGCAACAGCTGGATAAACTAAGTTTAACACAACCCCCCCCCACAGGCCAGGAGGTGAACCGATTCAGAAGATTTGCTGAATCGACATTGAATTGAGAGGAGAATAATATCAATGCATTGCTGAATCGATATTTCTGCCCACCCCTACAATATATAGTAGTGAGTATCCAGCTTGTATAACAGTTTAAATTTACTCTCCCCTCAAAATGACTCAACACACAACCATTAATGTAAAAACTCATTATTCTTCAGCACTGCCTTAACCCTCTTGGACATGGAGTTCACCAGAGCTTCACATGTTGCCACTAAAATCCTTTTCCACCCCCTATAATGACATCAGAGAGCTTAGACCTTGGACCCTTCTTTGACCCTTTTTCTCATATGAACGTTGTTCTGATTAAACAATTTACAATGAATCAAAACAAGACCACTATATTCACATTTTCAGTGTAGTTTAAAGAGGTTTATGGGCCTGTTTGTTAAATAAAGGATGAGGCAAAGTGAGGACAGAAGGCTGACAAAGAAAACAGAGCCTTCAGATACGGAGGATGAAAAATGGCGTGTTGGACGGAGAGATAAGACTGTTTGTTAGTTTGGTGGTGGTGATGTCATTGGGTGGATCCATGAGATCATTCAAGCTGGCGTGTTTTCGTGTGAACACGTGAATGTACGTGTTTGATCGCTCCCCTCTAGTCCGCCCACACTCTGAGAAAAGTAAAAACAACATCTTTTCTTTCTCAACCAACACCTCCTGTAATGTCAGAGTGATCACTGTCACTTCAGCCTGATGTATAAATATTAAAAAGAGAAACATGTACAGGACTTATCCGGGTTCAGATAGTTTGAGGGGAGGATAAATCAGCCAAACTTCTGATCACTTTCAGCCTGTTCACTCACAGATCATAAATAAGGCAGATTTTAGAAAGCTTGGCCCCATTTTTGCACAACAAAACCTAAAAACAGAATACAATGATTTGTATCATGTATGATTTGATTTCTTTTCCCCCTATAATCAATTGAACAGACAAAGACAAGGTAATTAGTATGTAATATTCTTTCGGGTAGTTTATTTGTCCTCATAGTAAAATTGTGGCAGGAGTCACAGACATGTAACAACAAAATACAATATCCACACTGATTCAGTGTTATAAAAAAAATAAAAACATATCAATATCACCAGAAACTCAAACAATGAACTCACACAGAGGAGAAAAGAGAGAGAAACGTGTGGATATGAACAGATGGGTTGGTCTGGAACAGCTAGACCTATTTAACATGACTTTCTCATTGTTCAATTAAACTAGAAAAGCACTCGGAGAACGCAGACCTCCGCCAGCACCACAGTCCTCACCCATATTGTGATTTTTACCATAAATGTTAGTCCTACCTTTATTTCATAAATCGGCGCATAATGATATCTAATTTAGTTCAGTAGTTATTCATGAAAATCACATTTTTCGTCATGCCGGATCCAGACGGTGATCCGGATCAACACTAGAATTGAATCACTTCTTCCTTTTCCCATGCTTATTTCCTGAAAATTTCATCAAAATCCTTCCTTTACTTTTTGAGTTATTTTGTTCACAGACAGACAAACGGACTCTCCCGAAAACATAACCTCCTGGCGGAGGTAACTAGAAAGCACTCGGTATGTCAAGGTATGACATACCTTCACCGAAGTAGCTCATGTAATGCTGTGACATCTGTAAACAATAGTTCTATGATTGAGTTACCATCATAAATTGATTCCTTGACCCTAAGAACCTACACCTAACACTCAGAAAATCATATTGATTCATTCCTAGTTAGACAGTTATTGAGCAGAATTGATCGTTCACTAATGACGGTTACCTGGATCAACACCAAAATGTAATTATCTGGCGAAGTTTGGTCATTACCAACATCTCCTGAAAATTTCAGCAAAATCTGTCCACTAGTTTTTCTGTTTTCTGTACTGTTCAGTTGAGGCAGGTGTGGACTGCAGCAGGTCAGTTTAGTACCTGTTTAGTGGAGACAGGTGTGGACAGCAACAGGTCAGTCTAGTCCCTGTTCAGTGGTGGCAGGTGTGGACTGCAGCAGGTCAGTTTAGTACCTGTTTAGTGGAGACAGGTGTGGACAGCAACAGGTCAGTCTAGTCCCTGTTCAGTGGTGGCAGGTGTGGACTGCAGCAGGTCAGTTTAGTACCTGTTTAGTGGAGACAGGTGAGGACAGCAACAGGTCAGTCTAGTCCCTGTTCAGTGGTGGCAGGTGTGGACTGCAGCAGGTCAGTCTAGTCCCTGTTTAGTGGAGACAGATGTGGACTGCAGCAGGTCAGTCTAGTACCTGTTCAGTGGTGGCAGGTGTGGACTGCAGCAGGTCAGTCTAGTCCCTGTTCAGTGGTGGCAGGTGTGGACTGCAGCAGGTCAGTCTAGTCCCTGTTCAGTGGAGGCAGGTGTGGACTGCAGCAGGTCAGTCTAGTCCCTGTTCAGTGGAGGCAGGTGTGGACAGCAACAGGTCGGTCTAGTCCCTGTTCAGTGGTGGCAGGTGTGGACTGCAGCAGGTCAGTCTAGTCCCTGTTTAGTGGAGACAGATGTGGACTGCAGCAGGTCAGTCTAGTACCTGTTCAGTGGTGGCAGGTGTGGACTGCAGCAGGTCAGTCTAGTCCCTGTTCAGTGGAGGCAGGTGTGGACTGCAGCAGGTCAGTCTAGTACCTGTTCATTGGAGACAGGTGTGGACCGCAACAGGTCAGTCTAGTACCTGTTCAGTGGTGGCAGGTGTGGACTGCAGCAGGTCAGTCTAGTACCTGTTCATTGGAGACAGGTGTGGACCGCAACAGGTCAGTCTAGTACCTGTTCAGTGGTGGCAGTTGTGGACTGCAGCAGGTTAGTCTAGTCCCTGTTCAGTGGTGGCAGGTGTGGACTGCAGCAGGTCAGTTTAGTACCTGTTTAGTGGAGACAGGCGTGGTCTGCAGCAGGTCAGTCTAGTACCTGTTCAGTGGAGACAGGCGTGGACCGCAGCAGGTCAGTCCAGTACCTGCTGTTGTAACTTGAGCAGAATGTGTCATAGTCTCCAAAATAATCAGGACCGCCCTGAAAAAGATCGATGGCAGCATGTTGCTACTGAACTTGTATGTACCTTTTAGCATTAATAGAGCCTTCACAGATGTGCAGGTTACCCATGGCATGGGCACTAACCCCCCCCCCCCCCCCCCCATGCATTTAATGGAGAGATTTTGATGATTTCTCTGGACTTCCTTGACCTTTGATGAAGTCCATATAGCAGAAAAGTTCCTGAGGTGTTGGCCTGTTTGCTCACACAGTTGTCCACAAAGCTGTGAACCTCACTTCATCCTTGCTTGTGATTGGCTGAGCCTTTCAGAGATGCTATTTTTATTCCAAACCATGTTGCTCATCTGTTTTCAATTAATCCAAACAAGTGTTGTAAAGGTGTAGTGTGTAGAAGTTGGCAGTATTTTGTGAACAGAAACGGTGAATAAAGAGTATAATGGTTCAAATGGTATGTAAAATCTGCAAAGTAGGTGTAAAATGATCCCCTTAAAACTTTGGTTTTCTTTTTATTAAATTAGAAAAAGGTTTTTATATTTATGTACCGCGGGTCTCCCCTCTGTGGAGGCTGACATTACGATCAGCCATGTGGTCTACGGATGGGTTTTGGGGACAAAACGAGCGAAAAATGTAACATATAAACATATAAAACATATAATCATCATCTTTACTGATCTAAAATCTATCAAAACAATAGTTACAAGTATGAATGAAAAACCCTCACATTGTAACTGTTGTAAATGATGCCAAATAACGATCCTATTTGGTCTTCACTGGCTCTCGTCGCTTAGTGATGTTTTGTTTTAGTAACAAACGGACTCATTCCAAAATCTAAACACTAGATGTTGCTAAAATGCCAATTCTACACACTGCACCTTTAAACATTCCTCAGCTTGTCTGGTCTCTAGTCGCCCCTGTCTCAGCTTATCTGGCATCAAACTTAATATTTGCCTAAAAACAACAAAGTTTGTCAGTTTGACCTTTTTTTTTCTGCAGACTGCTCTCAGGCTGCATTAGTGAGTCCAGCTGCAGCGTGTTGAGCTGAGCGAACATAAACGACATAATGTGTGTGAGCTCTCGATAGAGAGTAAACACTTCAGCTAATGCAGCAGTGTGACTCAAGAATGTGTTAAACAGTTTTTATTGCAGACAGAAGAATGAAACAGATGATGGATGACTAAACGGGTTCGCTGTAAACAAGATAAATGTATGATGTTAGAGAGCTTTGACAAAAATATGACTAAAATTAAGCTTCTATCAGGTGTTTTATAGTGAGTCTTACCTAAGTAAATGTATTTTTACGAACTAGATCTTTTTATTTGTGTTAAAAAAATCTGCTTTGGCATCAGACTTACAAAAGTGCCCTACATTTTAATACACTCATGGCATAGTGGTTAAGTTATATCCAATGCTCCTTAAATGTAGCATCATGTTTTTATTTTGTCTCCTCTCAGATGTCAGTGAAGCCGACTGCAGGAGGTTCAGCAGCCAGTCTCGTATCTAAGCAAAGGTGCTCTGGACTGCAGCCGCACTCATGGAGGTAACAACCCAGACTCTTTTTTGTTGATATGTAATTTGTCATTTTTATTTTAAAAGAATATCAGCGTTAAAATGAATAATATTTTGAGAGCAGTAGCAACAGATTTTGACACTGCCTTTGTGGTTTCTCTGCTATTTACCCTCTTCACTTAGTACATCTTCATTTTTAGAAAAGAATGTTAAGTTGTGGGTATGTGTAGTTAATTTCGACAGCACTTTTTGATTTAGTTTTAGTCTTCTGCCTGAAATAACTTTTAGTTTTCTTCATAATTTATTCATCTGAATTGTTTTCATTTTTGTCCACTTTTAGTTGATGAAATTTCACAACATTTTAGTCGACCAATTCTACTTAAATGTAGTCGACTAAAATATGAATTGTTTCACGTTTCCTTTAGCTTCTGAAGTCATGTTTTACTTTTAGTCACTTGGATAAAATCAAACATCTAATAACCCTTTATTGAATGTTAGTAAAGTTTGAATGTCTAAATGAACAGAAACAAAATGTTCCTTTTGCGTGAAATGCAGTCACCTTTATTTAGGCTACCTGGCAGAGCATCTTAGTTACAATACCAGAACTGACAACAAACAGTGAACCTGCTCTACATGAATATATCAGCTCATAAAGAGAGCAGCTCTGATTGGATTGCTCCACAACTTATCCCACCACCACACAACCAAAGTAGCTGTGATTGGATATATTCATAACTTGTCTCTACTTTCTACATGACCACATTAGGTCTAATTGGATTAAGTCTCTGCCAAACATTTGGTCTAGCTTTTATTTTTTGGTGAAAATGTCAGTTAATTTAGTTTTAGTTTCTGTCCTTGTGCATTTTTTTTATTAGTTACTGTCTAGTTTTCATCAGGGGAAATAAGGTTGTTGACGAAAACTAAACATTTTGTGTTTTTCTGTTTTAAAAGAGTCATCTGTGGAGCAAAATCGGAATAGAATGAAAACCAAGTGGCCTAAAAATGCTAATATACCTCAATAAGTTACTATTAGTTAAGGAAATAAGTTCGGTTCATCCCATACGAGGGAGCAGTACTTGAGTGGTTTGTGGTGTCTCTGATTTGAACACAACAAAGCTGTTTTCCAAAACTATCTGACCTTTTAAGTATGTTAATACTTATGCTTGTATCTCTCCTTACTTTTTGTTTAAACTATCCTTTTTTTTTTCAGGAAAGCCTGTGTAGCCTGTGGCTGCAGCACAATCGACCACGCTCCAGGGACTGACGCTGACGATGATCAGCGAATGGGCCGTCTGCTCGCAGACTCGCCCTGCGCCCATTTAACAGCAAAAATCAAAGGAGGTGGAGGTCTTCGTATGTACAAGAGGAACCGCATGATCGTGACCAATCCTGTGGTGACCCGCAAAGACCCGACCTTCAACACCACGACGTACGACTGGGCGCCTGCCGGACTCAACCAGACTCTGGTGAGGATCGGTGCCAAGTGCAGGAGGATGTTGGTTTGATACAGAGCTGGAGGTCTTTGGAAATTCACTCTGGACTTATTAAAGATATCTTTGAGGGGGGGGCTGAATGATTTTAGGAAAAGATCTAGTTACGACATTAAATATGATTCACAATTTTCTTCAAATCAAGCTTCAGTTCAATATTTACTGTAATAGCCATTTGTACACTACAGATAATTTCATGAATAATTAGGAATTTCTTTCATTT
This sequence comes from Scarus forsteni, assembly GCA_036419115.1. Lineage (NCBI taxonomy): Eukaryota > Metazoa > Chordata > Actinopteri > Labriformes > Labridae > Scarus > Scarus forsteni. Next base: position 3,562,860 of record JAZDUH010000103.1, on the reverse strand, counting down.
TTCCTGATTTGAAGTTGGAATTTGGATTTAATAATTCTTTTTATCTTATAAGTTTATTAGAAGCCAATAACCACTGCAGCTTCCTTATTGGACGACATGTCAAATGCAAATTACCTGCAAACCTGTAAAATAGTTGACACAACAGATTCTGGGTTGGTCAGGAGCTCTGCAGAAGATTGCAGCTTTGGCGATCACATGATTGCATTTTCTGAAATTGCAATTTCGATCCAAAGATGTTAAATCTTTCAGCCCTACTTAGAGGTCTGACAGTTTGACAAGTCAAAAAAAGAGCTTTTTGCTTCTACATGTGGTCCAAACCTTTCAATAAACAGGCTCCATAGTAATGCTCGGACTACAGATTGACTCCCTCTTTGCAGGTATTTTTGGAAGTTTTCTGCTCTTTAATTCAGACGACAGGACAGAGTAACAGATGGAGGAGGAAGTGGAAACTGGCATGGGCTGTAGTCTCTTTAATGGGTTTCAGACAAGTCTTTTATTTGTTTGTAACCTTAGCACAAACTGTAAACACAACAAGACTTTTTTTTAAATCAAGATTGTGGAATTGGCAAGAAAGTTAATCTCTTAATCAAGATGCACGCAAACATGTATATTAAAAGCTAAATTTGATCCTCATCTCTTCTGTCCTTGTTAGTCTTAGTTTAGTTTCTGCAGCTCTCTTAGTGTGTGAGGCGCTCTAGACCGTCTGGTTTCCATTAAAAACAGACCGGAGTATGTTTCAGGTTTCAGAACGTATAATTATATGATGACAGTGATTATTGAGCCCCGCAGCTCAGCAGGAGATCGAACTGAAGTTGCTGTGGTCGACGGATAGAGATGGAGCCCCAGACTGCTCATGTTTATTCATCAGAACTTTCTAGATCTCAATGGAAGATGAACTCCCGCTGCAAAAAACTCAGATCTTGGTGTAGTCAAAAATACATCCTTGGACTTTTTCTAAGGCACAATTAGCTGCTATGTCTGGAGTAAGATCTTTTTTGCACATATAAAAACAAATAATAAGGCCAGAGTAGCTTGTAATGCGTAAAATAATCTCCCAATGAAACAAGAAAAAATTCATTTAAAGCAGCACTATGGAAGATCTCCGCTTGACCGGATAGGGAACTCAACTGCCCATGAGCTCTAGCACGCGCATGCTGTCATAAGGATACAGATCTGCCGGTCGCGTGCATTTGTTTTGTAGGCGAATCACAGAAGCCAGGACTTCGCTAAAAGTATTCTTCTGTCTTCAGCGGCTGTTTGCAGGATGGATAGCGACGAGGTAATGTATTTATTTTTGACTAAATGATGATGCTAAAAATCGCTAAGTTCAACTTGGTTTTATTACCGTGAAGTCGCCCCCGTCCTGTTGAAGCGATAAAGTGAATAAAAGAAAAGACAACGACGAACTGGTGATATCTCACACTTGAAATAGGTCTAAACAAAACTACATACTGGTACATTCTGGATTTGTTGTGCTGTACTTTTTTCCTGTCAAGTTTTTTGAGGAACTTCGTCATAAATTAGTCGGCCAACATACCTGATAGTAGTCGGACATCCCTCCTCGTCTTTTATTTCACGCCAGCAAGTGAACGCCGAACCGATGTTTATTCTGGTCTGAGCATTCAAGCTTGTTTTTCTCTCGCTTTCTTTGTTTTGTATCCTCCGACAAAACTTTTCTCTTCCTAACGTTGTTGCCTCCGCCATGGTTACAGCTCCACGATTGGCTTTCGCCGAGACTTCCGTGTTGTAAACGAATCGGGAATCGGGGAAAGTGACGTATGCTGTAAAGCAGTCCAAACGTGTAGTTTTTTAGTGTGGCAGGGTTCCTACTATCCACCTCAAAGTTACATAGCGCCAGTTAAAGGGATACAGACCACGACAGAGGTGTCATTCAACTCACTGTAAAGTGGTGGACCATCACAATGAATATCGAAGGATTATATTATGTTTGAAAAGCTACATAGTGTTGGTTTAAAGGTTGTCTTTAAGTGATTTTTTTCATCCAGAGCAGATATTAAACTTAATTTAAGACCCTCACTGATTCAAACTTTTCCTGTTTCATTGGAAGACATTTTCTTACAATTAAAGGCAGTTCAGTGCCTTATTTTTGCCTTTTATTTCATGTAGTCAGTTTTTTATGTGGACTTGCCAAATGAATGTGGATTAGAATAAGTGTTTAATATATTTCTGTCTTGAATATAGACAAACAGTTGCTGAGCTCTGAGTTTTTGCAGTACTGTCGTATGTAGAGTCTAAATCTGGAGCTTCAAATTGTCTGTGAACATCCTTTTCCACTAGCACGCCTTGGCCCTACTCTACTCGGCCCTACTCGATTTGCAGTGTGTTTCCATTAGCCTGGTACCTCCTAAAACAAGCTAGTTTTGGTACCTACTCTGCTCTGGTTCCAAGCGAGCTGAGTCGATACTGAAAGATGATGTCACTGACTGCCGGCTACTGATTGGTCAGACAATGTCGTCATTGATGAGTCATGAGCGTGACGACCTAGCATGCTAGCGGTAGCTACCATTAGCTTACCCTCATACGTCTTTTCTTTGCAGCTCGATTGCTCTCATCCTCGGCTTCATTCTGTTGTATAGCTTCCAAAACTCTCCTGTGCTTCTCAAGGGGTATTTCTTCTTGCCACCTGCAGCCTTCTTCTGCTTTCCTTTTTTTACTTGGTTTGTGACAAAAAGCCACAGATTGTTGTGTCCCGCTAAAAATGACGACACGGCAGTGACGCTCAGCTGTTTACAGCGGCACTGCACCCCGTTGGGCAGGCAACTGGGGCTAATGGAGCCGGGTAGAGTCGGGTATAGAGTAGAGCTAATGGAAAAGGGCCATTAGTCTGTTGGTCTTGTGGTCATTAAAACACCTGAACAGAGTGATGATCAAGCCTGAAACACTCACTCGGGAGACTTTTCAGCTACTCTTTAGTTTAATCCTGACTTCACAAGTAAGGACCCCACCATCAACAGGATGAATTTGGCAATTATTTATTACGTAAAGTGGATAAGTAGCAACATAGCAGATACATGAAGCCGATAACAGTTGGGAGAAACTGGTCAAGGAATCTGCCGTAGCTCCCAGGCACAACGAAACCCCTTTATAAGGCCCTAAGGAAAGGAAAGAAGGAAGGAAGAAACTTTAAAGAAAGGGGAGAGAGGAAGGCGTACGTCAAGTGAGCGAAACAAAGGAAGGAAATGGTCAGGTTAGATTTTATAGGAACACAGGAAGAGGAGTGGTTGAGGTGTGATCCTGCTCCTGAAATTCTGCTTCAGGCTCCACATGTTGGTGATTTGAATCAAATGTCTTTCTCACATTTGGAGAGCATTTACATGCTGCTTTATTAGATTGTTTTTTTAGTCACTGGTGCATGTATGAAGGAGAAATGATGAACAAAAATTTGTTTTAAAGAAGATTAACATGATTATAGATGGTTACTGTAAAGGAGATGCTCAAAAAATATTAATAGACAAGTGCTTTTTTTAGTTTTTGTTGTTCCTTCACTCTGTGTCGCTCTTTGTTTTGAACATGCCTCCGTAAATGTCGCACATCTATCATCTCACACTGTGAGGTCAACAGTCTTGTATGCAGCAGTGAAAATGTCAACATCTAATGAAAGCTCAAGTCATTTCACAAACAGAGCAGATTTACATAACTGTGCACTGAGGTCTGCCTTTTGTATTATGGAGTTGAATTTTTGGGGTAAATTGGGGATTTGAGGTCGTCTTGAAGATCTAACGAGTTTCCTCAAACACAGCACATATTTGAAGAGCTCAGGGCTGAAGGAATTATCTTTTTCTAATGGGTAAAATCATTTATTTTACCTCAGAAATGTTAATCCCTACTCAGCTAAGTAGACTTGTGGGCCAGTTTTTGAGGCCTGGTTTCATTTTAAGTCACTAATTTGAAACCACACAACCATTAGAGCCTCTAGCCGTTCCCTTAAACTCAACATGAGCCAATCAAAACCAACTCTGGGTTAAACTTAAATAAGTACTTTTTTATCATTTGCTTTTTATTGATAATTTTACATACACATATTTTTTTGGGAGTTACATTTCCAGCAGTTCATCGTTTTTCATCCTGACTTCTTCTTACTCCATTGGTTCTGCCTGTTGTCTTTGTTGCTGTTTTTGGTTTTGAATAATGTCCATCACGCCCACTTTTCTCCCAGATGTGTTTGTTGTTGTCCCAGGCGATGTGTCAGTTTTTCCATGGTGTAGATTTCCTTTACTGTCCCAATCCACTGCTCCTGACAAGGAGGATCCACTTTACCCCATTTCATCGTACACTGCATAAACTCAGATCTAGATGAGAGTTTTTGTCCAATTTCACGTCAGGAAAATCTCACCAGACTGATTCTAAGCCACAATTTGATATTTTTATTGAGAAGGATAGCCTCTTGAGATGGACCATCTCATTTTCAAGGAGGTCCTTGCTAGGGCTAAACAATTAATTGCAGGTTAGATTAAATCGCAATATGGCTTGTTGCAATTTTCAAATCGCTGTGATGTAGTTTCTTGCAATTTCATTCCTATTTTAACCTTTTTAACCCAGTTTTTACAACTTTATGCCTATCTTGCTCCCATTCCTCTTTATTTGGCCACTGTCAGACCATGTTTGGAATTTTTACATGGTTTTTGAAATTTAATCCCAATTTTGCTGCTATAATCAATTTTCCTTAGTCACTTTTGATTTTTTTTTGCCTTTTTTTTTTTTGCAATTTCATTCCTATTTTGCGCCTATTAACTTTTTTTTCTGCTTTCGTACCATTTTTTTCTCAGTTTTTACAATATCATACCTATTTTGCTTCTGTTCTTCACTTCTCCACTTTTTTTCAAATCTTTTATCCTTAGATTGATTTAATGTCATGTTGGGTATACTATAAAACGATCTACTGCTTATGTTTGATTAAGAATACATAAGATGAGGAACATTAAAACAATCGCAGAGTAAATAGCAATTGCAATATTGGGGAAAAATATCGCAATTAGATTATTTTCTCAAATCGTTCAGCCCTAGTCCTTACAGAACATAAGTACAGTACAAATAATACAATACTCTACAAACAACACTAAGTACAGAATACTCGCCCTCAAACACACTCATGCACATACACTCAGCTCTCAGATGCTTAGTCAGTCCCCTGTCAAACAGTTTTGGTCCTACGTAGCAAAAGAATAAGATACAGCCTGTGGTCACATACTTAAGAGCAGAGTCAAAGACAAGAACAAGGATTTCCTACCATGTTTGGATTAAGATCTTATTGGAAGATATAAAAACTAAGATTATGACAAGCAGATGGACACCATTCCTTTGACTTGCTTTGTTTTGTTGACATACTTAAATTAGATTAGATTATATAGACCTTTATTAATCCCTTGGGAAATTAGGACTTTTACAGGAAAACACGTCTGTAGTGGTTTTGCACATGCCTCCTGCGGTTTAGTTTCATTTGTATTTCTTTCAAAATTACATTCAGTGCTAATCTTTGTCTTAAAATAGATAACATAATGGTAGAACTGGGCAAAAAATAGATTAAATCGATCAATTCGAATTTTTTTCTGCAGAAGATTTAAAAAATTAAAAATCAAGATTTTTTTCTTGCCTTAGTCCAATTGTAAGTAGTTGCAATTTTTGAAAAAAATTACAATTTTCATGATGGCCGGCCTTGTAGGGTTTGCACAAGCACTTTTATCGACTTGTATTTGTTATTTAAGTAGATTAAATATTGATCAGAGAGTTTCATGCTAACACTGTAAAAATACCTCAGCCTGTTAGTGTTTATGTAGACAAACCTGCCTACGTTTATACTACATAATCAACCTTTATGACCCAGACTTTGACTTTAAGAGGGAAACATTTAGACAACATAAAGGCAAAACTTGATTTGTTTCATTTTTATGTCACTGGGAGTTTTGTTTCTTTTAGGGAGGGAAAAATGTATTAAAATCGTAAATCGAGTGTTGTGGAAAAAAATCAGGGATTTTATTTCTAGGCCTACATATATTTCTAGGCCATATCACCTAGCCTTACATAATGGTAAAAAAAGACAAGTCACAACAAGCACACAGAACTGTTTAGAGCTGCTGAAGAGTTTATTTGATGACTGCAAGCAGAGGCAGGCTAACACTTCCCATTGACTCCCAGTGTTTGAGCTAAGCTAGTAAGTAGTGGTAAAGCTCTGCCTGTTTCTTCCTTGTTACACAGTCAAATGAATGAAGTCCATCTGCTTGTCATGGACTCAGGAGTTAGGAAAGATACAAAAAGAAAACAACATATCCCTTTACTATATATATATTTATTCCCTTTCTATTTGACTTGAATTTCTGCACTTGATGACCAATATTTCAACTAAATTTACTGCAAACTTCCGGCTCACCTCTTGGTAGATATCAATTTTATCAATGTATTAAAAAATAATTTAAAACCTCCCTATTGCTTTTTTATTGGAGGTAAATGGAAGCTTGAATTCCCCCATAATGGACTCAGGTTAATAGCATTACTAACACAAGTCTAGGCAGAAGTTTGATGGTTTAACTGAAAAATGACTCCTTATTTACTGTGTAAGTAAAGGAAATAAACTGTTTCCGGTCCTCCCTCAGGCCATGCAGTACATGGAGCTCATCCCCGAGAAACAGCGTCCTGTTTCCGGGACAGATGGAGCTCTGGAGCGACGGACGCAGCTCTTCAGTCAGCTGCCGATCTACGACAATGACCCCATGAAGTGTCAGAGCATCAGCAGCGAGGAGGAGGTACAGAAAACACTTTTTATTGTGGCTCATCTTGTTCAGCCTGGGGTCTGATTTCCTCTCTGGCCTTATCCAGATCACCTCCATGCTGCTGTTCGTGAAGCACTACAAACAGGAAGTGCTCGGGGTCGGCGAGGTGGCCTTACCTGGAGAGGGCGGGGCTTTGAGGGAGGCGGCCATTCAAAGGATTGCGAAGGAGGCCAAGGATCGCAGCAACAGTGACAAGAAGGATTCTCCAGATCAGCACGGACACAGTTCAACCAATAACAGCACTGCACCTGCTGCTGGACCCACTAATGGAACAGATGGGGGCGAAAAGACTGAATACGTAAGAAAACAAGGCTATAACAAATACCAACATCTTGGTCACCTACTCCCACACAACCCCAACCCACATATGCCTAACGTACAAATAGATAAACTGATTAACAAGGATCAATGATGTGATCACAAATACAAGAAGAGTCAAGAAAATAAATGGGAAACATGAGCAGCTTGTTTTTAGATGGGAGAGCAGTGACATCCTCAACAGTGAGAAGAACATTAGCAAACATGTTAACATCATTTTAAAAAACAAAAACATTAAAGCGATATTCCGGGATGGAACAAGTTGGGTCCTATCACAAGGTTTAGGGCAGAAATTACCTCTACAGCAGTGTTTCTGTGCAGCAGAAGCCCAGAGCGCCCGCACCAAACTCCCCCTCTCTGCTCCCGGCCTGCTCATTTGCCGATTTCCTCCGCACTCCGACGGGGCCATATTTTACTTGACCAAAAACACAAATAAACGGACTCCCACCGAAAAAATTTGATATCGGTCTGCATTCACGCTTTATTTAGAGAATTTTCAGCACGTTACTTTCACACAAAAACACCTCTAAATAAGGCTCTAGTTCTCATTGTGTCGTAAAACGCCGCTTAGTGTATCAGTCCGCGCGCAGTCAAGTAAAATATGGCCCTGTCAGAGTGCAGAGGAACTCGGCATACGAGCAGGCCGGGAGCAGGGAGGGGGGGTTTGGTGCGGGCGCTCTGGGCTTCTGCTGCACAGAAACACTGCTGTAGGGGTAATTTCTGCCCTAAACCTTGTGATAGGACCCAACTTGTTCCATCCCGGAATATCACTTTAAAACTCAAAAAGTAGAGATGCAGTTCATGATACAAACGAGAAAATCGGCTTAAATATCTTTTAAAAATCACATTTGTTAACCTCACCTCCAAAAGTCAAGCTTATGTTATTATTCTTATTACTTTTGTTATTATTTTGATATCACTCTTTTCCGTGGACTTAAAAAAAACAACAACAGAATAACGAAGTAATAATTGTATGAATTCGATTTGCATTGAGATCTAAAAGTCTGCCACAACACTTAATACTTTGGATGTTATTTATGTATGTTTTTACTTATTTTACTTTTTCTTTCTCCCTTTCTTGCTTAGTCTTGAATTTGTGTTTATATGTTTGTGTGATTTATGTTATATCGGTAAGTTAAACTGTTATACTCTGGCAAGTGAAAATAAAAATAAACATTATGTAAAAAAAAATAACAGTAATCGCTCTAATTTTGCTCTACGTACTTGATAGGAATATATCCCATTTAATCCACTTAATCTCTGTTTTGTGTTTTGTAAAATAACTATTTGTTGCACATTTAAGGTGCATAAAAGTGGAATTACTCCTTTGTCTCTCCAGTTACCATCAGAGTAGAGAAACTTTCACGCTGAGATGTCGCAGGATAAAAAATCCATCCTGCTCTGCTTGAGTCACAAAATGCTGCTCGCTCATATTTGTCTCCTCTCTTCGTTTGGCTTCACTCTAATGTTTGCACATGTTTGTAAAGTTTTCTCCTGTAATTTGAGACCAAACTATTTCATCGTTCCTTTCCTTTCTCTCTCTCCGGCAGCATTGCTCTGGTTGCCTTAAAGAAGTTTCCAAAGAGAGTCCAGCGGTTTATGCCGACCGTGTAGGTTATGAAAACGCTCTGTGGCATCCCACCTGCTTCAGGTGTTCAGAGTGTGACCTGGGATTGGTGGACCTGGTCTACTTCTGGTCCAATCAGAAGCTTTTCTGTGGAAGACACTACTGTGAGACGGTGTGGCCACGATGCTCAGGCTGCGATGAGGTGAGAGGACGTCACACTAAACTTCCTGTTGACAAGGATGATTTCAGATACACTGACTTATGCCATATTTATATTTTTTATTTTTATATATACTGTATATCAGGGATGCATGATATTATTGGTTTGGTATCGGTATTGGCAGATATCAGCCTTAAAGGTGAAGTATCGTATCCGCTGTAATTGAAATTTTTGCAGATATTTACAGCCGATATATCAGCTGGAATATTAGCAAATTACACAAATGACAATATTGATTTACCTTCTCATGACTGCATGGGCACATTTAAAAATCAAAGGTTGATATGTGCAAGAGTTACATTTTTTATAAGTACAGAATTGGTGCTCTTGACCAAAAATATCAGTGTCAGCAATAATAATTAAAGTTTTAAAAAAATGTGCATCTGCATATCGGATAAAAATCTGATTTTGTGCTCATCTCTAGTAATTGTTTTGCTACTAGAGTCCCAATTTCCCGGAAGGAGTCTTCACAAGGATTAAAATAGTTCTATCTAATCTAATCGTGGTTTGACATAAGGAGAGGTTTCCTGCTGAAAGATGGAATCTAATCCAGACACATGATGCCGATGGCTTTATCATCCTCATTTACACTGTGCAAAGATGCATTTTTTTTATCAATATTAAATACTTTCGAACATATCAAGAATAGAGGTGTGAAAAAATATTGATACATCAATATTTCACGATATTTTTTCCTCTGATGTAAACTTGAGATTTAAATCTTAATATTGAGTTTTTTGTAAGAATAAAACATATTTTATCAGAGTTGGAAATAAAATACAACTTATAAATATGTATATGCACAGGTTCTTTTCATGCAGTCTATTCAGTTCAGACAGTGACAAGAGAAATGTGACAAGAGTTTGAGCTGCACTGCAGGTTAGGATGCTTTAAATACTTTATTAAAGGGAAAACAAGAATAATTTCTTTGCAACATTCGTTTATGTGATGCACTCTTATGTTTTCAAGTTAAGTGTATGTTTGTAACACTGCATTTGACATATTTCAAAACATTTCTGACTTGACTTTTTTTTTTTTTTTTTTTTTAAGTTATTTTTTCAGGCTTTTTATTTGATAGGACAGCTGAAGAACGACAGGAAAGGGGGTGAAGAGAGGGGGGATGACATGCAGCAAAGGGCTGTGGCCGGGATTCGAACCTGCAGCCGCTGCTGGGGGTTTTCAGCCCCCGTACATGGGGTGGACGCTCTACCAACTGAGCTAATGTCCACCCCTTCTGACTTGACTTTTACTTTAATTTTTGAGTAATATTGTGTGATTTACATAAACACCATCTCTAGTTTTTTCTTAGTTAACTGTGGGATATCCTAATATATCACAATATTGTGATATATTGTGATATTGTAGTATCGTGACCCAAGTATTGTGATACGTATCGTGTCGTGAAGTTCTTGCCAATACTCACCCGTGAGCATATGCATGACACTAAAAATAGTAATCAAAAAAAGCAAAAAACTTTATTTACCAGACTATGTTCAGCACACAGCTGATCAGACAGCAGAGCAACAGTGTCAAAAAAACTCTGAGGCACAAAGTCAGGAGCAAGAAGCAGGCAGGAGTCTGAGCCACAGGAAAGGCAGAAAAATCCAGGAGATGCAAGGTAAAAAAATGTAAAGGTCATGCAAGGCAAGAAATAACTCTGAAGAGTCAGACAATCAGGCACAGGACAGAGAGAACCCACAACAGAGACCAGGGTTAGTGATTTCAAAATAACACAGGAAGCACAAGACAAAAGACAAGACTGTAAAAATAAAAGAAAATGTGGACGACATTACAGTCTCAGTGTTTTGGGACCATCTTGGCTTTCAAATGGCCCTTTTCCACTAGCACGCCTTGACCCTACTCGATTTGCAGCGTTTTCCCACTAGCCTGGTACCTCCTAAAACAAGCTAGTTTTAGTACCTACTCCACTCTGATTCCAAGCGAGCTGAGTCGGTACTAAAAGATGATGTCACCGACTGCTGGCTACTGATTGGTCAGACAATGTTGTCATCGATGAGTCATGAGCGTGACAACCTAGCATGCTAGTGGTAGCTACCATTAGCTTACCCTCATGCGTCTTTTCTTTGCAGCTGGATTACTCTCGTCCTCGGCTTCACTCTGTTGTATAGCTTCCAAAACTCTCCCGTGCTTCTCAAGGGGTATTTCTTCTTACCACCTGCGGTCTTCTTCTGCTTTCCTTTTTTACTCGGTTTGTGACAAAAAGCCACAGATTGTTGTGTCGTGCTCAAAATGACGTCACTGCAGTGCTGCTCAGCTGTTTACTGGGCAGGCGACCGGGGCTAATGGAAAAGCAGCACAAGGCGAGTCGAGTAGAGAGGGGCTAATGGAAAAGGGCCAATAGTGTCTGATCAATATTTGCACTGTTCTGTCTCAGTATTTGATAAAACATTCAAACACATCAGGACATAAGAGTTAAAACACTGTTGTCATTATTTCTGTCTGATCTCGTCTCTCTCCCTCCTCAGCTGATCTTCTGTCAGCCCTTTCACGCGTCTAAAGATGGCCGGACGTATCATCGTGAACATTACTGCTGCTGGAGGTGCGGGCAAAACCTGGACACACCATGTCAGCACTAATTCTCATATTTCATTCACTCGGTCTGTTTGATTTGAAACGCCTCTGAAGAGCAGGATAAGGGTCTGAAGAGGCGGTGAATCTGTGTGAAAAATGTGACACAACACTAAAAAATGTTTAAACAGGATGTCTGGTGTCAACTGTGGCTGATAAAATTCTTTTACTTTAAAGAAATAAACAAGTCTGAGATAAATAATCCAGATAAATAGAGTTTAAAGTGTTCAGTGGACTGAAAGTATTTGCTGTTGATCTGGTTATTTTATTGATGTTTGGAACTCAAATAGCTGCTTGGCCAAGCCGCTGGTGTCTGAAGTACTTGAGAAAATGTTTGACCGACACTAAAGTGTTTGAAGTGCTTGTGAAGATTTTACATTTTTAACACTTAAAGTTTCCGCAGCTGACGGAGCCAGATGTTCTGTCCTCTAAATTAATTATTTTACAAACAAACAGCAGCTGACAGGACACAAGAAACACTTTAATATGAGTAAGTATTAAACCCACCAGTCATTTCCAAAAAAAACAACTAATTGGTAACATAAACAACCTTAGATTGCTGTTACATGCCTTGATTTTTTTATAAGTCATTATAGAAATTACTTTCTATTAGGGCTGGGCGATATGGCCTAGAAATAAAATCCCAGATTTTTTTCCACAACACTCGATTTACGATTTTAATCAATTTTTCCCTCCCTAAAAGGAACAAAACTCCCAGTGACATAAAAATGAAACAAATCAAGTTTTGCCTTTATGTTGTCTAAATGTTTCCCTCTTAAAGTCAAAGTCTGGGTCATAAAAGGTTGATTATGTAGTATAAACGTAGGCAGGTTTGTCTACATAAACACTAACAGGCTGAGGTATTTTTTACAGTATGAGCATGAAACTCTCTGATCAATATTTAATCTAATTAAATAACAAATACAAGCCTATAAAAGTGCTTGTGCAAACCCAACAAGACTGACCATCATGAAAATTGTAATTTTTTCCAACTACTTACAATTGGACTAAGGCAAGAAAAAAAATCGATTTTTAAATCTTCTGCAGAAAATAATTCAAATTAATCGATTTAATCGATTTTTTCCCCAGCTCTACTTTCTATGATTATTTCTCTAAAAATATTTGATGAAGCACTGAAACATAAAATACAGTATGAGTAAAAACTTTATTTGGAAACAGTGATAAAGGTAATTTATTTAGCTTTAAAAACTGGTAAACATTTATGCTTTTATTGCATTTAAAAGAAACTTAAATTGGCTCCAGTTTTATGTTCTGCTCATTAAATTGTGAATTTTAATTGTGCTTGTGTTAAGTTATATTAATGTTGGTATAATCATTGTTTTAAGCTTTGTATTTGCTATTTTTTAATTTATTTTTATTTTTTTGTCATTGAAAGTGTTTGAAAATATGTAACAGTGCGGCCCTTAGGCACTAAAAAAAAATATTTATGCTGCCCTCTTGGTTAAAGTTGCCCACTCCTGACGAAGAGGGACGACGGAAGCACTGAACAGTTTTTTATGGGGAAAAAACATTGGATTTAACTTTTGTTGAACTGGACAGACGAAGGCTCTTTACTAATTAATCACTTCACAACATTTTCTGTCATTAAATGCTGATGTTATTTGGAGTTCTAGGAATATCTTTCAGAAATAATAAAACATTTTGATGACTTCAACTGAAGATTTTTAGCGACAACACTAGAATCAGTCATTAGTTATATTAAGAATTATTTAAAAGATTCATAAGGATTTATAGTTTTTTCAAACTCCATACTGTAGCGCAGTGTTTAGATTCACTTTGGCCAAATTTTAAAATCATCAATGAATCAAACATCAATAAAAGTAAAAAATATGTGTTGTTGATTATTTCAAAGGGGAAGCCATCGACAGCAGGCTTTGGCTTGCCTAGTAACAGTTACTAAGGAGGGCGGGGCTTGATAATCACTTCTTATATAAGGACAGGGCTTGATAAGAGCTCAAATGTTTGTTTTGTTTGCCTTTAATCTTCATCTTGAACATGAATCACTGCTGCTGATAATTTACTTTAAATAAAATTCTGTATTTTGCTAACAGCTAACAGGGTTTCTTCTTTTTATTGTGTCTGTTTATGAGCTCATGTTTGTAAAAACGGCCGACACTGCTGTTGAACTGATGCTGATGTGCATCCCTACTTTTCAGTTATTTCCATGTATGATATCAGTTAAGTTTGAACATTTTGGCATTTGGGAAATCGGCAGAAAAAAAAAAAAAAAGTATAACTGTGCATCCTTATCGAAAATGCAACATCACAAAAATGCATCTCAGGATTTTAGTTTGACTCAGAAGCAAACTAGTGAGATTTTTAGTTACAAAGTCAAATGTTCTGGCCTCATGATCAGGTCTTAGTTGTGAGTTTGGCATGTCGAGGACTAAACAATAAACTGATTAAGTTTAAGTCAAGAGACCTTCAACTGTACTTTCATTCCAGAAGATCAAGTTTTGCTCGTTTTGGTTGTTTGCTGTTCATTCAATCAGTCTTTATTTGTATATCTCCAGTTCATTAAGTGTTACACCAAGACAATTATCACAGAGCAGACTGAACACAAGCTTCATATTTATAGATATAAATATATACGTATATACAGTAGGGCTGGGTATTTCCAGCAACCCCACGATACGATATTTATCCCGATACACATAAATTGTGAACACTGACTGCGCTTTTTGCAGAATTCCTAGCAACTTTTGTTTTTTATTAGAAGAAGAAAAGGAACAAGGATGAGTTTTAAATGACTCTACTACTTAAGAACTTTAATTCAGGTCTCCAAAGATGGTAGACACCTTATTTTAAATTTGAACGTGTTTTATCATGTAGCTTGGCTTCTACTTTGAACTGTGCCATTTTTACATTACCCAAAGAGTATTTACAACAACTGTCCAAACACTGTGGTCACATCGATTCCGTAGCAACACTTATCACTAGGGTTGGGATGAAATATCATTTGGCAATATATCGTGATACAGTACGTGACGAAATGCATCGAGTTTGAAAAAGATGGATCGCGAAATAAAGACATCACGGTTGCAGGGCATCTGACCAGAAATGACGACAACAAACATTAGCACCAACTACCTTGCCTCCAAAAAGCTGAATGATGGAGTCGAATGAGGTTGAAATTGAGGACGCTCCGCCTGGTATAAGTCATCTTGTTATAGTTTGGTGTTATAGTGGACCCAGAGCAGAGGCAGACGATCATTTAAAGTGAAAAAACTCAGGTTTAATCAAGTCCCAAAAGCACAGTGAACAAACAAAGGTGATATGTACAAAAGTGGTAGCGGTGGCAGGAGCTCGTGGAGACCTGGAAAAAACAGAGAAAGTCTGGTTAGTTCTCAGGTTGAAGGAGCAAAAATCCAACGCACCAACAGGAAAAGAGATATAAGCTCCGCGTGTCTGCGTTACCCCTACAGCAGTGTTTCTGTGCAGCTGAAGCCCAGGGCGCTAGGACCAAGCACCCCCTTCCTCCTCCGGTCCTGCTCGTCTGCCGATTCCTCTGCAGTCACATGGGGCCATATTTTACTTGACCAAAAACACAAATAAACGGACTCCCACCGAAAAAATCTGATATCGGTCTGCATTCACGCTTCATTTAGAGAATTTTCAGCACGTTACTTTCACACAAAAACACCGCTAAATAAGGCTCTATTTCTCATAGCGCTGTGAAACGGCCTCCGCGCAAGAACCACAGCGTCCGCTGCAGAGCCACATTTTACTTACTGGTCAAGTAAAATATGGCCCCGTGTGACTGCAGAGGAATCGGCAGACGAGCAGGACCGGAGGAGGAAGGGGGTGCTTGGTCCTAGCGCCCTGGGCTTCTGCTGCACAGAAACACCGCTGTAGGGGTAATTTCTGCCCTAAACCTTGTGATAGGACCCAACTTGTTCCATCCCGGAATATCACTTTAAGTAGTGGAGTCATCAGGGCAGATGAGAAGCAGGTGAGGACTCCAGGACAGGTCAGCTCCACCATCACGCCCATGCCACAACCACAGGGGAGAGAGAGAGAGAGAGAGAGAGAGGGGAGCAAAACAAACTGGAGGAAAAGGGTGAAATCCTCACACATCTGTCTGTCAGTATTTTGGCTTTCTCATTAAAAAAGACGAAAAAAATGAGCCTACCGCTCGTTAGCATACACTCTCTCTAACCTCTCTCGGGTTAGAGAGAGTGTTATTGTTTGTGTTTGGCCTGTTAGGCCTTGTGTTTTCCTGTGTGCAACTCAAACAAAAACAAATAGGTTGTAATTACACAGTAATATTTTTTCTTTTTTACTTTTTTGATATTGTATCGTGACACGGGCATATCGAGGTGCAAGTCCTACTTATCACCAAGGAGTGCGTGATGATATTTTTTTGTATCGATATTTTGAGCACAGGCCTAATATACAGATACGTGTAATAATTATATTAATACACAAACATGCATCCAGAGATGGATCCATCCAGACAGAAACAAATGGACTGAAGATAAGAATTTATGATGGAGACAAACCCATGGATGCCCAGAGCATAAATCTGTCTTCATCACATTTGTCTCTGCTGAATATAGATTAAATCAATCTTTATTTATTAAATGTCTTTCTTAGCACCATATTTGTTGAAAATAAACGTATTAAAGGTAAGCCCCTTGAGATGTGGCATGTCATTTTCAGGAGGCTCCTCATGTCCGTGGTTACAGAGATAGTGTCAATGGAGGAATAATTAATACAACCATGGACAGAGAAATCAATTTAATATTAATATCTATAATGAATATACTCTGGAGAGGAATGATGTTGATTAACATAGTAGTATCTACCTGAACTGCCATTAAAATGGATTTAACTGGTCTAAAGTATGACTTTATGCTACATGATGTCATGCAGCAGGTCATCCATGATTGCTAGGTTAGGTATTTAATTTTGTTGATCTGTCTAAAGTTAATATCAGGGACTGTTATTTATAAAGTAATCACCACATAATTGTTATTGTAGTTCTTGAAGTT
This sequence comes from Scarus forsteni, assembly GCA_036419115.1. Classification (NCBI taxonomy): domain Eukaryota; kingdom Metazoa; phylum Chordata; class Actinopteri; order Labriformes; family Labridae; genus Scarus; species Scarus forsteni. The sequence goes on along the minus strand of JAZDUH010000103.1, from coordinate 3,546,366 downwards.
TTGACATCCATTTCTAGAAATAAAGTGAGCTGGTTTGTAATATTAAACAGAACTTAATCCTACGTTTAATTGTTTTTACTTTTCCATCTGATGATTCATGGCCAATAACTGAAAAGTAAAAGTGAAGATAGAAATGATTCCCAGTTTCAGAGGGAGCAGCTTCACATTTCAGCGACAGAATCAGACTATCAAACCACAGATCAGGACTGGAGAAAACATTTGACACATTGAAGCTCTGTTTACTGGAATAAGTTATTCCTCAAAGACCCCGTGTGCGTCTGAAGTCTGTGCACACTGACCTACTCTCTGCAGGAATGTGAGGTATTCCTGAGGTTTTTTACTGCCGTTCCTCTGCACTTACATCAGCGCTCTGATCGTCTGACAGCCGCTTCCTGAGCGAGAAAGAAAATCCAGAAAAGGATATTTTTAGTCCCAAAGTCAGATTAATGTGTTTACTTTGGAGAGTTTGATCGTCTTTAATAGCTTACGGTACGATCAGAGGGCTGTGAAGCAGGACTCCACATCCTCAGAGGACTGCAGATGACTCAAGGTGATGGAGCCTCGTGTGAGGATGTAGATCAGGTTTATAGGAGAAGAAGTTAAAGCTCTGTCATAACAATGAAGGGAAATGTGGGAAAAATCTGGGTCTGTTAGGGATGATGATGCTGTTTGAGCTTTGATACAGTTTAACAAATTTATAAGACCACCACCCAAAGTCAGAATTATGCCACATCTGCCCTAAATTAACAGCATCACATGTTGTTGTTACATCTATAAACAATAATTCATGATAAAGCTCCATCATAATATGATTCATGACCCTGAAAACCTACATCTACCACTCAGAGTCATGGTGATATCATTATTAATTAGACAGTTATGGAGCAAAATCATTAAGTTGGACCATTACCAACATCTGAAAATATCAGCTAAATCCGTCCAGTAGTTTTCTTAGTCCTCCAGTAGTTAGTCTATGTAACGGTTAATACACCAGTATGTTAACCCTATAAAGCCAACTGTAGCATATTTGATACATACTTTCATAATACCTCTTTCTGCTCAGTATGATCAACAAATTACAAAAAAAACCATCTGAATACAATCAGATAAATATTAAAAATGTCCTCAAATGGATTATCAGTTGCCAAAAACACCAAATGTATCAAATGAGATACAAAAAAAATCTATATGTTGAACATGCATGAATTATGATAAGATCGGTGAGGATTTTTTTTACAAAGTGTTTTTATTCTTCTTTAGGGATGTATAACAAGGTTTTTTTGAAAAAAAAATTCTATCTTTATTTTATAAAGATATATTTATTTGTCCACTCAAGTGTACTTCATGCATTTTGTACTGTAAATAACGTCAGTGTAATAACATGGTAGTTATGTAGGTTTTGATGTAATTTAGTTATACGATTGAACTATCGTATTATGTTGGAATAGAGCCTCCTCCGCTACCCTAGTAGCAAGGAAACAAAATAAAAACAATCTCTGAACTGAGGATAGTGTAACAAAAAGAACAGTCACTGAACTGAGCGTAGATCCTCATAGTATCTAGTTTCACATATTCCTGTCAAGTCTCTGAACTGAGCATCTCCTCTTAGTATTTTTGGGGCGTCGGTGGCGCAGCTGGATAGTGCGCTTGGTCAGTGACCAGGTGGTTGCAGGTTCAAGCCCAGGTCTGGGTGTCACATGGCGATGCGTCCTTGGGCCAGACACTTAACCCCAAGTTGCTCCCACTGCTGCATCAGTGGCATGAAAGGGCATGAATGTGTTAGAGATACTGCTGGATAACTAACATTGAAACTCAGAACCATCAGTGAGTGAATAAGAGAGCGAATGGGTGTGAATGGGTAAGTGAGTCACGTGGTGTAAAGCAGCTTTGAGTAATCAAAGGACTAGAAAAGTGCTATATAAGGTCAAGTCCATTTACCGTCTTATAGCATGAATCATATTTTTGCTCTCCATCTACAAACTATTCTTGTTGCACCTTTTTGACTCGATTTTCTATGATAGTTGCCAAAGCATCCAGGGCACAATGCTACAAGACACTGCATGCATGTGTACTTGGTTCTTCGTGTGCATGCACTATCTTGGCATCTGCTGGCATTTTTTGCTTCCGTGACCTGGGGCCAGTGGTTTCCGGGGTCATACCGGATCTCAGGAGGGGCCTTAGACACTACTCTCTGTTTTGCAGATGGTGGAGTGGCACTGGGTCTGCCTTTGGCATGTATCTTCATGGATCCTGCATTGATGAGAGCACGAGCTGTCAATGCCTTGAATTGCAGAAGATCCTTCATTTTGAGACATTCTAAAGAGAAGCTAGGCATTTACAGTTGTGACATCAAGGAAATGAAAGAACACCCTGATGTGCCACCGTTTGTTTCTGCGTCTGTGGGGATACATTGCATTGCAATACATTCTTCCTCACTCAAGTCTGGAAACTCCTCTGTTACCCTGTATGCCTACCTTTTTGAGCCCTAAAAAATATGGATTTAAAAAAACCCTCAAATTACATTCTAAAAACCTAAAGCAGTTGATTTACAGCCAGAGCAGTACAGGATATGACTTATTTTCAGGAACAACATTGGTAGTAATTGACATTGCATTTAAGTCGAAACAAAGCTTATGATGCATGATGTACAATTGAGTGGACAGGTGATTAATCAGTATTTCCTCCAAATATAAAATCAAAACTTGGAAAATCTTGACATAATATGCCACCTTAGATGTTATTTGATGCAATTAGATTTTTTTTTACCTGCAATGGTATCTTTTTACAGAAGGTAGAAACTGAAATAGCTGAGGTGGCTGGTCTTTCTCCCTGTCTGTCGGCCATCTTGGTTTTACTGACTACTTTTTCCCTTTGCAGTGACCTGCCAATGGGATTTTTTTGTATGGGATGATGTAATAGCTTCCACTAGAGTGGACTATATGCAGCAGTGCCCAAATGTACATGCATTTATGGAGAATAAACACTTTTAAACAGCTGTACACTGTAGTGACCTCTGTGCATGAAAGGGTTAAGGACATCTTGATTTTTATGGATTTTAGCAGAAAGTGAAACAGACATTTCAGCTCAAAAAATTAGACTTTTCTGGCTATAATCAATGGTCTTGGGCCCTAAAGGGTTAAAGCTTTTTAGCAAGATTATATTTTTAATGCTAAAGTTTTGTTATCATTATTGTTATCTCGGAGTGTTTATATTTACTGTTTTTGAAAAAAAAAAAAGAAAAAAATAATAAAGCTCATTATTATTTCTCACTAAGATGTCAAGTGATAGTTATTTACTGACATTCCTGAGCAGAGAAAATCATTTTAGTGGTTGATTATGTTGGATTAATTAATGACTTCTCTGAGAATTGCAGTCAGATTTGGGTTTAAAAATGTGAATTCAGTTTAAAATCCTCATTCCTGTCCAAAACGTTTGTCCAATAACAAGAACACTTTTAGTTCCAAACACGTTTTAAAGAGATTTCTGAAGTATTTAAATTTTTCCTGTTTTCAGATGGTCTTTAAAAATTTGTTTAGCCATATATAAATCTATAAACAACAGTTCCATGATAAAGTTATCACTATAATATGATTCTTGACCCTGAAAACCCACATCTAACACTCCAAATCATGTTGATATCATTATGAATTGGCAGTTATTGAGCAAAATTATTTTTAAGTTGGGCCATAACCAACATCTCCTGAAAATATCAGCTTAATCCAACCAGTAGTTTTTTGCATAACATTGCTAACAAACTTGGCAGAGGTAAAAAAATAAATAAATAAATAAATCACTCCTTATGTTTCTGTAATGGTTAATACACCAGTAAGTTGAAGCTTCTTAACAGAAATTATATTTCTAATGCTGAAATTGTATTATTACTATTGTTATCCAGGAGTTTTCACAGTTACTGTTTTCCAGATAAACAGACAAAAATAGTAAAGCTCATTATTATTTCTCACTAAGATGTCAAATCGTACTTATTTTCTTGCATCCTGAGCAGAAAAATTTTGTTTTAGTGGTTGATTATGTTGGATTAATTAATGACTTCCCAGAGAATTGCAGTCAGATTTGGGTTTAAAAATGTGAATTCAGTATAAAAATCCTCTTTCCTGTCCAAAACGTTTGTCCAATAACAAGAACACTTTTAGTCCCAAACACGTTTTAAAGAGATTTCTGAAGTATTTAAATTTTTTCCTGTTTTCAGATGGTCTTTAAAAATTTGTTTAGCCATATATATCCATCTATAAACAATAGTTGCATGATAAAGTTTTCACTATAATATGATTCTTGACCCTTTAAACCCACATCTAACACTCAGAATCATGTTGGTATCATTATGAATTGGCAGTTCTTGAGCAAAATCATTTTTAAGTTGGACCATTACCAACATCTCCTGAAAATATCAGTTAAATCCAACCAGTAGTTTTTTGCATAACATTGCTGACAAACTTGGCAGAGGTAAAAAAAATTTTAAAAAATCACTTCTTATGTTTCTGTGATGGTTAATACACCAGTAAGTTGGAGCTTTTTACCAGAAATTATATTTCTAATGCTAAAATCATATATATTACGGAAGCCCTAAAAGGCCATGGTTTTTCCATGTTTATTTAGCACCGTTTTCTCGTGATAACGACTTAATTTCAGTGGTTTTCTCGAGATCTCGGCTTATTTTTGTCGTTATCCCGTGATAACGACTTATTTATGTCGAGATCTCGAGAAAACAAGCTTCGTTATCCTGAGATAACGACATAAATAACTCGAGATCTCGGGAAAACCACTGAAATTAAGTCGTTATCACGAGAAAACGGTGCTAAATAAACATGGAAAAACCATGGCCTTTTAGGGCTTCTGTAATATATATATATAAGAAATAGAAATATAAGAAATAGTTCCATGATAAAGTTACCATCAATATGATTCATGACCCTGAAAACCCACACCTAACTCTGAATCATGTTGATATCATGAATAATTGGACAGTTATTGAGGAAAAACAATCGGTAGTGCTCGTTATTTGGGTCACCACCAAAGTCTAATCATTTTTTAATTGGGCTGTTACCAACATCTGAAAATTTCAGTAAAATCTGTCTGGTAGTTTTTTGTAATCTTGGAAACAAACAAACAAACAAACAAACAAACAAACAAACAAACAAACATTGGCAAAAACAGAACCTCCTTGACAGAGGTATGGAGTCTATGAAAAAGTCATTATTCTGTCTTCTTTCACAGAATTCTTACTTTAATCTCAGAATTTGGGCTTTTTCATACACGGAATTTGTATTTATATTGTTATTTTTATTTTATTTATATTTACACTGACCCTGCAATCGGCTGATAGTTTTATTTAGGTCTTTTTTTATTTTTATTTTATAAATATCTCTTTATCTATAATAATCAACTGCTACTTATTCTTAATTTCCTTTGGGAAGTTTTTCCCTAAGGGGTTACTAAAGTACTCTTATCTTATCTCATCCTAACAAAGAATATCAGCCACTTCATTTTCAGAGGCCCTGACTCTCCTCTGTGTGTCTGTATTTTCAATGACAAGAAAATACTTAAATGAAATGCCAGGGGGAAGTTTATGTATTTTTTTTTTACATAAGTCCATGCCAAAACAAAGCAAAGAAAGAAGTTAAAACAGAAGTAATAATCCTTGAAAATATGTTTCATTTTGATAACTTCCTATTTCTAAGAAAAAGTCTTGCTTCCCTAATGCTGCTGTAAAATAAGCAAGTTAACAAATATATGAGAATTCTGTCCAATAAGTTTAAAATATTTAAGTGTAAATAACTTTTACTGTTTGTTCTGCTCGTTGAAGCAGACGTTAATGTTTGAGGTTTCTTTTTCTTGTTTTAATAAATTCTGGTCAGACTGATGTGTTCAGTTGCTTCTGTTAAATCACAAATAATCACCAAACTTTAGATTTTAATGCATTTACAGAAGATATTTTTTTCTGGATGTTTCTGCCTCTTCTGACGGAGCATCAACATGAGAAAATGATCAAATGGCGCCCTCGTGTGGAAACACTGCTCACATGCGTTTCGATAATTCCCACGACCGTGAACGCAGCAGCAGGTCCGTGTGATTGTACTTTCCCTTTAAGTGAGGTTCAAAGACTGCTGTTGTGTAATGTGGGTGAAAGAGGAAGAGGAGGAAGAGGAGGAGGAGGAGGAAGAAGGCAGCTGAGGGACAGATCCTGGAGGACTCGGACAGGTAGGAGGATCTTCTCTGTCTCAGAACAAACGCGTTTTATTAAAATTAAATGTTTCTGTTTGGTCCTGATGTTCAGCCTGTGCCTCCTTCACGGCCCCTGCTGTGGTCACGTTTCAGAGCTGATGGTTTCTGCTCTGTAACCAGGAAACACGTGAGATCTCAGCCTCTCTCTGCTGCTTTGGAGTTGTTCTGTCTTAATTTTCTGTTTTAAATCTGCTCATAAAACAGGAGAGGAGGCTCTGGACCTCCTCCTGACTCCTCACTTTGACTCTCAAAGTGAACCAAAAACATTTATCTATAATTATGTTTCTCTGCTCAGAGTGTCAGGTAAAATTTCTATTTTAAAATTTTATATTAGAGTATTTCTGTGAGTATTTTCTGCTTCACTGTGAGGAAACTGATGAAATATGACACACCACAGATAATCAAGTGATAAAAGAGATAACTGTTTAACACAAATTATTTTACTGGCCTTTAGGGAGTGTAAGGTGAGGTGAGGATGTAAGGTGATATTTAGATGCTGCATAAATAAGTAATAACTGGAGCTGTATGAACCGTCTGTTCCTTTAAAGCTTTAACTCTTCTGCATCAGTAATAAAATCATTTTAACTAATAATTTATGAGGATTTTACAAAAGTACAATAATGCACCGCGTGGTTTTCTGTAGGATCTTGTTCTTGTTTTCTCTTTGCTACAATTCTGCCACTCTTACTAAAATAACTGAATTTAAAAGCATTCATCTTCTATATTTCTATGGTAGGGGAGAGTGGGGTAAGATGAGACATTTTTTACTTTTGTTGTCACAGAGGCAAGGAAAAATGCAACAGGGATAAAATGAAAACATAAACTCTTATTTAAGAATGTTTGCTGTCAACTGAAACTGTAAGGATGTATCAGTGACTAAGAGCCTGTAAACTGTGGCCTTTCAAAATAAAAGCGCTCCTGTGGCTCAACTTGCCCCAGCTCAGGGGTAAGTTAAGCCAAGTCTGTGGGTAAGTTGACCATGTGACTTTATAACTTTAAATCTGAGAATAATTAAAAGGTAATGTGTTGTTGTCAAAATAGTCAGTTCACAAGTGATTGTTCACTTCACAAATAGTCACATTTATTGTGTTAAAAAGTACCAACTGCTTATCCCAGGTGCCTTTTCGACAGAGGCAGGGAGAAATGATACGAGCTTTCTGAATTTAAGGCCACATGACAAAAGTTGTTTCCTGTTTCACGGAAACAGGGGGTGGGTCAACTCAGGGCTTGACGCTTAGTATTTTCCCAAGTAGCACGGGTGCTACCAAGTTGAAAAATCTAGTAGCACACAAAGATTTTTAGTAGCACGATGAAAAGTTACCAAGTAGTGTGTTTTTCTTTAATACAAAGATATGCGGCCTTTCCAGACTTTCCAGCTGTTTTCTTATGCGCCATGAAGTAAAGGGCGTAGGTTTGATTTTCACATTGGTGGGGACATAAAAGTTCTCCAGAACCCCCCCCCCCCGCTATAAACCTGGCTTAACATACGAACACCAACTGGTCAATTACAAAATACTCCTTTTTCAACAGGGATGAATGTATATGCAGTTAACTAGACATTAAAAAAAAAAATCAGGACCGTAGGGAAATTTGATCTCCAGTCCACATCTAGAAGAATTATACTCTCTTCTGTCTCATACACTGAAGACATGTTTGGCACATTTTCACCTGATTTATACACCGTCCACTGAGAACAGCTCTGAGACCCACTTATGGGCCTCCACCCACAGGCTGAGAACCGCGCTGCACTTGTACATTGTATTTGGCTCTTGATCCTTCAAAGATTGTTTTTATATCATGGACAATATGTGATGGAGGATACCTCAGGATGAATTTATAATTTAGAAAACGGAGAGAGTGAAACAGAGGCTCAGAGCTGGACTGATGAAGAATGTTCAGTTTTGATTAATCCAAAGGCTGACTCTTCATTTTTGTCTTTGTGTTCACATTAAACAGCGCGCATGAGTTATCCAGACACCGTTTGAATCATAAAATCACACAAAGTGACCGATGATCCCTCACTGTCCGGACGATGCGTGTCTGTCTGCGTCTTTATGCTCACCGACACACGGAAGAGCGCGTGCCCAAAGACGGCAAGCGATTCAGGATTTAGATCATATGTTCACGTGCATCGGCTACACCACGAAAAGACATTACTGACAGACAACAACGGTAACAGCCACACTTTAAATGGAAAATATCAGGCCAGTAGTCCACATCGTGGCTACATCAGACGGCAGGGAATGCATCCTCGTGCGTAAAATGGGGCCCGCGCTGTGCGTAGTGGCATGATATTGGTAGGGATGTGTCCTAGCTGAGGCTGCGTTCAGGAATACCACCGGCCACAACATCCAACGTATTCCACACAAGCTAAAACATGTTCTGAACGGTCATTTTTCGTAGTTGCACGGGTGCTACCAAATGTAAATCACAACTCGCACTGTAATATTTTTAGTGGCAAATGTGAGTACCTCCTCGCACTGTTGAGCCCTGGGTCAGCTTACCTACTGGCTCAGTTTACCCCACTCTCCCCTATGCCGCATACATGCTGACTTTAGTTATAATCTGAGCACTTTTGTTTCTGCAAAGTCTATGTGTCAGTTACTCAAACTTTCAAATTTTAGTCTAAAACTCAGAGAAATTAACAATTTGCAAAATACTGGCTGCTCCTGATCATTTTCTCATTGGTTAATTTTTTAAAAGACCTAGATTTGTGCAGCATAGTTTGATTTTCTTTATTTTTCTTCAAGATGATCAAGCTAGCATGCAACAGAAATGCATAGTAAAATAGAAGATCCAAGATTAACGTGCTTTTTTCTAGGGATGCATGATACTGAATTTTCGCTGATAGTTTTAAACTCATTTTGGACAATATCAATATTGATATAGAAATTATGTGGCAAGAGCACAAAGTCCTTCCTTAACTTAAACTGACTTGTTTCTTCTATGACAGTGGTTCTCAAACTTTTTTCAGTGATGTACCCCCTTAGAAATATATTTTTAGTCAAGTACCCCCAGACACGGGCAAAACATTTTTGGAAGAAAAAAGAGGTACAGTGCTGTAAAAATCAGTGTCTGATTTATTAAAGCCAAACAACTTATGTCGGTGGTGGTGGTGAGTGGTGGTGGTGGTGGTGGTGGAAGTGGGGGGTCAGTTTAATTTTAAAGGATATGGAAACTAAATACTGAATATAAAATTCAGTGCATTAACACACATTTATATTTTATCGAACTTTTTACAAAATAGTTTTCCCCAAGATTTATTATTAGGATGAGCCTACTGATTTTTTAAAGATATTTTGAAAAGCTTCACGTACCCCCTGCAGTACCTCCACATACCCCCATTTGAGAACCACTGTTCTATGATTACCATCCTTTCATGTTTGAAACACATAAGGCCGTTCCCGGCGGTTCGGGTTGGTCAACTATTACGCCGCTTTGCAGCGGATATACTGGATGGATTTTTTTCATTCTTTTTGGTCTTTATATTGCGTAGATCGGACCATAGAACCATAACGGCCTTAAAAACTGTGTTATTGAGATGTACCAAGCTTCCAAATCGTAGACCATAGCTTTAAGTCAGTGTGAGGAAGATGGAGTACCAGGAGAAAACCCACACATACACAGGGAGAACACAAACTCAGATCCCAAGTGACTGCCTGTGGTGAACCACCAACCGTCTTTCTAAAAGACGCAGCTGCATGACAATGTCAAGTTTAACCAAATTCACCGCTGAATCTGCTCTTTTGTTTTGAAGGTTTTGAGCTTCATCTGCATCATTCCATCCATCCATGATCTGCACATGCTGCCACCTCAAAATCCCCTTTTTATTTAGGGATGGAAATCGAAAACCAACTCCATTTGAGAATCGTTAGCAGCTCCATCAAAGAATCAATATCATGAGTCTTTCTGCTTATCAATTCCTTCCACTGACAGCGTTCAGAAAAGTTAGAATTGTGGCTTAATTTTTTACAAAAGGCACCTACTGCACAACCTTAAGTGAGTGGAAACACCAGCAGCTTACAGAAGCATTTATCTTTGCTGTGACATGTGTTTGACATTGTTGAAAATCTGCAGGAATCAATAAGGGAATAGTTAAAGAAATGGATCCATTATCAGGATTGTTAATAGCACTGATATCAATTAAATCTTATCAATTCCCACCCCTTCTCTTTTTCTGACAGGGTCTTGACTGATCTTTAAAAATGCTCAAACTTAAACAGCAATGCTCCAAAGTTTGTCGGGGAAGCTCTCTGTTAAAAAAAGAAATTTTATAACTGTTTTATTGTGCTAATTGCTAACCATGACAGGGTCAGAACTTTGTGAAATGGCTCTTTTATTAGTGTGACAGAATGCTAGAGGGGCCTACAACGGGGTATTTTATATTTTGGAAGGATGGTAAGTACATTACAAAAAGAATAGAGCCTCCTTGTTTTGTTAGTTTTAATAAATAAATATATAGAGATAATATTCTGGTTTAAAAATGTTATAAAACAGTTTATCAAAAGATATATTCAGTGAGTTCATTTTACCAAAGTTCTGGTCAAATTTGAAATTAACCTCATGAAACGGTGTCAGGAGGTTTCTTTTATGAGGCGTACTAAAATACAAAGCAGTGGAGCTCATTTAAGAATTAAGATTAAGTTATTGGTCATTTTAAAGCACCTTTATTCACCAGTGTTGGAGTTTAGGACATGTCAGCTCACCAGAATCACTGGTTTTAAATGCTCGATGATGTTTATTCTGAGTATAAACTCACCACAGATCAGACAAGTGAGCTTGTTTTCTTTGTTTTTCTGTGTTAATATCCAAAGGTGTGAGCAGCCATGGTGCTGGTAATGCTATCAGGAGGGGTTCTGATCATCCCCGTCATCGCCTTCGTCACCTCCTTCCTGTTCTGGCCCGGAGCGCTGCTGAAACTCTACAACTGGTGAGACAGAAGCGCTTCACTTTTTTAATGTATTGTGTTTTAACTTCTCTATTTAAGAACATGTAACAAACACAAAGTGCAACATAACACAAAACAGTACAATGAGGCTGTCAGAGGATTTGAATCAAAATAGCCTCTCATGGAAAATGCAGCAATATTAAAGGGATGTGTCAAACATTTTTGGTTACCCTATCTTGCCTCACTCCCGAGTCCATAACAAGCAGAAAGACTCCACTCTTTTGACTGTGTGTGCAGTAACAAGGAAGAGATGGGTAGAGCTCACCCACCGCTAATTAGCTTAGCTCAAACACTGTGATTCAATGGGTAGTGTTAGCCTGCTTCTGCCTACAGTCATCAGATATACTCTTTAGCAACTAAGCAGCAGGCCACATGCACAGACCACCACTAAAGAGCGTGGAAGTAAGTCAACAAAGTAAAACACATTTAGTTTTGTTTGTATTTCTTTCCAAAATTACATAAAGTGCTAGTCTGAAAATAGATAACGTAACATAACATTGTAAAAAACAAGACACAACAAGCACACAGGACAGTTTAGAGTTCCCAGATAGCATACAGATGTGGGCCACTTCCGGCAACAGTCTTTCACTTTAGGCGTTCTTCTGGTCCATATGAAGCAGATATGAACCTAAGCCGGCCCACCTTTGGCTGACATATGGCAAACTTTACCCCAGGCCATCCGGATGTGAGCCTAAAGTGGCCCATGTCCGGTTTGCTGGGTGCTTCTGGTTTATATCTGGCATTGTGATGGCTCGATTGTGGCCCACTTCTTGCAAACAAGAGTGGACCGCCCAAGTGCCATCATTCCAAACCGAATACGGGCCAGATAATGCGATGTGGCATGTGAATTGTGGCCCAGATATGGGCCAGAAGAATTTTGCTTTCTGGTTTTAAACACGTTAGAGCTCGCCCACCACTAATTAGCTAAGCTCAAACCCTGGGATTCAATGGGTATTGTTAGCCTGCCTCTGCCTGCAGTCATCAGATTAACTATTTGCATAATGCAGTAAATGAAGCAAGGCCCAACAAGCACAGAGGATCGTTTAGAGTTGCAGAAGAGTCAATCTGATGACTGTATGCAGAAGCAGGCTAACAATACCCATTGAATCCCAGTGTTTGAGCTAAGCTAATTAGCTGTGGGCGAGCCCTGCTAGTCTCTTCCTCGTATACATAAATTCATACGTAAATTTACATATCTATATGCATTGTGTATGTAGGGGTGTCTGGATACAGCTTTTACACCTACGATACGATACCGATATTGCAGCCTGGAGTTTTGGCTGATACCGATATTGATCGAATCCGATATCAGCAGGAATCAAACTGACTTTTATTACTTATTTTGCAATATTGACTGTAAAAAAAAGCTTGATGAGGTGAGATTACTCAAGCAGAGAACAGTAGTCAGCAATAGTAGGTATGAGAAAAACTGACCCATTTGTTATTAACTAATGAGTTCAATAGATTAACCTTAAATAAAAGAGTATACTACAATTAAACAAAATAAATAAAAAATAAACTAGAAGACTCTAAAAAATGGCCTCAAGAAATCCAATAGAACCAAAAACATATATTTTTAAATTGCAAAATAACCACTGTAGTTAATTTAAACATAAGCATGTTCTACAACTAAATTAAATAAACAAAAAAAATAATGAGAATGGACTGCTTATAGCGAAGATTTTAGATGCAGGCCGTTATAATCCAATATTTGTTTTTTTTACATGACTGTACATACTTTCCTTTGCGCACACACATGCACGTATAGGTTTTGACTGCTGTTTATACTAGTTAGAGTTAAATCTCCATACAACCTTTCTTCCTTTTTATTCTTTCTGAATCTAAATCTCTAAATTCCTTACAGATGTGTATCGGGAAACTTTCTTAGACTGTTGACACAAAGTGATAAACCTCGCCCCATCCTTGCCTAAGAATGACTTAGCTTTTCTTAGATGCTCCTTTTTTCCAGTTCATGTCACTCAGCTGTGTTTGATTATCCAAACAGGTGTATCTCACTGTAAAGGTGACTAATCAGGCTTTCCAGCTTTACTAAATAGAATATCAACTGGCTTTATTAAAGGAAAGAAATAATCAACTGAAAAATATACTGCATGAAACAACAGGAGAAACATGAAGTTTATTTATAATTTCAGTGTAGATTAAAATTAAACTTCATTATCTGTTTTTTAAGGTTCAATGAGCTCGTTTTCTCTCCATTAGGTAAGAACTTTTACTGGAGACCTTTCACCCAGATCCACCTCAGAATAATCCAGAGACAAACTCCAGCCTACAGAAGCACGATCACAGATCTACTTTAATCTTAGTGTCATAAAAACCCTCTAAACTGAGCTCTATCTGTTATATTAAATGTTTTTTTACATTAGCAGTCCACATGTGAGTAAATGTGATCCTCTGTGAAGGCTTTTATTTTGAAGGGGCAGGATCAATCGGGGGCCCCACCTGCTGGACTTTGTCTCAGCTGTAAAACAGACCTGCGTGTTGTCCGATATGTGGATTATGATCGCTATTACACACAGACACGTGTGTAATGCTGAGTCAGGGTAACATAAGAGCGTGTTTGTCTGCAGATTTGGGCCTGAAAATCTCGAATTTGTCAAACTCTGTAAATGTTGAAATTCAGGATTATAAAAGACGCCCATTGTCCTCGAGAACTGATCCACATCAGGGGCACAGCTGATACCCTGGGGGCCTGAAGCAGCGTCACGACATGTTTAGTATTTTTATTTACTTTATTGAGGCTTTATTTAACCAGATAAATCCCACTGAGATCAAGATCCTTTTCACAAGGGTGACCTGGCCAAGAGGTCGGCGGCACACGTCAAGAAAAAGCAAAAAAACTTTAAAGAGAACTCGCTGCATGAATATTAGTTTAGTCATAAACTATATCTGCCAAAAGTATTCGCTCACCCATTCAAATAATCAGAATCAGGTGTATAAAATCATCACCTAGGCATGCAGACTGCTTTTACAAACATTAGTGAAAGAATGGGTCGCTCTCAGGAGCTCAGTGAATTCCAGCGTGAACTGTGATAGGATTCCACCTGAGCAACAAATCCAGTGGTGACATTTCCTCACTCCTAAATATTCCACAGTCAACTGTCAGCTGGATTATAAGAACGTGGAAGTGTTTGGGAACCACAGCAACTCAGCCACCAAGTGGTAGGCCACGTAAACTGACGGAGCGGGGTCAGCGGATGCTGAGGCGCATAGTGAGAAGAGGTCGCCAACTTTCTGCAGAGTCGATCTCTACAGAGCTCCAAACTTCATGTGGCATTCAGATTAGCTCAAGAACAGAGCAGAGAGCTTCATGGATGGGTTTCCATGGCTGAGCAGCTGCATCCAAGCCACACATCACCAAGTGCAATGCAAAGCATGGATGCAGTGGTGTAAAGCACGCCGCCACTGGACTCTAGAGCAGTGGAGACGCGTTCTCTGGAGTGACCAATCACGCTTCTCCATCTGACAATCTGATGGACCAGTCTGGGTTTGGCTGATGCCAGGAGAATGATACTTGTGGGACTGCATTGTGACAAGTGTAAAGTTTGGTGGAGGAGGGATTATGGTGTGGGGGTGTTTTCAGGAGCTGGGCTTGGCGCCTTAGGCTGCATTTACATGGCGCCGAACGGTCAAATCCGATTAGTTTTGATTGCATTTTGGCCTTGCGTCTATATGGAAACTTGTTGCGTTTTGTCTGAAAACGGAAACTTTTGAAGACGGGCTCCAGAGTGGAAAGTTTCCAGAATACTCTGATGCAGCTCCATGTAAACCCGCATCAGAGCATTTCAGGGGGAAATGCTGACGTCACCGCATGCGCAGTACTCTTTCACATGAAGGCTGCGCACACATACCAGGAACAACAACAGCTTCGGCCATCTGCCGTCTAACGTGTGTGCCGGTTTGTTATCCAGTCAAAACTATCCAGACAAATTTGTTGTCCAGAAAAGAAACTTCTGTGTCTCTGTGCGTCTATTCGCCATTGCTGTTTGTGAAAAGTTTTTCTTCTTTGTACATGTATTGTAGCAGCGCTGCCTCTCTGCAAACCTACACCGCCATCTACTGAACCGGCATGCATACTACAGCGGGTCCATAAGTCTCCAGCGTTGTCATCTGAACGCAGAAGAATTTGAAAATGCAAAGGAAAAATCTTTACATCTTTAAGTCAGGAGTGTCCGTGTAAACGCAGCCTTAGTTCCAGTCAGAGGAACTCTGAATGCTTCAGCACACCAAGACATTTTGGACAATTCCATGCTCCAACTTTGTGGGAACAGTTTGGAGCTGGCCCCTTCCTCTTCCAACATGACTGTGCACCAGAGCACAAAGCAGGTCCATAAAGACATGGAGGACACAGTCTGGTGTGGATCAACTTGACTGGCCTGCACAGAGTCCTGACCTCAACCCGATAGAACACCTTTGGGATGAATTAGAGCAGAGACGGAGAGCCAGGCCTTCTCGTCCAACATCAGTATATTGAACTCTATGGGTTAGGAATGGGATGTCACTGAAGTTCAAATGCGAGTCAAGGCAGGTGAGCTAATACTTTTGGCACTGTAGTGTATATGAATCTATTTTTAATTGTGTTAGTGTTGCAGTTATGCAGAGTTATGTCAGTGTGTGAACTACAGTTTGTTGGAAACATCCTCATGGCGGTTGATTTAAAGTGAACCTTCAGCAAAACTGTTTGCAAACCAGCATTCATAAAAAATACATATATAAACCAGAATAAAGGCAGAATACGGCTTCTTAAGCCTTGCAGCTTCAAGCCATTTTCAGCTTTTTAGGTCTGCCTGGGCATTGTTGTCAATCCTCAACCCTGTCAAACACAATCAAGCTGAAGACTTTCCTTGTCAGTTTTTTCATTGACCCTTCCCTGCTCCTGATAGGACGAGAAAACAGAAGAAAGAAGAAACTAAGTGCTACCAGTTAGTCCATGAGACTTAAAAGAGAAGTCACTTTCTCTAAGGATCAAAATAGAGGCTCAACATCACTGCTATGTTGTAGGAAAAATAATTCACTCTGTATTCACTAATACAACATTTTCGAAGCAAAACTGCACCTCATGGTTGAATCCAAAACTTTTCTGAAGGAGCTTATTTGACCTGAAACCATCTTTGAGTTGACAAAAGTGTGATCTTCTTTACACAGTTGTCCCAACTAAGATTTGTTTTCCAGTTTCAGAAATGTAAACAAACAGTGTAAGCGCTCGCACTTGGGGTTATTGTCAATCTCACTGAGCTGGGACGGTTAAGTTAACGTAAATTTAAAGATACTAAGGAGTTCACAAAAACACAGCAGAAGTTTAGTTGCCAGGTCTGCTTATTATAAGCGACTTTGAGCTTATTTTTTTGAAGAATTCGAATTTGAATTAATCTGAATTCATTTATTTGATAGGGACGATGAAGTGTAAAATAGTTTTATCACTGCGCATGAATCTGATGTGCTGCACAGAGAGTTATAGCAAATACTAATTTCAACTCTTGTCCCTAGTTGGGCCTTTAAATAAATCAGAAAATGTTCATTGTCTAACAGCATAACAGAATATTCAGAATAACAATAAAATACATGTTCAAATATAAACATGACAAACAAAGAATGATCACAGCTCTGGTTTGCTTCTTAGCACTTGACCTTTGTAGAGAGGGTTTCAAATCTGTGCTTGATTTGATTTTTGTTGGTAATGAATTCCAGAGTTAAGAGCCCCTAAAAGAAAGCTGACCGTCCAAATGTTGACTCACATTTTTGTAAATGTAAGTTTCCTGTAAATATTGGCAGTTGCTGGTTGTGTTTATTTTTGGGCTTGTTCCAAAAGTAGAGTTTGACTTGTTTTTCCCCAAAACACAGAAGTGATCTGACGCACATGATTAACAACATAAACTCAGTTCAGAAGTTACACAAACTGTCACTGTTTCTCCCATTCCTGACTCAAATGTAGATTTTACTGTAAGGTAAATGAAGAACTTTTGTCAGTCACAGTTTCAAGACATCACGCAGTTCCAGACAGATCCAAATGATCGTTCTTGTGTTTGTATTCTGCAGGTACTGGCGTCAGAAACTCGGGCTGGCGGTGCGATATTCCTACTCTGGAAGTTATCGCTTCTGTTATTTCAGTCGGGGGAAGCCGGGGGGCGCCACACCCACAATCCTAATGCTGCATGGCTTCTCTGCCACCAAAGACATGTGGCTCCCTGTGGTCCGGGTAAGAAACACTCGGAGGAGGAGGGGAAGAATTTCTGATGCTGTTTGAGTCAAGTTTCAGAAGAAGGAGCCTAAATTACGGAAGAGTAAATAATGAAGACAAGCACAGTGTTTGCTAGGGGTGTCCCGATCTGATATTGATACCAGAAATCGGTCCGATATCAGCAAAAAAAAAAATATCGGATTATATCAGCCTGCATCTAAAATACCCTATATAAGCACTCTGATACAAGCAGTCTATTTAATTTTTTTTTTTATTTTATTCAGTTGTAGAATATGCTTATGTTTGACTTAAACACAGTAGTTATTTTGCAATTTAAAAACATATGTTTTATTTTTTCTGGATTTATTGAGGTTACTTTTCAGAGTTTTCTAATTTGTTTTTTATTTATTTATTTAATTGTAATTTTTATTTAATTGTTCTCTGTTTGAGTAATCTCCCCTGATTAAGCCTTTTCCTACAGTCCATACTACAAAATAAGTAATAACAGTCTGTATGATTCCTGCTGATATCGGATCGGTTCGATATCGGTATCGGCCAGTACTCAAGGCTACAATATCAGTTTGGTATCAGAGGTGAAAAAGTTGTATCGGGACACCCCTAAAGTTTGCTGGTTTGATTCTGGTGTCGGTCGGGGCCTTTCTGTGTGCTTGCATGTTCTCCGTGTGCCTACATGGGTTCTCTCTGAGTGCTCCAGCTTCCTCCCACAGACCAAAAACATGCTCAACAGGTTGATTGGTGACTCTAACAGCCCTTTTCCATTAGCCCTACTCTACTCTACTCGCCTTGTGCTGCTTTTCCATTCGCACCAGTCACCTGCCCAACAGCGTGCGGTGTCGCTGTAAAAAGAGAGCGGCTCTGCGGTGACGTCATTTTGAGCATGACACAATAATCTGTGGCTTTTTGTCACAAACTGAGTAAAAAAGGAAAGCAGAAGAAGGCTGCAGGTGGTAAGAAGAAATACCCCTTGAGAAGCACAGGAGAGTTTTGGAAGCTATACAACAGAATGAAGCCGAGGACGAGAGCAATCAAGCTGCAAAGAAAAGACGTATGAGGGTAAGCTAATGGTAGCTACCGCTAGCATGCTAGGTCATCGCGCTCATGACTCATTGATGACGACATTGTCTGACCAATCAGTAGCCGGCAGTCAGTGACGTCATCTTTTAGTATCGACTCAGTTCGCTTGGAACCAGAGCGGAGTAGGTACTAAAACTAGCTTGTTTTAGGAGGTACCAGGCTAGTGGAAACACGCTGCAAATCGAGTAGGGCCGAGTAGAGTAGGGCCAAGGCGTGCTAGTGGAAAAGGGCCATTAATTGCCCTTAAATATGAGTGTGAGCATGACTGTGGCTGTCCATCTCTTTGTGTGGCCTTGTGATTGGCTGGCGACCAGTTCAGGGTAAAGGCGGTATAGATAATGGATGGATGGAAAGGTAATAAATGGTCTTATTTAAAGGGACACGCCAACATTCTTGCCTCACTCCCTAGTCCATGACAAACAGATAGGCTCCACTCTTTTGACTGTGTGTGCAGAAATAAGGAAGAGACAGGCAGAGCTCACCCACTGCTAATTAGCTTAGCTCAATCACTGGGAGTCAATGGGTAGTGTTAGCCTGCCTCTGCCTACAGTCATCAGATAAACTTTGAAGCAACTAAATCGCAAATCACATGCGCAGACCTCCACTGAAGAGCTTGGAAGTAGATCAACAAAATGGTTTAGTTTAGGTATTTATTTCATTCTGTTCGTACATAAAACATACAATACAAACAAAGAAAAATCTCAAACGTGAATGAAAAGGAGCAGATGAAGAAAAATCTTAAAGAGTCTGCCCCTTTCTCACAAGATATTAATTAAATAAACACATAATAGAAATTAAAAAATGAACTACAGGCCAACATGCCCTTTTTAGGGTTCATTATTTCTTATGTTAAAAAATAAAACAACAAAACAAATTAAAGCTCCATATGCAGATTTACATTTTTCCACCAAATAAAATTAGAAAGACTTAGATTAACACATTTGCCTTTATTTACTCGACATACTGGCTTTAATACTTTTTTTTACATTAAAATTTGATTGAATAAAACACATCCTCAGTGGTTTGTGCATTCGCCCTGTGGTTACGTTTTGTTTGTATTTCTTTTCAAAATTACATAAAGTGCTAGTCTTAGTCTGAAAATAGATAACGTAACATAACACCATAAAAAACGAGTTACGAAAAGCACACAGGACTGTGTAGAGTTGCTTAAGTGTTCATCTGGTGACTGTAGGCAGAGGCAGGCTAACACTACCCATTAACTCATAGTGTTTGTGCTAAGCTAATTAGCTTTGCCCATCTTTTCCTTGTTACTGCACACACAGTTGAAAGAACTGCGTCTATCTGCTTGTCATGGACTGGGGAGTGAGGCAAGTATGACAAGAAAAAATTGTTAGCATATCCTTTTAAGGAGTTAACGCTCAAATTGTGCACAGGCTCTACAAAGTCTCCGAAAAAGATAAAAACAAAAAGAACCCTTTTTAAGTCCGCAACTGGATTTTCCTTCGCAGTTGTTTGCAGCACTTTCTCCTGAACCATATTTCATTTTTCTCTTGCTCAGATTTAAGCCTAAATTAGCCGTGTGCAATGCATTATGGGTGAAAATGTGCTTCTAACTTATAGTCAAACAGTGTCAGAGAGGCTGAGCCGATACCCTGGTGCTTTAGTCTGTGCACAGACCCACATATAATGAGGCCAGTGCCTTGTGTGGGTGTGTTTGATTCCAGCGTGATGTCTTTCCAGCTCTGTCTCCTGTCTCTCTCATTAAAGTCAGAAATACTCCTAAAATAGAAAATAATCTTAAAAAGACGGTGTCTGTTTTCATTCTGCTCAGTTTCTGCCTTGAATGTGATTCCTTTTCACCGTAAATAAACTAAAAACTCTCCTGCATGAATCAGATATAAAGTACCTCACCATTTCAGAGGGTGCGTTTGCTTTCTTCTCCAGTTTCTCCCTAAAGATCAGCATGTCATCTGTCTGGACATGCCGGGTCATGAGGGGACGAGTCGGACTGGAGTGAAGGACTACAGCATCCAGGGACAAGTCGAAAGAATACATCAGGTCAGTACGAGCGTGTGGATTAGACTTAATTTAACATGATCCTATTTTACTTACTTATTTAACTATTCTAAGTTCTTCTGTTCTTACCCTCCTCACAGCTTATCGTCGTTTTAGTCCTTTTTTTACCATCTCTTCTTGTTTTGTTATACTCCCTTTTTATTATGATTATTTTAATTCCATTTTATTTTATATTTATTTATTATTTATGTAATACTTTTATTATTATTTCTCTTTTACCTGTCCTCTATCTGCCCTCTTCTTTTCTATCTTCCTGATGTGATGTCGTCAACCTTCAGCAGTCTTAAATTTATCCATATATCTGTAAATCTATTATCTATCTACTGTTGTCATCTCCTTTTCATTATGCATTACTACAGCTGTTTCAATCCTGCCAGTTTATTCTATTTTCGTTGATTTTGTTGCTTTAGTTAACTCGACCCTCTGTGCCTTTTCCTTTGACTCTCGTGGTCTCTATCAACCTGATTATTGATTTTATTTTGCCTTTTTCTTCCTTTGTTTCGTCTGTTAAAGTACTTTGTAAACTTTTATTTAGTTATCATTATTGTTATTATGATTATTATTGTTATTAGTTATAAGAAACAACACATTCTGGTATACCTCAGATGGAGATGAAAGGAGTAGTCATATTCATAGTACACAAGTATTCATGTATTTTTTTTTTTATGTTTTTTTTTTTAATGTATTTTTTGGGCATTTTGTGCCTTTATTTATAGGAGAGAGACAGTGGATAGGCTTGTGAAAGGGGGAGAGAGAGTAGGGGAAGACACTCTGCAAACTGGTCGCAGGCGGGATTCGAACCTGGACCGGCAGAAGCAAGTACATGGGGTGCCTGGTTGCTAACCACTCCGCCAAACCAGCACCCCAAGTATTCATGTATTTCAACACAATACAAGTTAAAATGAATAGGTAAATGGATTTCACATGGGATTCAAACTAATTTAGCTAATGTACACAGAATTAAAGCTATTTTAAATCAACCAAACAATGAGCTTTTTCAGTTTTTAAAGCACAAATATTTGACCACTGCAATTTTCTGAATACAGTATTAAGTAATACATGATATAATGTGCTAACACTTTATGAAAGAGATTTAGAGACACTATCACAGCAAAGTTCTTCAAAAACTTACTTAAGTTAATCAAGAAATACAGAGTTATTTCTGTTTGATATCTGAGTTTTCTTTATATTTTTGATATCTGAGTTTTTATGCTTGAGGATATGACTGAACTAAAGCATCTCAGTAAGAGCTGTTGGCCCCGGGCTGCTTGTTGCCCACCACTGAGTTGGAAAAAGGATGCTGAACTGATGGGCACAACTGATGAACTAAAAGCATCAATGGGTAGTGTAGCAGAGCTAATGATCCTTCATCATCAATTCTACCATTATTAATGTGAAGGGCATCACATTTTAGCATTCTTTTGGATGTGCATCCAGTAAAAAGGAAGAGATGGGCACAGCTGCCCTATGCTAATTAGCTTAGCTCAAACACTGGGAGTCAATGGGTAGTGTTAGCATGTCTCTGCCCACAGTCATCAGTTAAACTCTTCAGCAGCTCTACACAGTCCTGTATGCTTTTGGGATTCTTCTACCATTATCATATTATCTTCTTCTACTTAAAAACAGAGACTTTGTTTTTTTTTTTGTTTTTAACCTTCTGTGGTGGTTTGTGCTCGAGATGTTACGTTTGTGAACGACTCGAGTCTTTTGAACACCTCTTTTAAGTTAACTATGAGAACTGGCTCACAGTTGTGAGTCATTGGCTTGCAAGTCATTCTTAAATTTGTGGGCAATTTGCATTTAATACATCGTTCTCTTGAAAGACCAAAAATAAAGAAAAAAAATATAAATTATAAATAAATAAAATATGATTAATAACAAGTATTTAACTAAGTAAAGATAAATAAATACATTAAAGATAATAAAATAAATATAAAAATAAAATGACTAAATAATAATATTATATTAATCCAATAATAATAATAAATAAAATGAATGAACAATTATTATTAAAATTAATAACAAATAAAGGGAAAAAGTAATCTTAAGTTTATACATTAATAAGAACAAAAAAATACTTTAAAAGAAATAGAATAAATAAAATAAATCATTACACTCAAAGACCAGAAGTATACAGTAAAACCGAATGTAAGTAAGTGTGAAATTAAATAAATGGATTAAAATGAATTATAAAAACTTTTTTGGTAAGAATGATAAAACAAACAAATCCTAAAAAAGTGATTCAAGAAAACATGATTAAATTTAAAAATGGGAAATAAATTATTCAAAATTCAGATTACAAAGGTTGGTCTTGAAGATTGCTCTTAACACTGACACTCTCATACCCTCTCACGGTGCATTTAGAGTTAGTTTGGTGATTAAACTTGTTAAAAAATGAGTTGTCATTTATGTTTGTGTGTTTGTTTTTGTATAAAAAGAAGTCCTTAGACTTAACCTTGATGTGTTTTAGCTCTGTGAAGCTCACCTCCTCCTGCTCCTCCTCCTCAGTTTGTCTGCAGCGTCGGTCTGGATCAAAAACCCTTCCACCTGGTCGGGACGTCGATGGGGGGCAACGTGGCCGGGGTCTACACCGCCCACTACCCCAAGCACCTGTGCAGCACCACCCTGATGTGTCCTGCAGGTGAGGAGGTGAGGATCAGAGAGGTGGGTCACCTGAGGCGGGGGGACTGACGGTCTCCTTATCTGTGCGTGTGCAGGTCTGGTCTATCCCGAGGACTCCCCCTTCATCAGCACCCTCAGGGAGCTGGAGAGGAGCGGCAGGGAGGACGGCATCCCCCTGATCCCCTCCACCCCGCAGGAGCTGCAGGCCATGCTGAAGCTCTGCGTCCACAAACCACTCAACTTCCCCAAGCAGGTGAGGAGGAGGAGGAGGAGGAGGAGAAGAGGTGGAGGAGAGGAGGAGGAAGAGGAGGAAGAGGAGGAGAGGAGGAGAGAGAGAGGAGGAGGAAGAGGAAGAGGAGGAGAGGAGGAGAAGAGGTGGAGGAGAGGAGGAGAAGGAGAGGAAGAGAAGGAGAGAAGGAGAGGAGGAGAAGAGGAGGAGAGGAGGAGGAGGAGGAAGAGGAGGAGAGGAGGAGAAGAGGTGGAGGAGAGGAGGAGGAGGAGAGAGGAGGAGGAGGAGAGGAGGAGGAGGTTGAAGGGAGGTTGCGGGGAGGAAGAGAGGAGGATAGTCGGAGGAAGAGGAGAGGAGAGGAGAGGAGGAGAGGTGGGGATGAGAGGGTGATGGTAGGAAGAGAGGAGGAGAGGAGGAGGAGGAGGAAAGGAAAGAAAGAGGAGGAGGAGGAGAGGAGGAGGAGGAAGAGAGAGGTAATGAGTAGAGGAGAGGAGAGTGCGTAAGGAGGAGGAAAGGAGAAAAGGAGAGGAGGAGGAGGAGAGAGTAAAAGAGGAGAGTTGGAGGGGAGGAGGGGGAGGAGGAGAGGAGGAGGAATAAAGAGGAGAGGAGAGACAGAGGAGGAGGAAGAGGACAGGAGGAGGGGAGGAGGAGGAGAGGAGAGAGGAAAGGTATGAGGAGGAAGACAAGGAGATGAGGGGCAGGGGAGTAAGGAGAGAAAGAAAGAGATGGAGGAGAGGAGGAGAGGAAGAGAGTAGGAGGAGGGGGAGACAGGAGGAGAGGAGAGGAGGAGGAGGAAAGAAAGAGGAGGAGGGAGAGGGGAGAGAACGAGGAGGAGGAGAGGTTGAGAGGAGGAGAGGAAGAGGAGAAAAGGAGGAGGAGTTAGGAGGAGAGGAAGAGGAGAAAAGGAGGAGGAGTTAGGAGGAGAGGAAGAGGAGAAAAGGAGGAGGAGTTAGGAGGAGAGGAAGAGGAGAAAAGGAGGAGGAGGAGGAGAGTGTTTCGTTGCACAACCTTTTAATGTCAGGTGGTTTCTGTCGCTCTCAGTGAGACTTCTGCACCTGTTCACAGATATTTGGTAAATAAAATTCTGTTGAACAACAATTAAAAACCAATTTCTGATTTTTGTTAGTTTTCATTAATTTTTAATTTATTCTTACTTTTGTCAGTTTCAGATTATTTCAGTGAACATGTGGTTTTTCTTTCTTTAACAGAAGGGTTATTGTTTTGCAGCATTACTTTGTAAAGTGTCCTTGAGTTTTCTGAAAGGCGCTTTAAAATAATGTATTATATGTATTATTAGTTTTATTCTGTTTTGTTGCTGCAGGTTCAGAAAACACAGTTTAAAGTTTGTTTATTTTTCAGGTCCTGCGAGGACTTCTGGACAACAGGATCCCCAACAACGGCTTCTACAAAGAATGTCAGTCTCCTCTGGTCCATCTTCTTAAATCTTGTTTCCGTGTGAACAGAAAGACATGGTGTGTGTTTTTGTGTCTCAGTGTTTAAGGAGATCGTGGCCGAGGAGTCCCGTCACTCGCTGCAGGAGCATCTGCACATGATTAAAGTTCCCGTGCACGTCGTCTGGGGCAAAGAGGACCAGGTATCACTACGGCACACAAACAGATTTAACTTCATATGCTGCAGCTAAACTTTTATCAGCAACTACTTTTAATCTCTGCCTTTTTATTCAAATTAAACATCAGTGGTCCTAAGAAGTAAAAGGAAATCCACTTTCAGAATCAGTGACAAAATATTGACTCCACAGGACGACCGGTCAGCGTTAACCTGATTTAGCTGTTAAAGCATTGATAGTTTTAAAAGGTAACAGGAGTGGGAGAAAAAATAGATTCACGGAAGTATCAGGATTTTTGTCTGACAATTTTTAAATCGATTTTTTTGTTCAAAAATTGTTTTTTTTTTTTTTTTTTTTTTTTTTTTTTGTTCAAAAGTCGATTTTTCCCCCCCAAACTCTTTAGGCCCTGAAGGCGCAAAATTGCAGCAAGCGACATTGCTGGATAAAAAAGGCCATAGCTGTTAAAATAGTGCTGAACAGTGTTACTACTTTTCACCAGCAGTTTTGGGGTACATTTATTTTGAAACACACACACCGGACTATTTGTCCTTTTCCATTAGCCCTACTCTACTCTACTCGACTCGACTCTACCCAGCTCTACTCTACTCGCCTTGTGCTGCTTTTCCATTAGCCCCAGTCGCCTGCCCAACGGGGTGCAGTGTTGCTGTAAACAGCTGAGCAGCACTGCGGTGACGTCATTTTGAGCGCGACACAACAATCTGTGGCTTTTTGTCACAAACTGAGTAAAAAAGGAAAGCAGAAGAAGGCTGCAGGTGGTAAGAAGAAATACCCCTTGAGAAGCACAGGAGAGTTTTGGAAGCTATACAACAGAATGAAGCCGAGGATGAGAGCAATCCAGCTGCAAAGAAAAGACGTATGAGGGTAAGCTAACGGTAGCTACCGCTAGCATGCTAGTTCGTCGCGCTCATGACTCATCGATGACGACATTGTCTGACCAATCAGTAGCCGGCAGTCACTGATGTCATCTTTTAGTATCGACTCAGCTCGCTTGGAACCAGAGCGGAGTAGGTACTAAAACTAGCTTGTTTTAGGAGGTACCAGGCTAGTGGGAACACGCTGCAAATCGAGTAGGGCCGAGTAGAGTAGGGCCAAGGTGTGCTAGTGGAAAAGGGCCATAAGGGACACCAGAGTGGCTGTAGAGGCTGCAGAGAGATAGAAAGGGAGAGACGCACAGAGTGATAGAGAGAGTAAAAGTACTCACGATGCTGAGAGTACTTTGTCAAGTACCGGTTGACTCTGAATCTGAGAAATATTTACTCTCTGAGGATGACGGTCAGTCGTCCAGTGAGGACCAAACTGGCGGCGCGCATGTGCGTGCAGCAGCAGCGAGTCCGCGCCCCATTACAGTCCCTAAGCAGCACATATGGAGGCCGATGCTTTGCCTCTCCGTGGCCGGGGTGGAAGTAATCAGCGAGTGCCGAGGAGGGGGTCGTGGTCTGGGATGCAGGGAAGCTCAAAACACTGCGAAAAGTGACGGTGTTAGCGGGAATGAGAAAAATCACAGTGAAGGCAGCAGAGGCGTTCATGCTCGGCACGTAAATTACAGTGATGATGATCGGTGGGAAAACTAACCACTTTGAAACTATAGCCTTTTTAAATCTTGATAGCAAAATTGAATATTTTCTTGAAAAAACTCTGGTGCCTAAAGGGTTAATAAGTCACATTTATACGCAATCCAGGCTTTTGAAAAGAGAGAGTATAAACAGCTGGTTAAAATATATTGCTGAGTAAATCCTAAAAACAGACTCACATGTGATGTGTATTTTTCCTGATACAATCTGTGGCATCATCATTGTTCATCTTTTTCTCTGGTGTTAATAAAGCTAACTAAAGATTGCAAAAATCATCAATATCATCGAATCGAAAGGTAACTCCTAAAACTCCATTTCACAGATACTTTTGACACTCTTAACCTTTAAGGTGTTTGTTTTTTTATGTGCTGTGCTTGTTAGACCTGAAAATCCTGCTCTGATCAGACTGCTGTTGTTTTATTCATTAACCTGTTCAGCCCCAAAGTATCTGATTTCAGGAATGCTTGATGCTCTCCAAAAAAAAATTAAGAAAAAGTGAACTGTTCATGTAGAAATATAGTCATGTTACACATCAAATTGTTCACATAATATGTTCATGATATGTTCACATATTTGACATTCATTCATAGAGTTTTAAAGCTGCAACTGCATCATCCCAAAGAGAAGTTCACAATAATCTATCTATCTATCTATCTATCTATCTATCTATCTATCTATCTATCTATCTATCTATCTATCTATCTATCTATCTATCTATCTATCTATCTATCTATCTATCTATCTATCTATCTATCTATCTATCTATCCCATTTGATGAAAGTAAAGTGGATTTTTTTATGTGCAGAGATTATCATTTTGGGATTTACTAACAACAACATAGGTTTTGATAGATCATTATTTTTTATGCAATTACAAAAAACTTACACTAATCACTTTAAGGCCCTTTACGACTTTAGATATTTTTCAAACTATTAAACATGGATAAAAAATTGTTTAATGTTTTTTGGTTATTAACTGCAGTCCTCATCATGTACAACAAGTGAAATTTATTTTCCCATTTTTTTAATCCTCTAAATGCCAATTTATTTCCGTACTGCCACTTTTTTCTGTAATAAAAGTTATTTTATTAAAAAAATGACTTTTTTGTAGTTGGACTGTAAAGAAAGCATCAAAATTAAAGTTAGTTCAGGAGCTTCAGGATCCACTAACCCCGTCTCCCTGCCTTCAGGTGGTGCACTGGTCGGGGGCGTCGGTGCTGAAGGAGGCCATCCCAGACTGTCACGTGGACATGCTGGAGGAGTGCGGTCACTCTGTGGCGTTAGAGAGGCCGAGGAAAGCTGCTAATCTCATCATGGACTACCTGACAGCACGGAGCGCCAAGAACACTAAAAAACTGTCCTGAAGAGAAAATATAAACTTATGTTGAGCCTGGACCTGAAGGAGAAAGAGGACCCAATGATGAAGATGACTTTTATTATTAATTAAACTATGTTTCAGTTTGCTGAGAGATTTCCACACCAGCATGCACTTCTGTGAAAGATGACATAAACGCACAAAGTGAGGCCAACTGTCGAATTATCCTGTTTTTATATACAGAGAAACAAAGCACTGAGCAGGAGGCTGTAATTATATTTAAGATGCTTATGTTTTATAGAAGGATTTTGCACATAAATCTTCAGACCAACATCTTTTGATCCTTTATTCCATATTAATGTGATTTTTGTTTGTAGGTCAGAGGTCCTGTCAGGAGTTTATAACATACTTATCTTCTTAAAAACACAGATTTATTTAAGACCTGTGATGTTTTTCCATGATATCAGGGTCAGAACAAATGTTTCTGTACGTGGATAACAAAATAAATCTTATAAAGAAGAAGTAAAAACTCTTTAGTGTGTGATCGACTTTGTTGTGGTAATACTGCAGCCGGCCGCTGGGGGGCGACAAACGAGAGCGCCACTGATGGTGCCAAAGAGTAGAGAAATGTGCAAGATGTACCACTCTGCACCGCAGACGACATGATTGACTCACTGTGCAGGTTCTTGTGCCTGCAATACAGAGAAATCGCCAAATAATGCTGTCATGCCTTTGCATAAAGGCAGAAAGTGATTGACAAATGATTAAAAAAGAGATTTTTTTTGTACGGCCACTAAGGAAATAAAAGCCCAGGAGAGATTAATCAATTAAGCAGTATTCATTTGTAATTTTAATGATAATAGGTAGGTAGGATGTTGACATGGTTAAAGTAAAAAGAACAAGAACATCAAGATGATTTATGAAAAAACAGTAAAAACGGACTTTAAAACCAAGATTCAATAGAAATGAATAAGTAAAAATGTAAAAATACAGGAAAAACATGTTGAACATATTAAAAGAAAATCTAAAATGATCAAACTAAAACATAAAAACTATATAGTCATGATAAAAAACAACAAATGCTCTAAATTGAATACATTTTCAATGAATTACAATTAAAACTTAAATTCAACAATAAAATTAAGTGAAATTGATATTTATTAATTGATTTATAGTCACTGAAATTATACTCAATCTTTTAAATTCATAGCAAGTGTTATCTCAAGACACTTTACAATAGAGCATAAAACTTCATTTTATGGATACACATAAATGCTTAGTTACATTTATACACATATAAAATATACAAATATATACATCCAACACCCAACATGTCTCATGAATCCATATACAAATCATAGTCAAGTCAAGTCAAGTCAAAGTTTATTTATAGAGCACATTTAAAAACAACCTCGGTTGACCAAAGTGCTGTACAGGGGTACAAAATAATCTCTCAAACACTTTATATTAAAAACCCAGTAAAGATAATAAAACAGTAAAACGAATTAAAATGAGCCAAACATTAAATATGCATAAAAACAGAAATAAAATAAGGATAAAAACAATAAAAGTAGAGTAAAAGAGAGGAAAGGGAATAAAATATAAAAGCTAGGCTGAATTAATGAGTTTTTTTATTGTGTTTAATTAAGGATATGACTTAGTACTGTTTTATGAATGAATAGTTTGTAATAAAAGACGTTGGTTGTTTTTCATGTTCTAACCCTGTCTGATGTAAACCTTATGACACAAATCTTTTCAACTGAGTGATCCATCTTACTATTTCAGACATCTTTGTCTAGACCAAAGGACTGCGCATGCGCAGGGGTATGTACAAGCTGGTTCAAAGTTTGCATGGACGCCGAGCGGCTCATAACACGCCGTGAACTCTGGAGATTAATGTAGCAGGTGGGTCGAATGGTGAACTTCTCTATTTTAAAACATTTTAACGATATTATTTGATTGTTTTAAGGCTGTTAGTGTCTGAATTTAGAGGTAGCGTTGCTGAAACGAGGCAGGTCACGTAACTGAGCTCCAGTTTGACCTCCTGTTAGCATGTTGTAGCTCCGGTTGAACAGCGTGTTCTGCGGGTTTGACTTTTACTGGAAGAGACAAACACTCAAAGGTTTTGCAGCAAGTTGTCAGATTTATTATGGTTGTTTGTTTTTTTTGCTGAAAAGTAAACAATATTATACTGTTAAATGATTTATCCTCTAAACGACAAAGCTTGCCCCTTCCGGCCAAGTGCCAGCAAAATAACAGCCGACTTCCAGCCACTTGGAGTCCTCCTATTCTCTCTAGGGGTGCGCGTAAATCCACCAGAAACATGCCTAAATGAGTTTATTTCTTTCCTTTAAAAGATTAGTCCACATCACCCAAACTACTTGCTTCTACAAAGGGCGTTAAAGGTACTTTAATTGTGGTTTAATAGTGACTACCAACGCCTGTCAGGTGTCAAATCGATCATGAAGTAATTCCTGTTTAAATCGTTTCCGTCACAGTTGGTTTTGGTTGTTCAAGTAATAGGAATCGTGATGAAACAACTAAAACACCCTTAAGACC
Source organism: Scarus forsteni (assembly GCA_036419115.1). Classification (NCBI taxonomy): domain Eukaryota; kingdom Metazoa; phylum Chordata; class Actinopteri; order Labriformes; family Labridae; genus Scarus; species Scarus forsteni. The sequence goes on along the minus strand of JAZDUH010000103.1, from coordinate 3,515,967 downwards.
ACGGCCTTTTCTCTTTTTGTTTGCCACATCTTTTCAGAGCTTCATTATATTCTGGGGGCCATTTGAGAGGCTGTAAGGGTCCAGATGTGCCTCAGGTCTCGGTGTCATTGGCAGTGTTTACATGCAGTCATAAACCCTTTATATAACCAGATTATTACCAATAACCTGTTTACACACAGCCATGTAAACACCAAAAACCCTTTTGAACACAATATGCTCATATTCACCTCCACCAAGGAGGTTATGTTATTGCCTTTGTCTGCTTTTGTTTGTTTGTTTGTTTCGCTGTTAGCAGCATAACTCAAAAAGTTATGGACCGATTTTGATGAAATTTTCAAGAAATGTCCGGATTGGGACAAGGAACAAATGATTAGATTTTGGTGTTGATCCGGCTCAGCCTAAAACTGTCATGACGAAAAATGCTCTGGAAAAACATGAACGCGTTGCATTGTGGTATGTGAGAGTCCAATATAGGGTACATAGTAGGGGTGTAATGGTACATGTATCCGTGCCGAACCGCTGGAAAAGGACGTGATAACAGCATCCATCAGCATTTTTATAGCATCGGTTGTAAGACCGTATTCAGTTGTGGAAAATGCTGGTTTTAAATACATGCTAAAGGTGATTGAGCCCCGAATGAAGTACCCAGTCGTCCACATTTAAGCCAGGAATTTAAAAAGAAACTCATTATTTTTAATTTCATACATTTGTTGTTTATTTATTTTATTTGACTTATTAGTATTACCAAGCAGCACATTGAATATATTTTGGTTCTAAGTTTGTATAATGACAAATTTTTGGTTTAATAAAAGTGCTAAACAAGCAAAAGGTTTTGCGTTGTTCCCATACTGTACCGAAAATGTACCGAACCGTGACCCCAAAAACAGAGGTGCGTACCGAACCGTCGTTTTTGTGTACCGTTACACCCCTAGTACATAGTATGTACACTTACATTTGCTGTGCATTGTGTGTATTTTATGGTTCACCATATAGTGAATGGAAACTGCTGACAATTCAAACAACACTACAAAATGGCGAACACACTATATTGTGCACTCTGTCCATGATGGGGAACAGTTTTGAACACAGCTTTGGTCTTTTGAGCACAGGAAGTACTTCTAAATGGCACAGCTCTGGCTCCAATTTCTATTTCTGAATGTTCTCGCCTTCCATTAATGAAGAAGTTGACATAGTTGTGTCTTGTGTTGATAGTGCGTCAGAACGAGCACCAAAACGCAAAGGTGACTGCTGCCTGCTCCGGGCTGTTCTGTATCCTCTGTGCTGCTGTTGTTGTTGTTGTTGCTGTTTTGATGGAGATAACATTTATACAGGAATAACCCTGTTTGCTGACATATGTAAACGCTTTATTCTGAATGTTTCAGACACCAGAATATTGACCTTTACCTGGATATTGACTGCATATAAGTGTAGCCATAGATTCACATGGTGCAGGAAACAGGATCGATATGGTGACCCTTCATTTTTTCTGTTTCCAGTGTGAGGTCTGCTTGTCGACCTGCTGCTGTTCACCTGTTGGAGTCTCTGATGCTTCAGTAGAATGAGCCGTGAAGACAAAGAGGAGGAAACTTCTGTCTATAAACGGGTCGTGTTGAAGAACGCCACGCCGCACCACTACATGAAAGTCTGCCTGTAAGTCACTCCAATAACTTAATAACTACTCTCTATTGTTCAAAGGATAACATTGACAATAATAATGCCTTTACTGATACAGCAGCTTTAAAGCAGATTAAACATGATTTAACAGATGAAACAAAAGCAGAAATCGAGACAATAAATCAAGAATCAGGTCAAACAGACTGAAAGAGTGGAACCAAAGGGTACAGAGGGTCAGTATAAAGCAGAACAAGGAATTAAAAACTTTTAATACAAGGAATACACCAACATTTTTTTATGTCTTGCCTCACTCCTGAGTCCATGACAAGCAAATAGACTCCATTCTTTGACTATGCATGCAGTGACAAGGGAAATATGGACAGAGCTTGCCTACCGCTAATGAGCTTAGCTTAAACACTGAAATTCAATGGGTAGTGTTGGCCTGCCTCTGCCTTCAGTCATCAGATAAACTCTTCAGCAACTCTAAGTAAAGTTAAGAGAGACTAAGATTAGCATTTTATGCAATTTTAGAAAGAAACGTACAAAACCAAACCTTGAAAAAATCATCCTCGTCCTCTCTTACAAGGTTGGCCATAATCTAGTGTTGTGCTCAAGACCACACTATACGAGACCAAGACTTTTGGGAGTCGAGACCGAGACAAGACCATGAAAATCAATATTAAAAAGATGACAAGGTTGAACAGTTAATGGGGGTTCCCTCAGTCACAACACTGGGAAGGTTGTAGTCATCACAGGGAGAAATAACATGTGAGTTGAAGCTTTTTGTTGTTTTTTTACAAGTGTTCCTCCGTATTCACATTAATATAGTTGAAAAACAGCAGATTAGTGCTGGTCTTGATCGGTCTTGACGGAAAATCCCGAGTCCAGCCAGTCCGAGACCAAGACCAGACCGGGTAGAAATGCTCTTGAGTAGAAAATGTGGTCTGGAGACTTGAGACCAAGACCGGTCTCAGGTCGCACAACACTACATAGTCCTTAATACCAATCTTCTACTCCTTGTAAAAAGAGGCTTTGTTTTGTTGACTTACTTACAATTACGTCTGCGATGGTTTGTGCATTTGCCCTGCGGTTTAGTTTTGGATGTATTTTATTTTAAAATTTACTTAAAGTGCTAATCTTAGTCTAAAAATAGATGGTAACATGGTAACAAAAAGAGTCACAACAAGCAAACAGGACCATTTAGAGTGGCTGAAGAGTTAATCTGATGACTGTAGGCAGAGACAGGCTAAGACTACCCGTTGACTCCCAGTGTTTGAGCTAAGCTAATTAGCATTGTTCAAGCTCTGCCAGTCTCTACTGCACACACACTTGAACGAATGGAGTCTATCTGTTTGTCATGGACTTTGGAGTGAGGAAAGACATGAAAATAAAAAATGTTATTGTTTCCCTTTAAACCAGAACATGGATTTATGTCGATTATCTGCTCACGTCTATCCATACAGTCATAGATGTTGTTTCTGTGTTTAGCGTGCTGGAGGATGAAACTATCAAAGTGAGCGCAGTCGACCTGAAGCACTTCATCATCACAGGCCTGAAGGGTCTGTATGGAGAGGTAATTCATCACAAACGGATTTTTCCAACCATAAGGTCCAACGCTTCATTTTTTAATGAGATTATAAAGATTTTATTCACAAATTGATAGAATCTTAATCCAAATGTGACTGAACACATAACTCTGAAAAACCAGTTGTTTTTTTTTTATATATTGTTGATGTTCTTTCTCAGATTCAACCTCTAAAAAACCCGTTTGAATTCTTGTAAAATGCTTTCGTCATGCATGTTTAATATTGTGTTTCAGGTGGGAGCAGCGTTGTCCTTCGACCTCTTGAAGTACGATGAGGACACGTGCACAGCTTTTCTACGCGTCATCAGCAAGTGAGAGCAGCAGCTGAAACAACGAGACATTTTAATCGCTGTTAAACCTTTTTATTTATATTAGTTTTGTGTGTTTGTTCAGGGGTTTGGTGAAGCTGTGGAGCACCTTGACTCTGCTGGGCTTCTATAACAACAGCCGGTGTGCCTTCAGAGTCCTGCAGGTGAGCAGATTTCAAGTTAAAGACCCTCCTTACTTTTTTTCTTATTCTTTTTTAATCAAAATTGTTTTTAACCCTTTCATGCATGATGTCCGCTACAGTAGAGATGTTTGAAAATTCTTATACCCTTTAGGTTGCAGTACAATGCCCAACTATCAGGTGAACTCCCAAACACTTGGCTTAAGTTTCATAAAATTATTAACTTTGAACTTTTTTTTAACCATATTCAAATACTGCATCATAAATCCAAAACAGCCAACAAAGGGCAAATTTGGCATTACACCTGTATTCAGATTTTACACAACTTTGTATTTTACATTTTGTTGTGCTTAACAAGTGAATAGTTTGATTAAACAGCAATCATACAAATACTTCAGCCTTTTCTTTTACTTTTATTACTCTTAATAATGTTTGTGTTTGTGGATCTTTATTTAGCCCCACTAACGGCCCTTTTCCACGAGCACGCCTTGGCCCTACTCGATTTACAGCGTGTTTCCACTAGCCTGGTACCTCCTAAAACAAGCTAGTTTTAGTACCTACTCCGCTCTGGTACTGGAAGATGACTGCCGGCTACTGATTTGTCAGACAATGTTTTCATCGATGAGTCCTGTGCGCGACGACCTACCATGCTAGCGGTAGCGACCATTAGCTTACCCTCATTCGTCTTTTCTTTGCAGCTGGATTGCTCTCGTCCTCGGCTTCACTCTGTTGTATAGCTTCCAAAACTCTCCTGTGCTTCTCAAGGGGTATTTCTTCTTGCCACCTGCAGCCTTCTTCTGCTTTCCTTTTTTACTCGGTTTGTGACAAAAAGCCACAGATTGTTGTGGCGTGCTCAAAATGACGTCACCGCAGTGCCGCTCAGCTGTTTATAGTGACACTGCACCCTGTTGGGCAGGCGACTGGGGCTAATGGAAAAGCAGCACAAGGCGAGTAGAGTAGGAGTAATGGAAAAAGGCTATAACTTACTATTTATACCACTGATGCACAGTGAAGCGGACAGATGCATAACTCCCTGAAAATATAACAGTGAAAAAAATGAACATGATTTTTAACTTGTTTGAAAGTAAAAACAAAATTATTCCCTTTTGATTTAATAACTCATGCATGAAAGGGTTAATTATTTTCAAGATATAGTGCAAAGGTGTTCATCAGTCACAGACAAGTTGAATGTATAGATACATGTCAACATTTAGCACGTAAATAAATTAGTTGTATTAAAATCAAAAATAAAACAATAGAATAAAATAAAATAAGAAAACCTGGAACATCAATATTAAATCAAAAAATAAATTAAATAAGTAAATAAATACAATAATCCCCAGTTACTGCCAGTAAGTTCATAGACATCAGTACTAAATCAGTACTTCCCATGTGAGTGTTAAAGTGAATATCTACTTTTTTCATTACCTTTTTTTTAACTGAAGATGTTATAAGTCATATGAAGTGTGAAAATGCATGGTCACGTTCAGCAGGTGTGCAGCTCATACATGGTACAAGAGCGTTTCTGGCTTTTCTATCATCAGAGTAACAAATATGAGTTTGTGTTCTTGTGTGATTGTGTCAGAGTTTATTTTCTGATATCAGGACAGCCTGCCCTCGCTCAGCTGCTTACTTCACTGTTGACTTTCTTTATCTACAGCACGCTTGATAAAGTCTCACAAAATCCTTCATTGACTTTGGAGTTTCAAAACGGTGTTTGAGCTCATTTCACAAGAGATTGAGAAATAAATCTGAATAAGGCTTCCTGTTAACTCAGGTCAGGGGGAAGTCATCTTCTTCATAGTGAGGATAGTTGGAATATAATTTGTTTAAGTAGGGATCGTGATATGTGATCATATTTCCTCCCATGTTCTTTTTTTTTTAAAGTAGACTGAATTTCTTCTCTTACTCCAAACACAAATGGGAATTTTACTGTAAAAAGAGGCAAAAATGATGTTTCCGCCAAAAAGAAATCCTTAAAGCCAGAATTAAACGTTTTAATAATGTAGCTGTTACCATTTTCTCCATAGTAAAGTTGTAGTTGAAAGCCTGGCTCTGTCTGTTTGGTTAGAAACATCAAGGTTAAACAGACTGCTTAGTGATTAACAGTAGCCCCTCCCTTCACTTCTGTTTAAAGAAAAGTTCACCTCCAAACAACTGATTTTGAATCAGTAAATTAAGACCCAACAAGAAAAGCACTCGGAGAGCACAGACCTCCACCAGCGCCACATTCCTCACCCATATTGTGATTTTCACCATAAATATTAGTCCTACTTTTATTTTACCTAAATATTTAGATTACTTGTCCATGAAAACATACGAAAATGCACAAATGCCCAAAATGGTCCTATATCGGGATGTTAAAGGATCATTAAAAAAATCCTGGATAGAGACGCTGATCCGGATCACTCCAAAATCTAATTATTTGTTACTTGTCCCAATCTGAACATTTCCTGAAAATTTCATCCAAATCTGTTCAGAACTTTTTGAGTTATGTTGCTAACAGAGAAACAAACAAACAGATGCCGGCACTAACATTACTTCCATCGTGGATGTAATAAGAAAAAATGTAACCGTGAAATTAAAATGAGATGTCGATGAAAATGAAATCACGCTTCATGTAGATGTCTCTTTAAAATAGAAGTAATGTGTCACATTAGAAAATATACTGGCTGGATGTTGCCTGTCTGAGCTTGTTTATTGAGCTGGTTGCTTGTTTCAGTATTAAAATCTGGCAGCTCCGGCCTGCACTCGTGCCTTTAGCAGGTCCAGACTGAAGTGTTTTAACGAAGCTGTTTGTCTTCTTCAGGTGTCTCCGTTCCTGCTCTCACTGACAGGAAACAGTCGAGAGCTTCAGCTGGACTGACGGAGCAGGAGCATCATCTTCTCCAGGATGACCCTCAGGTGGAGCAGCCTCTTTAACAAACCGCTGCGCTGCCTGTCCTCCATCACCGCGGCTCCTCGCTGCTGCAGGCTGCTCCACATCGGCCAGAGAGCCTCCCTCACCAAAGCCTTCTCCACCCGGGACGTGGAGCTGTTCGCCGAGCTGACAGGAGACACCAACCCCCTCCACCTGGACCCTGTCTACGCCCGCACCACCTCCTTCGAGACTCCCATCGTCCACGGCGTCCTCATCAACGGGCTCATGTCGGCGGTGCTCGGCACCAAGATGCCAGGCCGCGGCTGTGTCTTCCTGTATCAGGAGATCCGCTTCCCCGCTCCGCTCTACGTAGGAGAGGAGGTTGTGGCGGAGGCCGAGGTCCGCAAGATCAAGATGTCGTTCGCTTTCATCGCTGTGACGTGTTCGGTCAAAGACAAGGTGGTGATGGAGGGGGAGGTGATGGTGATGATGCCCGAGGATCAGCAGCAGAGGGGCTGATCATCTCTCTCAGGATCCCGAGGCAGATTTGGTTTCTGCACAGTGGAGTTTGACTCCATGTTTCCTGTTAATAAACTGACAAGAGGTGGATTTTTGGATATTTTGATCTCTAGGATTATGTTGCATTTTATGTTTTATTCTTTCTCTTGATAAAAAAAAAATGTTCTGTTATTTTGAGAGTGTGAAAACTTGTGAGTGGAATAAAAAAAAGACTCAAATCCTCCCTGTTTCCAGTGTAGATTGATGTCAAGAGTTTTTTTAAATCTACCTTTTCAAAGAAAAAACAGTTTGAGGGATTACAGTTCCCAAAACAGCAATAATTCTTGAAGTTGAAATGACGAAGATAAAGTCAAAATGTCGAGAGAAAAAAATGAAATGTCATGTTCAAGGCGACAACATTGTACGTCGACTTTATTCTTTCTGACTTTTTTCATTCGAACTTAAAGGTCATCATTTTGACTTTTATCACAAAATTGTATTTAAACTTTAATCTCTTCATTTCGACTTTAAACTCCCCATGAATTATTTTCTCCACCTAAATGGCCTTAATACTCTTCTGAAGCTTTGTGCTCCACCAAGTCCAAAAAATATGGTTTTGGATTTAAAAAAGAAGTAATTTGTGTGTTCCTGAGATTTATGGAAGAGCTTTAGGGACATTTTGGATGGAAAAAAAAACTTTTTTGAGATCGAGATTTAAGTCAAAATGACGAGAATGGATTCAAAATGTATTCTTTCTCTTGATAAACAAAAAAAACGTTTTTTGAGAGTGAAAATTTATGAGTGGAATAAAAAAAGACTCGAACCCTCCCTGTTTCCAGTGTAGATTGATGTCAAGGATTGTTTTAATTCTACCTTTTCAAATACCAACCAGTTTGAGAGATTACAGTTCCCAAAACAGCAATAATTCTTAAGGTTAAAATGACGAGAATAAAGTCAAAATGCAATTTTGTAATGGAAATCAAAATGTTGAGAAAAAAAAGCTGAAATTTCATGTTAAAGGCAACAACATTGTACGCTGACTTTATTCTTTTTGACTTTTTTCATTCAAACTTTAATCTGTTCATTTTGACTTTAATCTGTTCATTTCGACTTCAATCTTGTCATTTCAACTTTAATCCAAACTCTCCCTAATTTATTTTCTCCACCTAAAGTGGCCTTAATACTCTTCTGTAGCTTTGTGCTCCACCAAATCAAAAAAATATGTTTTTTGGAGTTAAAAAAGAAGTAATTTGTGTGTACCTGAGATTTATTGAAAAGCTTTAGGGACATTTTAGATGGAAAAAAATCATTTTTAATGGTCAGCATTAAAGTAAAAATAAAAAGAAAAGATTCAAAATTTTCCGAGAAAAGTCAAACTGATGAGATGAAAGTTGAAATGACAACAAAAAGGTGGATAGTCGAGAATAAAGTCGGCATAGAATGTATGTCAACTTTATTCTCGACATTTCAACTTTTTTTTGACATTTGACTTTTATCACAAAATTCTATTATATAATCTCAAAATTTTGACTTTAACATCGACTTCGTCTAAATCATTTTCTCCATCTTACATGGCCCTAATACTGTTCCATAGAGATCTAACATTATGAATGATTCTGATAGCTTTTTTCTATCAGAATGTAAAGTTTGTGAAACGGATCTTTCAGGTTTTGGAGTTCAGTGCTTTTATGAAAACAGTCCCTTCCCTTTCACACCAGCAGGGGGCAGTGATGATGCTGCGCTTGTTTCCTCCAGCTTCAAATCCTGACGCCGAAGTAGCGTGATGACGTCACGTCGCCGTAGCGCTTCCTGGTTACAGCAGCGCTAGGCTAGCAGAGCTCAGTCCGCTCCGCTCCTCCGGGTTGTTGATGTCTCTGCTCTGCTCCTCCGCGGGTTTTTTCTCTCCGGCGCTCCAGTGACTGACGGGCGGACCTCCTGCTCTGACTCTCCCCGCGGATCCTCCGGGATGTCGTTCCGGGAGAAGCCGAGCCCCGGGCGGCTGCTGCTGGACGACACCGTCCCCCTGACGGCGGTGATCGAAGCCAGCCAGAACCTGCAGTCCCACACGGTGAGTTTTTAACGAGGATTTTACCTTAAATAAGCGGTAACAACACTCAGTTTAAACCTTTCTATAATTATCTTTACTTAAATAAAGACTGAGGAGGCGTCTTTGATGGTAAGTCTCCAATGAGCGCTTTTAAAGAGGCGTTTGTGCCCCACTTTGCGTCACTAGTTCCATTATCGGACAAATGTTGATGCTGTATTTCATCACTTTTCTTCGTTTTGTTAATTCACACATTATTTTTACGTCTGTTTTTACAGTTAGATGATCTGTATGACATGTTTGCTTCATGTCTTAATTTGACATCGTATTATTATGCGGTATAATACGGCTAAATGGACGACCGCAGCTGACTCAATAGCTCTGAATCGTTGGCACCGATTAAGCAATTTCCTGGAAGCTGATCTACATTCAGCAAACTGCTGATATACAGGATTTTCCCTGGAGCATTTGCATCGGCTGTCTAAAGGCCTGGGAGAAAAAAACTTCACCTGCAAATCCCCTAAAGTGGTCGATAATTCATTGCGCCAATGCCACAATGTTGAAAGCCGTCTGGAAAACGTTGCGTTATAGCTTGACTCTTAAGTTTCGATTATCGTTTAGTGGTGTTGAACAAAATCCAGGTCACATTTCTCTTTTAGTTATCTTGTGAATCATTCGGCGCACATTTCCACTAAAAAAAATTGCATGCATTTTCTTCAGGATCCATTTTTACTATTGAAAACCGCTTTGTCCTACAGTGATTTGCAACCATGACTTGCGTGGAAAATTCTAGCCTTCATTAAAGTAAGAGGTTTTATATGAGCATCATCTCTACCGAATTGAAAGCTTAACAGATAAATATATTTAAGATGTGCTCAAATTACTTATCATTCATAAAAACATCAGGAAAACTTGAAAAAAAATAAATAAAATGAATGTTTAATAAATAGAGTCTGGCGCGGCACATTTTCCATCATAATCACTTTATCATGAGCATTACCAGGACTAAATGTGGACTTTAAACTTTTGTTTATGTAAGACTAAAAGAGGCTTTATTAAAATAGGGCTACATGCAGACAGATCAGGTTATGGAGGAAATACAGCAGGGCATCAGAGCTTGTCCGATAATGGGCTCATATGTGTGAGGGTTTGTTGTTGACAGTTCGGCTGGGATCAGCTGAGTTAGCCTGTTAGCTTAGCATGCTAACGTCAGGCTTACCTGACAGGACGCAGAGACATGAATTTAAAATCATATCACGGTTTTTACGAGCTGAATGTTGACACGAGATCCATGTTTACATTTTTTCGGTTAAGAAATCATTTAAATAAACTCACTACTGTGTAACATCCACTTAAAATAAATGTAACACAGGGACTTTGATTAACAGCAGTCTGATTAATGTCATCATGGACAGAAAACAAACGAACTGTAGACAAAAAATAAGTAAATTAAAATAGTTTCCCTTTCAGACTGTTAACTCCTTATAGATTACCATGTCATCAGTATCAGTGCTTCATATTGGATCATTTACTGAGCTGTAGACCTGCATTTAAAACCAGAATAAACATAAATTATACTGATGTAAAGGCGACAGTCTTTCCCTAAACCTGGTTTTAAAAGATGTGGATTCATCTTAAACAGTTCAGTCTCTGTTTTGGGTACCAGGAGTTCCTGACAGGTGAACCAGGACCCAAAAGTGGGTCAGGGATCACAATGTGAAGCTGAACTAAAATCAGTAATTATAATTCATTCAGTTCAAAACACTCGAGGAGGCTTTACAGGATAATACAACAACAACAACAACAAAATAAACAAAACAATACAACTATGAAATCAGCAAAATACAACAGACAAAGATGGATAAGTAGGTGAGAATGAAAAAATCATGGTAAAGAGTATGCAGTCCTGAACAGGTGAGTTTTGAATCTGGATTTAGTCGATGATGCATTCTTAAATGAGCTCTTTTACTTAGGAGTGTTGTTGTTGTTATATAGCTAAAGGCAGATTTTAGCTCAAAGTGATATATCCAACAGATTTATCTAACACCTGTCTTACAAGAAATGTAGCACAAAGTGCTTAAATAAAAGACAGATAAATCAAAAGAATTTTAAAAAACGTATGACCCAAAACCACTCTGCCAACCCCCTAACCCAGTCACCCTGTACTCCATACACACTATTAGGAAAACGCATCATAAATAAAATAAATAAAATAAATACCCAGTACGCATGAAGAAAATGTCATGACAACGGCTTTAACTGAGTAAACACTGTAGTTTAGGTTAAAATGTGAAATCAAAAATGTCCTAAAATAGAAAAAATACATTTAAATTAAGTTACATATAAAACAAATGGTAATAATTTGTACATGGATTTATTTTTATAAGTTCATATTTATGTATTTATTTCTTAGTGTGTGTGTTTTTCCACCTTTGTGAATCAGATTAAAAGATTTGTGTATCAATTTATTGTCTATCCCAGCACATGTAAAGCATAAAAACTGATGTGTGTTTTTATAAATATGTGCTGGGGATTACATGATATTACCAGTATTTACATCTGATCATTCATGAAGGATTTATTTAATTATTTACATTTTATTTACTCGTGTTCATCTGTATTTTTATTTTATTTTTTACCTCTGCCAGGGAGGTTATGTTTTGCCAGCATATTTTTGTTTGTTTGTTAGCAAGATTACTCAAATTTTCAGGAGATGTTCATAACAGCCCAGCTTAGAAATGATTAGATTTTGGTGGTGAATTAACATTCAGCAGAATATTTTAAAAAATATATATATATATATATCTCTGCCAGTTTTTAACTGATTTGCTTGCAGTTTCACAGGATAATATGAGGCCCATGTCTCTATCATCTCGGTAAATTTCATTTGGATCTGATCCAGATTGACGCCATAACAAAAACATTTTACTTAATTATGGGAAATTCTATTTACAACATTAAATAATTCATTTAGTATCATAATATTAAGTGAAGTTCCTAAAACCTGTTGTGTTAACAGGAGTTGTAGAAAAGCCACTGCAGGAGCTGAGCTGCTTGGCGGAGGTCTGAGCTCTCTGAGTGCTTTTCTGGTGTTTTTTTGGTCTTTTTTTAGATTCAAAGGCTCAACTGATTTCTTTGTATAAATGAAGAGAGAGTCTCACAGTGCCAGGACATCCTCCCTTTGACTCTCCTGGTCAATGACTGACTTTTAACTTCTGACTGACAGGAAATAACTTCTCGCTGTAAAGATCTCAGCTCTGTGCTCTGATGTGTTCCCACAGTATCACTGCAGGTCTGGAGCTGATTACAGCTGATAAACGCTGCAGTCACATGACACACGTCAGAAATAAATCTGATCTGACGTCTGGACGGCTGACGTTAAAGTTTTATTCAAACAAACGGAGCTCTAAACAAACACTGACTGTGCAGTAGTACGACTTTAAACAGGAACACACTCTTATATGGATCCAGACGTGGTCTGTGTCCTGTTTTACAAACACAACAGCACAGATAATGTTAGGGCAGAGTGATCTCTTGAGCTTCTAAGATGCATGTTTTTCTTTTTTTTTCTTCTTTTTTTCATTTTTGTCCAGGCCAGTTTTACTAGTTTGTTTTGTTCAACCACAATTCAAAGGCAATGTCTGATTTTTATTATTTAATTTTCTTTTTTTATTGTCTTTTTATTAGAGAAATGTTGCAGAGAAAAATATGTAGATGCAAAACTTTTTCAGTATTATTCAACTTTATTTTACAGCATCTGGTTCTTCTTCATTTCACTTTTTTTTAACACTCATACAAAAACTCTCAAACCAAGGCGGCTTACACAGTAAACAAACAGAAATATGAAATGACATTAAATTTATTTATAGTTACTTCATTCATTTTCTGTCAGGGTAACAAATTTAATCCATTTTGCCCAAATTTGGTGGAACTTAACTTTTTGAATTCTCAGGCAGTTAGTCATTTTTTCATTTTGTATACCTCAAAAAGTATTTCAGACCACTCCTTCAGTGTGGGAGGTGATGGATTCAACCACCTTCTTCTGATTGCTTTTTCACTAGCTGCAAGAAGAGCTTGTACTAGCTTTACATCTTTCCCGCGATTCATTAGTTGAATTCGACCAAAATATAGAGTCTTAAAGTTCATAGGTAGATGGGTCTTATACACAATACTCAATGTTTTATGTATCTCCCTCCAGTATGATGTTAGTTTGGGGCTTTCCCAACACATGAAGTGGTTTGCCTCCCTCGAGGCTGCTTTTAAGATTTTGTAGAACTCTGACACTGTTTGCCTGATGAAGGTCTGAGACCCAAACATTGCAAATAAATGATTTTCTTACAAGTTAGTCAGTGTGCGGGAGTCCAACTTCATGTTTAAATAGAACTCAGACTCTGCCAGTGTTAAACAGAGAATTTACAACTCTGGCTAAAATAATTTCTAACTTGTAAAAATCTGTAAAAATCTGTTTTCTTGGTCAGTTTTATTTTGCAGGTTTTCAAAACTGTGTCATGTGTGTTTCTCAAGATGCATAGGTAATAAACAAGATCACACAAAAGCACTGTCATTTATTTCATTATAGTTTATCATGATGCTGATTTGAAAAAACAAAATAGATACCAGACCTCACGTTCAGTAAAGAGAACCACTAACAGCAGGGGCGTCACCAGAAATTTGGGGCTCTATGAGAAGAAATCACGCCGGGCCCCATACCCCTCCAAACCATCTCTGCACAGTTAGAGCTTTAAAAAAAATGGACAACCAAGTTATTAAATACTCATATAGCCCCTCATATATAGTCTATAACTTTTATAACAACAATAACTTTACTAAAACAAAAAGCTCAGTTCAAATCAGGGCACACTTACAGAAAGACACAAAAGGCGTAAAAGACACTAACAGGGAAAGTTAAGAGAAGAGAAACTGGTGCTTCAGGTGTCAAAAGACTTTGAGCCTCTGACTCTTTCAAAATGTCATAGGAACCCAGACAAGAACCATGCAACATAAAATGAGACGAATAAAAGCTAAAAACATAAACTCAATCAGAAAACTAGAAAGCACTCGGAGAGCGCAGACCTCCGCCATCGCCACAATTCTCAGCCATATTGTGATTTTGACCATAAATATTAGTCCTGCCTTTATTTCATGTCAATATTTAGATTCATTGACCATGAAAACATACCATTAGCAACTGGATTCATAATGATATCTATTTTAGTTCAGTAGCTCTTCACAGAAATCACATTTTTTGCCATGGCGGCCAGACGCTGCTCCGGATCAACACCAAAATTGAATCAGTTCTTCCTTTTCCCATGCTGAACATTTCCTTAAAATTTCATCCAAATCCGTCCATTACTTTTTGAGTTATTTTGTTCACAGATGGACAAACTCTCCCAAAAACATAACCTCCTTGGCAGAGGTAATAAAAGGTGATTAAAAGCAAAAAACAGGCCAGCAGATATAAAAAGATTAAATTGTAATGATGATAAAATAATAAAATAATATTAAGAAGAATAACAATGACAAAATAGAATAAAAGACATGAACAATTAAATAGCCTAAAAGGTTATCTATGAAAAGATTAAAAGTGTAACAAAGGTGAATCATTGATTAAATAAAATCTGAGTTAAAAGTAAGTAACCGATTAATATGTTAACATAGAAGATGAAAACAAAATAGGATGGACTTAAAGCGGTGGGAGGTAAAAAGATAAGAGCAGTACTGACAGAAAAAGGCTAAAAGACAGTAAGGCCCAATTAAGATAAAAATGATATTTTAATCACAAAGATATTTGATTCCCTAAACTAGTTTGAACTAATTTTTAGACAGCGTTTCTAGATTTTTGGACCCACTCAGCCTGCTTTGCTTTTAGCACTGTTAGCTGTTAGCTGATCAGTTGGTTTTGCTCTGTTATTAGCCTAAAAGCTAATTGGCAACAGTTCCACTTCTGCAACTCACTGACTTCTTTTTGGAAATCAGCATTTTACAACTTTTCAAGAGTAAAACAAGATTCTCATCTTAGAGCAGTGGTCACCTACCCTTTTTCAGCCGAAGATCACCTATGATGCTAACTGAGATGGCTTGATCTCAACAATCTGTGGCTTTTTGTCACAAACTGAGTAAAAAAGGAAAGCAGCAGAAGGCTGCAGGTGGTAAGAAGAAATACCCCTTGAGAAGCACAGGAGAGTTTTGGAAGCTATACAACAGAATGAAGCCGAGGACGAGAGCAATCGAGCTGCAAAGAAAAGACGTATGAGGGTAATGGTGCGTTCCAGTTGTAGTCGGAGGTCGGAATTTCCCACTTCCAAGTAGGAAATTTCATCTGGAACGCCCCCCGAGGTCGGAATATCCTACTCGGAACTCGGGGGAACCTCGCCACCCCCGAGTTGACAATCGAAGATGGCAGCCCCCAGTGTGAACAGTTATTTAGCTCCTCTAATAATCCATTTATTTGCACTTCTGACTAGTGTGTGTTGCTCTAGATCAGCTGTATACATAGTATTGTTAGACTTATATTTACAAAAATGCTGCCATAGTGATAATCACATTCTTCATGTGATATTTGTGAACAACAACGCAGGGCGTGCTAACAACAGCTAACAATAGCCTGGTAGATCGGCACGGTTTTTTTCCGACTTCAACTGGAACGCCGACAAGTCGGAGATGATGTCACTCCCATTTCCCAGCTCCCAGTTCCGAGGTAAATGGAACGCAGCATAAGCTAATGGTAGCAACTGCTAGCTAGTTGTTGCGCTCATGACTCATTGATGACGACATTGTCTGACCAATCAGTAGCCGGCAGTCAGTGACGTCATCTTTTAGTATCGACTTGGAACCAGAGCGGAGTAGGTACTAAAACTAGCTTGTTTTAGGAGGTACCAGGCTAGTGGAAACACGCTGCAGATCGAGTAGGGCCAAGGCGTGCTAGTGGAAAAGGGCCATAAAATGTAGCTTTTAAATATGGGAAAAAAACCCTGTTTTTTTGGACCTAATAAATCAATTTAAAAAACTTCACAAAAAAAATCCCATTTCTTAAGTGAATCGACTTTTTTCTCCCACCACTAGTGTCCATGCTGAAGATGCAGAAAGTCCCTTCAGGCTGAATCGTCTTTCCTGACAGTTTTTCCTGGTTTTCACAGCACTTGGACCTGCGGTGACGTTCGTCCCTGAACCGTTTACACGCTCCGTCTGGTCTGTTTGTGAAAGTTCTCAGCAGCCTAATGAGTGAAAGCAGCAGATTAGAGCAGAACCAGAGTCTGTCTGCAGGATTTACTCAGAGAGGATTAGTTTGGAAATGTTTACATCAGAGATCAGATTTCTGCTCATTGTTCTGACCGCTCGTTTCAACATGAACCCCCAATATTTATGATCAGATGGGGGGAAACAGCTCTATCTGAGCCTGTCGGGGCTTTTTCTGTGGGAAGTTCAGCCTTTCTTTGCCTGTTTGATTTGTTTTATTAACTCTAATACACTAAAGCTGATGTGATTTTCTTTAAAATATTGTTTTTGAGGCGTTTTGTGCCTTTAATGATGAGAGAGAGAGTGATGGGGACATTCTGTTAATTGATCACAGGCTGGATTTGAACCCAGGCCGATAGAAGCATGTTTATTAATCAATATTCTTTATTTAACCAGTTAAAAAGCTTGATGAGATTTAAAACATCTTTTTCAAGAGTGACCTGGCCAAGACGGCAGCACAAAACAGAAAATTAAACAGATTACAGTCACAGATAATATACCGGGTTATATGATTACACAATCACAAGAAGCTCATTTCTCTGTCCTTTATGATTGATTTAAAGTCCCCTAGGGTTACAAGATGTGTCAATTTCAAGTCCTTCTGGACATCACCCCAGGCAGACAAGTTAAAAGCCTTTTTGCCCATTTCAGTTCTTACTCTCAGGACCTGCAGCACAGTGATATAGAGCGTCCAATTTCTTTTAGAAACTTATCAAGAGCAGATAACTGGATCAGTATTATTAAGGAAATACATGAGATGGAAAGACGAACATTCCTTCTTAGACTTAAAAAGGACCATTACTTGGCCAGGTGAGGAAAATGGAATTTGTTTCTCTGAGAATAGAGTTATGTATGGTGACTTTTCTTGTCTTTTTTATTGAACAGCCTGATTTCTTTCTTTTTTATGTGTTCTTTATCTTTCTGGCTTAGTGAGAAGACCAAATCTGGGGCGTGGTTTTTTTTTGGGCCTCCTTGTGTGCTGTCCATAGCGCTTTATCTTAACAATAATAATAATTATTATTATTTTTTACATTTATTTATTTTTTACTGATCTGGATATGTAGTTATTTGAGGACTGCTAACAATGTTCATGCACTGTGCTTTGTTTATTTTTTTTCTTGTTTAATTATCTGTATGTCAATTTAAAAAAAAGAGCAATAAAATCTAATTATTAAAAAAAAGAAACTTATCAGAAGCATTCATGAAAAGCAGGTCTTCATAGTCCAAACAAGGGTAAAGAAATAGTGATCAAATGATCAAACATGACTTATGTCTAATAGAGAAACCTAATTTAAATTTCATCTTAGAAAGAAGTTTATCTATTTGAAATTTAAAGGAAAGGTTCTCATCAAGTAGGATGCCTAAGTATTTATAAGACGTGACCATTTCAGCTTTAACCCCATGAACAGTTGACAGCCGAGGATGTGGGATGGAAGCTGCTTGCCATTTGAAAATAGTTTGTTTTTTGATTTATATAGTTAGAGCATAGTTTAATGATGCCGGCTCCCTAAACATCTGTTAGACTGTTTGAATGACATTAAACAGAGCTGGACCCTCTTTTAACTTATTTTAAACCCACAGTTTTAAATTTTGGTGTAAAAGTTGACAATGATTTTAATTTGGATCAACTCTGTTGTTAAATCCAGTCAGTCATCGGAGGCTGTTATCCAAGATGTAATCGGTTTTATCTTGAAGTGATTTTGAGCAGGTAATTCATGCTTTTGTTTCTACACAGTTGAACTACAGCAGTGATTCTCAAACTGGCAAATGTTTGTATTGTGAGGTTTGATAAAGGCCTTAAGTGTTGGCAGAGAGGCTGGAGGGTGGATTTGTGAGGCATCTTGAAGATAAAGTGTCCTGAATTATCTAAGATTCTTACAGTAACATAAGTTCAGTCTGACAGCCTTCTCATTAAAGCTGTGGTGGGTTTGTCACAGCTTTAAGTTCATTAATGAATATGTTCCTGAAATTTACATTTCTTTTTCTAAAGTGAACTGATGTTGCCCACTAACATTTCCCACTAAATAAATAAATCTATTTAGTGGGAAATAATTCACTTTAAGAGATTTTATTTGTATGTTATGCATGTTAAATGTGGAGGTGGGGGTAGCAGCAGGCTTACAGACACATTTCTTTTTCTCGCTGCTATAAGTGTGTGAGAGTAGGGGTTTCATGGCTGGAGGTCAGGTGTCTGAAGGAGTACAGACTGTGAAAAAGTTTGCAAACCACCAGACTATGGTAATGCTCTTTACATTGGTGGTTATCAGGCTTCGCTTGCACGCTTACAGTGAGTCCAAAATGCTGCTGCTCATCTTTTAACTTAAACGAAAACAGGATCATGTCACTCCTATTCTGATTAGCTTCCCGTTCATTTTAGATTTCATTTTAAAATTTTAGCGTTTGTTTTTAAATCGTTAAACAGATCAGAACCACAGTACTTCTCTGACCTCTTAAATCTTTACACCCGCCGACGTTACTTGTGGTCTGCTTATCAGCTTCATCTTCTCGTCCCAAAAACTTGTTTAAAAACCAGAGATGACCAAACTTTCTGCTGTGGAATGAATTATCGCTCGAGATCAAAACATCCCCCACCTTCCCTACTTTTAAATCATGTCTTAAAACTCATTTTTATTCCTTGGCTTTAGTTCAGCATGAGAGTTGTTCAATCTCTGTCCTTTTATGGTCCTAATCCCTGTGTTTTTATTGCTTGTATTTCTTTTATGTTGTTTGTGTTTTTACTTCTGCAGTGCTTGTCCCCTTAATTTTCTGTTCAGCACTTTGGGAATGTTTTTACAATGCTATATAAATAAAGTGGATTGGATGGTTATGGGTTATGCCTGGTTGTTTTCACTCCTCCAAATCAGCATCCAAGGTGGGCCTGTTAGCTGCCATCTTTTCATTAGTGTGTATGCGGCCCACTGTGAAAACAGTTTGGTCACCTCTGTTTTGGAAAAAAAAAGGCATTAGTTCATGAATAAGCATTACAAAATCTGCCAAACACCATTAGAAAAGCAACATTTCCAAGAAAATGGAGCTGTTATTGTTAAATAAAAATAAAGAATTAAAGTTAAATATACTTTTTTGTTCAGTAAATTCTCTGTTACTTGCATCTAAAAAGCAGCCGAACAGGCCAAAAATCTTCAGTATTTTCTTGAGGATTAAGAAAACATCAGTGAAGTTGTTTTGTTCTCTTTATAGGAGTACATCATCCGAGTGCAGAGGGGCGTGTCTTCAGAGAACAGCTGGCAGGTAAATGAACCAATCAAAACCTCCACTCACCTGTGAGCTCATGTTCGAAGGGCTTATCAATAAGCTCAATAGCAGATTTAGCAATCAGTCAAATTAGATAGTGAAATGATTTGAACAGAAATGGTGACATGAAAGTTTATTGATCAGTTTATGTTGTCTCTTTCTTGCAGGTGATTCGGCGCTACAGCGACTTTGGCGTCCTCAACAGCAGCCTGATGGTGAGTTCACTTTTAGAAACATGACCAGCTCTGAATGATTTAAAACACAAAAAGAAAACATGCCAAGCTCCAATCTACAGTGAATGTAAGTGCCATAGAGTGGGACGGGCCAATCAGAGTCCTTTAAACCAGGAAGAGGTGGAGCTACAAGCGAGACTACAGCAGGAAGTGACGGCTCATACAGATTAGCATATATGCTAATAGTTTCATAGCAGATTTTTCAGATCTTGACCGCATTTCTTTATCAAATGATAAGCAAATAACGCTTCTGAACACAAAACATGTTTTTGCACCACATCCAACATGTCGACATGTTTTGGAAAGTGTTTGTTCTGTTAAGTGGCTCACGTTTTGTTTTTTGTTATGGCAGTATGGCCCACCTATTCTGTATCTGATTGGGCCGTAAAGAATATGATTAACTGAACGATCATCCAATTACATCCTGGATTTGCTTCTGAAAGGTTCTTCTCATTTTCAAACACTAAAGGGACACTTTGTTAATTTTTTTCAGATACTCTAGAATAAAAAAATACAATAACTCAACAAAATAGGAAGTTTCAAACATTTAGCATAATGAATAAAGCCAGCATTCATATTTTTTTTTAATTAATAGCAAATAAAGTACATGATTTGATGAAGTCAGAATAAGAGGAGAGTTGGAAATCAAGTAAAGAGAGTGGGGAATGACGTGAAGGACAGGAGCCATGGTGTACGTTTAAGTCCTCAAGCCCTTTACACTTCCTTTTTCTGTGGGACCTTGCATGTTGTGCTGTTAAAGTTGATATCTGGATGTATTGTGGTTATGCACACATTTACTGCCACACACACACGAGCTTTAACTTCCTGTTCGGTGAAGCTGAGTGTTGGTTTGTTACGAAATGTTTAACTGCTGTGTCACTGAAACATCCTGCTGTGGGAACAGACTGATGTCCGGCTGTGCTGTAGTTGGTTTTAAGTTTTCAGCTTTTGAAATTAAAGCTACTTAAATAGTTAAATATATATATATATATATATATATATATATATATATATATATGTATGTATGTATGTATGTATGTATGTATGTATGTATGTATGTATGTATGTATGTATGTATGTATGTATGTATGTATGTATGTATGTATATATGTATGTATGTATATATATATGTATGTATATATATAGATATATAGATATATAGATATATAGATATATAGATATATGTATATATAGATATATGTATATATAGATATATATAGATATATATATAGATATATATGTATGTATATATATATATATATAAATGATTTGTTGTAGGGGTGTGTGTTGCCAAGATTGTGGTGATACAACAGGTATGAAGATAAAGAATTAAAAATACAATATTTATATGAACATGTTCTGTGTTTTGTTGATATTTGTCTTTGTCTTTGCATGGTAGAGTTTGACCATGTAGATGTAGATGAACTGTGTTAATTGACAGTAGTTTTCTGAAGTGTTTCTGAGCCCACGTGCTGATATCCTTTACACAGTGATGCTGCTTTATAATGCCTTAAGGATAGAAGATCACAGGCATTCAGTGTTTGTTTACAGCCATGATGCTTAAATAAAGAGATTTCTATGGATTCTCTGAATCTTTTGATGATATTATGGACTGTGGGTGATGAAATCCCTACATATGTATACATTATATAAACATTCTTAAATTGTTGGACTATTTGCTCACAATTGTTCACAAAGAGGTAAACCTCGTTCCTTTCTTGCATTTGAATGACTGAGCCTTTTCCAGTTTTTTGTTGCCACTGTCCCAGCTTTTTATGGTATTTTGGATTGGATTTAAAGATGCTATGAGGAGTTTCTAAGTAATTACAAAAAAGTCTCACTTTTAGATATATGCCTGATGGAAATACACACTTTAAGATGAGTTTTATAGCATCAAAATAGGTTATCTATAAATGCTATTCCTTAGCTTTGTGGTCGGGTCAGACAGGGCTGGACTGGCCTGGATACTCAACTTCAGGAACAAGACAATTAAAACTAGAGCAAATTTATATTATTCAGACACGTCTTAGAGCACCGGGCTGTAAGTAGTGATACATAGCCGGCTACAAAACTACGATACTAAGTTTTCCAAAAATTGCTTGTTGTCACACATCAAAAACTACCGTTATGTAACTAGAAAGAGATACATTACCTCGTGGCTTTGCATCCTGTAAGCTGTTGAAAAAAGAAGTTGTAAAGTAATGCAGAGTTCTGAGGAAGGTCCGGGCTGCATTTATTAGCATCACAACAAACACACGCTTTGGCTTAACACTTTGGTGCGTTCCAGTTGTAGTCAGAAGTAGGAATTTCCGAGTTCCGAGTGAGAAACTGCAACTGGAACGTCCCCCGAAGTCAGAATTTCCTTCTGGGAACTTGGTGAAACCTCGCCACCCCCGAGTTGACAATGGAAGATGGATGCCCCCAGTGTGAACAGTTATTTAGCTCCTGTAATAATCCATTTATTTGCACCTCTGACTGGGGTGTGTCGCTCTAGATCAGCTGTATACATAGTATTGTTAGACTTATATTTACAAAAATGCTGCCATAGTGATGATCACATTCTTCATGTGATATTTGTGAACAACAATCAGCTAACAATAGCCTGGTAGATCGGCATGTTTTTTTCTGACTCCAACTGGAACGCCGATAAGTTAGAGATAATGTCACTCCCATTTCCGAGGTTACTGGAACGCAGCATTACGACAGTCGCCGCGCGTGCTCATGGGTAGCAGAGTCTTTATGTCATCGAAAATAGATTCTCCTCAGAGCACCTTTTAATATCTTGAACGTTCATATCTCGATAGATACGATAACGAAATATCATTCCGCCCTAATGTGATTTTTTTTTTGTTATTTTTTGTTTTTACAAATGTATATCTTGTTAATACATGGTCAGTAACATAGTTAATGATATAGCAATATTAGCAAAATGCAGCAAGTTCACTGTAATCTAAAATGCATTAAACAAGTTGTAAAATAAAATATGCAACAGTAAGGGAGCTGTTTTTGAATATGCAGTTTTTATGCTGTAAAGTTAAAGACAGTAAATATATAAAAGTACAGTCGTAAACCAGTTATAGGAATTACAGTAATTATGCTTTAAAATAGATTAGAGTTATGCTCCTGTAAAGAAATGTAGTGTCGCTTTCTGACATCTTGTTGCCAGTCTGTCGTCACAGTAATATTTACGACAGCCTTTGACAGCACAGCCTCATGCAGCTGCCAGTGTGTTTGTATTTCCTCCGTCTTGTTTGGCTCTTAAGTGTGAAATACTGCAGAATGATTTACAGGCACAGCCTCAGAAGTGACACAAACAGCTGAGAGAAGGAACAATCGTGGATAGTTTGAGACCAGAAGGGTAAAAAAATGTCAAACATGCAGCGCTCATGAGAGGCCTGGAGTTTTATAGAGCTGAGTTTTTTTTATAGATGCCTGAATGAAAGGAAACGTTTTTTATTGATCCCTGTTGTTTGTTTGTTTGCTTGAAGAGGGACATTAACCCTTTAACTACCCGCTCAACTGTTTGGCAGAGGTCATCAATAATTTCAGAGGTGATTAATGTTTGTTTTAATCTTTGTTTGATTCATTAACATTTTAGGGAACAGAGAAAACTACAAACAACCAAAAAACATATTTTCTTTGTGTGAGATTTAAAGTTTAAGAAGCTAGTAGATGATAACATGATGACATTAAAATGCACAGATACTTGGGACAATATTAGAAAAGGCAGAAATGTTTGTAAATAGATATATATTTTGTATTTAGATGATACTGAGTTAGACAAACACAAAAATGTTTTTGATTAACAGATTTTCTATATATAAAACATCATAAGTGTTTTTTTATTTCGAACATATTAACTACAAAAATATATACAAAACAAAATAGGAGGAAATAATAAGAAAGCAGATAACTAATGTATAATATTTATTGGAAGTTACACTGTGCATGCTCGAAAAGGAGTAGGAAGAAGTAAAACTTATCTGGTCCTACCCCTTATTCTCTGTTACATATTCGACTTATGTTCAACATATGTACTCGCATAGACGTATAAAACCAAATTACATTGACCTATGAAACATATTTAAACATTCACCTACTTATTTTTATACACATATAAATACCTATCTGATAACCTAGTCATATTCATCTATACTTAAGTTAAGTATTTAAAACAATAGTAATAATAAAATCAGCTTTAAGCTTTTGAACTTTAAATCCCACGCAAAGAAAATATCAGTTCATTTGGTTGGTTTGCAGTTTTTTTTTTTTTTAATAAGTGTATTTTTTGAGCATTTTGTGCCTTTATTGATAGGAGAGACAGTGGATAGGCTTGTGAAAGGGGGTGGGCGAGTAGGGAAGACACTCTGCAAACTGGTCACAGGCCGGCAGAAGTATGTGTATGGGACATGCCTGGTTGCTAACTGTTCCGCCAAACCAGCACCCTGGTTTTCAGTTTTTTTCTGTATCCTCAAAAATTGGCAGAAACTATGACGTGTCACTTTTTTAACTTTGAATGTTCCTGAATTTATTAACCTCTGCCAAACAGTCGAGCTGGGAGTTAAAGTGTTGAATTTCCTTTGCTGAAATAAAAAGCTTGACTCTCAGTCAGACATCATTTTGAGCTCCAAACTAGAGAGTTAAGGATTGATCCCTGTTTTTAATATCTAAATTTCTCTCATGTAGTATAACAGTATTAGAGCTCTACCTGCAGAATCAATGTCAACATTCAGACCGATCTGTATCGTGACCTTTGCCGCCATTTCACACTCCTACTTCCTTCTCCAAACTTCGCCGTCAGCAGAGCCACACCAAAGTTACACTTTGAACCTTGAAATGAAGTCAAAGACTTTAAAATCTAGAATAATATTTTAGAGTTGCCCCACATACATTCAGGCCAGCAGTAAGAGTTAACCATTGATGAGTCATGTGAGAGAGGTCAGGGCCTTAAGTAAAACTCTGTTACTGTGAATTTGTTGTTTCTGCAAAACGGTCTGAAATATGACAGAGAAGAAGAAGAAAAGAGCGGACAGTCACTGATCTGCTGTTCTCTTCTGTAGGTCAGTTTCAGTGGCGGCTGCTGGTCAGTCAAGGCGGGAAGCTAATTTTTTTCCGGCCTACATCATAAATTTGTTTATTTATTTAAATGTACCCTCCGTTTCTTTTCAAGAAAATGATCCGTGACCCTGTTGTACCAACTAGGTGTCTTTTCCAGGGATTTTAGCAGTGTTCTCTCAATGACCAACAGAGACTGCTTAAACGGCCTTGGCCCATTGTGCTGCTGGTGTAAGACTTGAGCCTCTTTAAACAGGAGAAGCTCCTCTCCAGAACAACTGAATGTAAAACTTAGAAGATGCTCCGGTGGAGGGTTATACTTCAAGATCGCTGTTTGGCTCATTTCACTGTCAATCAAAAAGGGATTCGGCCTCAGACAGATCATCCAATCATCATGCAGAAGCCGAGCGTCCAGGCCAGCCCACTGCCTCATAGACCCCCAGAGACGCTGAGCGTCCGATGGGCGGGACAAAGCCCAGCGTTTATCCAATGACTGTCCAGTTTCCACAGTGGAACAACCCACTCTACGCTTCCCCATCGAAGTCAGAAGACGCTCAGCGTCCAACTGTGTTAAAGCGCTGAGACACTGCGGGGATGAATGAGAAGGAAGTCGCTCCAGTTACCTGTGATAAGTAGCTGATTCTGAACAAAAGATGAAGGTATTTTAGCGCATATTTAGTCATGAAATGTACACACAGCAGTACATATCACCACTTTTTTGGGGACATTTTTGGTGAAGCTGAGCTTCCCTTGCAGCCTTAGAGCAATCACCACTGGTCAGTTTATTACCTCCGCCAAAGAGGTTATGTTTTTGCCTGCATATGTTTGTTGGCTAACAAGATTATGCAAACATTATTGGACCGATTTTGTTGAAGGTTTCAGGACATGCTCATAATGACTGGATGCAAAACATTTCCGAAATTTCAAAAAATCCCGTAAGTTAGCATTGGAATTTTAAAGTATCCTATCTATGCCATTCTGTAACAGATTTGCTTCCAATTTGGCAGGATACTATGGGCTCCATGTCTCTATCAATAAGGTAAATTTCTTGTGGATCTGATGTAGATTGATGCCATCATAAAACATTTAGCTTAATAATGGGAAATCCTATTTATGACATTAAATAAATCATACAAAATCAAAATATGAAGTGATCTAAAGTTGTCTAAATTGAAGTCCATGATATTCAGGGACGTGCCACAGAGATGAATGCTGCTGCAGGATGCTTACTCATGGTTGTGCAGTTTGTGCCTTTTAGTTGAAAATGAAAACACAACTTTGACCAGTGATGATGACGAATGTTATTGATTCTTTGAGGGAGTTGTTATCAATTCTCAACTGGAATTGTTTTTCGATTCTCCTCCCTTTTAAAGACTGTAACACACAGCTTATTCCTAATGTTTTACAAAACAAAAGTATTTAAAATTAGGGATGTACAATATGCGATTTTTCCTGATATCAGAATTTTCCAAGCGCTTTATTGCTGATACCAACACTGGTATTACTCGTCAAGAGCAGAAAGTCTTTACTCTATGCAGAGTTGTTGCTTTCATTGTGAGTCTTTTTGTGTGAGGCCCTGACATTAAATAAGAAAAACAACATTTTACTCCTTGAAAAATGAACATCATGATTTTTAAATGAACTGGTGAAGTAATGATGAGGCAAAGCATCGTGGTACTTTGGTGTATTTTGACGATATCAAAGCTGATATATGGGATGTTCATGGCTTATATACATTATATATTTATTAGCCGTAAATATCAGAAAAAAATCCAATATTTACCTTTTTAGGTCAATATATGCCAGTGTTATACTAGCAATATTGTACATCCTTTATGTGCAATATTAGATTTTTGATGATATCCATTAAGATGCTTCTAAAGTCATTATCACCAATACCAATTTCAACATTACTTGTCAACAGCAGAAAGTCTTGATTTTATGAAAACTTACTTGTTGCTTCAAAGTGTCTTTCTTTCTTCGTAAGATATTTAAACAAGGAAAACAACATTTATTGTGCTTCAAGATGCTATGAGGAGTTTCTCAGTAATTAATAAAAAGTCTCCCTTTTAGATATATGCCTGATGGAAATACACACTTTAAGATGAGTTTTATAGCATCAAAATAGGTTATCTATAAATGCTATTCCTTAGCTTCATGGTCGGGTTGGACAGGGCTGGACTGGCCTGGATACTCAACTTCAGGAACAAGACAATTAAAACTCGAGCAAATTTATATTATTCAGACACGTCTTAGAGCACCGGGCTGTAAGTAGCGATATATAGCTGGCTACAAAACTACGATACTAAGTTTTCCAAAATTGCTTGTTGTCACACATCAAAAACTACAACTATGTAACTAGAAAGAGATACATTACCTCGTCGCTTTGCATCCTGTAAGTTGTTGAAAAAAGAAGTTGTAAAGCAATGCAGAGTTCTGAGGAAAGTCCGAGCTGCATTCATTAGCATCACAACAAACACACACTTTGGCTTGGGTCACGTCTTTACGACAGTCGCTGCGCGTGCTCATGGGTAGCAGAGTCTTTATGTCGCCGGAAATAGATTCCCCTCATAGCACCTTTAACAAATGTATTAGCCCACCAGTATTTTTAATGCTACAATAAATGTCTTATTGTTATCAATGAATCATCCATTAAAATTGTGACTGTGCGTTAAAACTGAAACTTTTTGAAAACATTTCATCATAATGTGAATACACTGCAAAAACTCATTTCTCATTCCACGTAAAAAAAATAAATCTCAGTAAATGGATTTTAAGACCTGAGCTGCTTGTAAAAAGTGAATTAATCTGCCAATGAGACGATCCAGATTTATCTAGAGGGGTGTTTTAAATGAAATCATCTATCCAGAGCTGATAAACATAAATTCAAGACCCTCTATGAGTTCAACTTTGCTTGTTTCATTGTAAGATATTTTCTTCTTATAAGCAATTTAGTGCCTATTTTTTAGATTTTATTCCTTGTAGTCGTATATATATTTGGACTTGTTGAGTGGATGTTGCTTAGAGTAAGTGTTTTGGATATTTCTGAATTGATTTCAGACTAACACACTTGCCTTTAGACTTTAGTTTCTTTGCAGTGTGATGTTTGTGGTTTAAAGTATAGATCTGAACATCCACTGCTGAGTCTGCACTGCTGTTTGTTTTCAGTAGAGACGAGGAAATGAGCAGATTTTCTGCTGAGGTCTGTTCTGCTCGTTTCCTTCAGGGGTCTCTCTCTGACCCTGACCTCCTGTCAGCTCATGATCTGCTGTCGGCAGGACAGTGTAGAGTCAGAGGTCGGCTCTTTGTCTCCCTAAAACACAACAATAATTCACATTCTGTTCTAAAGCATGAAAATATTCACTGTTTCTCTCCAGGTGTGTGGCATCAGTCTTCCTCTGCCCCCGAAGAAGCTGATTGGAAACATGGACAGAGAGTTTATAGCAGAGAGACAGAGAGGGCTGCAGGCCTATCTGGACTCCATTACCCAGCATCCTTTGCTCTGTAGCTCCTTGTTCGTGAAGAAGTTCCTCGACCCGAACAACTACTCTGCTAACTACACAGGTGAGGTCTCAAACTCAGAAAGAAGAAAGGAGGAGAAGCTTCTTTATTTTACTGGAGTACAGTTTAGTTTTGCTGTAGTTTGATGGGACTGAAGAGAGAATGAGGGGAATGACATGAAGGAAAGGAGCTGAAGGTCAGAGTTGGCCAGTTTAGATTACAGCCTCTGAACAAGAGGCACCGGCCATATTATTAGGTCATCCAGGACCCATTTTAGTTCTTTTAACTTTTGTTTTTATTTCAGTCTGCATGTTAGGACTAAGATTATTGTTTTATTCAACATTATTCTTAAATTTAAATTGCAATTGTGTTGTAGTGTTTTGTAGAGTAAATCATCACTAATGAGTCGGGGTGTAACGAAAACAACAGTATGAAGTTGTGCAAAAATCTCATTTTCTTTATTTTCTTCCTCATGCAGGCATACAAAACTATTGCTGCATCAGTACAAAATAAATGCTCTTTGAAAAAAACATAATTGTAGTTTTTTCCTCTTATTTAGACTACAGTGCAAATACAAACCTAAAATCTCAATAAAAAGTGCTTTGTTGTTGTAATAATCAGGATAAGTACATTCTTGAATGAAAAGGAAAACAAACAGCAGTCCTCAGAGCTGCAGTTTAGACCTATAAATGTCTGAACTGTGAACTATAATATTTAGCCTATAACCGTGTATATACTTCTGATCTTCAAGTATGATCAAATTCTGTCAACTCAACAGTAGATGCAAAAATCAAATATTGTTTTTATGCAGACTTACACAAACATAAAGTTGCTGCCTGTCTCCAGTTCAAAGTATTTGGTAGTTGGTAGTTGTACTCGCCGCAGTATTCGACGAATTGTAGTGGCCTATTTTGCACACGGTTGTTGTTTTGTCCGCAATCTTCTCACCGTTCTCTTGTCTTTTACATGGGAAGCCAAAATAGGTCCACACAACCGATTTATTTTACGAAGGAGCGTCAGCTAATTCCCCAACCTCGTCTTCCTCCATTCTGAAGAGAGTGTTTTGCTACTGTAGTTGTGTTTTTTTTTTTTTTAATTTTGTGCTTCTTTGAATTTTATTTTGTCATTTTTTATTATGCGAAATTTTGTGGCATGAAATTTTGTTACACCCCTACTAATGAGCCTATTATTTCCCATTATTTAAAAAAAGCCATAACATAAACTTCACTATATTTGTAGAGCTGTGAAAGATTATTTGCCTCCATACAGATTATATTTTTTCACATTTGTCACAGTAAAATGTTTCAGACCATCAAATTAATTTTAAAATCAGACAAAGACAAACTGAGAAAATACAAACATTAGATTTTAATGAGGATTTCATTTTAAAAGGTTAAAAAAATCCAAACTAACCTGGCCTTGTGTGAAAAGGTAGTAATTCATGCCCAAAAAGTCTGGAGCTACAAAAATGCTGAAAGAGTTTTAATTTTTTTTTAAAATAGAATGATGTTCTTGTTTTTTTACAACTAAAAATACTTTATTGAATTAAAAATAGGCATTGGATATTTTTTTCAGTTAAAATATACTTTGATTCAGCTCTTAATTATTATAACCAGTATTTTCTTTTCCTTTTTATTCTGAATATATATTTTTACATGTGATGTGTCATTTTTTTAGTTGTAGGTTAATATTTTTCAGATTCAAATCTCACCTTTTTGGTTGTGGATTTCTTATTTTCACCTCTAAATCTTTTTTGTCTCTTACAATCCCATGTCCTTCTCAAAAGTTTGAAACTGAAAAGATAAGTTGAAAGTGGGATTTAATTGAGCAGTTAGCAAGTTGTATGCATTTAGTCATTTTTAACGTTTAATTAGACTATTCTCCATGATTAACAGAATCAAACCTAATCAGACTTTCTTAAATACAGACAACACTTCACTTATTCGGTGAATTGAAGAGTTTTGCTGTTTCCTACCTCCAGTGTCAATCATTAGATGTTACGCTCTGCCACTGTCAGTCTGGTTATATCAATTTAATTAGCTAAGTGTTCAATTGCTTGTCCTTTCTTTTATTTTCTTCATGATTTTGTGGGAGTTTGATGAATTCATCTCCCTGAGGTGTTTGATGGTTTTTAAAGGGAGTTGGAAGCAAACAGTATTTAGACTAAAAACAAGTTTATGATAATTTATTCTTAATAAGCTCCTCTGACTTTCATTTAATGTCTGTTTTTGTGCGTTTGTTTGCAGAAATCGCTCTGCAGCAGGTCTCCATGTTCTTCAGGTCAGACCCTAAGTGGGAGGTCCTGGAGCCTCTGAGGGACATGGGTAAGAAAAACTCAGTCAATCTAATCTGGATGTTTTTTTTCTGCAAAACTAACTGCTGACCCAGAGACATGATCATGTGACCCTGCCAGGGGTCCTGACCCTGAGGTTTAGAATCACTGCCTTAAGCTACAGATCATATCGGTCAAAGTAAGACCGAGCTGATGTGTTTCTGGAGAGTTAAAGCTGTTTTAGTGATAAATGTGAAAAATGTGCTCTCAGTAGTGGAGTTGAAAATCAATGGACATGTTTGTTTGTTTGTTTGTTTCAGGCTGGAGAATCAGGAAGAAGTATTTTATCATCAAGAACAAAGAGCTGCCAAAGGAGAGATATCTGCTCAGCTGGGTGAGGAAACACGAATCAGTACAAGAGAAAAATCTGCATTTCTGCTGACATCAACCCCTCACAGGAAACTAAATTTAACTCTAAATCCATGAGGAGTGATTCTAAGTTAGCTTTATTCAGTTACTGTGAGATCAAGAGGTTAGGACAGGCTGTGAAGGAGATAAAACTCTTATTATCTTCTTAAAGACCGACCAAGATACAGTTTGATTTTCCTGTCATGAGGTAAATCAATCAATCAATCAATCAATCAATTAATCATTATTTCTAAAGCACTTTCCAAACATAAAATGTAGCACAAAGTGCTGAACATCCAAGTAAACAAGCAGATAAGAGTCAGAGATAAAAATAATTAAAATAGTACATTAAAGTAAAATAGAATTTTATATATATATATATACATATATATATATATATATATATATATATATATATATATATATATATATATATATATATATATATATATATATATATATATATATATATATATATATATATATATATATATATATATATATATATATGTATACACACATGTATATATGTATATATATGTATATATGTATATGTGTCCCAGCCAGAGTTAACACAAGCAGCCACTCACATGCACACTCATGCATTCAAGCACAAACATGCTTGAGCACAAAGCACACACAGGGACACTCGTCTGGACTATTCAACAACAGAGGACTGAGGAAACGCTATCTTTAATTCAAAATGAAGAAACACAGCAGCTAAGACTAAATGCACAAAACCATGACAGGATATATTAAAGTGTCAAAAGTTGATGAATAAATAAATAAAACTGTTTAAAACCCAACATTAAAAGGAAATATCACATCATCATGTTATTTCTTGTTCAAAGTTTATTTTTTTTACTTTATTTTATTGTTTTTTATAAACATGGAGAAAGTCCAACATTGAACATTCCATGACAACATCACATAACAAAAACAATAAATACATAAATAAATGAATATGACAGTGCAAGCTGATTAAAACTAATGGGTGCAAAATGGATAGGTAAGACATTATAGCACAATGTAGGGTTCCCTTTAATTAAAGAGATATGTTACGATAGGTAACCATCTCTTCACAAAGATATCAGACCGTTATTGTAACTGAGCAGTTTAAGCCTCCATACACCTCCCTCAGCTTCTGTTTCCACTGTGCCACTGTAGGTGTCTGTGAATTCATTCATTTTATAGTCACCATTTTCCAAGCAGTCATCAAGAGTATCTGTAACAGGTACTTTTGGACTCTGGTGTACTTCTCTTCAGGGGTTAAATCGAAGAGAAACTGACTTGGAGTGAATAGTAAATCAATTCCCAGAACTGTATCTATCTCGCTCTTTACCCCTGTCCAAAATGAAAGCAACACTGGGCAGTCCTAAAATATGTAGAAGTGGTCACCAACCTTTCCACCTTCTCTCTAACAGTATGTCGCAGCTGCGTTATCTACAAATATGGAAACCACAAAGGGTGTCTTAAAGAACCTTGTCTTCATCTTCCAAACTCCTCCCATATGTTACAAATAAAGGTTTAACTTTTATACTACAAAAAGACGGATCTCTCTCATATAACATGATTGTCTCCTTCTCTATGTGGCCCTGTGATTTGCTGGTGACGGCTGATTGTGACTCAATCCTGAAAGCTTTCTGTGGTCGACTGACAAGAACGTATCCAGTTGAGCCCCGACTGTATCCCATTCAAGGCAGCGCAAGCAACGGGGCTCAATCAGGGCTTACGTACCTCAAACTGGTCTCGGATGGGGCTGAAGTCGTGTCAGCGGGATGGAAATTAATGGAATCCTCATATCGTTGTATTAACCTAAGTGAAGTGGGACGAACACCCCTGAAATAGGGATTGGAAAAGAAATCGATTCACATTAGTATCAGGATTTTTTGTTTGATTTTTAAATCAAATTTTTAGTTCAAAAATAGATTCTTTTCCCAAATTTAAATGCTTCATTTTAGGGCGGGAGGAGAACGGAGAAGAGGCTACCATGGGAACCATTTTCTACACCAAACAACCAATGTTTACGTTTCGCTCTCTTCTACATTTTCCTTCAAATGTGTTTTTTTATCGTGTTTGAGGCGGCATCAGCGACCTTCTGGACCCTCGTAAATCATTGTAATCCTCAACCACAATAAACAAATCGACAAATTGAGTAAGCAAAAGATTCAACGGCAGGATTAAAGGATAACTTTGGTTTCTACAGCTTTCACATTGTTTGTAGAATGAAGTAGAACAATATACTCACCCAGAAGGCTTTCCTGATGCAAACAGTGCTTTGGGAGATATTTAGATCCAAAATCGAGCGGCGGACATCCATATAATGGTAGCACATGGGGCATGTATAGCGCCGCTCCTAAAACTGCATTAATCATCCAAAAACTCATTAGTTTCACCAATATTTCATCATGGTCCGCTAGCGCTACTCCTCCAAGACAGTCTGGGGTCGCTCCACCCATGTTTTTGTGACTGTGCTGACCTCTGAACTGGTAACTTTCTTTACAGCTGCTGCGCCTGCGCAGTACTCTCTGGAGAGCTGCCTTTGCGTCCTCCTTTCAGTGGGCTCCTCATCTGTAAACTCTGGCTCGAAACTGTAAGGACACCCATCATATTCAAAGTTCTCCCCAACAACATCTTCATCCGATAGATATTTGTCCATTTTGCACAAAACTGGAAGAAGAAAGTCGTTGAGTAGCCGGCGGTCTTCCCCTGAAACATTAAGCAGTACTGTACTGCAGCCGTAAGGAAATTTTCAGTTCAGAGGTCAGCACAGTCACAAAAACATGGGTGGAGCGACCCCAGACTGTCTTGGAGGAGTAGCGCTAGCGGACCATGATGAAATATTGGTGAAACTAATGAGTTTTTGGACGATTAATGCAGTTTTAGGAGCGGCGCTATACATGCCCCGTGTGCTACCATTATACGGATGTCCGCCGCTCGATTTTGGATCCAAATATCTCCTGAAGCACTGTTTGCATCAGGAAAGCCTTCTGGGTGAGTATATTGTTCTACTTCATTCTATAAACAATGTGAAAACTGTAGAAACCGAACTTATCCTTTAATTAGACATTGTCTAGACTTATCGTTTGCTGAACCATCAACATATAGCGTACATATAAAACAAATTGGCATCTACAAAATTGTAACAAATCGAATCGGGAGAAAAGCATATCGTTCCAGCCCTACCTGAAGCGTTGTAGAAGTGTCCCTAACGGTGTATTTACGGGTGAATCCAAGGGAGAGATGGTCATTTCTTCCCGTATCATGCCAATTAAACCAGCCTTGCCAATCTTTTACAATCGCCATGAGAAACAGGAATGTGTGACTGGGGCTTCACTGACAGCTGGACTATGAAGGAAACAAGATCACCAGACAAAACGTCTGCAGCCAGACGCCTCAGTATTCATGTCACATCAATTAAACATGAACTACTTTTAGGAGCAGCAGTGTTATGAGTCCTTTTGTGTCTCTTTCATAACGTTTTTCCTCCTCTGACTTTAATGATGGACATTTCACATTCTGAGACAAACAAATCAAATTTACTTCCATTCAAATTCAATCAAATGTTCTCCTCTCATTAAAGCATCTTGTTGAGTCAAAAGAAGCAAACATTTACAGAAAAGGCTCCTAAATCACACTGATTAGATCATCTCTCAGCTGATTGATTTGTTTTTTTTGTTTGATTTCTGTCGCTGAGGACGTTTATTGAGTTAAAAACTGATTTAAACCTCAAAGGGTTCAAGTGATTCTTCAAATAGTTTCCAGAGCTGCGTGACCTCGTTAAAGTCGTGCTGCTCGGGGTTTTCCAAAGAACATCCAAAGAAAATGATTGATTCTGTTCGTGTTTGTTTATTTGTTTGTGTTTTTGTGTGTGTCACAGGTGGACCTGGGTCCTGACAAGTTCCTTTCAGACAAAGACCTGCAGTCGGCCATGAAGCTGCTGACCGGCCTCTCAGTGAGTCCACAGAGCGTGTGTGTATTTGTGTGTGTGTTTGTATTTGTGTGTTTTGGCCCTTTTCCATTAGCTCTACTCGACTCTACCCGGCTCTACTCTACTCGCCTTGTGCTGCTTTTCCATTAGCCCCAGTCGCCTGCCCAACGGGGTGCAGTGTCGCTGTAAACAGCTGAGCGTCTCTGCGGTGACGTCATTTTGAGCGTGACACAACAATCTGTGGCTTTTTATCACAAACTGAGTAAAAAAGGAAAGCAGAAGAAGGCTGCAGGTGGTAAGAAGAAATACCCCTTGAGAAGCACAGGAGAGTTTTGGAAGCTATACAACAGAATGAAGCCGAGGACGAGAGCAATCCAGCTGCAAAGAAAAGACGTATGAGGGTAAGCTAATGGTAACTACCGCTAGCATGCTAGTTCGTCGCGCTCATGACTCATCGATGACGACATTGTCTGACCAATCAGTAGCCGGCAGTCACTGATGTCATCTTTTAGTATTGACTCAGCTCACTTGGAACCAGAGCGGAGTAGGTACTAAAACTAGCTTGTTTTAGGAGGTACCAGCCTAGTGGAAACACGCTGCAAATCGAGGAGGGCCGAGTAGAGTAGAGCCAAGGCGTGCTAGTGGAAAAGGGCCATATGTGTGTGTGTCTGTTTGTGTGTGTATGTGTTTGTTTGTGTATTTGTGTGTGTTTGCAATGGGGGAATTGTGTGTGTTTGTGTATGTGTTTTTGTTTTTTTATGTTTGTGTTTGTGTTAGCTTAAAAGTTTGTGTTTGTTTGTTTTTGTGTATGTTGGCTTTTTGTTTGTGTTGATCACTGTATCTGTTACTTTGAAAAAAGCACTATAAACACTTTTGGAAAAAAATCCTCATGAACTTTAAATACTCAAACCTCTTCCTCTTCCTCCTCCTCCTCTTCCTCCTCCTCCTTGTCCTCCTCCTCCTCCTCTTCCTCTTCCTCCTCCTCCTCTACCTCTTCCTCTTCCTTCTCCTCTTCCTCTTCCTCCTCTTCCTCCTCCTCCTCCTCCTCTTCCTCCTCTTCCTCCTCTTCCTCCTCTTCTTCTTCCTCCTCCTCCTCCTTCTCCTCTTCCTCCTCCTCCTCCTTGTCCTCCCCCTCCTCCTCTTCCTCTTCCTCCTCC
This sequence comes from Scarus forsteni, assembly GCA_036419115.1. Taxonomy (NCBI): domain Eukaryota; kingdom Metazoa; phylum Chordata; class Actinopteri; order Labriformes; family Labridae; genus Scarus; species Scarus forsteni. The sequence goes on along the minus strand of JAZDUH010000103.1, from coordinate 3,479,873 downwards.
TCCTCCTCCTCTACCTCTTCCTCTTCCTTCTCCTCTTCCTCCTCCTCCACCTCTTCCTCCTCTTCCTCTTCTTCTTCCTCTTCTTCCTCCTCTTCCTCTTCCTCTTCCTCTTCCTCTTCCTCTTCCTCTTCCTCTTCCTCTTCCTCCTCCTCTTCCTCCTCCTCTTCCTCCTCCTCCTCCTCCTCTTCCTTCTCCTCTTCCTCTTCCTTCTCTTCCTCTTCCTCCTCCTCTTCCTCCTCCTCCACCTCTTCCTCCTCTTCCTCTTCTTCTTCCTCTCCTTCCTCCTTCTCTTCCTCTTCCTCTTCCTCTTCCTCCTCCTCTTCCTCCTCCTCCTTCTCCTCTTCCTCTTCCTCTTCCTCTTCCTCCTCCTCCTCCTCCTCCTCCTCCTCCTCCTCCTCAGACTCCATACCTGTGTCCTCTGCTGTTCTCGAGCACCAGTGAGTCCTCGGCTCTGCTCATCAGACCGTTCAGTGAGAGAGGCTCTCTGAGAGACCACATCTGTAAGGTACAAAGTTTTTTTTTTTTTTTTTATCTACAGTGCTGTTTGTTTTTCTAACAGGATGAGGGGGATTTTAGTCCAAATAAACAGATTAAGCCTTTAATCTAATTGGTTAATCCAGTCTTTGGTTCCCTCATGTTTGTCCGGATCATTTGGGCTTTGAAGACTTTTTTAGATATTTGATCTTAATCACTTTTATTAAAGAGTGGTGCAGTAATAAGTCCTAAAGATGGAATATAATTAAACCTTTGCACTCTGTGTTCCTTCATCTTGAGGTCTGAGATTTTTTTAAAGAAATTTCCAGTTGGATGGTTGAAATAAGGTCTGTCAGAAAAGCTTCAGAGATTTGAACATTATTTTAGAAGTAGAATTTATGTAATGAAACATTTAAAGTTGGAAAAATTAAATTCACCCCGAGACTGCTATAACAAAAAACAGCACTATGAATAAATGAAATAACAAGTTATATTATTGTTATTACTACTGAAATCACTTTTTTCATTTATTGTTTTTTTATATATGTATTTTATGTGTTTTTACTTTTTTTTACTCTTATCTTGTATTTATTTACAATAATTTACTTCCTTATGTTGGTTTGAGGTGTTGATAAACATGTCTCAGATTTAATTTTCTTCTGTGTTTGACAAAGAAGAAAACAATAATGAAAAAAACAAAATTCATCAGGAAGGAGCTGATCATTTTAAAGCCTTTACTCGTTTTCGTAATTTCTAAGAAAATATTAGACACTGTTATGAGGTTAGACTGTTATGGGCTTAGACTTAAAAAAATATGTAAAAATAATTAAATATTGCAAATGATAAGAAGAAATAGGGTAAAAAATAACTAGTAAAATTAAATAAATATACAGAAAACCAAATAAGTAGAAAAATAATTAAATATATAAATGAATCTCTTTTTTCATTTATTGTTGTGATTGTTTTTGCATTTTATGTGTTTTTACTTTTTTAATCATATCTTTGTATTTATTTACAATAATGTAGTTTCTTGTGTTGGTTTGAGGTGTTGATAAACATGTCTCAGATTTTTTTTTGTGTGCTTGAAAAAGACAAAAACAATAATGAGAATGTAAAAAATAGAATTAATCAGGATTCAGGAAGGAGTTGAGAATTTTAAAGCCTCAATTCTTTGTCATAATTTCTATTAAAATATTAGACACTGTTATGAGCTTAGACTTATAAATTTATAAAAATAGTTCAATAATAAAAAAAATAATAATGAATTGGTTAAATACATGAATAGAAAAATAAAATAAATATATAGAAAAAGAAATAGAAAAATTTAATAAATAAATAACATTGTATGCATTAAATAGCCAAGTGTAAATAAATAACACACATATCCTCCAACTCTGAGGAGAAATCTAGAGAATGTTTAAGGTCCAAAAAAGGATCCCAAATAACGTGAATTAACTTCACTGAGCCTCTTAGTGTAACACTGAGCTTCTCGAGCTTCAAATAATAAAACACCTCATGGACCCAACCAGAGTTATGAAGGACTGGGGAGTTTCTGATTGGGCAAACTCGGCCGGCGGGCCAACGGGGTGTTGATGTGTGAGGCTTTGTGATGTTGTGATGTGAGGTGTGATGATGAAGCTCTATAGTTCTTTATCTCATCAGCCTGACTGACTGCTGGTGTCTCATGACTGCTCAGTTTATGTACGGCTGCTTAAACAGACATCGCTTGTTTCTTCTTTCTGTCCTTAAGCTGCTGTGTTTTTTATCTCTACTGACCTTTAGCTTTACGCAGATGACAAAGCATCATCACAATGAAGTCTTTGGCTTTTTTATGCAAAACAAACATGTTTTTACAAAGTCTGAAGAAGATGGACGGTTGATCCTTCAAAACCAGACTTCACTTAATTTAATAGACTGCTCTTTTTTTATTTTTATTTTATTATTATTATTTTTCTATCCCTCTCCAAACTCGAAAGCTTCCCATGTTCTTTTTGTAAATAGTTACACCAAGGTTTACATAAAAGTGAAAAGACTGTATAACTGGAAGAGTGTCGTCATTTTAAAGTGCTCTTTCTCAATTAAAAACAAATTAAAAAAAAGAATTTAGGCGTTTTTAGGTGGAGCGCGTTTCAAAAGCTCAGATGTTATGAAATTTCAGTTGATGGTGCTGCCACTAAGTGTTTACGTCTCCTCTCTCCTCCATCCTCCTGCAGGTGAAGCCCAGAGAGAGTTACCTGAAGAAGTACTGTAACCCAAAGAAGAGCCAGGGCCTCGAACTGCAGCACATCAAACTCTACGGACGACAGATCCTGGAGGTAAATTCACCCGTTATGGAAATAAAGTGAAGTCAGATATTAGAGTGGTTTGTCACAGAGAGCTGATGGAAGTTCACATCTGGACTGCAGCCTCTGCAACTTTCAAACTGTCTTCAGTCTGTAATAGAAACCACAAAATAATCACATAAACATTTAAAAGGTTCTGGGCATCAAGCCATAAAGCTTTGAATTATATTTAAAGTTATAATACACTTTATTATTTGGAAAAGTAAATTGGACTTAAAGCAACTTAAACATTTATTCAATTTAAATCTTGATTTTGTTTGTAAGAAAACTGTAAAAGAATGGAATGAAAAATATTACTGTCTCACTTCAAATCAAAAAGACAGATTCAGGGGTGCTGGTTTGGCGGAGTGGTTAGCAACCAGGTACCCCATGTACTTGCTTCTGCCGGTCCGGGTTCGAATCCCGCCTGTGACCAGTTTGCAGAGTGTCTTCCCCTACTCTCTCACCCCCTTTCACAAGCCCATCCACTGTCTCTCTCCTATCAATAAAGGCACAAAATGCCCAAAGAATACATTTAAAACAAAAAGACAGATTCACAGTTACGGTGTCATAACGATGACAGTCAAAACAGTTTCCCTTTTAACTTAACAGCGGTTATAATGTAAACCGAGGTAGTTGAATGTATTTATGTGTATTTGCAAAGTGTAAATATATGTTTGTTATATAACTCAAATTTAGAACCTTTATTTTGCGACTTTTACTAGAAGGAAGGATGAAAACTTAAGAATTCTTTTCTCACAGTCACATGTATACTGACCAAGCATCCTCTTGTTCAGACTGTAGCTACTCAGCAAAGAGATGGAAAAAACCAAAAACTTTAGACGTGCAGATATTACTTGTGCAAATAATTTTGTTCTTCATATTTGCAAAGCTACATGTTTGTAAAAAATCCCTGAACTTTTCTGAGCAAGGAATAAGGAAATAAAATATAGATATGAAATGTTTATGATAGGAAAGCACGGTATTATGGTTAGGATCAGTATCTGCAGGTAATTGCTTGTAAAGCTAAATTTTGGTGTCTGCAGGTTTAACAAGTAAAGAGCTTTTTCATACTGATTTTATTTGGAAGTATGAGGTCCAGAAACAGGGCCTTTTTACTGCCAGCAGGTTTGCAAATCAGCGTATGAAGCTCTTAAAAAGACTGATGAAGCTTAATTTTACTGTTAGCAAGGCATTTAGTATGTAATGTTCGGCGCTTAAATTTATTAGACAACTTCTCATTAAAATGAGAAAACATGCATATAGCAGAAATCTATCAAAAACTTGCTTAAAACTTAAAATGTTATTTATTGTTGCCATTTTTAGCAGGAATGAGGAGTTACTGCAGACGTCAACTTTTTATCCCCAAATTAGAGCTGCTCACTGAACAGAACATTCAACCAATAAAAAAAAGAAAACATTTCTTTCTGTCTAGGAGTGCAGGTAAATAACTACAGTTTGACATCTTGCTTTTTTATGTTTTTCTTATATTTTGGTAAAACAGTGAACTTGAAAATTCATTGAGAAAAATGTAGAATGATATTTTAACATTAAAAATATCATGTCAGTCAAAGAGATTCTACATACTGGTTATTAACCATTACACAAAACAAAAAGCATGATCTTGGTAATTATTAAGTGCAGTTTATTAAAGCATAAATCATACATCAGGTGGTCTAATAAAAATTGTTAAGCTCTGTAGGTGTAAATCAAAAAACTAGTTCCAATTCTTTCCATGTTTTTGTTGTAATATTGACCAAATTAAATTTTGAAATATCATCATATCCCACACAGGTAAACAATCCAACATTGTGCATCTCTAATGTTTGAAATAAATAAACTTTCTGCTCATGTTTAAAGGATTTTAATCAGATTATGTTTATATGTTTGTGTTTTCAGGGTCTGAAGCTCCTCCATGATGGCGGCTTGTTTTTCGGTCACCTGCATGCGTCCAATGTAATCGTGGATGACGGCGTTTGTCGACTCGCAGACGTAGAGAACGGCATGCTGGGAGTTCCCTCGGCTCTACGGCCAGCGTTCACACAACTAAGAAAAATAAATGTAAGTAAAGATAAACAGCAGGCAAAGTTATAAAGTTATGTTATAATATTTGACCAAAGTTGTAGAAATTCAAACACATGCAAAAAGATATTTTATGTCTTTTTTTAAGTATTTATTCAACCGATCTTGATGCTCCAATGCAAGAATTTTGTCCTTTTATGAATAAGTAATGTATTATTATGTGCTAATTATCACACTGACAAAAAAAAAATGTCATCAAAGGTAACAAAATCATCAGAAATTTTAAACTGAAGCTTGAACCAGAACCCCAGATCATTAACTTAGGTTTATCTAGATTATCTACTGGACTGAATATAGAGACATATCCTCTCCTGTTGCTTAATTATTGCAAAAATATTAACTTTTGTGGCCTGAAAAAGTTCTTCTACTCCTCCTGAACAAACAAACTTCCCTTTAAGAGAATAAGATTCACACTAATGGATGAACTACTGCTGTCTTATAAGACCTGAAAACCTCCTCAGACAAACCTTAAACCTCAAAACTCAAGTGATGAAATAAAAAAAATACTAATTATGAGCGAATATATTAATATAACCAAGAGTGGAAAGTGAGTGGGAACAGTGGGAGACTAAGATTTTGTTTTCCTCTGAAATACACTTGAAATAAACATTTATCAGTAATTTTCTTGATGTCTTTGTTGTTGATTTTATTACGTAATTATATCACAATTTTTTAATTTATTTATTTTTTGTTTATTTGGCATGGACACACAGTAACATTGATGCTGTGCTATTTAAATATACACAGGTCCCAGATGCACTGCTGTAAGTGCGTTTAGCACAGTGCTAATTTCCAACATCAGTCCATGGAAGGCTTTTACAGATTAAAAATATACAAAAAGCTATTTGAAGAACAGAGATACCTAAGACACAATTCAATAAAAAGTTCATAAGAATTAAAATATCCAGAAAATACATAAAAACAAGTTCTTAAAAGATGAACGAGAAGGTTTCATCAAATGAGACTTTAAATAAGAAATTAATATAAAAATGTATTTAACCTGTTCAGCCCCAAAGTACCCAATTTTGGGTACTCCAACAAAAACATAAAAAAAGAGAACTACTCATGTAGAAATACAGTCATGCTGCACATCAAATTAAACAGGAAATTTTCAGCTATACAACCATGTAAGCCAAATGCATCGTCAACACCAAGCAAGTGAATAATCAAATATCCAAATCTGTTTCACTTTGATTCAAACTTGGGTTGTTTTGTACTGATATCTTTGAATGGGAGATGTGTAGAGTTCTGCTTGATTTTTTCCAAAAAGAAACAAAAAAATATTAATTAATTGATTTATTTATATTTTAAACCTGTCAAAAACTACCACAGATAAGCAGAAGAAGATAAAAAGCTGTTTTAATTTGGTGTGATGACACCAAAAGTGACATAAAAGTGAAATACAAAGTTTGGTATATCAGAAATGTCAAATGGGACTAATGGAGCCAAACTGTGCCAAGATTGGGCCTGACCACTCTGTAGTAAAACCTCTCTAACTTTGCTCTGCATCACTTTATCAGACTCAAACTTGGCAGAAGTAATGTTCACATATTTGACATTCATCCATAGAGTTCTAAAGCTGCAACTGCATCATTCCAAAGAGATATTGACAATAAACACTTGTTTTTCTTTAGGCGAGGATGAAATTTTCAAATGATTCAGACTTCTATCTTCATTTACTCTGTCCCAGTAACACATATACTGATAATTCCACATCTGGACAAATCTCTAAAGTGTTACTTTTATTATGACACCAACATTATTCAAACAGACCTCGTGGTTGCAGAGATACTCTTTTCTTTATGTGTATGTCATTTTCGAGCAGAAGGCTTAAAAAAGGGGCTGAACAGGTTAAAGGTTGACATCTTAATAAAAACCTTCATTAAAAATAAAAGTGACAGGGATAATTATAAAATATATTAAGTTTTAAGATGAATTAGACTTATTGTTTTGTTCTCCACCCTATCCTTGTGTTTCTGTGTGCCTGCAGACCACTGAGAGCATCGACGTCTTCTGTTTCGGACATTTACTTTACGAGATGACGTACGGCCGACCTCCAGACAGCATCCCCGTGGATCAGTTTCCCGCCGCCCCCTACACCACCGTGGGTCAGTGCCTTTATACACAGAAGCACAAAGATCTGGATGTTTCTTCACTGCGGGTTTTAATCTTTTGTTGTGTGTTTGTGTGTTTAGTGTCGGTGCTGCAGTCCATCCTCTCCCCTGAGGCGTGTAAGAGCGGCATGCCGACAGTATCGGACCTCATGCAGACACCGTGAGTTTACCTTTTGTTGTCAGTGTGTGGAGACAGTCTGATAATTGTTAAAGGGATATGCCAACTTTTTTGTTTTCTTGTCTTGCCACACATCTGAGTCCATGGCAAGCAGGTAGGGATGGGAATTGATAAGCTTCTTTCGATACCATTGGTATTAACAAGCCTTCTAATAGATCCAATTCTTTAACGATTCCCTTATTGATTCCTTCAGATTGTCAGTGTCAGCAATGTCAAACACACGTCACAGCAAAGATAGCTGCTTCTGCAAGTTGCTGGTGTTTCCACTCACTTAAGGTTGTGCAGTAGGCGCCTTTTGTAAAAAATTAAGCCACAATTCTGACGCTTTTGAATCATGTCAGTGGAAGGAATTGATAAGGGAATTGATTAGCAAGAAGACTCATGATATCGATTCTTTGATGGAGCTGTTAACGAGTCTTAACTGGAATTGGTGTGTTGTGCTGCAGTAACAAGTAAGAGACGGCAAAACCTCACCCACCGCTAATTAGCTTAGCTCAAACACTGGGAGTCAGCGGGTAGTGTTAACCTGCCTCTGCCTACAGTCATCAGATAAAGTCTTCAGCAACTCAACGGGCCTGTGTGCTTGTTGTGACTCTTTTTTTTACCGAGTTATGTTACATTGTCTGTAAACAAGTGAACAATGAGAACTGATTCACAGTTGTTAGTGAGCCGTTTCGTTTGAGCCATTCTTAAATGCAAATTGCCTTCAAATTTTATAATGTCTCGCAAACGAACAGCCCACTCACAACTGCAAATCGGTTCTCATCACTCACTTAAAGAGACTGTGAGGAGTTTCTAAGTAATTACAAACAAGTCTCACTTTTAGATATATGCCTGATACAAATACACACTTTAAGATGAGTTTTATAGCATCAAAATAGGTTAGCTATAAATGCTATTCCTGAGCTTCACGGTGGGGTCGGACAGGGCTGGACTGGCCTGGATACTCAACTTCGGGAACAAGACAACTAAAACTGGAGCAAATTTATATTATTCAGACACGTCTTAGAGCACCGGGCTGTAAGTAGTGATATATAGCCGGCTACAAAACTACGATACTAAGTTTTCCAAAATTGCTTGTTGTCGCACATCAAAAACTACCACTACGTAACTAGAAAGAGATACATTACCTCGTGGCTTTGCATCCTGCCACACAAGGTCGGAATTTCCTACTGGGAACTCGGTGAAACCTCGCCACCCCCGAGTTGACAATGGAAGATGGATGCCCCCAGTGTGAACAGTTATTTAGCTCCTGTAATAATCAATTTATTTGCACTTCTGACTGGGGTGTGTCGCTTCAGATCAGCTGCATACATAGTGTTGTTAGACTTATACTTTGAAAAATGCTGCCATAGTGATAATCACATTCTTCATGTGATATTTGTGAACAACAACGCAGGGCGTGCTAACAACAGCTAAAATAGCCTGGTAGATCGACATGTTTTTTTCCGACTTCAACTGGAACGCCGATAAGTCGGAGATGATGTCACTCCCAGTTCCGAGGTTACTGGAACGCAGCATTACGACAGTCGGCGCGTGTGCTCATGGGTAGCAGAGTCTTTATTTTGCTGGTAATAGATTCTCCTCATAGCACCTTTAAAGAGTTGTTCAAAAGACTGGACTCGTTCACAAACTACCATGGAAGTAGGTCAACAAAACAAAGCCTCTGTTCAGGAGTCAAATAATACGATGATAGTCGAAGATAACGTAACATAACGCGGTAAACACTTCCATTGACTCCCAGTGTTTGAGCTAAGCTAATTAGCATTGAGGAAGCTCTGGCTGTCTCTTCCTTGTTACTGCACGCACAGTTTGAAGAATGGAGTCTATCAGCTTGTCATGGACTCAGGAATGAGGCAAAACAGGAAAAGAAAAAGGTTGATGTATCCCTTTAAACTTTAAACAAATTCAGTTTGCAGTTTTTTATGAACTAGCAGTTTTTTGAGATTCTCATGCTAATGAAAAGTAATGTAGGAATAAAAACAACAAACTCACAGGTACCAGAGTGTCTGTTTCTGTTGTTTAAAAAGTCTTTCTTTCTGTTTTGCAGATTATTCAGTGACGTTCAGCTGCAGCAGTCAGAAAAAACACAAATAAAGGTAAAAACGGCAAACACCAACAGTGTCTTTTCTGTGGATCGTACTCTCTGATGGAGAAGTTAAAAAACAAAAAGAAAGACAAATGTCCTTTAATCTTGGAAATCTTCACTCTTCTAAAGTGGAAATTTGGGCTCAGCCAGAGAAGATGAACGTTTATGCTGGAAGTAAAACAGAAAGGGAACAGATATGCAAGAAAAATGTTGTTTTTATGCACTTTTTATTTTAACTTAATTCATTGTAATGACAAAAAGTACGGCAAGCATGATCAATAAGTACAGGCTATTCAGCACATTTAAATCTGACTAATAAAGAGGTTATATCCTGCAGCAGGTGGTGAAATAATATTTTTAATGTCTCCAGATTCCAAGCAGACTAAAAGAGGCACTAAAGACGGCGAAAGAGCTCCTGGAGAAGAGGCTGCACGAGGAGCAGAGAGTGGTGCGTCACCTCTTGTTTGTCGTTTATTATTTTTTTACGTTCTCTGCTCTAAAGGTTTCATATTTAATGTGAAGTCTTCTGTTTTATAAGTTGGATAATTTTGTATTTTAATGTTTGATTGAAGCTCCATCAGCACAGACGACTGACCCGAGCTCAGTCTCACCACGGCTCAGAGGAGGAGAAGAAGAGGAGGAAGATTCTGGCGAGGAAGGTCAGTAACACAGTCTCTGACACACGACACAAAGAATAAACCTCATCACAACCAAACAGTCCAAGATGGATTCAACAACAGATACAATCGAAGATGGACTCCGCACACTGTCTAACTTGCGAAAAAATCATTTATTTGCAACGTTTCGGTGTCAGACCTTCATCAGGCAGACAGTTTGTTAAAGAGGGCAGGATGTCTTAAATAGGAAGTGGTGATCATACCTGTGGCCAATCATCATCATGACGTAACATCTGCACCAGAAAAATAAACAGATAAAAAAACACAACTTCTTGACTGAGATAGTCAAAATCTATTTAAAGCCTACAAATAAGGCTAAAAATGAAAACAACAATCACAAAATATACAATTTAGGGGACATTAAAGGTCCATAAGACAAGAAACATTGTAGAGAAACATTAGAATAAACTGTAAGTTGACACAGTCCATTGATTATTAAATCACTTAGTTCCCCACAAGATAAAAAGTCTAGAATGCAGTACAACCTGATGTCATCAATACATACAAATAGACACATTTAATAGGTCACCTGGTCATTGAAAGTGGGCCTAAAAATGTGTGCACTTCATATGTATCCCACATTAGTTAGTCAGAAGGAAGGAGGACATGCACTAATGTAAATTACAGAAACGTATTCAGAGAAAGTTCATCATCAAGGCCTTTTGGAGCCGGAGTTTATAAGGTATAGATCCCGTTTGCTTCCCGCTGTCGCAGAAGTCTGTCATGATTGCCACCCCTCAGTGGTAATTTGACATGTTCAATGCCAATAAACGCTTAGAAGAGATGTCATGCTGTGCATCATTGAAGTTATTGAAGTTAAGGTATTTTAGTAAAAGTATCATCACCTGTGCATCATGTCATGTCATTTACATGATTCGCTGCCCCTGTGGCTTGGCCTACGATGGCAAAACAAGCAGGAAATTAAAACAAAGAATCAGTGGACATAAAAGTTCTATACGCAGAAATGACCGGGACTATCCTGTGGCTGTACACTTCAATGACTAAATAAAAAAAAATTAAAAAAGCAAATAAATTATTTTCTTTCAAGTAAGACAGTGTGCAGGAGTCCACCTTTGTGTTTAAATCGACTTTTTCCTCCGACACACCTGTCTCCTGAATTAGATGTGCGAAGTACTCTCCTGATTTGTAACAACAGATACAATAAAATACAGAAAACTAATAACAGTATTGGGATGGAGGCACAGTGGTGCAGCATGTAGTGCACTGGCCTCTGTAAGAAGTTTGAGGGTTTGATCCCAGGTCAGTGAGGGTCTTTCTGCCAGTATTTATATATATGCATACATGTGTTTCTATAAAATGAAGAGTATGGCTTCAGCCTGATGTATTGTAAAGTGTCTTGAGATAACACTTGTTATGAACTGGAGCTATACAAATAAATATTGACTGATCAAATGTGGACAGAAAACCACCAGAAGGATTCTTTAGAGCACAAGGCTGAAATGAACCACATACACAAAATTAATGTTTTGAGATCAGATTAGAAAATGGAGCCGACTTGACTCTACAGTGTAGAACAAGCTGGGCTTTTTTATTTTTTAATGTATTTTTTGGGGTATTTTGGGCCTTTGTTGATCGGAGAGAGACAGTGGATAGGCTTGTGAAAGGGGGTGAGAGAGTAGGGGAAGACACTCTGCAAACTGGTAACAGGCTGGATTCAAACCTGGACCGGCAGAGGTATATGGGACATGTACAGTTGGTAACCACTCCGCCAAACCAGCACCCCACCAGCTGGGATTTTTTACTTGTGCTCACATTTTTTGGGACAATATTATCTCAAACATACTTTTGTTTTTGCAGAAGTCCAGACAGTCGGCGTTTGAAAATGAAGAAGACGTGTCGGTCAGAAACAACAATAACTCTGGTATGTATCTTACAATGTAAACTTAATATTGTTGATTCTAATTATGGTTTAAACAAATCCTTCAAAAATTCTTTAAGGTTTTATATCTGATTTTTGAAAATGAGGCCTAAGATGGTCTTCAAAATATAAAAAGATATACAATTTAAAAGTGTGCAGGAATCAGATGATTCAGAGAGGATCAGCAGTGAAGAAAATTCAAATAATCTGCCCACAGTTGAGACATTCAAACAGCTCATCAGGCGATTACTGTTTGAAATTTATCTCTTCATCAGTAGTTTCTCTGTAGGTTCATGGTCGTCCAGGTCACGACCCCCTGAGGTGCTGTATTAGGTGCTATCAGGACTTGTTGAGTTTCTTGGAGATGTTTGGCCTCTTCTCCAAACAGCTCCTTCAGGTCTGTATGATGTCTAAACTGGGCTTTATATCCCTTATATTTGAACTGGAGAAGCCGTTTGGAAAAAGGCCACTTTCCACTGAAGAAGAAACCTCAGATGGTCGATAGATTGATTTATTTATGGAGTATTCAGGATGAATTATTTATCACACACTATTTCTCTCTTCATGGTAAAGTACACAAACGCTCCGTGTGCATGAGCTCTTCCAGTGCATCATTTTGTAAATAAACTGGTAGCTCTGGATCTATCCAGCTAAATGCCAACCTATTCTGTCATTACTAAATTTGTTTGAGATGGTTATTACTTGTGATTAGGAATGGGAGAAAAAATTGATTCACATAAGTATCGGGACTTTTTTGTTTGATGATTTTTAAATAGTTTTTTGTTCATAAATAGTTTTTTTTCCAAATGTAAATGCTTGATTTTAGTCTGTGTAAATAAGCCACTTTAAAATGCAGTCCAGGCTTTTGAAGAGAGAGTATAAACAGCTGGTTAAAATATATTGCTGAATAAATCCTAAAAACAGACTCACATGTGATGTGTATTTCTCCTGATATTGTCTGCAGGCATCATAATTTTTCATCTTTTTTGCTGGTGTTAAAAAAGCTAACTAGATTGCAAAAATCGGCAATATCATAGAATCACGATTTAAATCAAATCGACACCTTAAAAATCGTAAAAAATCAAATCATTGAGAAAAGCGTATCATCCCAGCCCTTCTTGTGATATAATAACTTGAAGTTTCCTTCACATGCTGCTCGACTTAATCCAGAAATCAGATTTTGCAGTTAAAAATTTTACACCATCAGAGCCGCAGGGACAAAAACCACACCATCCTTCTCCCACCAAATGTGGGATTTATTGATATGCAAGTTTCCGTCTCGCCTGATCCTGCTTAAACCAGATCAAAGGTAAGGACGGAGGAAAGCTGAACAGATTTGCAGTTTTGTTTGAATAAAAACACAAAGAGAGATAAGATGGGGATCGAGTCAAGTGTCAAAAAATGACCTCTTGAATGTAGCACTCCTGTTGTTTTCTCAAAATGTGTTGCTAACACACAAACAGTCGGTCTCAACTAATCTTAAATGTAGCCATGTGTGATACTAATAACATTTATATTAAAGATCAAGAGGCTGTATAACAACATTCTGGAGCAGCAGTCAGTTGTCCCCTTGGAAATTCTGATCACTCAGAAAGTAGATTAGTCTACTTGTAAATACCCTGATGTACAAAAATGCAACACACTGGTTCTGAATTCAGCTCAAAAACCTGATGTTAGTTTGAAAACTGCCCTGTAAATGCAGTTTTTTAGGTCAAAATGTTTCTTCTTGTGTAATTTTCTGTGATTCTCTGTGCTGAGCAGCTGCTCTTAATTCACATGATTGACATGCATTTACCTTTAGTGGTGAAACTCTGTCCTGCTGTTTTCTTTATCTCAGAATTACAGAAAAATGCATGTCTGTAGGTCACATGAAGCCGGCCTTAATGTATTAGATGCAGCTCAGTAAATCTGTGAAGCACGCCATGTCGGCTTCAGCTGCAGAAATACTCCAACGCCCCGCTGATCAGAGTGAGCTTCATGTTTAAAAAACATCCTTATGAGGTGTCAGGAAACTGATGAGCATTATATTAAATAATCTTTGTCATCCAGAGACATCATCAGCAAGTCTCCTCCTCACTCGGGGGGAGGAGGAGAATTAGAAAGACTGAGGATGGGGAGGAGCAGTAGCCATTTTATATTTTTATTTATATTTATATTTATATATGCAAATTGCTTTTACTTTTTTCACTTTTCTGACACCTGTGTGCCTTTTTACTGTGTCCTTGCTATGCTGCTTGAATCTTAATTTCCCTGAAGGAGTCTATTAAATGGATTCATGCAGTTATTTCTAGTCTAATCTAATCTAAATCCAAGTAAAATTCAGTCAGACTGAACGGTCAGAGCGTGATCTGCCTCCATGTTTCTGTGTTTATTTGCACTTTGCTGCCCCCAACTGTTGATCAGTAGAACTGCCTGAAACCATCATTATACCTGTGGATGCTACAGTGCAGCAGAGCAAACAAATACTCCTACTTTTTGTGTTAATAACCATCTTAATTAGAATATATTAATAAAAACCACAAGTCTATAGGCTGTAAAGACTATTGTCTTCTTCCTGACAGTAATGGCCACCTTTTAAAACCTCCTCTGGTGCCTTAAATGACCAGAGATGGTGTTTTATTGCCACATCTTTAACTCTTTAATGCATGAATTATTAAATCTCTAAGGAATACTTTTTTAAATGTTCTTGTTTTACTTTCAAACAAGTTAAAAATCATGTTCATTTGTTTTTCAATGTTATATTTTGAGGGAATTATGCATCTGACCACAACAGCACACAACATGCATGAAAGGTATATAGTAATTTAGTTGTACTTAATTAAGACCCACAAATATGTCTTTTACAAACATTTATTAAGAGTATATAAAAGAAAAAGCAATACCAGAAGTTTATGTATTATTGCTGTTTAATCAAACCATTTACATGAAAAATTAAGAATACAAAATTATGTGAAATCTGAATACAGGCATAGTACCCGCTTTGCCCTTCATCATCAGGTATTTTGGATTTATGATGCAGTATTTCAATGTGTTAAAAATGTGGAAAGATAATATTTTTATGAAACTTAAGACAATGGTTTAGGAATTTACCTCCTGGTAGTTGGACATGTTACTGCAACCTAAAGGGTAGACATCTTTTCCCAATATCTGTCTACTGTAGTGGACACCATGAATGAAAGGGTTAATTTAATATTTATTTATTTAATGTTTATTTGTATAGGACAGTATAAAGCAAGAGAATGTTGCCACATAATACAGCATTTATATTATTTGTATCCTGAGTTGATTTGCAATGCCCATCCCTAGTTGGACCTTTAAAGACAACAAATACAGTTAAGAGAAAAAAAATGAAGTGATAATAAAAACAATAATTAGAGATGGAATAATACCAAACAAATACATGCAACAATGCAAAAAGCAGGTTAAACATCAAGCACTTGATCATTTAATAGGTATCAGCAAAACAACAAATATCAGATTATATCGGCCTGCATCTAAAATCTCAAGCAGTCAATTCTGATTTACTTTTTAAATAATTTAATTTAGTTATAGAATCTGCTTATGTTTCAATTAAACACAGTGGTTATTTTGCAATTTAAAAATATGTTTTTTGTATTTACTGGATTTCTTGAGGTTACTTTTCAGGGTCTTCTAATTTATTTTTCATTTATTTGATTAAATTGTACTATATTCTTATGCATAAGGTTAAAATGTATTGAACCCATTGGTTAATAATAAATGGGTCAGTTTTTCTCATACCTACTTATGCTGACTACTGTTCTCTGTTTGAGTAATCTCACCTGATCAAGTCTTTTCTTAAAGTCTGTACTACAAAATAAGTTATAAAAGTTATAAAATATCAATATATAATATATAATAAATATATAAATATATAATAATATACTTGTTAGGGCTGGGATGATACGCTTTTCCCCCGATTCGATTTAAATTCTACGATATTGCCGATTTTTGCAATCTTTAGTTAGCTTTTTTAACACCAGCAAAAAAAGATAAACAATGATGATGCCTACGGACTATATCAGGAAAAATACACATCACATGTGAGTCTGTTTTTAGGATTTATTCAGGAGTATATTTTAACCAGCTGTTTATACTCTCTCTTCAAAAGCCTGAACTGCATTTAAAACTGGCTTATTAACACAGACTTAAATGAAGCATTTAAATTTGGAGAAAAAAAAAGACCATTAGTTCCTGAAAAGTTGGTGAATATTGTATGAATTATAAATAATGGAGAAATTAAAAACGTGGCTGTAGTATATGGTAAAAAAAAGGGTAGGATTAAATACGTTTATTCTTGTTCTTACTCCTCTTTGAGCATATAAACAGTACACCTTCTATATTTTTGTTATGATACATGCATGTATTTGTTTTTGGTGGATACTCATGTTTTTTTTTACATGTTTGATGTAAAGTATAAATCATTAATGACTACAAATCTGAGTCCTCATGAAAAACAGTTTCAGGTTGAGTTTAAATGAGTCTTCAAGTTTGATTTAAAAAATAATGAAAGTGATGATGATTCATGTTTCAGGTTCAGGAGCCAGCTCTCCTCCTACATGTCCCTCGTCTCCAACACCGCCGTCCACTACAGGTAGGACTGTCCATCTGTCTGTCTGTCCATCTGTCTCTCTGTCCGTGTATGAAACAGGCTGGTTAGCAACATGACTGATGTGTTAGCACGCTGCTCAGAGCAATAACAGCATCTTTATTCTAACCCTGAAATGAATCTGAAATTTGCACGAATGATCCTGAAGATGTTCACCTGAATTTACCTGTCCGTGTCTCTCTGTCTGTCTCTTCACCTCTTTTTCTCTCATCATACGGTTACCTGCTTTTTCAGACAGGTATCTGTCTCTGTCTGTCTTATCACTTTGTTTTGTCTGTAGATAAAAGCAGGACAGGAAACACTGATGTTTCAGTTTGTTATTTCATGTTTTGATGGAATTTTAGAAAACAATCAAACCAGTCGTGAGTCTGTTTATCTCTGTTCTCTGTCTTTCTTACATGCTTTAAATAATTTTTGATTTAGGTCAGAAACATACATTTTCTTGTACTCCTAAACAGAGGCTTTGTTATGTTGACCTGCTTTGCGGTGGTTTGTGCCAGAGATGTGGCGTTCCAGAAATGAATGAAGTCTTTTAAAAAGCTCTTCTAAGTGAACGATGAGGATCAATTCGTATTTGTGAGTGAGCCGTGGTTGTTGGCCATTCCTTGATTTGCAAGTAATGTGCATTAAAGAATGGCTTGCAAAGGAAAGGTTCACTCACAACTGCACATCGGTCCTCATTGCTCACGTGAAAGAGCAGTTCAAAAGACTCAACTCGTTCACGACCTTAACATCTTGATAGGGACCTGCTCGGGACGGCATCTGATAGGAATATTCTCGCAGCTGCATTTTTTATCCCGCACCAGTAGATCGTGAAATGTTTCAACGGAGGATTCTTAATACCAGACTGTGATTATCATTGTTTGTTGCATGGACAGTACAAATAGACATAGATACATTTAGATGCTGTGTGTTAGTGAATAAGTGATTGAGTCGGTTGAGTGAGGATCTCAATCTCCATGCTGTCTGAGTGTGTCGGTCTCACTGCATGCTATTTCCTCACTGGAGAATAGCATGAGGGATACCTATATAAGCATCTGACATTCTCTACATGGTTGTATCTGTGTGTCTGTTCTCTATACATGGTCAGATTATTTCTGGTTGCCAGATTTGCTTGTCTATGCGCATTTCTTCTGCATGCATGGACAGCAAACTAAGGCTGCATTTACATGGCACCGAAAACGGTCAAATCTGATACGTTTTCGTTGCGTTTTGGCCTTGGGTTTAGATGAAAACGCGTTGCATTTCCATCTAAAACGGAAACTTTTGAAAATGGGCTCCAGAGTGGAAAGATTTGAATCCACTCTCCATGCAGCTCCGTGTAAACCTGTATCAGAGCGTTTCAGGGTGAAATGCTGACGTCACTGCATGCGCAGTACTCTTTCACATGAAGGCTGCGCGAGCAAACCAAGAACAACAACAGCTTCGGCCATCTGCCGAGTAACATGTGAGCCTCTTACCGTGCTCGGTTTGTTACCCAGACAAAACTATCCAGACAGATTTGTTGTCCAAACTGATTTGTTGTCCAGAAAAGAAACTCCTGCGTCTCTGTGCATCTATTCACCATTGTTGTTTGTGAAAAGTTTTTCTTCTTCGTTCGTGTGTTGTAGCAGCGCTGCCTCTCTGCAGACCTACACCGCCATCTACTGAGCCGGCATGCACACTACAGCGGATTAACTCGTCTAAGAGTGTCGTCGTCTGAACGCAGAAGAATTCTAAAACGCAAAGGAAAAATCTTTGCATCTTTAAGTCAGGATTGTTTGTGTAAACGCAGCCTAAGTATGAATAGAATATGTCCAAGACTCAAATAATGATAGATGATACATGAATTGGTCCATGACTCAAATTGATTGATACATGACTTAAATTGATACATGATTTGACAATTCATGCTATCACATCTCTAGCACAAACCACTGTGGAAGTAGGTCAACAAAACAAAGCTACCGTTTAGGAGAGAAAGAAGATATTGCGATGATAGTTGAAGATAAGGTAACATAATGTGGTAAAAAGTGAGCACAGCAAACACGCGGATTGTTTAGAGTTGCTGAAGAGTTTATCTGATACCTGTAGGCAGATGCAGGCTAACACGTCCCATTGACTCCCAGTGTTTGAGCTAAGCTAACTAGCTTTGCCCGTCTCTTCCTTGTTATTGTACACAGTAAAAAGAAAATTCAAAAGAATGGTGTCTGTCTGCTTGTCATGGACTCAAGAGAGAGGCAAGACATGAGAAAAGAAATGCTTGCATATCCCTTTAAACAATTATAAATAGAGCCTGTAGCAGTATATTTTTATTTTTATTTTTCTATATGTTATTGTATTATTATCTGTAATAATCAACTGCTACTGATTCTTAATTTCCTTAAGCGATTTTATCCAAAAGGGATTTATAAAATACTGTCTAATCTAATCTAATCTAATAGAGTGACTTAAGCCTTGCAAATCTGGTTCATTCATAGATTTTTATTGAAATAGCACACTTTAAACATCAACTCCTTAAAAAAAAAAAAAAAAAACAGAAAAAAAAAATTTAATCGTACAAACACGTGTAAGTCAACTTGGCAGCTCTTTCGTTATAATGTAAGGCCAAAGGTCTCCTAATGTTATTTCTGAATAAGCTCTCATTGAGCCTTAAACTCAGAATTTGTTGAGGAATGACATGTAGAAAACAGTCTGAGGAAGCACATGTGTAGCATCAGTGTCCTGCCCTGGTCTGGTGTGTTTCTCCTCTTCTTGTTCCTTCTCTTCTTCCTTCCTCTCCTTCCCTCCTCTCCTCTCTCCTCTCCTCTTTGTCCTGGTGAAACTGTAAATGCTGATTGAACAGATAATTGTCATCTCCTTCTCTCTCCTCTTCCTGTGCTGTCTCCACCATAGAGCATGCTCCATTCTGACCGTATCTTTGGGTAAAGTAAAGGTTTATAATGATGATTACCATGATGATGATGATGATGATGATGATGATGATGATGATGAAGAGTCTCTGATGGTTTTTGAAGGTGTTGTAAGCCCTGGTTTGCCAGCATGCTCCTCGTCTCTGATACATGCCTTATGGCGATATTATATATATTATTATTTATTATTATTTATTAATCTTCTTGGTGAGTTATATCCAAAGTTAGGGATGTTTGAAAATGTTTATTACAACATAATTTTGTGTTGTATTCTTTTGAGTAATATATCTATGATAGTAGTGGTCTAGGGAATTATAAAACAATATTTTAGATTTGGGTTAAAGGTTTATTGACAAATTATACATCAGGAAGTCATTTTCAAAGCTCTGTTCTGTTTGTGGGTCTTTGTTTATTTTTTTTTAGGAATTACGTGTAACATTTGACTAAAACTGGCTTAATGAGACCTTTTAAAATAAAGAAAATTGATCATTGCTCTTTGGTGGAGATATTGTGACATGGTGACAGTATTCTGTTGGTGATTCCAGTTTTATTACCTTTGTTAAGGGGTTTGGTTTTAGCCTGTTTCTCTGTTTGTCCGTCTGTCTGTTTGCAAAATAACTCAAAAACTCATGGACAGATTTTCATCACATTTTCAGGGCTTGTTGGTCATGATAGAGGAGAGAACTGGTTAGACTTTGGTGGTGATCTGATTCCAAACATTTTTAAGGATTTGTTAACAGTAAAATAAAGCAGTTTTCCACATTTTCTTTAGTTTAAAAATTAAAAGAAGAAACCAGTGAAGTGGTTTAAAGTGGTGATTTATAGGGATGAAAATTAAAAACCAATTCCACTATGAGAAGCTTTTGATCATAAAATTGATATCTGAAAACAATCGTAGCTCAGCTACTACTCAAATTTGAAGTACATGTACTCAATTTTGGTCAACTAGTGCGTAAGTAGAGTTTACAAGTGAAGTAAAAAGTGTCACTAAAACTACTAGTAGATGGAAAAATGTTCACAAGTACTACTAGTAGACTGTTTTGGGTCTACTAGTAGTACTACTAAGACTTATATGCTAATAAGGGGATGGGTAAAAGCAAATCCCATTGGCTTTCAAAAATATTACAACCAATCAGGGTGCAGGATTTGGTTATGATCCCTCCTTCATTTGCATTAGGTCTGTTAGTGCTCCTAGTAAACCTTTTGGCTTCACAAGCATGTGAGATATTTTGAGTCTACTGGTAGAACTAGTAAACAAAAATGCATTTCACTGGTTAAGATTTTTTTGTGCACATGTGTGCAAATAGGTCTTAATAGTTAATCACAATTGTCCACCAGTAGATTATTTTGTGCATTAGTAGTACTAGTAGTCTTTAAAAATGTTACTAGTAAAGGCTCACTATGAGCACTAGTAGATTCAAAAGTCTATTAGTAGTACAAGTGAACATTGTTCAATATATTAGCTTGTACTAGTGACACTTTTTGCTCCACTAGTAAAGTCTACTCGTGCACTCGTTTATCAAACTTGAGTGCATGTTCTCCAGATTTTAGTTCCAGTGGAGCTGAACTATGGTTGATATCACCGATATCAATTATTTTCCAAATGACTTTCCAGTTGAGAATTGATAGTACCACTCTCAAGGAATCATTTATTTATTAATTGTTTATTTGACATAGACGCACAGTAACATTGATGCTGTGATATTTAAACATACACAGTCCCAAATGCACTGCTGTAAGTGTTTATAGCACAGTGCTAATTTTCAACATCAGTCCATGGGAGGCTTTTACGGACTAAAATTGTACAAAGAGAAATCTAGAAAAGAACAGAGATACCTAAGACGCAGTTCATTAGAAAATACATCAGAGTTAAAATATCCAGGATAAATAGAAGTTCAATAAAAAGCTGAATGAAAAAGTTCCTTTAGATAGACATGTTAAGAAGCATTTTTTATATTCAAGTTTCAAGTTTATTTAAGTTTATTCAGACAAACTTGTTAACTGAGCGAGAAACAGCAACAAAACAACATGGTAGTCTGAAAAGGAGCAGGCTGAAGCTGAAGCTTATTTTACCCGCCCCCAACACAAGTTACACAGTTTTTAAAACATATAGATGGCTACCAGTCCATACATCACAGCTTTAACAGAAACTGCCAATTCTTTTTTAAACCGATATGCATCACAATGCTTTAATACAAGACACTAAACAAAATATACTGTATGCAAAGACTTTTCAACTTTTTTTTTGTTTTTTTTTTAAAACAGTCATTGGTCATTCTCAACATAGGAATTTAAAATGTTTTGCTTGGTTTTCTTTTTGAATTGAAATAATGAGAAACAGTCTTTTTGCTCTGGGTCCAACTTGTTCCAAATATTAACCCCAGCAACAGAAATACAGTGCTGTTTTATGTTTGTTCTTACAATCTGTTTTTTAAATGTTTCACCTCCTCGGAAATTAAAAGCCATATCTCTCTTTTGAAACAATCCCTGGATATGAACAGGTAACTTGTTGTTCTTTATGTTATACATAAACTGGGCTGTTTTATATTTATATGTGGGAACAGTAATGGGGACATGATTTAATACCTTTCAATCAATATCATTTATAATCTTTCTGAAAATTGTCCTCATCAGCTCCTTCCACTTTGTTCTGTTTGTTTGACAAGTTAACGTTATCAGTCTCACCAGAGGCAGGAATGATATAAAGGTCAAAATTAATGGGGACAGGGAGAGATGTGGTCAAAATTATGACTTAATTTCTGACAAAAAGAGGAAGTGTTTGCAGGATGTTGCATTTTTGGCCTTTTTTTATTGAAAACCTTTGCAGATAAGTCGATCATCACAGAATTTGATCAATAAGCAGAACCGCTAATGTCACTGTTATCAGTAAGATATCACCAGGTCTTGTCCCTAATGATGGAGCTGCTGGTTGGACCAGGGTGCACAAACCACTTTTTCAAAAACCTCACAATCTACAATGAAGCCCAAACCTCAGCGGCGTTTAACTCCTCCTGGATTCAGACCTGAAGTTCTCATTGGAGATTGTGATCCGTCAGTTTTGTCCGCCTGCTCGCTCAGTCAGCTGCAGCATGTCCGTCTCCCTGTTTCTGTTCGTCCCCTTTCTTTTGTCTGCTTGTGTGTCTGGTATGTGGACGGGTTGTCAAAGATTTTTTTTTCTCATGTCTCAGGTTGGGTTTCCGGTCTTGTTTGGAGCAGGCAGCCTGTTATAGATCTTTTTACAGGTTTCTCGTTCATATTGTGCAACATTCAGAAAACAAATCCACCTCAAAGATGTTTAACATTGAGTTTGTTCTTTTTCAAACAAAGTCAGGTTTCCAGCGGACAAAGTAATTACTAAAGGGTTTATTGAGGTAGTCAGAGCTCCATCTAAACCAATGATTGTCTAATCGGGGCCTCCACAGCTTCAGGCTTTTTTTTTTTTAATTAAACCCTTGCAGCTTTTGGAGCAGACATTTAAAAAGAAACGTATGTGACAACCACTATAAGCAAATATTAAAACACACTGTATTAATGAACAGATTATTATTTTATTTTTGTCACTGTGAGTACAGAAGTACAGATGAATAATTTGATATTAATATAGTTAATAATAATCTGTTATCTTAGTCATTAGTGCTTTTAGTCAGAAAAATCCTTTTTTTATTGTCTACTTGCATTGTCTTATAGGGTGGAAGTGCCCCCACCAACATGGCGGCAATGTTGATATATCCATCTAGTCCATCTTAAGCTCTACCTTTTGGCTTTCCTGCCCTTTTGTAACATTTACTGATTTCAGTAGGTGCTTGTTTTAAACCTCCATTTGAGTTCAGTGCTTAAAGGGACTGTGAGGAGTTTCTAAGTAATTACAAAAAAGTCTCACTTTTAGATATATGCCTGATGGAAATACACACTTTAAGATGAGTTTTATAGCATCAAAATATGTTATCTATAAATGCTATTCCTTAGCCTTCCGGTTGGGTCGGACAGGGCTGGACTGGACTGAATACTCAACTTCAGGAACAAGACAATTAAAACTGGAGAAAATTTATATTATTCAGACACGTCTTAGAGCACCGGGCTGTAAGTAGAGATATATAGCCGACTACAAAACTACGATACTAAGTTTTCCAAAAACTGCTTGTTGTCACACATCAAAAACTACCGCTACGTAACTAGAAAGAGATACATTACCTCGTCGCTTTGCATCCTGTAAGTTGTTGTAAAAAGAAGTTGTAAAGCAATGCAGAGTTCTGAGGAAGGTCCGAGTTTCATTCATTAGCATCACAACAAACACACGCTTTGGCTTGTGTTGCGTTCCAGTTGTAGTCAGAAGTAGGAATTTCCGAGTTCCGAGTAGGAAACTGCAACTGGAACGTCCCCCCGAAGTCAGAATTCCCTACTGGGAACTCGGTGAAACCTCGCCCCCAGTGTGAACAGTTATTTAGCTCCTGTAATAATCCATTTATTTGCACTTCTGACTGGGGTGTGTCGCTCTAGATCAGCTGTATACATAGTATTGTTAGACTTATATTTACAAAAATGCTGCCATAATGATAATAACACTCTTCATACAACACAGGGCGTGCTAACAACAGCTAACAATATCCTGGTGGATCGGCATGTTTTTTTCATACCTCAACTGGAACGCCGATAAGTCAGAAATGATGTCACTCCTATTTCCGAGGTTACTGGAACGCAGCATTAGGACAGTCGGCACGCTTGCTCATGGGTAGCAGAGTCTTTATGTCGCTGGAAACAGATTCTCCTCACAGTCCCTTTAAAAATCAGCTAGTATATTTTTAGAATCTGAGAAATTACCTGTACTATAATTTTTCCCAACAATATCTTTTTAACACTTTAATACACTTTAAGATTTTAACACTCCATGTGTTAACATACTACCTAAAGTCTTCAGAAATACAAGACAATAGTACTCATCCAACTTAAAGCCGTGGATCATACAGAAAAAGGTATCTACACAATAGCTGACCTTTTGTAAATGAAAAATCAATAAATGAGTGAATATATATATATAAAGGAATACAAAAAAGGTGTGCATAATAAAATGATTTTTAGGATTAGTAATTTGGTTTAGCAGGGATAACAGACTTGTAAGTTTAGGGATATTAACTGTATTTAGATTTTTACACAGATTTCACCTCTATTTAGATTGTGAATACTTTGTGTGCAGAGCTCAAGATCCATTTTAAAACAAAAAGAGTTTTGCTAAATGTAATGAAAGTCTCTTTTACAGCCATCCTGGAGATTATCCTTCACCAACACAGGAATAATGGTTCCTCTAATGACTTCCATTGCAATATTGTGTTTTACTTTTGGTTCATTTTTGCTTGTTTCCTCGCTGAACTGCTCATTATTCCTGCCATGAAAGGATTATTCAGGCTTGGTTTCCATCAGTCAGGCTGATGGATGTGCTTTCATTACAGCGTAGAGAAAAAGCTCCTGAGTGTTCAGACTCAAAGTGCAGTCTCACCTCTGCTTTACGTTCATGTTTAGCCTCCAGACATCGTGCTTCTCTGCTTCCCCTGGGTTTATATTCGGTGTGGGATGCAAAGTGGTTCATCTGAAAGAGAAAGACCAGGTTCTGGTTCCATACACCATCAGTCCACTCTGCAGAGCTCAGTGAAGGGGACAGAAAAACTCAAATCAAGAATTAGTGAGTCACGTCAGATCAGGAAATCTGAATCTGGATCGTATTGGTCCTCATGTACAAACATTTCAGTCTAGGTACTCTAATAAACAAATAAGAATTAAATCAGGAATTTAAAGTTGGCTTAAAACACTTAAGAAGGTTGTGACAGCTGGAGTCCCCATTGGCTTTTTTTTCTTTATCATGTCAATGAAAAAGACGCTCATGTGTACTTTAGTTTTAAGAGCTACTCTCGTTAAACAGGTGTTGTTTTACCTTTGCTAACTTTAGGAACAGCAGAGGATTATACTCTGTAAGGGAAAAGGCTTTGGGGCTCCTAAGTAGGGCTGGGTTAATGAAATCGGTTTAAATCGATTTTCCTTAAACTGGTTCATAATCGATCCATAAAATCCAAAGATCGATCTTTTAACTTGGGTAGTTTTTTCTTCTTTGGATGTGCAGAGAAGCAGCCTGTATACAGTAAAATATCCCAGACCGAATAAATATTGAATTGAATCGTGAATCAAATCGATTTGAGACCTTGTAATATCGAATCGAATCGATCCAGAAAATCTGAATCGATACCCAGCCCTACTCCTAAGTGTCCTCATTTGTGCCTCAAACAGCTGAACTGATGGTGTGTGGAGTTAAACCTGACCCCCGTCTGTGGGAGCTGGTTTCACAAAGAAAATCTCTTTACTAAAATATTATTTTTGCTGAAATAAAGGCCGCTCATGTCTCACTTATTTATAAAACACATTTTAAAAAACAAAACTGAACAAAAGCCCTTACAGAGGAGGAAGATAAAGAGGTGAAACATACAAACAACCACATGAAAACATCAAATATACTTTAACTATATTAAAAACCATACAAGTATGTTAGCTAATCAACCACCACAAGTTCATTTGTTCATTCAGTTTGTCTTTCAGGATTAAAACTGTCTTGTTGCAGACATTTCAAATAGAATCAGAATATGACTGTGTTTGTTTCAGCAGTTAAAAAATGAGCAAATACATTAAAACTTCAACTCATAATTAACCCTTTCATGCATGAATTATTAAATCACAAAGGAATACCATTTTTGGTGTTTGTTTTTACTTTCAAAAAAGTTAAAAATCATGTTTATTTTTTCTGATATGTTTTCAGGGAGTTATGCATCACTCCACTTCACCATCAGTAGTACAAACAGTAAGTTAGTGGAACTAAATTTAGATGCAAAAAAGTCTTTGGCAAACTTTTAAGAGTAATAAAAGTAAAAGAAAAGTCTGAAGTATGTGTATTATTGCTGTTTAATCAAACTATTCACTTGTGAATTACACCAAAATTTTAAATAAAAGCACAAACATATGTAAAATCTGAACACAGGTATAATGCCAAATTTGCCGATGATGCAATATCTGAATATGGTAAAAAAAAAAAAAAGTGCAAAGTTAGTATTTTATGAAACTTGAGACACGTGTTTGGGAGTTCACCACCTGATAGTCGGGCACTGTACTGCAACCTAGAGGGTATAAAATTTATTACAAATATCTGTAGCGGGCATCATGCATGAAAGGGTTAAAATATGTACTTGATGTTGAAAGAATAAAATTCAAAATAAATGAATATTTTTGCTACAGTCAATTTACCAGTTTGAACATTAGATCGCTTGTGTTTGTAATGTGTCCATTTGGCTATGTGTTAAAGTAAGATGTATTAATCACTATATTCTGGTTTTATTTATGTTTTACACAAAGTCTAGATTTTATTGGAATGGGAGTTTGTTTAAGTCTAGTTTTGCCTCTTAAGCAGCTTCTAGAAAGTCCTAAATATGTGACAGATCATCAATCAGCCAATCAGATGAAGGTATCCCAGATGATCACCACACATTTCAGACTGTGGAGTAGCACAGATGTCAGATCACATCCACACCCAGAATTAAAGATTATAGTTTACAGTACAAATACCCAGAATGGATGTAAATGCACAGTATGAACTGGTGTTGAGTTTTATGTATAATCAGAAGGACTGGACGATATGGCCTAAACATAAAATGATTTTTTCCTCAACACTCGATTTACAATTTTAATGGATTTTTTCACTCTCAAAAGGAAAATCAAAATAACTTGAAGTTTACAAGTTTTGCCTTTATTTTGTCAAAATATATTCCCAAACTAAGCTGAATTTCCTTTTCAGAGTCAAAGTGTGTGTCATAAAATGTTGAACATGTAGTTCAAACGTAAACATTACAACAACTTGTAGGTGGAGTAGGTGAAGAAAAAACATCTTGATTTTTTTTTTTTTTAATGTTTTGTTTTGAAGTTT
This sequence comes from Scarus forsteni, assembly GCA_036419115.1. NCBI lineage: Eukaryota > Metazoa > Chordata > Actinopteri > Labriformes > Labridae > Scarus > Scarus forsteni. The sequence continues at coordinate 3,452,587 of JAZDUH010000103.1, read as the reverse complement.
TTCACATAGAACAAAGAGTTAAAGATAATTGCAATGATTGTGAGACTAATGTCAACAAATTCCAAAAGGAAAATAAACCAGAGTTATAGTCATTATAATTGAATAAATAAAATAGAAATACAAAATAATAATAATCATAATCATAATAATGATCATAATAATAAAAGTACAAATAATATTAATAGTAATGATAATAAAAATAATAATAATAATAATAATAATAATAATAATATTAATAGCAATAATAATAATAATTATATTAATGGTAATAATAATAATAATAATCATAATTATAGTAATAATAATAATAGTAGAAATCATAATAATAGTAAAAATAATATGAATAATAATTAAAATAATATAGTAAAAATTAAAATAGTAATAATGATAATAATACTACTAATAATAGTAATAATAATAATAATATTAATAGAAATAATATTTGTAGTAGTAGTAATAATAAAATTACTATTATATTATTATTATTATTAGTAATAATAATAATAATAATAGTAACAATAATAATAATTAATAACAATAAACAATAATACAAAATAAAATAAAAAGATAAATAAACTAAAATAAGAAATTATAATTTAGGGCCACCAGTCATACCGAGAACATGAGCATTATATAATGTATCAAATGTCATACAGGGCAAAGAAGGTTTACCAGGTAGGCAGGTTATAGGCTTATGTCACTTTATGTCCTTCAGTCTCTTTGAAACAGGCATGAAATGAGTCTCAAATAGCAGAAAATGTCTTGACTGAGTCTTTCCATTTCTATAAAATATCTTCATTCTTAATTTCAAATCTTTTGCAGAAAATAATAAGAATAATTAGAATATATTGCCCAGCCCTGATAATCGGTCTCCCTCATGCTCATTTCCATCTCACTGGTTTAAAAGTCAAACTCAGAAGGAGTCGGTAAACCAGTTTGAGGATTCTTTGTGAAACCAGATCCCACTGAAGCTGCATGCGACCAGCATCCACAGGTCTGGAAAACATCTCCTAAACTTCTGTTTCTCACTCCTGTTCTCCTCCAGGAGGCCAGACTGCTCCTCCCCCTCCTCCTCCTCCTCCTCCTCCTCCCCCTCCTCCTCCCATGCAGAACTCGTCCAGTCCTCCTCCTCCTCCTCCTCTGTCCTCCTCCGATGGAGCAGGAGGAGGCCGCGGCGCTTTGCTGAGCTCCATCCAGACTTTCAGTAAGGGCAAGCTGAAGAAGGCCCAGACCGTGGACCGCAGCAAGCCCGTCACCTGACCCCGCCTCCCCGATGAAGGTTCTGCACTGTGGTCCGAGACGGGACAGGAATCACTAACAAAGAGGAAACCCGAGTCTTTTTGGTTTTATCACTCTTTCTGCTTCTTTCTGCTGGAGAACTTGAAAATCTGTTGCTGTGGTTTGGAGGACGGGAGGATGGAAGGCCTCAGCTCCGAGCGAACGCTTCATTTCTGCTTTTTATTTGCTTAAGAATTTACATTTGAACTGTTGGGATTTGAGTTTTTGGAGCCACTGTGGACGCTGAATGGTGAGGTTTGACTTCCTGGATCCTGGAGCAGCAGAAACTGGACCAGACTGCAGCTTTTCCTCCATCAAAGATCATCTCATTGTCTCTAACATGTAGCCTCCAAATGATGCTGAGACTGTTTTTCATCTTCAGTGAAGAAGACGAAACGAATCATCAAGTCCTTTCTGATTATATCAGTGCCCCCTAAAATGAATCAAGAAAAAAGCAAAAGAAAACAGAGCAGTTTTATCCTCAAATAAATAAAATTAAATATGAATATTTATGGAAAAGACTAAAGGATTCTCTCCTACCAGATCTATCTGACTTGTTTTAGTGGGAAATGAGACTTAAATTACAGACAAACTGATCCATTCAGAGGATGTTTGAAGCTTTACCTAAAGAGAAAATCTGCTGTTTGGTGTTTAAAGAGATTTCAGATTGATTCATTTGTGCAGTTGATTCACCAGTTTGAGATTCTTGCAGTGAGGTTGTGTGATGTTGGGACCAGACTAAACAGTTTCTGCCACATTTTGTTCAGATTATGTCGCTGCAGCTGACCGTCAGATGCCTGCCTGGTAAAGAGATCAGGAATCACAAATGCTCCTGTAAGGAAGAAAAGAATTTTCTTTATAGGAATAAAACTTTTCAAGTTTATGAAAAGTGTCAGAATGCAGAGATTAGAGTCAGAATGTCATAATCCAGAGTCTGAAGTAAGAGATTAAAGTCAGAATTGAAAGATAAAATATAAAAACAGAAGGGGAAAAGTAAGATTATTGAAGTCAGAATTCAGGTTTAAGAAGTCCAAATTTAAAGGTTCAAGTCTGAATATGAGAATTCAGAGATTAAAGAAATTCGGAAATACATGTCAAATTTCTGGTTTAAAAAGTCTAAATTGTGAGATTTAAGTTAGAATTCAGAGGTTCAAACCAGAGCTCTGATATTTAAGACAGAATTCTGGTTTTAAGAAGTCTAAATTGTGGTATTTGGAGTCATAATTCAGATATCAAAGCCAGAATTCAGAGGTTAAATCAGAATTTTGATATTAGAGTCAGAATGTAGAAATAAACAAGAATGCAAAGCTTGAAGCCAGAATTCAGATTACAGGAAATCACAATTCAGAGATTGAAGTTAGAGATTAAAGTCAAAATTAAAAGATTAAATATAGAAAACTGGAGGGAAAAGGTAAGATCGTTGAAATCAGAATACTGGTTGGAAAAAGTCAAAATTTAGAGGCTGAAGTCAGAATTTGAGGCAATATCAGAATTCAGAGATTAAAGAAATAAAGAAATAAACATCAAATTTCTGGTTTTGAAAAGTCTTAATTGTGAGATTAAAGTTATAATTCAGAAGTTCAAACGAAATTTCTGAGATTTGAGACAGAATTCTGGTTTTAAAAAGTCCAAATTCTGAATTTACAGTCAGAATTCAGACATCAAATTCAGATTAAAGAAAGTCATAATTCAGCGATTGAAGTTAGAGATTAAAGTCAAAATTAAAAGATAAAATATAGAAAACGGGAGGGAAAAGGTAAGATCGTTGAAGTCAGAATTCTGGTTTAAACAAAGTCCAAATTTAGAGGTTTAGGTCTGAATAAGAGGCAATATCAGAATTCAGAGATTACAGAAATTGAGAAATAAATGTCAAATTTCTGGTTTTAAAAGTCTTAATTCTGAGATTAAAGTTATAATTCAGAGGTTCAAAGCAGAATTCTGATATTTAAGACAGAATTCCGGTTTTAAAAAGTCCAAATTTAGAGGTTAAAGTCAGAATTGAGTTAAAGTCAGAATTCAGAGATTAAAGAAATTAAGAATGTCAAATTTCTGGTTTAAAAAGTCTTAATTCTTAGATTAAAGTTATAATTCAGAAGTTCAAATGAGAGTTCTAAGATTTAAGACAGAATTCTGGTTTTAAAATGTCCAAATTCTGATGTTCAAAGTTATAATTCAGATATCAAGCCAGAATCCGGAGGTTATATCGGTATTTTGAAATTAGAGTCACAATGTAGAAATAAACAAGAATTCAAAGCTTGAAGCCAGAATTTAGAGAAAAAAGAAACAGAATCCAGAGATAAGATTCAGAAAACAGAAATTTAAGTCAGAATTCAGATTACAGAAAATCATAACTCAGAAATTGAAGTTAGAGATCAAAGTCAAACTTAAAAGATAATATATAAATAGAGAAAGGAAAAGGTAAGATTATTGAAATCAGAATTCTGGTCCAAAATTTAGACATTAAAGTCTGAATTTGAGGCAATGTCAGAATTCAGAGATTACAGAAATTAAGAAATAAATGTCAAATTTCTGTTTACAATTCAGAGGTTCAAAGCAGAATTCTGAGATTTAAGACAGAATTCTGGTTTTAAAAAGTCCAAATTCTGATATCCAAAGTCATAATTCAGAGGTCAAATCCGAATTTTGATATTAGAGTCAGAATGTAGAAATAAACAAGAATTCAAAGCTTGAAGCCAGAATTCAGATAAAAAAGACAGAATTCAAGGATAAGATTCAGGAAACAGAGATTTTAGTCTGAATTCTGATTTAAGACGTCAGAATTCGGGAAAGAAGCCACAATTATGACTCAAGTCTTACAATTCTAACTTTAAGTCAGATCTTTTTCTATAGACCAGCTCTACAGAAATATGTTTTCCCTCATCCTCTCTGGAGCAGCTCCTCTCTGATGGAAGTCAAATATTTTCCAAAATGAAAATTCAAACTTTGCCTTTTGTTGGGAAACACTGTGAGGCAGAGGTTTCTGTTCAGCTGTCTGTACTGTACCTGCCTTTAGTGAACCAGATACTTCCACTTCCTCTGGTGAGAGGTTTAAATTAACAATCACAGATCTATAGATTCATGGTGTTTGGCTTTTTTGCACAGCTCATTCTGACCTTTTACTTCAAATATGGATGCAAACTTTCTGAGTAGTAACAAACATCAGCTGCTGCCTTTTTGTGAAGCACTTTTACTTTCAATTTGACGTCATTTCTCCAAATTAACAGTTTTTCAGGTTAAAGTTTTACGTTAAACTTTTCTTTATTACAGCCCACTTCAAAGTTTGATCAGTGACTGTATTGACGTGGACTTAAGTGTCCTGGTTTTTAGATTCAGGATGACGTTTACATGCACATGGAGAAGTTTACCTTTCCTTAATAAATACTTACATCACAGTTTTAATCACTACATCTTATCCATGCGGATGCTTTTAAGGTTTATTTTTTTACCACTAAATTGTTGCAGAATGCTGCCAAAACCACAACCAAGTAGCCAAGTGTCTACTGGAGTCCTCCAGGTGGCAAAACCTGGTCTCTAGAGACCTGGAAGCAGAGATCTCCTGGTTTCTGGCCTACGATAATGAGTTTACATCGCGAACACTAAAGCAGGATCCTTAAAAACTGCTCGAGTCCATGTCAACACAGTCTGAATCAAACAAGAAATTAATCTTAGGTACGCCTTACAGCCTAGATATTGGCTGAAATGCTCATATCTGCTGAAACTTAACATGCAAATCCAGAACTTCCATTCCCATTAGGTTTAAAGGGATATGCCAACATTTTTTCTTTTAGCGTCTTGCCTCGCTCTTGAGTCCATTACAAGCGGATAGACACCATTCTGTTGACTCTGCATGCAGAAACAAGGAGACGGGCTAACCTCACCCACTGCTAACTAGCTTAGCTCAAACACTGGGAGTCAATGGTAAGTGTTAGCCTGCCTCTGCCTACAGTCATCACATGAACTCATCAACTCTAAACAGTCCTGTGTGCTTGTTATGACTTGTTTTTTTTAACCATGTTATGTTACGTAATCTAAGTGGAAGTGCATGTAAGACGGTCAAAAGGCTCATCCGCGGTGGCTTAGTTTAATATTTTTTCAAAAACCACATCACATCAAACTGATAGGCTTAGACTAAGAAAAGATAACCTTACACATTGGATTAAAAAAACGAGTGAATACAAGCTCACAGGACAGTTTAGAGTTGCTGAAGAATTTGTCTGATGACTGTAGGTAAGCCAACACTTCCCGTTGACTCCCAGTGTTTGAGCTAAGCTAGTTAGCAGTGGGTGAGGTTAGCCTGTCTCCTTGTTTCTGCATGCAGAGTCAAAAGAATTGTGTCTATCCGCTTGTAATGGACAGTCATCAGACAAATTCTTTAGCAACTCTGTCTTGTGAGCTTGTATTCACTTGTTTTTTAATCCATTGTGTAAGGTTATCTTTTTTTAGTTTAAGCCTATCAGTTTGATGTGATGTGGTTTTTGAAAAAATATTAAACTAAACCACTGCGGATGAGCCTTTTGACCAACTTGCATGCACTTCCACTTAGATTACGTAACATAACATGGTTAAAAAAAACAAGTAATAACAAGCACACAGGGCTGTTTAGAGTTGATGAGTTCATGTGATGACTGTAGGGAGAGGCAGGCTAACGCTTCCCATTGACTCCCAGTGTTTGAGTTAAGCTAATTCTCTGTGGGTGAGCTCTGCCCATCTCTTCCTTGTTACTGCACGCACAGTCTAAAGAGTGGTGTCTATCTGCTTGTCATGGACTCAGGAATGAAATCCCTTTAACCCTAAAACCAGATTAATAATGCAAAGAAGTGCCAACAAAAAAAATCTCTCCCTGTAAATACTGTTTTTTTCCTGTTGGATGGAGGAAAAGCCGACCTCAGTCCAAATGATTAAATGTTGGAAGTGCCGTTGACTGCAGCGTGAAGGAGCGGTCAGAAAACAACCTCCTGCCACAGGGTCATGTGACAATCAGTAAAGTTTATGGAACAAAGTTAAAGGCAGAGGCAGAGAGCTTCATTTTATTTCATGATACGAACCAGAAATAAAGTTTTATTTTGGATCCTGTGAGATGAGATATGATAACGCATCGCTCAGCTTCATTCATTTTTCTGCCACTGATGATTCATTTAGTCCCATACTCTTGATTTCTGCTCCTTGTATTTTGCCTGTTTCAGATTTATTGTGCCATATGGAGTTTTGTGCCTGGAATAGAAAGCTGAATGTTTTGGGTTCTTCATTTGTCAAAATGATATTTGTTAACATGTTTGCTGTTAACGCAGAGCTGCTTGAAGAGGAGATTAACACCTGAGCACACAGGATGTGTTGATTTCATCGTTTCAGTGAATAAGTTTGTTAAAATGTAGAGGTGCACGATATTATCGGCATTATATCAGATTGGCAGATTTTTAAATGCCTGCTGACATTTTGGTCAGACATATTAGTCATAAAAATCACTTTTATTGGCAGGATTGGCAACAGGACGCATGAATGTAGCACAATGCTTCACCTGATTATTGCTGAATGATGCCATTTTTAAAAAGAAGTGTCTTTGATTAGAGAAATAAAATATAGATTTTCTTGATCCACAATATCTAGCACAAGTATGCAGTCACAACAAGAGGAACAGGTCATTTTAGTTGCCAAAAAATGAGAATAAATAGCTCCTACAGGATTTTGAACCGGTTGTGTTGCTGCAGCCAACTGTTAAATGCCGGTTCAATAATGGAGGTTAGGAATGACAAATGCTGCTCTAACAAAGAGAAGAATGTTCTTTTCAGGGATTTAACTTTTTTAAGTCTTTAAAATGTCAGGATTCAGAAATTAAAGTCAGACTTTGGAGATTAAAGTCAGAATTGAGGGATGGATTTAGAAAACAGAAGGGTAGAAGGAAGAATCCAGATATTAAAGTCATAATTCTGGTTTCAGAATTTAAAGCTTAAAATCAGAATTTGAGAGAATAAAGAAGCCAGAATTCAGAGATTAAAGTCAGAATTGAGAAAAAAAAAACTAATTCAGATGCACGATTCAGAAAACAGAAATTAAAGTCAATATTCTGATTTAAGAGAGCAAGAATTTAGAGGAAGAAAAACACATGCTCTTGCCAAAACAATATCAGTATCTGCATCTTTAAAACTCCAATATCGTGCATTTCTATAAGAATGTGAAATCTTTTTGGGCTCCGGATTAGTACTACTACTCAAGTCTGCAGAGCAAAAAGCTAAACTGGACCCATGTTCAAATTCAGACGGTGGTTCACAAGTTTGCTTTTAGTTTCTGAAACATAAAAACTAGACACGATCCAGTTTTGAGTGTCTGTAGCCTCACTTTAGTGTCCATAGCCCCAAATTGGTTTCATAGTGTTTGATTTTTTGTAGCATTTTATTAAAAATTTTAAGTTCTGGAAACACGACAATCGTAGAAATGAATAAGAGCTTATCAGAGCACTACTCCTTAATTAAAGTTCCTGATTAATTCTTTGTAATTTGGTTTGAAAAACTATATATTTGGCTCAAACATACTTTGTGCTGATGTGTTATTTTCCTGTCAGGCTTGAGACGCTTGAATCTCGACGTCAGATTAATCTCTGCCGGATGATTCTGTTTTCGCTCTCAGATCAGAATGTTGTTTTATCACCTGCTTCATGCTCATATATGTCTGTTTTATTTTACTCGGTGCAATCCGGTCCAATGCGATGGTCTTGAACGGTCATTGAATTGTTTCTGAATGTTTCTCTGCAGCACTTTACCCAGGAGGGGGTGGGAGCGAAGCCCAGAGGTGTTTGTGTTGGGATCAAGTCCCAGTGATGACGCTGGATTATATGTTTGTAAATGAAAATGAAAATGAAAAACCACTCTGCGATCCACAGGACTTTTACATTTACAACACCCCAGATGCAGGAATATTTTGTTCCAGATTGTTCTTTTTAAATAAAGTAGCTCCTCTATAATAAACTCGTCATTAAATGCCGCAAAATCATAAACGTGCTCATCATAAACATTAAAAACATTTACAACCTGCTGTGGTGAAATGAAAATGTATTACTGGATGGATGTTTGAATAAAAAAAGTTCAATAAAACCGTGTCAATTGTCATTTGTGATGGATGGGATATAAACATAAAGACAACTGTCAGATTTTCCATGAAAGCAAACAAAGAAGTAAATCTTCCTTTTCTGGGGTGCTGGTTTGGCGGAGTGGTTAGCAACCAGGCACCCCATGGACATGCTTCTGCCGGTCCAGGTTCGTATCCGGCCTGTGACCAGTTTGCAGAGTGTCTTCCCCTACTCTCTCACCCCCTTTCACAAGCCTATCCACTGTCTCTCTCCTATCAATAAAGGCACAAAATGCCAAAAAAATACATTTAAAAAAAAATCTTTCTTTTCTCTTTTGGGTCATTCTACAGAAACGTGGATTTTTGGGATGGCAAAATGTCTTTTTTTTTTATTTCTTTTTTTAACATTAAAACTTCAACTACATTGTTATATATGCCATTGACTGTATGAATACACATAAATGAAAGCTTGATGATTTATTGTTTTTTTGGTACATTTATCACAAAACACTGTTTAATAAAGTTTATCCACACATCTGATTGTCACTGGTGTTCCTGATTGTTACCCATAAGAAAGGTAACACCAGTGACAGTTTAACAAAAAATGCCCTTTGACAAAATGTTTGCTGCAGAGCATGACACAGCATGTTACTAATCTGATCTATTCTCTAAAGTATGTCTTCTAAATACATTTGTATTTGTTTGTTTGCAATTCCCTGCCAATAAAGTTGGTTACACCAGTGACGTCGACTAAAAGCTTCATTATGAAATCATGAGATAAATGTTAATATTTCTGAAAACTGAAACAGACAATGTTCTTACCAGGGTCCCTCTTCATAGATCTTTAAGAATGAGGTCAAAGGAAGTCAAGTGATGTCATCAGAGTGATTTCTTTTTCCAAAATAAAACTTTTGTCACATGGTAACACCAGTGACATGACTGCAGGGGACGACTACTTCACAATATATCTTATTTATACAGATATATCTTATACTTATTTGGCATTTTGTTTTAAAATGTAATTTATAGCATATATTTGATAGTTATTTATACATTTTTGTACATTTTTTCTCCAGAAAAACATATTTTTAAACTCAAAATACAGCACTTTCTCTCCATCAATGACTGTGGGGACGAGCACTTTTGTTGTGGCTGGGGTTCTAAATAATTGATTAAAAAGCAAACATTACCAAGCTGACGGCTCCAAATTGTGTGATAGCTGAAATAATTTGTTTTTTAAATAAAATACTAAAAAAAATCAAACACAAACTGTTTTCTACAGGAGTAATATATCTCTTAAGGCTAGGGACAGAAAAATGCATGTTTCTGTAGAATGAGCCTTTTAGTCTTTGAAAGAAACCAACCTTTTTTCCCCAAATGCAGTGTTTCATTATATTTATTTAAGAAACAATGCTGTTAATTATAGCCTCTCTTTAATCCCTAGCAAAGAATTGAAAGAGCCATACAGGTGATTAAGGATTTATATTTCTAAAAATTAATGTTTATGTTTATGACAGAGTTTTTTTTTCTTTTTTGTCAACATATCATTAATATCCTGAAACTCTTTATGAAGCTGTGTTTAATGCATTGGAAAAAAATAGTAAAAGAAATAAATTTATATTCTCAAATCTGTTTAATATCTTGTGTCATACATGGAAGAGCCTTTACGCGTTTAATTCTACATCTAACTCATGAAATACTGCATAACAAGCATTCAAGTTTAAATCTAAATGTTGGAATTATACTTTCTGACATGTGTTACTTTAAAATTTATGCAATCATTATAATTTGTGTCATATAAGTACAGTTCATTTCCACGAAATGAGAGAATACTAATAATAGTGAATAAAAAGGGAAATAAAGTAATGTGGTCCCCTTCGTAACAAAGATGTCCATCCCTAGTACTGACCTAAAGTTTAAAAGTGAAAGCACAATAATGTGTTTTTAAAAAAATTTATTAATTAAAAGAACATCATTTGGTAAGATTTTTCTTTGTGAATGTTTAAATCTATTTGCTTCAGGATGTTTGGGGCAAAGCATTTACAAAATTAGTTTTCAGTCATTTATGGTGTGGTCCTTTTTGGTAAGTCCTCTTGTTTTAGAGTGGTTTAGTATGAATTTAATAAATATACATTTAGAAAACCACATCATTTTGCATTCTCTTTTAAACTTAACTGCTGTTTGGTCATATGGTTTTAATTAGTGCTACACAGACAAATATGTAACATTTCCACCCAAACTTACCCATGCCACTCCAAACCTGTAAAGAAAACAAACCTTTCAACACAAGGACAGTTTCCTAGAATAATTTTATGTGTGCTAAAAAAGTTAGATATGAATGTTTTCCACATTTTGTTGAATATTTACAACAGTGCACAAATAAACAATGTCAACAAACACGAGGACAGCAAGGATGAACAGAGGAAATAAAAGAGGTTGTAGTAATAAAACCAATAACAGTCATAATAACACAGTGAATAGTGATAATAGTGTTGTAGTTTACTTAATATGTGACACAAAGTTGTCTGCTTTTTATACTTGGTGCATTTTATTGGTCAATCTCTGGTTTGGTGTACATTGTTTAGCACTTCATTTATATATTTAGCATTAAATATGAATGTACAAATCTCCTGTCAAAAAGCTTTAAAGATGGGATTTTAAAAATTTAGATCTGTTGATATCAAATTCTGCCATTATTGCAGGTTTTCTCTCCTTTTGATCCGTTTGTTTCCAGAAAAGTTGTGTGATGACAAGAGAAGAAAATGTGTTTCTGTGTTCCAAGTTCCAGAAAGAGCGTTAACCTTGTTCTATGGACTTGGAGCAAATTTGTGGATCTATATAAATATTCCATAAACTGGTCTTTTCTTTGTCACATTCCCTGTTATGACTCCACTAAAGCATGACTCACAGAGCAATAACCTCACAGAGGGGTGTGGTGCTGTGCTGGTTTAGTGGCATGTTGTAACAAAACTGCTTATTTTTAATTATTTTGACCTGTTAGAATGAAGTTAACTACATTTATTTGTCACCTTTATACAGTCATTTGTAATAACTGTTTATTATCTCTCATGTTCCTAATGTTTTGTCCTGCCTGGTGGTGTGCTACCTCCAGACCCAATGACAACCCTGGGCAGTGTCCTTGGACTTTTTGATGTTCTCCCCGCCCCCTTTTCCTACTGACGCGCTCTGATTGGATTAGCGTGATGACATATTCCGGCCGACGTGTCAACTGCCACTGTGATTGGCTGAGATCCTCTGACCTCGGTGGAGAGCCCGCCTTCTCTCCGGCAGAGGACAGGTTCAACATGGCGGCGTCCCTGAGGTGCTTTCTTCGCTCGGGCAAAGTATGTAAATATTCTCGGATATTCCTTCAGTACTTTAAGTTTATTTTAAAAGAGCAGTTCAAAAGAGTTAACTTATATCTGAACGTCACATCTCCACCGCAGAAGTGCTGGTAAGCAGGTCAGCAACACAAAGCCTCTGTTTAGGAGCAGAAGTGTGAGTTTCTGTGCTTTTGAGCATGTATTTCCCTTCCATCATCTACACCGTAAGCACAGCGAATATTGTACTGAAACGTGATTTGAAAAAAATCGTGAATGAAATTGGAATTGCAATATCTGGCAGAAGAAAAATCGTACTTAGATCTTTTCCTAAAATGGTTCAACACTAGTATCTGTATTGGTAGTTATGAGTTCTAAAATATTGACTTATTGAATATCTACAAAAGTCCAACATTATGCATTACTAGTTGATGCAAAGGTGTCAGAAGGACATCATTGGGGGAAATGATTCTGTCTAAAGAAAATATACAAAAAGAAATCACTGGCCGTGCATATTTTTACTGGGCAAGAAATTGATCTTATTTTTGCATCTCTTCTTTTATTCACTTAATCAGATCATACTTAATAAAACTCCACAGACTGAGGTGTTTTACTGGTTTAGGAAATACAAAATTTTTTCGAGGTTGATTGTGTCAAAATGAGAGAAGCTTAATGGTCTCGCCTCAGTCATGAGCAAGAACACTGAGTTTCACAAAGTGTGTTTGCAACATTTGGACAAAGTGAGTTAAAGTGGTGAGTATGGCTGAACAGTGAATTGCAAATTAGATTAAATTGCAATATGGCTTGTTGCAATTTTCAGATTGCAGACAGTGCAATATTTTTAACCAAAATGTGTTGAATATTTTGGCATTGTGATGTAGTTTCTTGCAATTTAATGCCTATTTTAACCTTTTTTAACCCAGTTTTTGCATCTTTATGCCTATCTTGCTCCCATTCATCTTTTTTTTGGCCACTGTCAGACCATGTTTGGAATTTTTACATGGTTTTTGAAATTTAATCCCAATTTTGCTGCCATAATCAATTTTCCTTAGTCACTTTTGAATTTTTTTGCCTTTTTTTTTTTGCAATTTCATACCTATTTTGCACCTATTAACTTTTTTCCGCTTTCATACCATTTTTTTTACCCAGTTTTTACAATTTCATACCTATTTTGCTTCTGTTCTTCACTTCTCCACTTTTTCTCAAATCTTTTATCCTTAGATTAATTTAATGTCATATTGGTTTTACTATAAAAAGATCTACTGCTTATGTTTGTTTAAGAATACATAAGATGAGGAACATTAAAACAATTGCAGAGTAAATCACAATATTGAGGAAAAATATCGCAATTAGATTATTTTCTCAAATCGTTCAGCCCTAGTGGTGAGGAGTGAGGATTTCCTTGTCTTTGGCTATTGATGTTATTGTCAGATAAAGCACGTCTTTTTGCTTTAATGGATAATGTATAAGCACTGTCTGCTTCATTTGTAAGGTTAATTACTGGATCAGGTTATTATAAAGCCATTTTGAAGCTTTATTTGATCTTTATTCTTATGGTTTTGCTGCAGACAGTCTCTTTCATTATGAGCCTTCTGCCTTTACAGAGTTTGGATTATCAACATGTAAAATCACCCTCATGATACCAGAAAAGCCCTAAAGCTAGAGTACAATTGGCACGACATTTTCCACTGTTTGTAGTTGATACTTAATTCCTGTTACTCTGTCTTTTGAAGAGTTAAAATGTCATATCTGCTCAAACTGTTTCTTTTTGCAGGTGACGGTCCGTGATGCCCTGAACCAGGCGATGGACGAGGAGCTGGAGAGGGACGAGCGAGTGTTCCTGCTGGGTGAGGAGGTGGCTCAGTACGATGGTGCCTACAAGGTGAGGAGATGCTGTAGAAGTGGTCATGAAAGATAGTAGGGCTGAACAATTAATTGCAAATTAGATTAAATCGCAATATTGTTATGTAGTTTTTTGCAATTTCATGCCTGTTTTTTACCTCTATTCATACACTTTTTTCCCACTTTTGGACCATTTTAACCTTTTTTTTAACCCCGTTTTTACAACTTTATGCCTATTTTGCACCCATTCATCTTTTTTTGGCCACTGTCAGAACCATTTTTGGAATTTTTGCATGTTTTTGAAATTTAATTTTAAATTTAAATCCTAATTTTGCTGCCATAATCAATTTTTTCTAAGCCACTTTTGAATTTTTAGCCAATTTTCCCCCTTCTTTGCAATTTTGTACCTATTTTGCACCTATTTATTAACCTTTTCCCGCTTTCATACCATTTTTACCCAGTTTTTACAATTCCATACCTATTTTGCTTCTGTTCTTCACTTCTCCACTTTTTCTCAAATCTTTTATCCTTAGATTAATTTAATGTCATATTGGTTTTACTTTAAAAAGATCTACTGCTTATGTTTGTTTAAGAATACATAAGATGAGGAACATTAGAACAATTGCAGAGTAAATCGCAATATTGGGGAAAAATGTCGCAATTAGATTATTTTCTCAAATCATCCAGCACTTAAAGATAGTTTGGCACACAAATTCTTGGACTTATTTGAGTTTTCACCTTTTGGAGAAACTGGTGATATGGTTGTTAAAAATAATTGTAATTGCTTGTCGCCTCTTTTTGCCTGTTCATGGTGTAAACTGTCTGAAGCTGTGGATTTAACTTGGTGAAGCTAGAAAGCAGCAAATTGGGGATAAAACAGCTGAATTAATACTATTGTATTCTAATACCTCACAACTCTATTTAATGTAGTTCTGTTCCCACTTTTATAAGAACAGCTTGACCCTCAAATGTTATCAGAGCCACAACAAAACAAGTCTGTTCAAGGAGACTTGGGAAAAGTCCCGGTTAAGAAGAAATCAGTCCTGTGAGAATACAGTAACAATAAAACAAACTTTGATTATACGTGCCAAAGCAAAAACTGCAAAGAAAAAAGTCCATATACAGGAAGGTAAAACCAAACTGACTATGAAGTAAGAATTGCATAATTTAGCTGTGTGGCAACAGCAGCTTAGTCAGCACCTTTTTATGATCCAAGTCTTTTTATTGTTTTTCATCTTTATTATAGAACCATAAAATCCAACAAAAATTCAGAAACAAACACAAAAAACAAAGAAACACAAGATCAAATTAACCCCAGGAAACCAGACAGTAATACATTCTGTTAATATAACACATATTGCCAAATATTAAACAGAAGTAGTACATTGAAATTGAAATCTTTACATTATATTTTCAGCATCTGTATCCTCCACAAAACTCAGGAAATGCTGTAAAATGTCTGACTAGATCTCCTGAAATTGACACATTACTTCCCTGATCAAGTGATTAAATTTGTTTATTAATGTTCCCTAAAACTGTAGCATCAAGTGAATCCCTTGCCATATTTATTGTTTTGATTTGCTTTTTATTATCTTAAATATTTATCTTGAATTTGTATTTATTATGACGTGTGCTGCTGACGTCTTGGCCAGGTCACCCTTGTAAATGAGATCCTGAAGTCAGTGTTTTCTTTCTGGTTAAATAAAGGTTGAATAAAAATATAAGATAAAAAAATATGGTGGAGCAGAGTCCTGTCATTTGAGCCAAATCAGTCGCCTAGCTGGGACAGAACTGAAGGATAGTAGACACATTAATGAGCTTCTACCTTTTGGGCTTTTTAAAAATCTCATCTTAAACTCACAACCTTATGTGTGTGATTGTTTTATTTAAGTGTGACCTTTAATGTCACATTCATCATCTCAGGTCTGATGACTTTAATGCCATTTTAGAAAGAAATACAAGGAAATTAGAAAAATAAGTCCAGTTTTACAGTGTCATTCTCTGATCTTATTGTTTGTGTTTCTTTGTGTGTAGGTGAGCAGAGGTTTGTGGAAGAAGTACGGAGACAAGCGCATCATCGACACTCCGATCACAGAGGTGAGACGTCAAACATTCGTCCTTTATCAGAACTCGACTTTATAGACCCGATACTTTGGAGAAATCTGCTGCTGCTTGATAACTCCTCTCCTCTCTCTCGGCTGCAGATGGGCTTTGCTGGCATTGCAGTTGGAGCTGCTATGGTGAGTCTAATTATCCACTTTTCATTACAATAAATGAATCTGTGGCAGCACGTAAGCTTTGTGTTCCTGCTTGTATTTGCAGTTATTAATTAAAACTTAAAGGGACTGTGAGGAGTTTCTAAGTAATTACAAAAAAGTCTCACTTTTAGATATCTGCCTGATGGAAATACACACTTTAAGTTGAGTTTTATAGCATCAAAATAGGTTATCTATAAATGCTATTCCTTAGCTTTGCAGTCGGGTCGGATAGAGCTGGACTGGCCTGGATACTCAACTTTTGGAACGAGACAATTAAAACTAGAGCAAATTTATATTATTCAGACACGTCTTAGAGCACCGGGCTGTAAGTAGAGATATATAGCCGGCTACAAAACTACGATACTAAGTTTTCCAAAAATTGCTCGTTGTCACACATCAAAAACTACCACTACGTAACTAGAAAGAGATACATTACCTCGTTGCTTTGCATTCTGTAAGTTGTTGAAAAAAGAAGTTGTAAAGCAATGCAGAGTTCTGAGGAAGGTCCGAGCTGCATTCATTAGCATCACAACAAACGCACGCTTTGGCTTGGGTCTTTCGGTTCGTTCCAGTTGTAGTCAGAAGTAGGAATTTCCTACTGGGAACTCGGTGAAACCTCGCCACCCCTGAGCTAACAACAGCTAACAATAGCCTGGTAGATCGGCATGTTTTTTTCCGACTTCAACTGGAACGCTGATAAGTCGGAGATGATGTCACTCCCAGTTCTGAGGTTACTGGAACGCAGCATTACGACAGTCGGCGCACATGCTCATGGGTAGCAGAGTCTTAATTTTGTCGGCTGTAATAGATTCTCCTCATAGCACCTTGAATTAAAACTTAATTTCTGCTTTTATGGTGTTTTTTTTTCCAAATATAGTTTTAATTTTAACATAGAACAATGAACATATAGAGCAGGGCTATTTAATTAGAAATTCAGTTGGGCCAGATTTTCAGACTTAGGACATGAGCTGGGCCGGACATGTTTGTCAGACAGTGAGCAAATTTAACCACGTAAAAGAAACACAAATAGATAACTAACACACTGGATCTTTATTCATTTATTACCACATACAAAAGGACATAAACTCAATAAAGAGCAGTGCTTAAACTAAACTTCTGCTCAAATACTGTTTCCTTAAATTTTACACTTCAAATTGATAACTTCAACATGTTAAACAGGTAAATACAGGCACATATTAAGGTGTGTAAGGACATAAAAAGTGCAGATTAAACACCATCTTTTGGTCACATTTGAAAGTGCATTAAAAGAAACTTAATTAACAGCAACCTTTCAGAATGTGTTGGATTCAATGTCTGTAATAATGTTGGAATTTTGTAAGATCTCGACAGTGTTTGTACATTTTTTTCTGTTTTTCTCGCCAGACCTAGGTCCAAATCACTTTGATTTTGGGCCACTCGAGGGTTGCTGAACAGGGCTGATATAGAGCCTAAAACGGTTTAAAAACACACATACCAGCCAATATGTATATTTTAAACTTGCATTCCTTAGAAAAAAATCATATAACGTGCAACTGATCACTTATGTATAAATTAAATGAATAAATAAATACTTAAAAGAAATAAAAATTAAATGATGTTTTTCTCTCTGTCCTTCAAACTAAGGGAGTGAGAGATGGAATATCAAAACAGGTTGAATTGATCAGTCAAAGTTAAAGTGTAAAAACCAAAATGAAAATGCATGTGCAGCATTTCTACAGATGTTTTCAGATGTCTTTACAAATTCAGCTTGTACTCTGATCTTAAAACTAACTCTCAAGTCCTGTTTTATGATCAGAAAACTTGGTTATTGATAAAAAAATGTCCCAGATTCTAGACATTTATTTTATGACAACCTTTTTCTCTCTCTAACATGATTCTGTCGTCTCCTCTAGGCCGGCCTGAGACCCATCTGTGAGTTCATGACCTTCAACTTCTCCATGCAAGCCATCGATCAGGTCATCAACTCTGCAGCAAAGACGTACTACATGTCAGCCGGTCTGCAGTCGGTGCCCATCGTCTTCAGGGGCCCCAACGGAGCGTCGGCCGGCGTGGCTGCTCAGCACTCGCAGTGTTTCGCTGCATGGTTAGTTCACTTTAAAAATATTATTGTTGAATATTAGTGAGTGAGAAGTTACTCTTGGTAAAGATCAGACATTAGACACCTTCCCCTTAATCTCTGTTACATGTTTGACTTAAGTCCCATCTTTGTACTCCAATAGACTTATCATAAAAGAAAATTATATGGACTTCTGAAATATATACATGCATTCACTTACAGATATAAATACCTCTCTGGTTACCTACTCATATCCATCTATACTTTAACATCCACACCCTTATATACACCTATATACAAGCAGATATCCATAAATTCATACCTAAGTGTACATTTCCATGCATTGTGTATGCATACATGACTGTATACGTACTTTCCTTTGCACACACATTGGTTTTGTCTGCTGTTAATAGTAGTTAAAGTAAAATCTCTCTACAACCTTTTTTTTAAATATTTATGCACCTAGTTTAAAACACTCATGAGTCTGCTGCAGAGTCAATCGCTACAGACCTCCAAACTTCATGTGGCCTTTAGATTAGCTCAAGAACAGTGCAGAGAGCTTCATGATGGGTTTCCATGGCCGAGCAGCTGCATCCAAGCCTCACATCACCAAGTGCAATGCAAAGTGTTGATGCAGTGGAGTAAATCACACTGCTGGACTCTAGAGCAGTGGAGACGCGTTCTCTGGAGTGACCAATCACGCTTCTCCATCCGACAATCTGATGGACCAGTCTGGGTTTGGCTGTTGCCAGGAGAACCATACTTGTGGGACTGCATTGTGCTAAGTGTAAAGTTTGGTGGAGGGGGGATTATGGTGTGGGGGTGTTTTTCAGGAGCTGGGCTTGGCCCCTTAGTTCCAGTCAAAGGAACTCTGAATGCCTCAGCACACCAAGACATTTTGGACAATTCCATGCTCCAACTTTGTGGGAACAGTTTGGAGCTGGCCCCTTCCTCTTCCAACATGACTGTGCACCAGAGCACAAAGCAGGTCCATAAAGACATGGAGGACAGAGTCTGGTGTGGAGGCCAGTCAACTTGACTGGCCTGCACAGAGTCCTGACCTCAACCCGATAGAACACCTTTGGCATGAACTAGAGCAGAGACTGAGAGCCAGGCCTTCTCGTCCAACATCAGTGTGTGACCTCACAAATGCTCTTCTGGAAGAATGGTCAAAAATTCCCATAAACACTCCTAAACCTTGTGGACAGCCTTCCCAGAAGAGTTGAAGCTGTTATAGCTGCAAAGGGTGGACCGACGTCATATTGAACCCTATGGATTAGGAATGGGATGACACTTAAGTTCATATGTGTGTGACGGCAGAAGAGTGAAGACTTTAGTCAGTGTAGTGAAGTAATGCAGCTGTCAGTGATGCTGTTTTCTGTCTGCAGGTACGGTCACTGTCCAGGCCTGAAGGTCGTCAGTCCATGGAACTCAGAAGATGCCAAAGGTCTCCTGAAGTCGGCCATCAGAGACGACAACCCAGGTAAGACCTACAAATATAATCTAAAACCAAACGTGGTTTAAACGTCATATTTAACCACAGATTTTTTTTCCTGGAAAAAGCATGAAAAATGTGGTGTGTGTTTTGATTGAGTGCATATTATAAATGAGAAATTACGGTTAATAGACTGAAAACGAAGATTCTTTTATTTATTTAAGAGATTAAAAAGCAGCGAGGAGCTGATGACCTCCACAGGTAAACATGAGATTAATCCACAGGTGATTGGGTCGTGACAACAGCCATTATGTTTAATAAAAATCCAGCCAATACCGATCGATATCCAGCACTTTAGTCAAAATGACACAGAGCTTAGATTTTATTTTCCTAAGTTCATGATCTCATCCAGCAGAAGAAATACTTTTACTTTTTCTGTCATTTTTCATTGATAAAGTTCTGATGCCACTCTTAATACACAAAATCCATGTCTTTGTTTTTACTGAACTCTGCCTGTTTCTTGTTTTAGTTGTGTTTTTGGAGAACGAGTTGATGTACGGCGTTCCCTTCGAGATGTCGGAGGAGTCACAGGCCAAAGATTTCACCATTCCCATCGGCAAGGCCAAGATCGAGAGGCAAGGTGAGAGTCCATCTGTTTATTATTACTTTTTCAGTGGGTAGTGTTAGCCTGCCTATGCCTGCAATCATAAGATAAACACTTCAGCAACTCTAACTGGTCCTGTGTGCTTGTTGTGACCTTTTTTTTTACCATAATATGTTACTTTATTTTCTACTATTATCGTATTATCTTCTTCTACTCGTAAACAAAGGCTTGGTTTAATTTAGTGCTGCAGCTATCGAATCTTTTTTTAATCGATTACTCTATCAAATTTCTGTCGATTAATCGGATAACTGTTACATTGCGCTCCCTGCTATTTTTTTTTTATTTTACATTGAATCACTACACATTATTATTATTAGTAACACACAAAACAGAAAAGCCAGGTCACTTAAATTAACAACTTATTTTTCTTATTTGGAACATTCTGAGCATAAATGGGATCTCAAAATCAAAATCTATACTTTTATTTTTACTCTGGGCCATATTTTGCTTTTTTCAGTATTTTTTTTAAGTTTGGTTATTTTTATTTTATTTGTATTCATGCTTGTCTGTTTTTGCTAAATTATTGCCTTTACTACTGTACCATATTGATGATCTAATTTTTTTTACTTTATTACTAGGACCAAATAATCTCATACTTAGATACTAAGATCATTTAACTAGCTAATGGACATTTCTATAACATATGAAAGCATTCCCTACACCTGCTTCCTCTACTCACTGTCAGTGTTTCCTCTTCTACTCTCTGCAATCAAATTAAATGTAAAGTTATCGGATGTGAAAAGTATGTGAACAAAATACACATGATTCTGGACAAGTAGCCTCCGCATTGATTTATGTTCTGAACCAGCCTTTACACGGAGCCATAATCAAAGTAGGTTATTTACTCGCCCATATCTCAGTTATTGATCACATTAGCTGCTTCTGTTGATGTATCATGAGTGTCATCCTGTTGTGTCACTCTGACGCACAGACCGGATGTTTACTGTTGACGTGCTGCAGCATTGATGACGTGCTATTATCCCAAGCTACGTGCTAAGCTAACTCCATTTGACATCAGACACACTGCACTGTGTTTTCTTTTCGTCCCTTCTTGTAGTGACCACACACTTGGGACACTCTCTCTGCCATTTCTTCTGCGGACTCTCTCCTTTCTGTCCCTCTCTTTTCTCTTCATTATTTTAAAAGCTGCGCAGCAGCGGAGGTAGCAGGCATGGTGTGCCACAGAAATGACCGTCCGTGTCAAACACCGAGCACGGTCATGAATGAGTTGAGTTTCTTACACAGTTCCTTTAAGCACTCAACAAGCGCACAGGATTGTTCAGAGTTGGTGAGGAGTTTATCTGAAGACTGCAGGCAGAGGCAGGCTAACACTACCCATTGACTCCCAGTGTTTGAGCTAAGCCAATTAGCAGTGGGCGAGCTCTGCCCATCTCTTCCATCTTCCATGTCCCTCCACCTCCAAACAGCCCCCACTGGAGTGTTTTAACTCATCTTAAGACCCATTTTTATTCCTTGGCGTTTAAATTGTGTATGTTTTGTGGTCCTTTGTGTCTTTTATTTGTTTTACTACATGTTTTATTTATTGCATCGTTTTAGAGTTATGCCCTTATTTCATTATTTATTGCCTATTGTTATATGGAAATGTTTGTTTTGTATTGTTTTATGTTTTTATGACTGTATACAGCATTTTGGAGGTGTTTTTGTTGTTTTTGGAGATGTTTAAATAGGCTATTGAAATAAAGTGGATTGGATTGATTGCTGTTTGCACAGTCAAGACTGGAATCTATCTGCTTGTCATTGACTAAGGAGTGAGACAAGACATCAAAACAAAAAAAAGTTGGAGTGTTCCTTTAAATTCATCAATACAATAAATATTTATTTAAGGAAATCGTTTCCTCCTAAAAGTTGTTATAGTTCTTTGGATTTAGGGGTGCTGGGTTGGGACATCCGGGAGCAGAGATGTGGCAGGAAGCAGGAACTGTAAGGTCCAGTCTGCCGCCATAGTGATGTGATTATCCTACAAGGTGGTCTGAATGTCAGTGATCCATCCCTCTGATTCTCCAGTGTTTTTTGTCTCCGTCTTTTCTCCAGGGAGTCACATCACTCTGGTCAGCCACTCTCGGTACGTCGGTCACTGCCTGGATGCTGCAGCCGTCCTCGCCAAGGAGGGAATCGAGTGTGAGGTAAAGGCAAAAGACATGCAGCACTTTCCTTAGAGAGATACATCCATGGCTGCAGGATCATTTCTTTTTTTAATGATGTTTTTATTTAAACAAAAAAATGTAAACAAAGTTGATCATTTTCTTCTCATTTTTACATGAATAGTAGTTACAGGGCTCACGATACAAAATAAAGATTATAGAAAATCCCCAGCAGTAGGAAGTTGTGCAAAAATCTCATTTTCTTTATTTTCTTCCTAATGCAGACATTTTTTTCCCTTATTTAGACTACAGTGCAAATACAAAGATAAAATCTCAATAAAAAGTGCTTTGTTGTTGTAACAATCAGGATAAGTACATTCTTGAATGAAAGGAAAACAAACAGCAGTCCTCAGAGCTGCAGTTTAGACCTATAAATGTCTGAACCGTGAACTATAATATTTAGCCTATAACAGTGCAGATACTTCTGATCTTCAAGTATGATCAAATTCTGTCAACTCAACAGTAGATGCAAAAATCAAATATTGGCTTTTATGCAGACTTAAACAAACATACAGTTGCTGCCTGTCTCCAGTTCAAAGTAGTTGGTAGTTGTACTCAATGCAGCCAAAATAGGTCCACACAACCGATTTATTTGTCGAAGGAGCGTCAGCTAATTCCTCGACCTCGTCTTCCTCCATTTTGAAGAGAGTGTTTTGCTACGGTAGGCGAGGAGGGTAAAAAATCACCTCCTCGCCTCTTAGCGTTTTTTTAATTTCGTGCTTTAATTTCGTGGCACGAAATTTAGTTATACTTAAACCCCAAATACTTATAATGCAAAGTCCAACTCAATTATATAGATAGAGAGAATAATATGCATAGTGTACAATACAAAAGTACGCTTAAAAAGGCATGTACCCCACTCACCCATCCCATGAGTTAAGTTTGTTCAAAAATAAAGAAAAATAGACTAGAAAAGCACTCGGAGAGCACAGATCTCCGCCAGCGCCACAGTCCTCACCCATATTGTGTTTTTCACCATAAATATTAGCCCTACCTTTATTTCATCTAAATATTTAAATTCCTTGACCATGAAAACATACCATTAGCAATTGGATTCATCATGATACCTATTTTAGTAGAGTAGTTATTCACGAAAATCACATTTTTTGTCATGGCCGATCCAGACGGTGATACGGATCAGTCCCAAAATCTAATCATTTGTTCCTTGTTCCAATCCGGACATTTCCTGAAAATTTCATTGAAATCCGTCCTTAACTTTTCGAGTATGTTGCTATCAGAAAAACAATCTACCAAACAAAATAACAAACAGACTGGCAATAACATAACCTCCTGGTGGAGGAAATAAAGTATTAAATGATAGTAATAATAATAGTAATATATAGAGATGAAAGTAATTGACTAAGATAAATAGATAGATACAGGTCAAGTACACAAGAAATGCAAAGTATTTCTTTCAGCAGCATCAATCCTAAGCTAGAACATCGTGGGTCCTTTCTGCAGCATGATTCTACGCTCTTTGTGTGTTTCAGGTGATTAACCTGCGAACCATCCGTCCGATGGATGTGGAGGCGATTGAGGCCAGTGTGATGAAAACAAACCACCTGGTGACCGTGGAGGGCGGCTGGCCTCAGTTTGGGGTCGGAGCTGAAATCTGCGCCAGGATCATGGAAGGTATTATGTTGCTGATTTTTGCAATCTTTAGTTAGTTTTTTCAACACCAGTGAAAAAGATGAACAATGATGATGTCTACAGACTTTATCAAGAAAAATACACATCACATGTGAGTCTGTTTTTAGGACTTATTCAGCAATATATTTTAACCAGCTGTTTATACTCTCTCTTCAAAACACTGGACTACATTTAAAAGTGGCTTATTAACACAGACTAAAATGAAGCATTTAAATTTGGGAAAAAAAATATTTTTGAATCAAAAAAAAAAATCGAGTTTTGAAAAAAAAAAAAAAAAGATTTAAAAATAGTCAAACAAATGATATTTATGTGAAACGATTTTTTCTTCCACCCCTATCTGGCAGGTTGTTCCAAAGTTGAGGAGCTCTGATGGAGAAAGCTCTGTCACCTTTGGTCTTGAGCCTCCACTTTCACCCTCTTAACACCTCAGACCACAGGATAGTCTTACAGGATAATCTTATAAAACAGAAAATAATCTAGAGTTTGTTGTTCATGGTCGTGAAGGTGGAAAGTACGGTGGCCCAGAAGGTCAATGGGAATAAACATTTCAAAAAGCGCAAAAAAAATTTCACAGAACGGAAAAACATTTCACAAAACACGAAAACGTTTAAGAATACACAATTGTTTTTGAAATATTTTTGTGTTTTAGCTTCTTATGTTTTGTATGTCCTTAAATGTTTTTTAATTTTGAAATGTTTTTTGTATTCTTAAATGCTTTTTGTATGTCTTAAATGTTTTTTCTAATTTGTGAATGTTTTTGTGTGTTCTTAAACGGTTTTGTGTATTTTAAATGTTTTTGTGTATTTCTTATGTTTTTGTGTCCTGTAGATTTGTTTTTAAACGAAACGTGTTTTGTGTTTTGTGAAATATTTTTGTGTATCCTTAAATGTTTTTGTGTATTCTTTAATGTTTTTGTGTGTTCTTAAATATTTTTGTGTATCCTTAAATGTTTTTGTGTATTCTTTAATGTTTTTGTGTGTTCTTAAATGTTTTTGTGTATTCTTTAATGTTTTTGTGCATTCTTTAATGTTTTTGTGTATTCTTAATGTTTTTGTGTGTTCTTAAATGTTTTTGTGTATTCTTTAATGTTTTTGTGCATTCTTTAATGTTTTTGTGTATTCTTAATGTTTTTGTGTGTTCTTTAATGTTTTTGTGTGTTCTTAAATGTTTTTGTGTATTCTTTAATGTTTTTGTGCATTCTTTAATGTTTTTGTGCATTCTTAAATGTTTTTGTGTATTCTTTAATGTTTTTGTGCATTCTTTAATGTTTTTGTGTATTCTTAAATGTTTTTGTGTGTTCTTTAATGTTTTTGTGTATTCTTAAATGTTTTTGTGTATTCTTTAATGTTTTTGTGCATTCTTTAATGTTTTTGTGTATTCTTAAATGTTTTTGTGTGTTCTTTAATGTTTTTGTGTATTCTTAAATGTTTTTGTGTATTCTTTAATGTTTTTGTGCATTCTTTAATGTTTTTGTGTATTCTTAAATGTTTTTGTGTATTCTGTAATGTTTTTGTGTGTTCTTAATGTTTTCATGTCCTGTGAAATATTTTTGCTAATTCTTAAATGTTTTTGCGCAATCTTAAATGTCTGTGTATTCTTAAATTTTTTCGTGTTTTGTGAAATTTTTTTTGCGCTTTTCTGAAATGTTGATTCCCATTTACCTTCAGGGCCACCGTACTTTCCACATTCACGACCATGAACAACAAACTCCAGATTATTTACTGTTTCATCAGATTATCCTATAAATTATAAAATTTAAAAAAAAAAAGTCCTTTTTGAAATGTTTTTTTCCCATTGACCTTCAGGGCCACCGTAGGAAAGTCAGGACCAGAGCAGCCCGATGATCCTTATGCACCCTGCTTTGATGATTTTATATCACTCAGCTCTTCTCTCAGAGTTGAGCTTTAGGAACAAAACTTTAAACTCCATCTTCGTGTCTTCGTGTCCTCAGGTCCTGCTTTTAACTACCTGGACGCTCCGGCCACCAGGGTGACGGGCGTGGACATCCCCATGCCATACGCCAAAATCCTGGAGGACAACAGCCTGCCGCAGATCAAAGATATCATGCTGTCTGTGAAGAAGACCCTCAACGTTTGAGACACACACATTCACACACACACACACACAGGACAGACCAAGCTGACCCCTCTTTGTCTTTTACGCACAGACGATGTAAACGTCGTCGGATCTAAAGAATCTAAACCACGTGTAAATAAAAGCCAAACGCTCCTTTAAACGCTCCAGAGGGACGTCTTTATCTCCTCAGTCGGCGGGTTAGAAACTCGACTGACCTCTGCGTGCGGCTCCGGCTGCACTTCACTTCCTCCCTTTCAAAATAAAATCCTCTTTCTCGTCAGATTTGGGAGTTTGAATAATAAAACTGCGAGTGAAACAAAAGAATGTACTCGGTTCATCTGCAGGTCAAAGAGCTGTCAGGGTCACTTTTTTTATTTTAAAGTATGTCAAAATTTTTATTTGTGTTCCCTTTTCACTGAAAATATTTAAACATAGAGCAGATTTAGACATCAAGAGTCGTCTAGTGCTCTAACAGATCTCCAACTTATTTATTCAATTCGATTATTTTTATTTTATTTGGACAAGTCCTCTTATTTAAACTGATGCCTTCCCTTTTTTTCCATATGAATAAATTAAAAAAGGGTCAAAGTGATCATTTTCTCTCTAAAGTAAGCACTCAGAAATATCTCATCCCTCTAATATTTAGCAGTAAAGTAAATCATTTCCAGGTTTCATTAATCCTGACTTTCTTCCACATTAATCTCACATTTCGCCCTGCAGATCGATGACAGTGAATTTGTGCTCCTCCTAGTTTTGTTGTTAAACTCTAGTCTCCAAACGTGTCATAACCAGTCCGAACTTTCACCTCAGACTCGGGTTTGTCTCTGCAATCATCAGCGAAGAAGAACGAAACATCCGAGTGCTGGAGGCTGGAGGAGTGTTGTTGGGAATATTTATTGTAGCTGCAGCAGCTCTGTGGATGTTTTTGTTGCTGTAAAATAATCTGTTACAGAAATAAAAACCTTTCAGTCCCTGAAACTGATACGACTGAAGCTTCTGTGGCTTTTCTGTCCCTCCTGTGATGACTCAGCTAAGCTCTTGTTCCCAGCAGGTTAAAGGAAATCCTTTTAAATTCTGTTTTTAAGTGTTGGCCAGTAATAAGGGTGTTTTTGGATTTTATATTGGTGTCTTATATTTTTGGGCAGGAGTACAAAGTTTCTCCTTTGCTAAAATAGACCTGTTCCTCTCATTGTGTTTTATATTGATGTGGAAAAAAGAAAATCCACATTTCTTTCTCAGTAAACACTTGTGTTTTTAAAATGTGAATATTCAGCAATAATAGTTAAAGATGCTGTGAGAAGTTTCTAAGTAATTACAAAAAAGTCTCACTTTTGGATATATGCCTGATGGAAATACACACTTTAAGATGAGTTTTATAGCATCAAAATAGGTTATCTATAAATGCTATTCCTTAGCTTCACGGTCGGGTCGGACAGGGCTGGACTGGCCTGAATACTCAACTTCAGGAACAAGACAGTTCAACTAGAGCAAATTTATATTATTCAGACACGTCTTAGAGCACCGGCCTGTAAGTAGAGATATATAGACGGCTACAAAACTACGATAGTAAGTTTTCCAAAAATTGCTTGTTGTCACACATCAAAAACTACCGCTACGTAACTAGACAGAGATACATTACCTCGTCACTTTGCATCCTGTAAGTTGTTGAAAAAAGAAGTTGTAAAGCAATGCAGAGTTCTGAGGAAGGTCTGAGCTGCATTCATTAGCATCACAACAAACACATGCTTTGGCTTCAGTTACGTCTTTTGGTGCGATCCAGTTGTAGTCAGAAGTAGGAATTTCCAGGTTCCGGAGTTGACAATGGAAGATGGATGCCCCCAGTGTGAACAGTTATTTAGCTCCTGTAATAATCAGTTTATTTGCACTTCTGACTGGGGTGTGTCGCTCTAGATCAGCTGTATACATAGTATTGTTAGACTTATATTTACAAAAATGCTGCCATAGTGATAATCACATTCTTCATACAACATCACAGGGCGTGCTAACAACAGCTAACAATAGCCTGGTAGATCGGCATGTTTTTTTCTGACTTCAACTGGAACGCCGATAAGTCGGAGATGTCACTCCCAGTTCCGAGATTACTGGAACGCAGCATTACAACAGTCGCCGTGCATGCTCATGGGTAGCAGAGTCTTTATCTCGCCAGTAATAGATTCTCCTTATAGCACTTTTAATTTGATGTACAGCATGACTATATTTATACATGCATAGTTCATTTTCTTAAGTTTTTGTTGGAGAGTTATACATGCATAGTTCATTTTCTTAAGTTTTTGTTGGAGAGCATGCAAGTTTTCATAAAAGTGGGTACTTTGGGGCTGAGCAGGTTAAATTAATGTAACTCTTATCGTCATTTAGTGTGGTTTCAAAAACAAATACGGATTGAAAATGAGCCTATGCACAAACTGACAGAGCCTACCATCATGAAAAGAGTGTTAAGTTTCAGTAATTTTGTTTAAAAATAGTGCCACAACTAGGGCTGTGTTTTAAAAAAAATCAATCTAATCAATTTAAATTGATTTTCCTTTAACTGGTTCATAATCGATCCATAAAATCCAAAGATTGATCTTTTAACTTGGGTAGTTTTTTCTTCTTTGGATGTGCAGAGAAGCAGCCTGTGGTATCAACCCTGCTAGTCTTGTGTGATCAGCGTTTAGCGTTGCTTTCTACTGAACAAGATCTCATGAGATGTTACTGCAAACAAACATGGTGGAAGCACTATATGGGCACCACTGGCAAGTTTAAAAGCTGATGTTTGGATGTACAGTATTTTAGATTTAACAAGTACAAAGGAAAATATGAGTTGGACAAAAAACAAGTAATATGCAGAATATGCATTAATGCATATCATTAAAATATGATTAATGTAACTGCTTTGGGTTTAGTTCTTCATGTTAAAACAATTTTTTATGATGTACCAGGTCAAAAGGTCACTTTTTAAATTTACAGCACTATTTTAACTAAGATATCCCAGACTGAATAAATATCAAATTGAATGGAATCGATTTGAGACCTTGTAATATCAAATTGATCCAGAAAATCTGAATCAATACCCAGCCCTAGTCACAACTTACAAGTATTACTAGAGTGAGTCAAGGAAAAAATCTATTTAATACCTCCGCCAGGGAGGTTCTGTTTTTGCCGTTGTTTGTGTTTTTGGTTTTTGTCTGTTAGCAACACTGGACGATTTGTTTGAAATTTTCAGGACATTAGTAATGACCCAACTTAAGAAGGATTAGGTTTTGGCGGTGATCCATGTAACAGACATTAACAAACAATCTGTCCGACTACTATTGATATCAACATGATCAGGAGTGCTCTATGTGGGTTTTCAGTGTCATGAATCATGATGGAAACTTTATCATGAACTTTTGCTTATGGATGTAACATCGATATGTGAGCTACGTTGTTGGAGGATTGTGCTCTCGGAGTGCTTCTAGCTTTTAAATCTTTGCTATAATACATTATTGATTTAATGAATATCCTTCTTAGTTCTAGTGGAACAAAAAACGACACATGGATCCAGTAAACATGATCAAATTCACACTCAAAGTAACAACAATGCACATAATCATGAGATTAGTAGATTTTTTTATTTTAGTTGGTTTTTTTCACTCTGAGTCTCCTCACAGCTCATATTTAAGAAGATCAGATTAGAGAAATACTAAAGTAAAGCTTTTAGGAGTTCCCTTAACCGTCACAAAGTTCCTCCAACTCCCAGAATGCCTTGCAGCAGTCCACCCCTCTCTCTTGTCTGATTGTGTGGAGGCTTGATGAGTCTCACGGAGCCGAGAGGTCGGACCGCCCCACCTCCGAGTGTCCCTTCAGCAGGCCGAGCCTCACCACCACCACCCTCCTCTTCTTCTGCTCATCGTCCTCCTCTTCCTCCTCCTGCTGCTGCCGAGCCTCCTGCATCTCCTTGGCCTTGCGTTTGCCCCTCTCCTTCCTCTTCTCCTGCCTCCTGGCTCTCTTCCTCCTCTTCTTCTCCTCCTCCGCCGCCGACTGCTCGTCCTCGTCCTCCATCGGCACCTCGTCCTGCACCTCGGCCTCTTCAACCTCCTCCTCCACGGCCATCTCAATCTCATGCACCTCTTCTTCCTCCTCCTCCTCTTCCTCCTCTTCTTCCTCATCGTCGTCTGCTTCAGCTTCCTCGTCCTCATCCTCTTCCTCGTCCTCCTCGATGTCGTCTTCCTCCACGTCGGCCATCTGTTCTCCCTTCAGCTGCATTTGCTTCATCTTGAGGCGTCCTCCGTTCTGTGACTGCGAACAGGAGATGAAGTCAGGAAGTAAAAGTTAAAATGATAAAACAACCTTTGGTAATTGTTTAGCTCCGGTTAATAAATTCTAAAGTTTATCGGACAGCTCACAAACGGAAGATGATGGATGGATGAACAGCATTTATATTTGGGTTTTTTTGTCAACACTTTGGGCTCTTTGATTGTAGTGTTGACACCATAAAGGGTGAAAAGTGAGCAAGAGAGCAGGTAAAGGATCTTCTCTACTGGATCATGAGGACGTGCAGAGTAGTGTTCATTTTGTTGACTTATTACTTTTGTCATAGTTTTTGTCAACAACCCTTTTTCACTTGATAAAAACTAGACAGTAACTAATAAAAACAAGTGCACATGGACAAAAACTAAATTAACTGACATTTTCATCAACAAATAAAAACTAGACTAAAATGTTGGACAGTCTTAAGCCAATCAGACCTAATTTGGTCATGTAGAAAGTAGAGACAAGTTAGGAATCTATCCAATCACAGCTGCTGTGGTTATGTGCAGTAAAATACCCAACATACTTAAAGCAGCACCTCTGGCGAGTCATCCTGAAATCTATGCAGCAGTGAGTAGACTGAAGTTTATGTTACTATATCCTACTTGTGTGTTTTTAAATAACTACTCACTGTAAATTTATTTCCAAAATATACATTTATTTATACTTAAAATATACATTTAAACAGTGGTGTAAAAAGTCCTTGAAGCCCATACTTGAGTAAAAGTAAAGATATCTTATATAAAATATACTCAACTAAAAGTGAAAGTCATTCATTAAAAAATCACTTCAGTAAAAGTCTTAAAGTAGCTACTATTTATTGTACTTAAGTATTAAAAGTAAAAGTACAAACAAAGAGAACAGGTACAAATAGTTGTTGCTCCCCCAGGCTTTATTCAGTTTAACAGGATTTCCGCAGACCCTTGAAAAGTCTTAAAAGGCATTGAATTCATCATTCTAAAAATAAGGCCTTAATTGGCATTAAAATGTCTTAAATCCAAATTTCAAAAGCCTTAACAATCTGAACACATTAGTAAGATTTATGTTAGTTTGAACTGAAAAAATATTTAGTAACATTTATCTATTTTTCAAAAAGAATTCACCGATTTACTCTCATGGCAACATCGTGTAATCACAATAGTGGAACTAACAAAACAGTGATGTGGTTGCACCAGGATCTTTTAGAGCAGATGCATGTCTTGGTTCTAACTACAGTGCGTTGAGAGAGAATTAAAAATGGTAAAAAATTGGCAAAAAAAAAAATCCAAAACTGGCTTAGGAAAATGTATTATGGCAGCCAAATTGCAAATTAAATTTGATGTAAAAATTCCAAAAATGGTTCTGACAGTGGCTAAAAAAAGATGAATGGGGGCAACTTTATGCAAGGCATAAGGTTCTAAAAACGGGTTTAAAAAGGTAAAAATGGCCCAAAAGTAGGAAAAAGTGTATAATAGAGGTAAAAAAAAAAGGCATGAAATTGCAAAAACAGGTAAAAAATGGTATGAAAGTGGAAAAAGGTTAATGAGTAGGTGCAAAATAGGTATAAAATTGAAAAAAAAAGGGAGAAAAAAATTGCAAAAATATAGGAAATATAGGCTTAGGAAAATTGATTATGACAATTTTGGTAATTAAATTTGATATTAAATTTCAAAATCAATGTAAAAATTCCAAAAATGGTTCTGACAGTGGCCAAAAAAAGTTAATGGGGGCAAAACAGGCATAAAGTTGTAAAAATGGGGTTAAAAAAAAAGGCAAAAAGTGATGCTTTGTTCGAAATAAACATTGGGTTAAAATTGCCTCTAACCCAGGTAATTCATGTGGAGTTTTTCTTTCGTTGTTTTGTTTGTTTCAATTGTGGTTCGTCGTTGACCTGGTCTTAAATTTGATTTCAGACGGCTTTAAAAAACTCTGAAAAAGTCTTGAATTTAACTTGGCTTGAGCTGTAGGAACCCTGATTAACTCTTCCTCCCTCCCTCAGCTCCCTTCACCTCTTACTCCCTCTCTCCATTCCTCCCTTACGTAAAGTCCACAATCTTGCGGTTCATCTTTAGCAGAAGTTGATTTTCAAAATTGCTTGAGTTCAGTCGTGCTCTTCGTGGGCTGAATACAAGTCCTGCAATGCCAAACAGTCGTTCACAGGCTGCAGAGGCAGGCAGAGGTGTGTTCAGCTTCGCTCAAGAGCACAAACAGTCCGTATGGTCCTCTTCAAAATAAAATGTGAAAATAAGTGTCATTTATATTCACATTTTATTATGTAGCGAGTAACTAAGTTGACAATTTAAATGTAACGAAGTAAAAGTATCATTTTTTAATTTTTAATGTAGTGAAGTAAAAGTGAAAGTTGCAAAAAACATATAAACTCAAGTAAAGTATAGATACTCCCATAACATACTTAAGTACTGTAACTAAGTACTATTACTTCGTTCCTTTACACCACTGCATTTAAAGTGCCTCCAGGTCAAAAAAATCAACTCTGTGCCCTGTAGTTTTATACACTTGTTTGATTTAACTATGAAGATAACAAAATGCCTGATCTAATGCTTGTTGTAAAAAAATAAAAATCTAATATTAAACTCAACTCTTGTTGTAAAAAATGTAAAAGTGTACAAAGTAATGAGAAAAGTGCCTCAAAGTGTGAATGTAAAATGAATGGGTCGAATAAAAAAATTAAAAAAAAACAGTTAAACTTGAAAAACTTTCAGGAAAAACGAATTGAATCGACTCGCCAACTCGATTTTTAAATCTTATAGATTTTTTGCTCAGGCCAATTAAAAACTAAAAGATATTTTAGGCAAAAGACCAGGGCTACAGTCAAATAGTCACCTCCTAAGCCCTTTCCTAACCACTCTTCCTTAACCTCAATGGAAAACATGAGGTTAAGGGAAGGAAAAGGGAGAATTCAGAAGGGCTTAGGAAAGGAAAACTGCTGTGCAGAGAGAACCCGACTACACTTTCACTACACTGCTGGAAAGTTAAGGCAGGTTTTGGTAAACTTTAGAAAGGATGAACAGCAGTGGGAACTCACATGGGCTGTGAGATTTGTTCGTCATTATTAAGTTGAATCCTGAAGCAGTCGGATAAAGCGCTGTTTATAAAAGCTGTTGCCGCAGAGAATTGTGGGACAGAAAAATCTCTTCTTCTTTTGTAAAGGATGGTCCGGTGTATCCTATGCTAAAAGAGATGCTAAAGGAAGCACTGAGCCACCTTTCCTAAACATTTAGACCATTCAATCAGCTCTTATCACGA
This sequence comes from Scarus forsteni, assembly GCA_036419115.1. NCBI lineage: Eukaryota > Metazoa > Chordata > Actinopteri > Labriformes > Labridae > Scarus > Scarus forsteni. The sequence goes on along the minus strand of JAZDUH010000103.1, from coordinate 3,419,251 downwards.
ACTACTTCTGGGTCATTTCACTGTTAGAAACCTTCGAAACAAAATAAAGGACGATTCGACTGCAGCCTGAAACTAAGTTAAAAGGTGCTGTCTTTACGATCACTGGTGCAGAGATAGGTGCTTCCACTCACCTCCTTCTTGTTGTTCCTGAGCCGGTGCAGCAGCAGCCTGACCGTGTCCTTGTTCTGGCACAGCCCCATGGTGTTCAGGGCCTCCAGGGCCGAGCTGGTGCAGCCCTGCAGTCGGAGCTCCGCCCCCAAAGCCGCCTGCAGGAAGTTGTTCTTCCAGACGTTCCTGGTGAAGAGCGGGATGGAGAGTGCGACCACCGTGCGGCGCTCCAGCAGCGTCTGAGCCTGCTCCTCTGAGAGCTGACTGCACAGACAGAGACGGGACAGAGGGTGAGCTCTGGGGGTCAAAGGGCAGCCCCGTCCGACTGAGTGACTCTGACTTACTGTCCGCTCTTGGAGAGAGCGCCGATGTCCGGGAACAGCGAGCTGAGGCAGGTGTAGACGAGGGGGGCTTTCTCCTGAGCCCAGTCCAGGCAGCGCCGCCACGGGAAGGCCGACAGAGGCCTCTTAGACGACACCTTCTCCTGGAAAGGACTCTCCGAGTTTCTGGTCAAAGCCTTCATCTGCAAACACGAGAGACAACGATATCACGGAGGAGAAAAACAGAACTAGAAAAACACCCATAGAGCTCAGACCCCGCCAAACAGCTCAGGTACAGCGAAGGCTTTTCCACAACCTCTGCAAAAAAAATACAACTCTTGATCAGCAGATCAAACTCAGCACAATCATGGAGGCTGTCATCCTGTATCAGAGAAAATCAATCAACTTTTGGAGAAATTTTCCATTTTGAAACCAAAATAGGTGACCTATGTGAACTGTGTGCCTCGTGATCATGATAAAAAATGAGCATAAAAAGTTTAGATGCAGGAAAAAAAAGATTAAAATTAACATCAATGACAATGGTGATAATGATAAGAATTAATACAGGTTACTATTGTTATTTTTGACAAACTCATCAAAGTATACACACCACGTTTTTTATTTTAGTTCCAATGTAATTAATGCAATATAATGTGGTAATAATGCAAAGATAAAGTAACAAAAATAACGTGACCCATGACACAGCAATCACGTCAAGTTGTTTTTAGAAAAGATGTCATTATTGCGACAATCAACAGGTGCTGCTGTCTTAATTTAAGATTTAAATGCTCCACAGAAAAAAGCTCCACACAGATTTTGTGTGGCAGACAAAGTGACTCTTTTTTAATTGGATAGGTTGCAGATCTGCACAAGAAGAATTAAAGTTTGCTGAAAGAGGCATCGTGTCATTGATGCTTGATGTTGGCTAACACAGCAGGAGAGATAGATACTTAAACATTCTTGTCGTAATTCTGCTTGTTTTTCCTCTAAAAATGCATCAAATTGATGCTTTAAAAGTGGAATACCAATGACCTGTTTTCATGCCTGCTGTATGAACACAACAAGTTTTGGGAACATCACTACATATTTTGATTTTATATGAATTACTGAATGTTGTCGATGGGATTTCCCATACAAAGTTGAATGCTTTTTAGGGACTTCAATCTGGATCAGATCGAGATGAGATTTACCTTGGAGACAGGGACATGGACCCCATATTATCCTGTTATATTGGGAAAAAATCTGTTAAAAAATAGGAAAGACATGATTTTTTTTAATTCCGCTCAATGTTAACCAGACAAAAGTACATATCCCTCTGGTAAAATGTTCATGTAAATCCATCCAGCAGTTTTTGCGTAACCTTGCTAACAAACAAACATACACCGGCATAAACATCGCCTCCCTGGTGGAGGTTATATCCCAGCAGCTTCAGCCCTCACCTCCTCCTTCAGCTGTTTCCTCCAGAACTCCATCATGGGCTTGCGGGCTCCTTTGGCAGACCAGAGCATCTTCAGCGCCGCCCTGTAGCAGGATTTGCTCACCAGCTGCGCTGCTTTGCTCTTCTTTCCCATCCTGCGCTCAGGCTTCTTCTTGTCTTTCTGCTTGTTCTTCGTTCACAAACGCAAGGACAGACAGAAGGATTAAAGCTCAACCAACTGATCTTCTGTCGTTTAAAAATTCATCATCAATCTGCTCTTTAAACAGGTCATCAGAGATAGAACAACAAAGTTCATTTTTTCAGTTAGGTTAAGTCAGGGTTGTTCTCTCCAGTGTGTTGTTATTATTAGCTGCTCAGATAGTCCAAATGAATGTGCATCCAGGGTCGGACCCCCACAAAACATCTGCATGCAGACCGACCATCATCGTTCAATCAATCATCAAAAAGACAAGAGCCTCCATCTAAACCACACATGTAGTTATACAAAGAAAAAGATACACATCAACCCTTCCATCAAATATTTCTGTTCAGAAATGTTATCCATTTGTACCAATATTTACTGAACTTATCTAAACATAGTCTTAATGAAAAGTTCAGCCTCTCCATGTCAAACTATTCCTTTACAATCATTATCTATTCTGCTTTTGTGGGTGGTTCCTGACAAGCCATTTCCTGGTTATTGCTTTTTTGCTTGCAACTAGTAATATTTTAAGAAAGTATTTATCCTGGGCAGTATGCATGTAGGGTAAAATTTCAACAAAATACTTGTTTTGATGCCACAGATACCAAAGTACCAACAACAAAACAAATTGGCACAGCATCTGAGCAGCATAAAACACTGATAATATGCCATAAAGATAAAGAAAAAAATGAAATTTAGGGATAGGGATGCACAATATTATCCGTTTGATATCGCTATCAGCCGATATTGAAATTTTTGCAGATATTTACAGCCATTTTGGCCACACGTATCTGCAAATTATACAAACGTTCAAATCTGATGCACCCTCTCATCACTGCAAGGGTACATTCAAATATTGAGGGTTTCATTTTTGAAGAGTTAAAAGCTGTTTTTCTTGTTTACATCTGTTCATGTGACTATATGCTGTAACACTGAAAGAAAGGAGTCCATTTTATTAGGCACAGAGGTTGTGCTCTTGAACTGAAATATCTGTAACAGCGATAATGAATCAAGATAATATCAGCATATTCGGATATTGGCAAAAATCCAATTTTGTGCATCCCTAGTTATAATGTAACCACATCGGTGTGTTGCATTTAATCTGATGTTTGGCAGACAAAATCGTGTCCTGAAAATTAAGCGTTGTTTCAGGTTTTTATGACACATTAAAATGGCTTTAAATATCAGACATGTTCAATAATATTGTTCACATTTACATATTTTATGCTGATGTTGTTCCAGAGCCACTCGATATATCTACTGGGGGATGCAATGATAAATTTATCTGGATGTTGTTTTTATTTTTGTTCTGATATTTAAAAAAGATAAATTAAGTTTAGAGTGCAGATCTCAGAGTTTGATGGTTTCCCTCCTGAGCAGCTGCCTCGTGCATCAGGAGCATCTTCACTCTTTTAAGTCCTCGTGCTCTGCAGAATAACAAACCTGGGACAGCCTGAACAGCAGGCTCACGCGCCCTCGTCAGCAGTGGACTCACCTGCGCAGGTGTCCCAGAGGGGGCGGGGGGCTCCGGGGGGTCACCTGCAGCACTGTGGGCATAGTCGTGCTCGTTCGCGTCTGTCTTAGAGCCGCTCGCGCCCTCGCTCCCGGGAGTGGGCTCGTGCTTCTCACTCGTCATTTTAACAGCTCAGCATCGAAGTCAATAAAGAAAAAGAAAAGTCCAAAACAAGGCAAAACAAACCCAAACAAACCGTCTTTCATCACCGAGCAGTGAGCATGGAGCTAACGGAGCGACGAGCTGCTGCAGCCCCCGGACCGCTCCTCACAGTGTGGATGTAAAAACGCGTCAGTAGATAAATACGGAGGAGAATTTATAATAAATTAAACCAGAAGATGATTTATAAAGACTCTTTGAGGTGCACACAGCTGCCGGAGTGATGGAAACCAATGCAGAGCTCAAACACCGGAAGTGTCCCCTTATAAACAGAACAACTTCCGTGTTGGTGTTCAGACGGATTCCGCAGCGCGCGCCCCCTGGTGGTGAGATGTAAACATTACAGCCGATAACAGACAGATAGATAGATAGATAGATAGATAGGCAGGCAGATACATAGATAGATAGAAATATATAGGTAGGTAGGTAGGTAGGTAGGCAGGCAGACAGGCAGGCAGATAGATAGATTAATAGATAGATAGATAAATAGATAGATGGATAGATAGATAGATAGGTATGTAGGAAAGTAGGTAGGCAGGCAGACAGACAGACAGACAGATAGATAGATAGATAGATAGATAGATAGATAGATAGATAGATAGATAGATAGATAGATAGATAGATAGATAGATAGATAGATAGATAGATGGACGGATAGGTAGATAACAGATTGATACATACATAGATAGATAGATACAGAGACAGACAAACAGACTGATCAATAGGTTATGAATAGACAGACTGACTGATAGAAACTAGAAATGAGACAGTGCTGTATTGTGCACAAATTAACATTTATAAAACAAATCATACAAGCATAAATTTAACATGACAAAAGTAAAATAACATCAAACAACAGCACAAGACAATGGTTGCTTTTAGCAAACAATGAAAACAAAACACTGCATGTAAAACATCATAACACAGTGATAAAGGCAACACACCAGAAGAAAACATATGAAAACAAATAAAACAAATAAAAAGGAGGAGAAAAGCTGAGCTCAAACAAAAGCTAAAATGTGGAGGAAACCATGTTTAAAAAAATCATGTTTTAAAGGTACAGAGCAGATTTGTAGCTGTAAATATTATAAGTAAGACATACAAATATTTGCAGATGGTTTTTAAAAAGTTATGAAAACAAACACACAATTTACCCACGAATAAAAAACAATTTTTGACATTTAATGACATTAAATTTGAACAGACACATAAATCGACAGGAAGGGTTTTTTGTGATTTTACATGTTTTTGATACTTCCATTTATTTAAAACATTTCATGTTTTTTTGTATGATTAGAATTACTTAAAGAAAAAAAGCCGACTTATTATCTTGTTATTAAATGACCTTTGATAAATTACTGTCTTATTTTGAAAGGTTCCACCGGAAGTGTCGGGCAGTCGTCGTTTGACTTGACGGAAGTGAAAGTGATGGAGGTGATGGAGGTGATGGAGGTGTTAGCGTGGAGCTGTGACCCTCAGGTGTGTTTGCATCATATCAGCCGTCAGCAGTGATGGAGCTCTGACAGGTGAGGCTCACGGAGTTTTCTGACGTATTTAAATATTGATGACGTCGCTATGACGTTTAGTTAGCTTTAAAACATGCTAACGTGCTAGCTGCTGCTAACTGCAGCTTCACTCTGATTAGCCTCATTGAACAGATAAGTTACCTTTGACCTCACCTGTAAAGGTGTCTAATGCTGCTGTGTGTGGGTCACGGTTTCAGAAATAACATTAAAAATAATTCAGTATTCACAGTGAATAAATAAAACAGTCCTGTAATTAGGTTTTTATTTATTCTTTTTTATATATTATTTGTAATTTTAGCTCGTTTTAAGTTTTTTTTCTGTATTTTTATGTTTTATAAATGAAGTAATGAACAAAGTAAATTAGATTGGAAAGTTAATAGTCATGGTGCTGAATCTTTGCATTTTTATTAAGTTTATCAAGTATATAATTCTCCAATAACAAATACATTTTCAGTTTTAAAAAAGTTTTTAAAATATTTCTCAAATGTATGTATATACAAAATATAGAATATTACTCCTGGAGTGGTATTATGTTTGACCGTTTAAATAACAACACAAATGTATATTTTCTCGATTCATTGTGCTTTTACATATTATTTTCTTATTTCTGTATAACCTAACTTTTACTTATGTAATTTTATTCATCTTACTCAGCTCTGCTAATTTTTACATGTTTTTCAAATGAGTGTTAAAGTCTTTAAAATGTTTAATTTCAATCTCTGAATGTGATGCAGATATTTGAAATGAGTAAATGAGTAATCACAGATAAAATCCTCATCTAATCATAAATTCTCTATATATACTCTAATATATTCCCACTACGGCTGAGTGTTTCTTCATTTTTTAAGAGAAAACCTTGTAGGGACGGAAACAGCATAAAACAAGTTTGGCACCGATGTTTTCAACATGTATCCCAAATTAAATTAAATCTACCTTTTACACTTAATGTTCATGCTGTTATTTTGTCAACAAATGATTTCTGTAGTTTGGATGGAGGCAGATTTCTCTACTTAAACACTGAGAGATATTTTTACAGTATAAAATTAAAACAAACCAAAAACAGACGCATCTACCGTATTATATCTTGTCTTATTTTTTATCTTTTCTTTTTAAAATCTTTTCTATTATCCTTATTTTATTCTCTAGTTTTCCTGTTTTATTCCTCATTTATTTATTATTAAATATATATATGTATATTTTAACTTAATTTCAAGTATTTTTTATTCTTAATTTTTAAAAATCATTTTCTTATTTTATTTTATGATATATTTAATTTTATACTTTTAACCTAACCTCCAGTGTTTTCTCATTTTTAAACCTTTAAGACGGCGTTTCCTCAGTATGTACTGGGTACAGCTGTGTGCTTTATTATTGTCTTTTATTTATGATGCTTTTTATCAACACTGTGTATGGATTGCTGTGTGGGTGGGTTCCGGGGCTGGGTGGAGTGGGTTTGGGTTATAATTCCTTCATTTAATTCATTTGTCTGTTTGTAAAGCACTTTGTGCTACATTTTATTTGTATGAAAAGTGCTATATAAATCAATTTTGATTGATTGATTGATTGATTGATTGATTGATACCGTACCTATCTGCCTCATAAATTTGACAATAATTGCAAATGGTGTTGTGCAAGAAATAATTAACAAAACCAGCGGACGTATGTGAACACAGACAGTAATTTAAAATTAAGCCTGACTGGGAGAGTAAAAGACATTAAAACATGGACAACACATAAACACAGAAATTATTATCATATTAAAAAAACAAGATAAAAGGACATCCATACACACATAAAATGACAACAAAATCAATGAGTGGAAAAATAAAGAAGAAAAAGGAAAGAGACTTGAGAAGAGAAAAGATTTTTGGGTGGCTTTGAGAAGGAGAAGATCTTATATTTCAATACATCCTCTTTAAAGAAAGTTTCAACATATTGCTTTGGCGTAAGTAAATTATAGTATCTTTAATTCTCTTTAATTAGCACTCTTTGAATCTTCAGTAATTAAAGTAAAAAGTGTCTTGTTGAAAATATGATCAAATTTTTATGATCTTTTAAATGTAAAATGACAACAACGACATACCCTGCCTGGACAAAAAAAAATCGCCACCTGGATTTAACAAAGCAAACAGGTACGGGCCTCCTGTTGGATAATTACTGCATGGGTGATTATCTTTCAGCTGAAACAAGTTATTTAACTCCAGCTGATGCAATGAGCAGCTTCTCATTTCTTAAACAACCATGTCAAAGACACATCCTGTGGTCGTGGAAAAGATGTTAGTCTGTTTAAAAAGGGTCAACTTACAGAAAACATCTAAGGAGATTGAAGAAACTACTAAAACTGGGTTAAGAACTGTCCAACACATTATTAAAAACTGGAAGGATAGTGGGGAACCATCGTCTTCAAGGAAGAAATGTGGTCAGAATAAAATCCTGAATGATGGTGATCGGTGAATCACTTAAACGTTTGGCCAAATCAAATCAAAGAAAAACAACAGTAGAACTCAGGGATGTGTTTAATAGTGAAAGTAAGAGCATTTTCACACACACAATGTGAAGGGAACTCAAGGGATTGGGACTGAACAGCTGTGTAGCCTTAAGAAAACCACTAATCAGTAAGGCTAAGCAGAAAAAAGGCTTCAGTTTGCTAGGGAGCATAAAGACTGGACTGTGGAGGACTGGAAGAAGGTCTTGTGGTCTGATGAGTCCAGATTGACCCTGTTCCAGAGTGATGGGAGCATCAGGGTAAGAAGAGAGGCAGGTGAAGTGATGCACCCATCATGCCTAGTGCCTACTGTCCAAGCCTGTGGGGGCAGTGCTGTGATCTGGGACAAATCTGTGACATTGGAGAAGCTTATTGAAACAATGAGACAGTGAATGTGACTGTCATCAAAGCTAAAGACAGTTCAATGAAATATTAGAGTATGTGACCTTGTTTTTAGGCCAGGCAGTAAAATCACAACATTTCAAACCATACTATGTTAACATCGGGTGGATTTTTAAATCATATCGTTACCGTTTTTTAACAAATTCACCTTCAATTTGACAGGATAATATGGGGCCTATGTCTCTATCATTATGGTAAATTTCATCTGGATCTGATCCAGATCGATGTCAGAAAAACTTCACAATGGGAAATCCCTTTGGCGATATTCTTGTAAAATCAATATATGTGCTGATGTTCCCAAAACTTGTTGTGCTCAAACAGGATAACAACCTCCATGTATGTGCAGAGTTTGGTCTTAATCCCAGCTCTGTTCTGGATCTGGTGATCCAGAATTGTATCTTTTACAGGAGTTGTGGTAAAAGCCAATGTCGTAACTGAGCTGCTTGGCGGGGGTGCTCTCTTATGGCCCTTTTCCATTAGCCCTACTTTACTCTACTTGCCTTGTGCTGCTTTTCCATTAGCCCCAGTCACCTGCCCAACGGCGTACAGTGTCGCTGTAAACAGCTGAGCGGCTCTGCGGTGACGTCATTTTGAGCTCGACACAACAATCTGTGGCTTTTTGTCACAAACCAAGTAAAAAAGGAAAGCAGAAGAAGGCTGCAGGTGGTAAGAAGAAATACCCCTTGAGAAGCACAGGAGAGTTTTGGAAGTTTTACAACAGATTGAAGCCGAGGACGAGAGCAATCCAGCTGCAAAGAAAAGACGTATGAGGGTAAGCTAACGGTAGCTACCGCTAGCATGCTCGGTCGTCGCGCTCATGACTCATCGATGACGACATTGTCTGACCAATCAGTAGCCGGCAGTCGGTGACATCATCTTTTGTTATCGTCTCAGCTCGCTTGGAACCAGAGTGGAGTAGGTACTAAAACTAGCTTGTTTTAGGAGGTACCAGGCTAGTGGAAACACGCTGCAAATCGAGTAGAGCCGAGTAGAGTAGGGCCAAGGCGTGCTAGTGGAAAAGGGCCATTAGTTCTGGTTTAGTTAGGGGTGTACCGATACAACTTTTTCACCTCCGATACCGATATTGCAGCCTTGAGTATTCGCTGATACTGATTCTATACGATATCAGCAGGAATCATACAGACTTTTATTACTTATTTTGTAGTATGAACTGTAAGAAAAGGCTTGATCAGGTGAGATTACTCAGAGAACAGTAATCAGCAATAGTAGGTATGAGAAAAACGGACCCATTTGTTATTAACCAATGGGTTCAATAAATTTTAACCTTAAACATAAGAATATAGTACAATTAAATAAAATAAATTAGAAGACCCTAAAAAGTAACCTCAAGAAATCCAGTAAAAACAAAAACATATATTTTTAAATTGCAAAATAACCACCGTGTTTAACTTACACATAAGCATATTCTACAACTGAATTAAATACCTAAAAATAAATTAGACTAGACTGCTTGTATCAGAGTGCTTATATCAGAGATTTTAGATGTAGGCCGATTTAATCCGAGACACCCCCGGTTTTAGTCATTCATGTTTCTCTCTCTGTGTCCACGTCTCCGTGCCCTGTTTTCCTCACTGGCAGTTTTTGGTCACATCAGGGACGCCAGACTAATCAGCCAGATGATGGTGATGTCTGGGCCTTAGTAACGCAGCATCAGCTGGCCGCTTGTCTCCATGGCAACCGTCTCACAATCTGTTCGTGTTCTTGTTGCAGGTGATGGTGTGAGGATGATCGTCTCAACAGTCTGACCCAAAGAAAAGAGAGAGACCGGGGCTGCAGATGGAGAATGGAGACTTGGGTTACATGGTGTGTGTTTGCAGCTCTGTGTGCGAGGGTGGAGACCTTGCAGTGCAGCTGGATACGCCTGATTCATTGACAGTAATCAGACGGATCCATCTTGCCAGGCTCCAATCTGCGTTGATTGTGCTTGGCTCGAAGCCCCGGGGCCTAATCAGGGTCCTTTGGAGCAGGAAGCGAGCAGGATGTGACCATCGTACAGATTTGAGCTCCTGTGAGAACAGCTTCAGGAGCAGTTTATAGGATCTGGACCACTTTTCTGTCAAACAACTCTGAAAGTGTTTCTCCACAGGAAGGATGTTTTCACTTCGTTTTTAAAAATATCTCATTACACATATAAAATAAAACACAATATGAAAAAAATACATAATATAATAGTACATAACTAAACAAAGCAACAATATAATTATAACATACAGATACATAACATACAAATATGCACAAATGCCAAAAATGGTCCTATCCCACGATGTTAAAGAATCCTTTAAAAAGTTCCTGGATCCAAACGGTGATGCAGATCACTCTCAAAATCAAATCAATTGTTCCTTGTCACAATCCGGACATTTCCTGAAAATTTCATCAAAATCGGTCCATAACTTTTTGAACTATGTTGCAAACAGAGAAACAAAAAAAAACAAACAGACACCGGCAATAACATAACCTCTTTGGTGGAGGTAATTAAAAAGAAGGTAAACTGTTGGTGCAGCAAGTTTACGTGCTAAAAAAGTAGGAGGAAGAAGTCTAAGTATATATTCTTCTTGTGTGGGACTCCACGCAAGCCGAGACAGTTTATTTATTCAGAGCCTTAGAAGGTTTGGAAGTAATGAAAGAGTGGATGGACGTAAGTATAAATAAGGTGGACCTTTTTAAAGCTGTAGCGTCCAAGTTGGACGAGGTTTCCCTGACGGAGATGCTGGAAACACTGAACTGGAATTTTTTTTCCAGTAAACGTAAATGCATCACTACATCACGTCCACCCCTGTCCAATCAGAATCATTCCCAACCGCCAGGCCATTAATAAAGGTGAATAAATGTGTTTTCCATGTAAACCTTTATTCAGAATTATTATTTCCATGTAAACACGAAGGAGAAAAACTTTAATTCAGAATTATTGGCTGATTGGCTTAGCTCTAAAACTTGGAGTGGATGGGTAGTGTTAGGGGCCGTTTACATGATGCCGAAAACGATCGATTCCGCAAACATTTCGTTGCGTTTTGGCCTTCCGTTTAGATGAGACCATGTTGCGTTTCCAGTGAAAACGGAAACTTTTGACACCGCTCCCCAGAGCGGAAAGATTTGATTCCGCTCCTCCATCCGGCCTCGTGTAAACACAGAGCAGAGCGTTTCAGGGGGAAACGCTGACGTCACCGCATGCGCAGTACTCTTTCAGATGGAGGCTGCGCGCATGCGGTGCCAGGAACAACAGCAGCTTCCTCCGTCCGCCGGGTAACGTGTGAGCGTCTTACCGTGCTCGGTTTGTTATCCAGAAAAAACTATCCAGACAGATTTGTTGTCCGAACTGATTTGTTGTCCAAAAAAGAAACTCCTGCTTCTCTGTGCGTCTGTTCGCCATTGTTGTTTGTGAAAGGTTTTCTTCTTCGTTCGTGTGTTGTAGCAGCGCTGCATCTCTGCAGACCTACACCGCCATCTACTGAACCGGCATGCACACTACAGCGGATTTACAGGGGATTAACTCGTCTCCGAGCGTTGTCATGTAAACGCATAAGAATTCGAAAACGGAAAGGGAGAATCTTTGCAGCTTCAAGTCAGGAGTTTCCATGTAAACGGCCCCTTAGCCTGCCTCTACTTACAGTCATCAGATAAACTCTTCAGCAGCTCTGAGTGGTCCTGTGTGCTTGTTGCGACTTGGTTTTTTTTTTAACCATGTTATCTTAAATTATCATTGTATTATCGTCTTCTACTTCTAAACAGAGGCTTACTTTTGTTGACCTACTTCTGCAGTGGTTTGTGCTGAAGATGTGACGTCCACAAACGAGTCGAGTCTTCTGAACAGTTCTTTTTAGTGAATGATGAAGACTGACTCGCATTTGTGGGTGAGCTCTTTGTTTGTGATCCATTCTTAATTCAAATTATCTGAAAGTTTAAAAATCGCTAACTGCAGAGTTTTTTCTAATTACTGTAGGCATAGGCAGGCTAACACTTCCCATTGACTATCATTGTTTGAAGTAAGCTAATTAGCGGTGGGCGAGCTCTACCCATCTCTTCCTTGTTACTGCACAAACAGTCGACAGAATGGTTTCCATCTGCTAGTCACGGACCCTTTAAGAAGGAGTGTTGTACTTATGCAAACATCGTTTCCCTGCTCTGTCCAGATGGGGGAGCCCGTGAGTCTGAACGTGGGCGGCTGTATTTACAGCACGTCTCTGACCACGCTGCAGCGCCACCCAGACTCCATGCTGGGAGCCATGTTCAGAGGAGACCTCCCCACCGTCAGGGACGCACAGGGGAACTACTTCATCGACCGTGACGGCCCGCTGTTTCGGTCAGTGAGTTTTTTTTATGTTTATAAATCGATGTGTGTCTGAAACCTGAGACATGCTTGGATATTGATTTTTAGAAATTTGCTCCTTCATTGTAAATGTGTTTTTCTGACATCGATCATGGTTATGTTATGGTATCAGAGAATTTTAGTGTTCGGCCACACAAAAGAAGCACTAATTATTTGATTGTTTGGAAGTGCATTTTGTAAAATGTATCAAGGAAGTCCCGACCAGTGTTTATGCTTTGGTACAGGGAGATTTTTGAACAGTTTTCCCTCTAAACAACCTCAGTATCTGGAAGCTAATTTATGATTTTGCCAAATGTATAAAGGGATGACAATGATGCATGCTTTATTTATTGATTTTTTTTTTTTAGTTGAATTTGTCTTTTTATTTCATTAGTTGACTTTGTCCATATACGCGAATATGTGCTTGTGTATATATAATAATAATTTTTATCTAATTTTATCTATTAATTTTGTTTTTTATTAAGTTTTTTATTTAACTTTGTTTTAATTATTTATTCTATTTCCTTATTAACTGATTCTAGTTTAATTCTGCTTTATTTATTTCTTTTTATGTTTGATATGTTTTTTGTGTGTTTTATTGTTGTTGATTTTGTCCATATACGTGAATATGTGCTTGTGTATGTAAAAGTATAATTATAATTTTTATTTAACTTTATCTTTTAATTTTAGTTTTTTATTATTATTTTTTATATTTAACTTTATTTTTATTATTTATTTTATTTCCTTATTAACTGATTCTAGTTCAATTCTGCTTTTTTTATTTTATTTTATTTTTATGTTTAATTTGTTTTAGTTAGTTAGCTAGTTAGTTAGTGATTTATTTTATTCATATATCTGAAATAAAACATTTTCATACAAGAATATAAGCATATAATTGAATGAAAAGGAACAGAAAGAAGAACAATTTTATATTATCTGCCCCTTTTAGGCACTTATAAATCAGTTTTATTCTTCTAGTTGATTTTTTTCATATTCATGCGTATAGTTGAATTCGATTTATTTATCTTTCATTGATAATAATGTTATTGCTATTATTTTGTTTAATTTTATTGTTATGTCTTATATATTATTCCTTTTATGTTTATAAATATTTCTGTGCAGTGTCACAGATTGCATGCTGTTTATTTCTGATTTGCTACACAGTCTGGTCATTGGGTAGGGGTAGTGTGTTGTATTCAAACTTCAACATTTAATAGAAGGTGTTATAAAAACAGAAAAAGAAGCCCCAATTACAGTTAGTTTCTCAATATTTGGTATCTTTTCCTTGATTATTTGGAAAACAGTTCAACTTTTTGAACAGTGCTGTTGTCTCTGTCTTCAGCTTCAGTAAACTGAGACACATTGTCCGTATTACGTCTTCGTTTCTACTCTCTCAGCTACATCCTCAACTTTCTGCGGACATCGGAGCTCACGCTGCCGTGCGACTTCAAGGAGCTGGAGCTGCTCAGGAAGGAGGCGGACTTCTATCAGATCGAGCCCCTGATCCAGTGCCTGGGAGACCCCAAGCCCCTGCTGCCCTACCCCACGGACACCTATGAGGAGGTGGTGGAGCTGTCCAGCACCAGGAAGCTGTCCAAGTACTCGAACCCGGTCGCTGTCATCATAACACAGCTCACCATCACGACCAAGGTCAGTGTGAGCAAAGAATCACAGAAAATGAATGTTTAAACATTTGAATAAAGCAAAACATTACAACACGTATATGTAAAAAAATAATTACCTTCGCCAAGGAGGTTATGTTATTGCCCAGAGTTTGTTTGTTTGTTTCACTGTTGGCAACATAACTCAAAAAGTTAGGGACGGATTTTGATGACATTTTCAGGAAATGTCCGGATTGTGACAATGAACAAATGATTAGATTTTGGGAGTGATCCTGATCACCGTCTGGATCCACCATGACAAAAAATGTGATTTTTGTGAATAACTGCTGAACTAAAATAGATATCATTATGAATCCAGTTGCTAAAGGTATGTTTTCATGGTCAAAGAATCTAAATATTTAGATGAAATAACAATAGGACTAATATTTATGGTGAAAATCACAATGTGGGTGAGGACTGTGGCGCTGGCGGAGGTCTGTGCTCTCCCAGTGCTTTTCTAGTTATGGCTTTGACTTCAGGATTGCCTTTTCTCTTCTTTGTTTTTTTAAAGAACATAGTGAACACTACTGATATTACCAACTTCTCCTGGAAATTCAGCAAAATCCATCCAGCAATTTTTGCTATATCTTGCTAACAAACAAACATACGGCAGTAAAAACATAGCCTCCTTGGCGGTGAATGTTTTGAAAACAGAGTAATCAGAATCAAAAGATAACTGTGACACATGACCTGTAGACCTTGTTTTTCTTTTGTCATTACTATCTTTATTAATGTAAGATACATATATTTGTTTTGGGTTGTCAAATAAGAGTTTCTGTTACCAGTCTGGAGAGATAATCAACCACACGAACACGGCGATTTCACCCACATAAACGGGGATTTTTTAAAATGGATAAAAAAGTGAAGAAATAAAAAAATATCCGTTTGAGTGGATCCGTGTAGCGGTGTTAAACGGAGCTGGTGTTGATGTGATGACGTCAAGTGCCAAGCAACAAGTCACTGTAGCAACGGGTGCCGACAACAAGAACGATGGCTGACATTTACCACAATATCTCTGTGTTTTTTACACTTTTTGCCCTCATTACAGCTCTACAAATGAATGTAATGTTGTTGCATCGAATTCACTCCACTGCTCCACAATGTCGGCGTCTACTGCATGCAGTATTATTATCATCTTCTTACTCCGTTGACTGCTTCTTCTTTTGACCGGGCATGCTCATAATTAACCTGCCACTTATTGGCCAGGCATGGCATTGCTGGCTTCAGAGGCGATCGTTTTCAGTTTTGCCTCTTCGTATGGACAGAGATATTTCTGTGGTGTGGACAGAGATTTTTTTTTTTTTAAATGAGGAAAGAGATATCCGGTCAAAAAAATAGCCATATACGTGTGTTTCAGGCCTCAAACTGCTGGGCTGTCAACCAGCATCGGGCTGTAGAGAATCAGGCCCTAATGGGTCGGGCCAACAGTCGTTAATTTAAAACTTGTTCAATATTTACGACCAAAAACCTTCATGTGTGTGGTTAAAGCCGACAACCCCTGAGTCATGACTGCGAGTGTGACGTGATTGCAGCCAATCAAGAAGCGAGTTGAGTGAGGAACAAGGAAGCAGACGTAAATCAAAACAATCATGGCCGACTTGAAACAGAAAGTTGAGTGGACTTTCTTAATGGAGGACGAGCTCATGTGTTCACGCTTTCTCTAGGAGGTTTGACAGTCTTTTTTTACATTTAAGTTCAGGATTTTTCCATCAAAAGTAGTCCAAAGACCACCATCACTCCCTCTTCTTGTATGTCCTCTTCCATGTTGCGTTTTAAGTTGTTGCTATGTTTCTTCTTCTTCATTTTTGTTAGATTGTGTTTGATCAGATATCTGTTTTGGAGGACTTGATTCTAGATCGGTGGTGGGACAGATTGGTTATGTGTGTGGTGTGCTGTGTTTAGATTATTGGAGCACACCACACAGTGTAGTCCTAGCTGTTCAATTCCTGATTTTTTATCTTCACATGTGGGCTCTCTAACAGGTCAAACATCTCGTTAGACTTAGAAAATCCTCATGTGTGCACCCCACCTACACTCTGTGCAACATGTGTGATTGTTTTTTCTGTTTTTGAAGGTCCAAGCCATTTTGGATTCCATCTCCAGTAGTTTTACAAAGTGGAACAAACACATGATGGACACCAGAGACTACCAGGTCTCCTTCACCTTCGGACCATGTGACCACCAGCAGGAAGTCAGCCTGCGCGTCCACCTGCTCGACTTCATCTCCAAAGCTGTGAGTTCCTTTCTGTCCAGAGATTTGACACTAATGGCCCTTTTCCATTAGCCTACTCTACTCTACTCTACTCTACTTGACTCGCCTTGTGCTGCTTTTCCATCAGCCCCAGTTGCCTGCCCAACGGGGTGCAGTGTCGCTGAGCGGCTCTGCGGTGACGTCATTTTGAGCGCGACACAACAATCTGTGGCTTTTTGTCACAAACCGAGTAAAAAAGGAAAGCAGAAGAAGGCTGCAGGTGGTAAGAAGAAATACCCCTTGAGAAGTACAGGAGAGTTGTGGAAGTTTTACAACAGAATGAAGCCGAGGACAAGAGCAATCGAGCTGCAAAGAAAAGACGTATGAGGGTAAGCTAATGGTAGCTACCGCTAGCATGCTAGGTCGTCGCACTCATGACTCATCAATGACGACATTGTCTGACCAACCAGTAGCCGAGAGTCGGTGACGTCATCTTTTAGTATCGACTCAGCTCGCTTGGAACCAGAGTGGAGTAAGTACTAAAACTAGCTTATTTTAGGAGGTACCAGGCTAGTGGAAACACGCTGCATATCGAGTAGAGCCGAGTAGAGTAGGGCCAAGGTGTGCTAGTGGAAAAGGGCCATATAAGAACTGTCGCCAAGATGTTTTGGTCACGCTTTGTCGTTGTTCTTCAGGGTTTCACGATTCGTAACACACGGGTCCATCACATGAGCGAGCGAGCCAACGAGAACACAGTGGAGCATCACTGGACCTTCTGCAGACCGACTCACAAAATCAGCAACTGATGAACAGAGTGAGCTCATGACTGGACCAGCTGACTGAGGATGAGTCTTCAGACTGTCCGCTGACATAAAGAAACTCAATGTTGGTTTGTTGTTTGTTTTTCTATGATGTGGCTTTTTTTTATTGTTTCGGTCTCCACTGGGCACAACGTGAGATTACTTGAAGGCCAACACATTAGCCACCTGTGACTTCTTTATGTATCAGACAATGCTGTTCATGTACACAAAACAATGAGAGAAAGAGACATTTAAAGGGATACGCCAACATTTTCTTAATTTTCATGTCATGCTTCTCTCCTGAGTCCATGACAAGCAGATAGACTCCAGTCTTTTGACTGTGTGTGCAGTAACAAGGAAGAGATGGGCAGATCTCGCCCACTGCTAATTAGCTTAGCTCAAACAATGAGAATCAATAGGTAGCATTAGCCTGCTTCTGCCTATAGTCATCAGATAAACTCTTAAGTATCTCTAAACAGTCCTGTGTGCATGATGTAACTCATTTTTTACCTATTTATGTTACTTTACTCGTTAACAGAGGCTTTGTTTTGTTGACCTCCTTACAAGCTCGTCTACAGTGGTTGCTCTAGAGGTGTAACGTTGGCGGAAGAGTCAACTCTTTTGAACAGCTCTTTTAAGTGAACGATGAGAGCCAATCTGCAGTTGAAAGCTCATTTTTGCAGCCAGTTTGCATTTAATGATGTCTTGCAAACGAACGGCTCACTCAAAACTGCAAATTGTTTCTCATCATTGACTATTAAGAGCCGTTCAAAAGACCATACTCATTCTGCAAACATCAAATCAGTAGGTCAACAAAATAAAACAAAGCTTCTGTTTAGGAGTAGAAGAAAATTATATGATAGCAGTAGAAGATATCGTAACATAACGTGCTTGTCTTGGAATCTTTTTGTCTGAAATTGTCTCATCAGGTTGCTCATTTGCTGTGGTGTTTTTTTCTGATCCCACACTGTGCTCTGGAGGACATAGTGTGTGACCGACCTTTTTTCTCCTCTCTCTCCCGATGTCTTCCATTTCCTATCTGAGAAAATGGGGTGCTGCTCAGCTGGTGACCCGACGGTCTTACCGATCCTGTCTCCCTCATGTATGTCACTGTCTTTGTATGTTCTTGGACGGGTTGTACTATAAAGAAGAATTTCGTTGCTCTGTACTTGTTACATGTGCAATGACGATAAAGTAATTGGTTGATTTATTGATAACGCAGTAATGAGTCACAACAAGCACATGGGACTTTTTATGGCCCTTTTCCACTGGCACGCCTTGGCCCTACTCTACTCGGCTCTACTCGATTTACAGCACGTTTCCACTAGCCTGGTACCTCCTAAAACAAGCTAGTTTTAGTACCTACTCCGCTCTGGCTCCAAGCGAGCTGAGTCGATACTAAAAGATGACGTCACCGACTGCTGGCTACTGATTGGTCAGACAATGTTGTCATCGATGAGTCATGACCGCAACGACTTAGCATGCTAGCGGTAGCTACCATTAGCTTACCCTCATACGTCTTTTCTTTGCAGCTGGATTGCTCTCGTCCTCGGCTTCATTCTGTTGTATAGCTTCTAAAATTCTCCTGAGCTTCTCAAGGGGTATTTCTTCTTGCCACCTGCAGCCTTCTTCTGCTTTCCTTTTTTACTCGGTTTGTGACAAAAAGCCACAGATTGTTGTGTTGCGCTCAAAATGACGTCACCTCAGCTGTTTAAAGCGACACAGCACCCTGTTGGGCAGGCGACTGGGGCTAATGGAAAAGCAGCACAAGGCGAGTAGAGTAGAGTAGAGTAGGGCTAATGGGAAAGGGCCATTAGAAGTGCTGAAGAGCTTATATGATGACTGTAGACAGAGGCAGGCTAACATTACCCATTAACTTCCAGTGTTTAAGCTAAGCTAATTAGCGGTGGGCAATCTCTGCTCGCCTCTTCCTTGTTACTTCACGCACAGTCAAAAGAATGGAGTCTTTCTGCTTGTAGCATCCCTTGCCTGTTGTGTATCCCTTTAAAGCAATGCTGAGCCTCCTCCCCAGATCAACTTTTGACGATTTTAAGAAAATCCTGTCACAACTTGTCCTTCTGTAAGTTGCCCTTTTACACATCAGTTGCAGGAGGAACATTCCCTACATGGATAGTTGAGCTGGATGAAGAACATAAAATTGGAAGAATAGCATTTAAATAGTCATTAAATAGACGGCATGTAAAGTTGTAAAGACAGCTTAGGTCTTCATATTTATGCTTTCTTGTTGAACAAATTCACAGTATTGCCAGAAGATTGGAAAAGAATTTAGTCACAAGCAAAAATGAATGAAACAGGCTTTCTGTGTGCACAAAGATCCTCAGGTTTCCGGGTCAAGGACAAAAGCGTCGTCAGATTCGCCCACTCGCAGAACTTTATCTTCTTGTACTCCCTGCATTCATGCATCTGCTCTTCCTGTCCTCCCACAGACCTCTTTCTAAGGGAGCCTGTTGAGGTAAATCATTAGTCAGCTGCACACAGTTAACAGTAAATTCCCTTGAGTACCATGCATATATGAAAAGGACTATAGTTTGCTTTCAGTTATGTGATACTGGAAATGATTAATAAAACTTTTACCTTCATTTATTATCACAGTGTATGACCCCTCCACTTCACAGACAAGGGAGTTTTCACATGAATTAAACGACTCACTTGACGTGGAGGTGATTAATATCACACATTTCTCAGTCCTGCATACCTCCTACTACTTGGTGAGCCAAATGAGGACATAGCAGAGTCCTTGAGACTTAAACTTCTCATCTACTATTATTGGGAGCAGCCCAAAGCGGCACAGCCCAATCAGAGTCCTTTACAGCAGGAAGGGGTGGAGCAACAGCAGAAAGTGACTGCTCATGCAGAGATTAGCATGGATGCTAACAGCTTCATTAGCAGTTCTATCAGATTGTGACCACATTTCTTGTAAGAATAAAAAACAAATCACACTACAAACTTCTCTACAGTAAGGGCGTTTGCTCCACTTCCAACATGTTTTGATGAGAGTTTGTTTTATGAAGTGGCTCACAAACATGCACAATGATGCTAATGTCAGCACAAGGACCCCAGCCTCCTCCCTCGTCGAACGCTGCCTGGGTTACTTCTGCTTTTCACCAAAGACTTCTCCTTTTCACCAACTGTTTACCAGACACTTCTGCTGCTCTTCAAGGTCATCAGAGATGTTTATTTCTGTCTCTGCATGTAAACATCTCCTGATTTTTGGACTTAATCTTACACTTTATAACCTATAATTGCTCAGCTGCATAAGCTTCTCATCAGAAATCATCATGAATAAAGTGTTCTTCTTGATCTCACTGCTGGATGGTCTTGCTCCACCTTTTATTAATAATATTCCCTGTTCTTCCAACCAGACCTTTCCTGTGGGTACCAGGTCTGTTTTCCTCAGTATTGCCTAAAAAACCCTCCTCTGTGAGGTCTCTTACAAATTTAAAGCCACATCTCAAGGTGCTAACCTTTATTGAATCTATATTCAGCAAAGATAAATGTGGCGAGGACAGATTTATGCTCTGGGCGTCCATGGGTTTGTCTCTATCATTAGTTTTTATTTCTAGTTCCTTTGTCTCTGTCTGGATGGATACATTTCTGGATGGATGTGCATATAAAAATATATTTATTTGTATACATGCATATATGCATATCTGTTGTTTTGAACTGGTGCTATACAAATAAAACTGTTGATTGATTCCTTGAGCTTGTTATTGATTCGTTACTGGAAATGTTTTTTGATTTTCTCTCCTATTAGTCAATCAATCAACAATATTTATTTGTACAGTTCCGAATCACAACAAATGTTATCTTTACAGAGGACTAGATCAGTGCCATACTCTTCATTTTATACATTTTTAATTAATTTTATTTCATTTTTTAATTTTAATCCTGACCCAAAATGAATCCACCATGAGCACAGCATTTGCCATGACTGGTAACAGTTACTAACCTGACAAGCCAGATGGACAGCTCCATATATCTGCCACAGAAATATTTCACTAGTCCATCTGGGTAGGAGCCCTTTAAATTTGTTTTCAGGGGCAGAACGTTAAAAAAAAAACAAACACAAGCTTGTGATTGGACAATCGTTTGGCTCGTCACATTCATCCATCATAGACCAATCCACATCAAGCAGGGTTGCCTCCTATAATGTAGCATACATCGCGGCTAATGTAGCGGCTAATGGCTAACAACAGTTAATGACCGTTAGCTGCTAACTTAGCTGCTAACAGCCTTTTACTATCGTCTTACACTAAATTGTACCACACAGATGATTCATTTAACACTTATATAGGGTTCCCGCGGATCCTTGAAAGATCTTAAAAGGCATTGAATTCATAATTTTAAAAATAAGGCCTGAATTGGCATTAAAAAGTCTTAAATCCAAATTTCAAAAGTCTTAAAAATTTGAACACATTGGTAAGATTTATGTTAGTTGAAGTAAAAAAAATATTAAGTAACATTTATCTATTTTTCTAAATAAGTTCCTGATTTACTCTCATGGCAACATCGTGTAATCACAATAGCGGAACTAACAAATCAGTGATGTGGTTGGACCAGGAACTTTTAAAGCAGACGCATGTCTTGGTTCTACCTAGGGTGCCTGGAGGGAGAAAAAAATGAGGAAAAATTGGCAAAAAAAATCCAAAAGTGGCTTAGGAAAATTGATTATGGCAGCAAAATTGAGAATTAAATTTGAAATTAAATTTCAAAAACCATGTAAAAATTCCAAAAATGGTTGTGACAGTGGCCAAAAAAGATGACTGGGGGTAAAATAGGCATAAAGTTGTAAAAATGGGGTTAAAAAAAGGTAAAAAGTGATGCTTTATGTAAAATAAACATTGGGTTAAAATTGCCTCTAACCCAGGTAATTCATGTGATGTTTTTGTTTGTTAGTTTTGTTTGTTTCAATTGTGGTTCGTTGTTGACTTGTTTTTAAATTTGATTTCCATTGTCATTAAAAAAGTCTTAAAAAGTCTTAAATTTAACTTGCCTTGAGCTGTAGGAGCCCTGTTATATGTGACATGAACCTCGTCAAAGACAATCCCTACAAGTAAACTTCTGAGGAGGGCAGATTTTGCCAAGTTTCACTGAGTAGCCATGAGGACAATAGGCTAATCGGCATGTCCGTTCTCAACTTCCGGTTGTCATTACCTCTGCATTCTGCAGCTCCCGCCTCTCTTCCCTGATTGGGCCGTTAAGAATTCAGCCGAGTGAATTCGTTGGACAACGGAGGCTGGTAAGACGGACCTACAGGATTACAGAATCAGCCAGGTCTGTCTGCTCTGCAAGGCTAAACAGTTACAGAGGCAAGAAAAAAGCTTCTTTGTTTGGCTGGTGGGGAATCTTGGGCAGAACCAGACTCATGACGAACTCCTCTATGGATGCCCAAACCATAAATCTGTCCTCATCATATTTGTCTCTTCTGAATGTAAATATCTAAGGGGTTGGCCCACTGTTTCAAGAGAGACCTCATATTCATATGGTTGTATAGGTTTTTATTTTAGCCATGGATAGAGAGGTCATTTTAATATTAGTATGAACTGTCAAAGACATTTCAATTACAGCAGCAAATACCATCAGTCATGCACATTTTCTGACATATTTACTTTGTCACAAGGTCTCATTTCGATAGATAGATCTAATTTATTGTCCCTTGCAGGAAACTTGTCTGAGACAGCAGTGCTACTGGCTAAGGGAACAGTATTCATAAATAACAAAAACGCTAGACAACATATAACAGCTACATAAAAGGTTGGCGACAAGCATGGTCAGTAGTTATTGCACAAGGAGGTTAAAGTGCAGCTCGTTACAGTAAGAAGTTAAAATAAATAGAAACAAGTTAAATACCAAATAATGACAAGAAGAATCAAAACATGGGTAAAAGCAGAATAATAAGAACAGATAAGAGAAAAGCACTTATTTGTTTGTTTTTTTCTTTTTTTACTTTTCAATATTTTCTACTTCATGCAGGTATGGGCGTGTATGTTTGCCTCCATTTTTTGGGGGGTGGGGAGGGGGTCTTATGTACGCATATATGTATATATATATATATATGTATGTTTATAGATACGCATACCTATTTTGCACTTCCTGCCTTTATGTTGTCCATTGTGACCAACTTCATGACATGTCGGTGACATGATTTGCCAATGTCAAGATGCACACATTCATTGTAACAAATGAAAAAACTCTGTTAATTCAGTGCCAAAAATTCAATTAAAAAAAAGTGTTTGAAAAAAGACAGAATGACGATAAGGAAAAATAGCATTGATAAAAGCAGAATAATAATAACAGATAAGAGACTTGTGGCAATAAATAAGCTGAAAAAATATACAAACATTAAATATAAATTGCAGGAAAATAATTACTTTGACTGTTTGTTGCGAAAAGATATGGATTTATAATAATGATCAACTTTATTTGTATAGCACTTTTTATAACAAAGGTTTACAAAGTGCTTTGACAGGCAGGAACATAAAGACAGAAAAGCACAAGAGAATTAAAATCAAAGAATATTTAAGACAAACACAAAAGGCAGAATGAAACTGAGATAGACGGTGGCATAGTAACCCGGACAATACAAGAACCCTGCTGCGTAAAAGAGACCATGGAAATTAAATAATAATAATAAGAAGAAAATAAAATGGAAGAAAGGGGATTATGATAAGGATAGAGAACAATGAAACAATGGGCTTTGAAGTTAACTATGAAAAGATTAAGAGTATAACGTGAAGTGAAACAAAAATAAAACAACCAGAACTAAAAGTAAATAAAGACACCAATCTGTTAACATAGCATAAAGAAATCAATTAAAACAAACAAGCTAAAATATTAAAATTAATACTATCAAATAAAAGGCTAAGGGAAGACTGAATAACAAATAGAAGACTAAAACACAAATAAAAGGCTAAAAAGACTAAAACAGACAAAGAGAGAAGATAAAGACTTAAAAAGACTACATCACGTAAAAGCAAGTCTGTAAAAGTGAGTTTTTAAAAATGACTTACATTCAAAGTATATTGCAATATTCATCTTCAAGCACCAACATTCTTGCAGTTTATTCTTGTTTTGTTTCTTGACAGTGAAGATAAGCCGTCAGTGTCTCTGCTGCTCAGAAGGTCAATCTCGAAGCAGTGATAGCCTTAAACAGGTGATGACCTACTAAAACTTTAATTTAAAGGTGTAGTCAGCGATCTTCCAGTCTTCTAATCTAATGCACTATTTGTCAAAATCACCGTATTTCTCCTCTCCATCCACAAGATGTCACCACTGACAGCATGTTGAAAAAAAAGTCTGGTTTCAATACACAGCCTTGGCTCTGAATTTCAGCAGGTAAATACTGTGGCTCGGGCCGAGTCACCAAAACAGGGTACACCCTCCCCCCCCACATCCAGGGGGCGATCATACTCATGCAGAGATCAGACAGAGGGGGGAGGGGGAGTAGGAGGTTGCGTAGCATGCGCAGTTAGCGTAAGAGAGAGATACAATATGTGCAGTAGCAATGGCAGAGGAGCAGAAAGTGAAAAAGAAGGGCTATGACCATGAAAGAGCGAAGACCTGGGTCAGCATTGGTGTTGCTTTCTGACGGTGAAGGGAACTCCACGAATTGAAAGACCTGAAAACGGACGCGGATGTCGCCGTCTTTCTGCTGGATAGGTTAGCAACATTAGCTTTGTGGTGCTTCACATAACAGTAACAGCCGTCAGACATTCATCTTATTGTCTAATCTGCCAGAATGTTCTGTTGCTGTGATGTTATCAATAACGGCAGTCGAATTGTCTGATGAGTCGGGGTTACCTTAGCTACGTTGGTCAGCTACACAGTTTCTACGGCCGTTTCCATGACGATGCACGTCCATCAGCTTTCGGGGGTGGAGCCAGGGGTGAGGTATGAAGGGAGAGGCGGGTCTAAATTCGTTTATCAACAACCTCTCCACTCGTTTTCTCCCACATCGCTGACTACACCTTTAAATAAACTAAAAGTGAGGTGCAGTGGCTCAGTCATCCATGTATTCCTCATTTAAAAAGGTTGGACACCCCTGGTCTATTTGAACTTAAATTAATAGATTAGAAAATGTGAATGTATGTTAAATGATGTTTCTGTTGATGGTTGCAGTGTCCCAGTTAGCACAGCACTGAACGCTGCAGAAAACACTTCCTGCCCCCCATCTGGAGATCTGTGGTGACATGACGTCATCTGAAAACAGCCTGTAGTCTGATCCAAACACGGCTCACAGAACATTCAGTGATGTGCCCGTGCAGGAAGACAGTCCCAATAAGAAATAATTGCCTGATGTGTCAGAACTCGACCGGCCTGTGCAGAAGTCTGACATAATCCAGCCAAACATCTGTTAAAACACTGGTGAGCCACACCTCAGCACCAGCTCAGGGCCTCACATCAGGTTTAAATCAAACATGTTCAACATCGGAAATTCTTTCAACTTAAAATCAGAGACAGAGACGATCACGAGTATCAACACTAAACACCTGCAAAACATATATGAAGTCTGTTTTTATTTAGCAAAAAAAAGAGTTATCCGATTAATTACTAGAAAACAATATAGAGATCCAACCAACCCATTTATTCTTCAGATAAAAGTGTTGAAATTTTATGATTTAGTAGATTATTGTATCTTGCAATTTATGTTTAAAGTGGGGCTGAAAGATTTGAGAAAATAATCTAATTACGATATTTTTCCCAATATTGCAATAGCTGGGTTTCACGTGACGTCACAGTGTCGCATAGCGACAGCGTGCAATTCAGATGGAGGGCAGGAAGTAAAGTAACGTTAGAACTTGCGGTGATAAGCAATCAAGATGCCAATGTTTTGTGTTGTTTACGGGTGCTTTAAGTATATCACAAATTAACATCCTTGTGTTCTTTGACTGTTGGGCTAACGTCGCCGTTCAGATTTGTTGCGTGTTTGTTTCCATGGTTTGTGTACATCATAGCCGCGACTGCTAGCTGCTAGCACCTTAACACATAAAAAAGAAGAAAGACTCACCCTTGCAAAGACCAAACAATAACCATCCTGTAGTAGTTTGGTACCGAGGTTGTGGACCCACCCGCTGATGAAAAAGTTGTATGCCTCCATACTTTTGTAGGCTTTCATCTGCTGTTTGGTAATGTACGACGTTTGAATTACCAGATAGTTTGCGATGTCGATAGCCTCAATTGCCGGTAAATCTTTTGTCTCTGCTGAAAACTCGCTCATCTTCATGAGATATGGATCACACCCACCGTATCTGTTGATTAACTGCTTATATCTATTTCTTGAAACTGGATCTAGATCAGCACAATACGAACTTTCACAGGTCTTCTTCATGGACTCCATGTTTACTTCCTGCCCTCCATCTGAAACCATGCCCTCTTCATACGTCATAATAATCACGTGACTGAAACCCTCCTATTGCGATTTACTCTGCGATTGTTTTAATGTTCCTCATCTTATGTATTCTTAAACAAACATAAGCAGTCGATCGTTTTATAGTATAACCTATATGACATTAAAGATGCTATGAGGAGTTTCTAAGTAATTACAAAAAAGTCTCACTTTTAGATATATGCCTGATGGAAATACACACTTTAAGATGAGTTTTATAGCATCAAAATAGGTTATCTATAAATGCTATTCCTTAGCCTTCCGGTCGGTCGGACAGGGCTGGACTGGCCTGGATACTCAACTTCGGGAACAAGACAATAAAAACTAGAGCAAATTTATATTATTCAGACACGTCTTAGAGCACTGGGCTGTAAGTAGTGATATATAGCCGGCTACATAACTACGATACTAAGTTTTCCAAAATTGCTTGTTGTCACACATCAAAAACTACCGCTACGTAACTAGAAAGAGATACATTACCTTGTCGCTTTGCATCCTGTAAGTTGTTAAAATAGGCTTGAAATTGCAAGAAACTACATCACAATGCCAAAATGTTCAACACATTTTGGGTTAAAAATATTGCACTGTCTGCGATTTGAAAATTGCAACAAGCCATATTGCGATTTAATCTAATTTGCAATTAATTGTTCAGCCCTAGTTTAAAGCACATAAAAGTTTGTTACCCATCTCATGCTGAACAACACTGTGGAGTAGTTTGGAACATCTAGGATGCATCGAACAGTGTCCTTAAAAGTCCACAAAAAGTCCACAAAAAGTCGGCAATATTCCTCCATACTGCTGTGCGCTGTAATCAAGTGTCCTGATAAGGTCCACCATTTACTCGAAACGACATCATTTAGCACATGTTTATAGCCTAAACAGTACTACTTCACATTTCTATGATACTCTTACGGGTGCCTACAGGAGCCGCGGCTGACCAAACCAAACGAATGCGCGCACTGCAATAACTAAAAGCGTAGAACAAGAAACAAGAACCCAAGAAATCCCACATTCTGCTGACCCCTCTTGTGTCTGTCCACGGTGAAATGTGAGATTTCTTGTTCTACGCCCTAGTTATTACAGAGTGCGATTCCTTTGTTTGGTCATCCGTGAGGCACTGTGAGGCACCCTTAAGTGTATCTTAGAAATGTGAAGTAGTACTGTTTAGGCTATAAACATGTGCTAAATGATGTCGTTTTGAGTAAATGGTGGACGCATCCGCCAGGACACTTGGATTACAGCGCACGAGCAGCATGGAGGAATATTGTCAATTTTTGTGGACTTTTTGTGGACTTTTAAGGACACTGTTCGTTCGGGCTTGTATCTAAGTCATGATATCAATGTCAGTGGACAGCGAGGATCCCCACAGATCTCCGGCTGCATCCTAGATGTTCCAAAACTACTCCACAGTGTTGTTCAGCATGAGGGTGAGTAGAAAATGAGGCCAAATCGTTGTTTGGGTGAAGTATTCCTTTAATCTTTATAAAAGATTTGAAAAAAGATAAAGTAATTATAATTTAAGAGGAATAGGGATTTAAAAAAAAAAAAAAAAATTTAGGACAAAAATGATGGGTTGTTGTGTTTCTGTTAAAGGGGTTAATTTATGGAATAATCTAACCAAAGACATTAAGCAATCCATATCAAAATTTACATTTAAAAGAACATTAAAGGGCAGTATGTTAAAGGAAAAGTTCGGTTCCTGCAGCTTTTACATTGTTTATAGAATGAAGAACAACAATATACTCACCCAGAAGGCTTTCCTGATGCAAACGGTGCTTCGGGAGATATTTAGATCCAAAATCGAGCAGCGGACACCAATATAATGGTAGCCTGTAGGGCATAGATCGCCGCTCCTAAAAACTGCATTAATCGTCCAAAAACTCATGTTTTTCACCAATATTCCATCATGATTTGCTCCGAAAGGACCGCCATTGCAGCCTGTGTCTCTCCACACAGCGCTGTGTGGCTGAACTAACCTCTGAACTGACGAGCTGTTTACATGCCCTTTGCGCATGCGCAGTACTCTCTGGAGCGTTGCGATCGCTTCCTTATCTGTATATCTGTATACTGTGGCTCCAAACTGTAAGGACGTCCATCATATTCAAAGTCCTCCTCCACAACATCTTCATCCCATAGACATTCGTCCATTTTGCACAAAACTGGAAGAAGAAAGTTGATTTGTAGCTGCCGATCTTCCCCTGAAACAGTGAGCCGCACTGCGCATGCGCAAAGGGCATGTAAACAGCTCGTCAGTTCAGAGGTTAGTTCAGCCACACAGCGCTGTGTGGAGAGACACAGGCCGCAATGGCGGTCCTTTCGGAGCAAATCATGATGGAATATCAGTGAAAAACATGAGTTTTTGGACGATTAATGCAGTTTTTAGGAGCGGCGATCTGTGCCCTACAGGCTACCATTATATCGGTGTCCGCTGCTCGATTTTGGATCTAAATATCTCCCGAAGCACCGTTTGCATCAGGAAAGCCTTCTGGGTGAGTATATTGTTGTTCTTCATTCTATAAACAATGTAAAAGCTGCAGGAACCGAACTTTTCCTTTAAGTAAGTATCATTACCATTTTTGTAATTGATAAAATCTCTCATACATTATAATTATTATTATTATTTTGGTGGTTGTTGCTTGTTGTCATTGAGAATCAAAAAGACTTTGAGACCAGCAGTGTTGATGACGGCTGTTTTATTTTATTATTATTGTTGTTGTGAATTACGTTGATCATTGTGTTGTTGTTGTTTTTTAAATATTTTTTTCAGTGCCTAAAAGGGGCAGATTATGTAAGATTGTTCTTCTTTTTTTTTCCTTTTATTCAGTTATATACTTACATGCTAGTATGAAAATGTTTTATTTCAGATATATGAATGAAATAAATCACTAATTAACTAACTAACTAGCTTCCGGCGTGTGAGTGTATTCGAGCGTCAAGTGAAATCGTGCTGCGCTAGACCCTCGAGTTTTGACGCTGGTACAAATATGCAAAAAAACGCTTGCCGCGGCATCGTTGCACAAAAAGTCCGCCATTATCATTTCATCATATCATTCCATTGTCGAACATGGCTCTGATTACCACCATCGCTGCTCTGTACCTGCTGTGGAGAAGTCAGCTGCAGGCTAGGGGCCGACATCAGTACTGGATGCATGTTACCCCACAGAGGTGGTGTGAGCTGGGTGAGTTCCACCGTCTCTTGCCGGAGCTGCGTCTGAACCACGGTCAGTTCCAGTGGTACTTCAGGCTGACTGTTGCCCAGTTTGAAGACCTGCTAGCCAGGGTTGGTGCCAGGATCTCCCGCCTGGATACCAACTACAGGCAAGACAGTCCAGCTGCAGAGAACCTTTCCATCTGTCTCCGGTGAGTTTAGCAGTTTGTCAAATTAGCAAGACTCCGACCCCGATCTCCACGCTGATAGGCTGTCCTGGCGCATCAACACGTTTGCTCTCTCGAAAAGTTCAATTATACTCGAGCGTTGAGCGGTGAGCGGCGAGCGGCGAGTGTTTTTTCGCTGGAAACGCTTGCCATTTACCGCTCAACGCTCGAACTCTTGACGCCGCTCTGTGCTCGCCCCGATGCAGCGTCAACTCGCGTCTTTAAATTGACTTTGTATGTAAAATCAATGCGCGAAAAATTTGCGACGCTTTTGGTGGGAACGCACCATAACAGGAAAAGTGTTCAGAGAGCACAACCATCCACTAAGGCCTACCTTGGTGTCAACCCTTTAACTCCCAGCTCAACTGTTTGGTCAATAAATGCTGGAACATTTAATTTGTTAAAAAACAGAACACATCATTGTTTGTTTCTATCAGGGATTTAGGATTCAGAAATAACTGCAAACAAACCAAAATAACTAATATTTTCTATGGATTTAAAAAGCTGTCTGGGTAGGAGCCCTTTGAATTTGTTTTCAGGGGCAGAACGTAAAAAAAAAAACACAAGCTTGTGATTGGACAATCGTTTGGCTCGTCACATTCATCACAGACCAATCCACATCAAGCAGGGTTGCCTCCTATAATGTAGCATACATAGCAGCTAACTTAGCCGCTAACAGCTAACAACAGTCAATGACTGTTAGCCGCTAACTTAGCTGCTAACAGCTAACGGCCTTTTACTATCATCTTACACTAAATTGTACCACACAGATGATTCATTTAACACTTATATGTGACATGAACCTCGTCAAAGACAATCCCTACAAGTAAACTTCTGAGGAGGGCAGATTTCACCAAGTTTCACTGAGTAGCCATGAGGTCAAAAGGTTAATCAGCATGTCCGTTCTCAACTTTTGGTTCTCAACTTTCGGTTGTCGTGATGTCCGCATTCTGCAGCTCCCGCCTCTCTTCCCTGATTGGGCCGTTAAGAATTCAGCCAAATGAATTTATTGGACAACGGAGGCTGGCAAGGCGGACCTGCAGGATTTCAGAATCAGTCAGGTCTGTCTGCTCTGCAAGGCTAATACCCGCTGGTATAGGACAGATGTAACACCACCTTCTGACCATTACGAACCGTAACGGAAAAACAACAACAGACGTTTTTACAACTTATTACACAATAGTACGTGTTGAAAGGTAAAGATAACGAGTGATGACTCTTAAATTTGTATTCACCTGCTGCCCCGGTTGCTCTCTGCCATTTGTAATTCAGGCGCTTTGCATTGTGGGTAACCGTAGGCGAAGCAGACTGGTCTGATGTATACTGTGAATTTTTCCCAAATCCATACATCATCTGGGTATTTTTCAGCATACTGCAACTTTTGCATTCGTTCGCATACTGTATACTGCACACTACGTTTTTGGGCGAATCAGTACGCTAGTATAGCAGGCGAATTCGAAAATGGCCTGTCATTATTGTCCCGCTCTCCAGCCCTTCAGTGAACAAACTGTCCTCTGCTGCAGCCAAATGTTCAAAATTCTAACTCATTAGTCCAGAACACCTGCTGCCGTTTTTCTGCAGCCCGGTCCTTATGTTCTCGAGCACAGCTGAGTCACTTGGCCTTGTCTCCATGTTGGAGGTCTGGCTTTTTGGCTGCAGTTTTTCCATGAAGATACTTCTGGTCCAGACTTCTTCAGACAGTAGGTCATTGTACCTTGGTTCTGCTGGTTTCTGTCTCTTCTGAGCTGATGGCTTTGCTGCACTGTTTCCAGTTTTGGAGGAAAGTAAGCACGTCTTTCAACAGCTGCATTTTCCTCGACTGACAACTATGGCCTTCGGCATTGCCTATTTCAGGTTTTGCCTTCAGTATTGATGTGAAAGACATTTTTAACACTCTTTCTTTCATTCTAATATTTAAAGAGTGAAGAAAATGAGGATTTGGGAACATCTCTACTAAATCATTTCACAGCTGAAGACAGGATGTGTTGAGTTAAAGTGATGTGTTCGCCAGATTTAATGAATGAAGTTATTAATTTGTTTAATTTATAACTATTATTTATTCAGTTCTAAGAGCCTTTTCAGTACCATCCTTGAGGTTTTTTTATCATTTACTTTTAATTCCCTATCTTTTCTTTTGCTCTTCTTTTATTGTTTTAATTTTTATATATTTGTTTTTTTTAATATTGTGTTCATTTTTATTATTATATTTTATATATTTTATTGTTTTATTTTTTTTATTTTTTTTATTTTATCATTTTATTTACTTTTTCTTTGTTATTAGGCGTATGCATGGTTATATTGTGCCTCTCTGCAGCACTTTGGTCAACTGAGGTTGTTTTTAACTCGCTTTAGAAATAAACTATGACTTGGCATATTGGTTGTTTTTTGTCCATCTAGGTCAAATTTTGTGAATGCAAAATATCAGAAAGTCTACAAGAGATTTTCTTTCAACTTTGAACGCACATCCTCTTGAATTCAAGAACAAACTAGTCAGATTTTGGAGGTAAGGGATGGGAATTGATAAGATGTTATTGATGCTTATCAGTTCTGGTTATGGATCCAATTTCTCATTGATTCCTGTGACGGAGTGGCCCTTTCAAAAACATTAGCTCTGAAAGCGTTAAGCTGCTCATCCTTGCATGGTGAGGCCTCATCAAAATGCTTCCATGACTAAAAACCCTTTCAGCAGGTGCACTGGTAGCAGGAATCAGCACATGAACGCGCATGCAGGTAAACTAACACACATGCCCGCTGCGGGCTGGAGACTGATATGAGGGCCTTATACCAGAAGAAATAATAAATAAAAAATTATAAAATACAAAGTCATCAACGCACCAGCCCGAGTCGAGTCACGAGTCTGACATATCCAGACTAGAGTCCGACTCGAGTCCTACAAAACTGCCAACACCCAACATGAACCAATAGCCAATCAGGAATCCCTCACCATTGCAGCAAGAAAACCTGTTTAGCGTGGCCTGTTTAATGTGGATCCCAGTGTCATGACAGCCAACCACACAATGCTAAAGAAACGTAAGACGCTGGATAAGCCTTTCAGCTAATGGTGATAATATTATATAGCGGGATGTCCCATTTAAGTAATAAATTCATATGATGGTATATTTAAGGGTTTAACAGAAGAGAGCACAGAATCCTGCTGCCATAAACATTTTATAGAAAAATAAGTCTCCTGAAATATGTGCTTGCATCTGTTGTTCCTGGAGCTTCTGTGCGATCTGTCTTTGAAACAGAATCAGGTGTGGACTGTCGCAGAGCGCCTGTTGCTTCACAATTTTATTTTAATGTAAATTAATGCAAACAAGAGCAGGGTCTGCTGCATAATCAATCAGCTTGGAGGAAAAATAGGTCCATGCTTGGTTCTGCTGCTTTGTGGGCTCTTGCAGTATCTCATCACCAGGTTAAAACAAATATCTCTGCAGACTGAGGGTGTCGCCCCATTCACAGCCCTGTTTTGAGCGTGTGGGGGAGACGTATGTTTCCAGACCCCCATAAATCAGTAATAATGAGGACCCACTCTGTTTTTGTCAGCTGCATAACAATGACATTTAGGAACGCGGCCTGTTGAAAGTCACCAGTTGGCACGGTATTATAATACTTTTGAGCCTCTGAGTGATGAAGAAAAAATCTGCGAAATTCTTCACATCATGCAGAGTCAAAAATATTTACAACTATGTCCTGAGTACAGGTGAAAGAGCACATAAACGCAAAGCATATCAGTGAATTTATCTCTGGTTGTACTTTTTCATTAAAGGTGCTATGAGGAGAATCTGTTACCAACAACATTAAGGGGCCGTTTACATGACGCCGAAAACGATCGATTCCGCAAACATTTCGTTGCGTTTTGGCCTTCCGTTTAGATGAGACCATGTTGCGTTTCCAGTGAAAACGGAAACTTTTGACACCGCTCCCCAGAGCGGAAAGATTTGATTCCGCTCCTCCATCCGGCCTCGTGTAAACACAGAGCAGAGCGTTTCAGAAGCGCTGGCGTCACCGCATGCGCAGTACTCTTTCAGATGGAGGCTGCGCGGCGCATACCAGAACAACAGCAGCTTCCTCCGTCCGCCGGAGTAGCGTGTGGCGTCTTACCGTGCTCGGTTTGTTATCCAGAAAAAACTATCCGGACAGATTTGTTGTCTGAACTGATTTGTTGTCCAAAAAGGAAACTCCTGCTTCTCTGTGCGTCTGTTCGCCATTGTTGTTTGTGAAAGGTTTTCTTCTTCGTTCGTGTGTTGTAGCAGCGCTGCATCTCTGCAGACCTACACCGCCATCTACTGAACCGGCATGCACACTACAGCGGATTTACAGGGGATTAACTCGTCTCCGAGCGTTGTCATGTAAACGCAGAAGAATTCGAAAACGGAAAGGGAGAATCTTTGCGGCTTCAAGTCAGGAGTTTCCATGTAAACGGCCCCTAAGACTCTGCTACCCATGAGCATGCGCAGCGACTGTCATAATGCTGCGTTCCAGTAACCTCGGAACTGGGAGTGACATCATCTCCGACTTATCGGCGTTCCAGTTGAAGTCGGAAAAAAAACATGCCGATCTACCAGGCTATTGTTAGCTGTTGTTAGCACGCCCTACGTTGTTGTTCACAAATATCACATGAAGAATGTGATTATCACTATGGCAGCATTTTTGTAAATATAAGTCTAACAATACTATGTATACAGCTGATCTAGAGCGACACACCCCAGTCAGAAGTGCAAATAAATTGATTATTACAGGAGCTAAATAACTGTTCACACTGGGGGCATCCATCTTCCATTGTCAACTCGGGGGTGGCGAGGTTTCACCGAGTTCCCAGTAGGAAATTCAGACTTTAGGGGACGTTCCAGTTGCAGTTTCCTACTCGTAACTCAGAAATTCCTACTTCTGACTACAACTGGAACACACCAAAAGACGTGACCAAAGCCAAAGCGTGTGTTTGTTGTGATGCTAATGAATGCAGCTCGGACCTTCCTCAGAACTCTGCATTGCTTTACAACTTCTTTGTTCAACAACTTACAGGATGCAAAGCGACGAGGTAATGTATCTCTTTCTAGTTACGTAGCGGTAGTTTTTGATGTGTGACAACAAGCAATTTTTGGAAAACTTAGTATTGTAGTTTTGTAGCCGGCTATATATCTCTACTTACAGCCCGGTGCTCTAAGACGTGTCTGAATAATATAAATTTGTTCTAGTTTTAATTGTCTTGTTCCTGAAGTTGAGTATCCAGGCCAATCCAGCCCTGTCCGACCCGACCACGAAGCTAAGGAATAGCATTTATAGATAACCTATTTTGATGCTATAAAACTCATCTTAAAGTGTGTATTTCCATCAGGCATATACCTAAAAGTGAGACTTTTTTGTAATTACTTAGAAACTCCTCACAGTCCCTTCGATCACGGTGGTAAAAGGGACAGAGAGCCTGAGTGTAGAGTCTTCATATTCAGGCTACACAGGTGGATGTTGGAGGATTGAGTCATTCTTTCAAAATAAAACACAGTTTAGTCTGTTATTCATAAAAGAGTCTTTAAATTAATCCTTATTATAAAATGCATGTTCTGTGCCCTTCAGTGCAATTTTAGAAAGAGAGATGCCAATTTTCTAGTGTTAATTATCAGGTAAAAAAAATTAATAGCTTACTTTTTATTTGGCA
Source organism: Scarus forsteni (assembly GCA_036419115.1). Classification (NCBI taxonomy): domain Eukaryota; kingdom Metazoa; phylum Chordata; class Actinopteri; order Labriformes; family Labridae; genus Scarus; species Scarus forsteni. Next base: position 3,383,706 of record JAZDUH010000103.1, on the reverse strand, counting down.
ATTTTGCATGAGAATTAAAGGAGCAGATCAAAATTTGGCCTTTGTTGGAGTTGCACGAAACACATTGGGAGATCTAAATTTCAGAGTTATGTAATGGTATTTAGAACCACTTCCTGTGCATCCATTTTAAAATAAAACAAACGAGTCATACAGAATGTCACAATTTTTATGCTCAGTCATTTATTGGTTTTGGTTTTGTTCCTGTTGCATGATACAGTTGTCGGTGGAGACTTTACAAAATGATTGACAACAGTTTTTGGAAGGGTGGATGCCCCCATGATAGCTCCTTTGCTTTTACTAAGAGTTCATAAATGGCTAATATGTGTTTATGTTAACTTACACGAACTCAACAACAACTCAAGAAAAATGTAGCTCATTTAGCTTCAACAGAAACCACTGGGTGATAACATGTAGACTTCTGTTGCTTTGGTATGAATGTGATCGATCCAGTGTTGCTCAGGACTGATCCAGATCTGGACGAGCATTAAGACCTCAGAGGGTGGTTGTACTAGCAAACTTACTGCCAGTTAAATAGCAGTATGCTGTGGGTGTAATAGCTACACCCCCACATTTACACTAAATTCAGCAGCACATGAAAATAACAGCCCCCTCGTTAATTAAAAATAAAATCATGGTGTTGCTCCAATGTGGGGCCTACGGCAGTTTAATGTTGCAGAAACGAAACTCAACATCATCCAGGAAGAAGTAAAAGTACACACATGTGTGGAGGACAGCCCTCATCACAGACCCTGTTTACAGTGTGATTACAAAAAATACTGCTGTGAAACTCAGCCGTCATTGTGCCTGAAGACATTCTTATCAATTTAGCAACATGATGATATCAGTGTAAAATGACCTTAAGTTGGCTCTCTGGTCTGATGGTCCAACATTTTTACTGCAGTAAGGTTAAAAGGTGAACTTGAGGTGTCAGAAAGATCAACTCAGGATATCAATCAATCAATCAGTCAATCTTTATTTGTATAGTGCCAAGTCATAACAAGTGTTATCTCAAGACACTTTACAATAGAGCAAAAGCTCTTCATTTTGTGGATACACATACAGTATATGCATATATACATATATACATATCAAGATACACATATACATATATAGACAAATATATACATCCAACACCCAACATGAATTCATTTAGCCAATCATGAATCCCTCCATCATGGCTCAAGAAAAAACCTTCTGTTAAGCAGCAGGAAATCTTGAATGTGGATCCCAGTCTCATGATGAACAGCAAATCCACACGATGCTGTGATGGTGTGAGGGCGAAGGAAGGAAGGTAAGAGGAGACAAGTGGGCTAAAGTAAGAACTAAAGTTAGGGACAGGTTCATGAACACAGACCTGTCATCTGATTTATTAGAGGTTAGCCTCTTGAGATGCTCTGGTTTTCAGAAGGGTCCTCATGTCTGAATGGCTGTAGTGATCATTTTATAGAAGTATAACCAATGATATTCTTACTGAAAATAAGAATTTATGGTAGTGACGAACTCATGGGTGCCCAGACCACAAGTGCATCCCTACCATATTTGTCTCCATTAAATATAAATGTGTTAAAGGCCTTTTGAGTCGGACATCCCATTTTCAGAGGGACCTCATGACTATGTGGTGATAAAAAATAGATACCATAGATGTATCGATTATGGATAGGGAGATCATGCTAATATCTACATTAACAGCTATAATGATAATGGGAATGGAATGTTCCTAATGAAATGGCCAACTATGCGTCATGTCTAGAATTGTAGTTTTTGAGGCTTTGTGACTCCACAGCAGCAGGCAGTCTACACCAAGGATCCCAGGCCACCTACAACACAAGAGCCAGAGACAAGTACAGGAGCAAACAAAAGGGGCAAAAGCAGATGTGGAGGTATCATGACACGAGTATTTTTCATCCCGTTTCCTAAATGAAGATTAACTTTGAAAAATCTCTTCCTTGCTTCTGATACTGCACTGTAACCAGTGTTGGGATTAACGGCGTTAGAAATAACAGCGTTACTAACGTTGTTATTTTTTCCCAGTAACGGGTAATCTAATTAATTACTTTCAAACATTACAAAGCCATTACCGTGACGGACAGTGAAATGTGGCGTGTTACTTTGCACCGATGTCTATCCGCTGTGATCCGACCTGCCTCACTCAGCCAGACACAGACAGGAGCTGCGCTGCTGACAGACAGATGAGAAAACTCAATGCCTTGGGGTGCTGGTTTGGCAGAGTGGTTAGCAACCAGGTACCCCATGTTCTTTTTTTTTTTTTTTTTTATGTATTTTTTGGGCATTTTGTGCCTTTATTGATAGGAGAGAGACAGTGGATAGGCTTGTGAAAGGGGGTGAGAGAGTAGGGGAAGACACTCTGCAAACTGGTCACAGGCGGGATTCGAACCTGGACCGGCAGAAGTAGGTACATGGGGTGCCTGGTTGCTAACCACTCAACCAAACCAGCACCCCGGTACCCCATGTTCTTGCTTCTGCCGGTCCAGGTTTGGTCCTCATAACAAAAAAAAAAAAAAAAAACCAACTTGCACTTGCATGTGTATATTGGGAGTTGTGGGTTGCAGTTTTTTGGGCTTGTTCCAATAGTGCAGTTACTCATTTTGACTTGTGCCCCCAAACCCAGGAGGAACTTGGTGCATGATCTTCCATCAATACAAACCCAGTTCAGAAGTTATTAAAATTATTTTATCCCACCCTAACACAAATAAAAATTTTACTGTAAAAATTATGTTTCCACCTAAATAAATCCTTATAGCCATACTTAAATTGATTTCTAATGTAGCTACTACTGTTTTCACCATGATAAAGCTGTAGAGAATTAAGATACAACTTAGATTGAAACCTGACATGTCTGTTTGGTTAAAAAATAATCAGGGTTAGACAAACTGTTAAGCAACAATGGAGTTACAAATAACTTCTGCATAAAGAAAAGGATGTTCCACCTCCAAACAAAAGGATGTTTAATAAGTAAATTAAGAGACAAAAAAGAAGAAACATGACTTTGAAATTGTAATGTAACATGGATTAGGAGTAAAACAGGCTTCATGTAGGTCTCTCTTTTTAAAAATGCTTTATCAATCGCAAAATCCGGCAACAGCGAGCTGCAGCATTGCCGAGTCGGGAGCGTCTGTGGAGTTAAAACTGCTGTTTTCAGGATGGAAGTATGAGAAGTAAAAGGCAAGAACACATGAGAAGAGTACATTATGTCCTAAAGCAAAGAGTTTGTCTGTTGTCAGTTAATCTAAAATCTAGCGACAAAAAACACCAAGAACTCCACTGATGATGTCAGATGTGTGCATCCGACGCTTTGCATTGCACTTGGTGATGTGAGGCTTGGATGCAGCTGCTCGGTCATGGAAACCCATCCATGAAGCTCTCTGCACTGTTATTGAGCTAATCTGAAGGCCACATGAAGTTTGGAGGTCTGTAGAGATTGACTCTGCAGAAAGTTGGTGACCTCTTCTCACTATGCGCCTCAGCATCCGCTGACCCCGCTCCGTCAGTTTACGTGGCCTACCACTTGGTGGCTGAGTTGCTGTGGTTCCCAAACACTTCCACGTTCTTATAATCCAGCTGACAGTTGACTGTGGAATATTTAGGAGTGAGGAAATGTCACCACTGGATTTGTTGCTCAGGTGGCATCCTATCACAGTTCCACGCTGGAATTCACTGAGCTCCTGAGAGCGACCCATTCTTTCACTGATGTTTGTAAAAGCAGTCTGCATGCCTAGGTGATGATTTTATACACCTGTGACCATGGAAGTGACTGGAACATCTGATTCTGATTATTTGGATGGGTGAGCAAATACTTTTAGCAATACAGTGTATGTGTATCCATATAACAAAGAGTTTTATGCTCTTTTGTAAAGTGTCTTGAGACATTAGTTGTTATGAATTGGTGCTATACAAATAAAGATTGATTGATTGATTGAACTTTCACAGAGGCAATGGTGTCCAGAACATTTAAAACACTTGAAGTAACAGAGTTCAACGAATCATCAACATAAAAACATGTGGCATTTCCAGAGTTTATCATTTCCATGAACACAGCACCTTCGCTGTTATTTGTGTGTCTCCTCCGGCCGGTGGTTTAGGGGAAACAGAAACAGACAGGTCAAATATGACACAGAAATGATCAGACAGAGCAACATCAACCACACTGACGTTTGAAATATTAACCCCCCTTTGTAATGAGCAGGTCCAGATGTGCTGTGCTCTGCTGTGGGTGGGATCACACACATGCTGAGTCAGGCCAAAGGTTTCAAGGACACCACTGAGCTCTTTAGCATTTCTATCCACATGAACATTAAACTCACCTGTAATGACCAAACCATCAAAGTCTGTGTATACAACTGAAAGCATTTCGGTAAAATCATCATAAAACTTTGACAGCACTGGAGAGGCTAACTACTCAAACACTTCCAAGGCATTAGAAGATGTCATCATGCACCCTACGATATCTTTGGGTTCATTCCTTAACCGAGGCCGAGTCGATAAAACAGTCAAACAAGTTAAATAATCAAATCAAACCTTTGTGACATTTTCTGTTGTTTCAAATGGGGAAGAGTCAAGCACAAAGGGACTTTGTCTTGCCCAGAGTGTTCTAAAGAGAGACTGGCATCATCGAAGGTTCATGCAGCAGCTGAATAGTTCCAAACAAAGGTTGACGGGCTATTTAAAATAACTAAATAGCTGCGATTTCTTGTAATTACTTACCCAGCAAGCACTGTGACATCAATTTAACGTTGAAGATTGGACAAGATTTTGACTACCATGATAAATAACCTACAAGCTTTAATGACCTCTCTATGGTTGTAGAAAAGGTCCAACCAAAGGATCAATCTCACATCCAATTACTGCATCATACATTGTTAATGAATGTATTTCACATCAAAACAACATTGCTGCACAAAACTTGACGTCAATTTGACGTTGCCAAAGGATGGCTGTTACACTCTAGCCTTGCAGAGCAGACAGATCTGCCTCATTCTGAAATCATGCATCTCCGTCTTGCCAGCCTCCTTTGTCCAACGGTTTCTCTCGGCTAAATGCTTAACGGCCCAATCAGGGAAGAGAGGCGGGAACAGCGGGAGCTGCGGGCGTGACGTCAACAGGAAGTGACTTGACAGGAAGTGAAGTCACTTCCTGTTGTACAAATAATGGCGGCTAATGTTGGTTAGCCTGTGGTCATCATGGTTACTCTGTTGTACTTGGTGAAATCTGCTCTCCTCATAAGTTTACTTCGTAGGGATTGTCTTTGACGAGGTTCATGTCACATATAAGTGTTAAATGATTCATCTGTGTGGTATAATTTAATGTGAAACTATAGTCTTAAGGTAGTTAAGCTATCTTTCCTCTCTCACAGTCCAGCTGCCTCGATTTTGAATCTTTAAAACACTGTGTGATCCTCCTGAGCAGGAAAACATGTTCAGATGTTTCAACGACATTGCCTATGCTGTAACTTAGCTTTATTAAATCAAAACATGTAAGAACCTGTCTTGTGAAGTATGAAATATCTAATCTAATTTATCATATCTATCTACAGTATATATACATCAGTGGCGATTGCTCTAAGACTGCAAGGGAAGCTCAGCTTACCCTAAAATGTCCCCCAAAAAAGGTGGTGATACGTCCTGCTGTGTGTACATTTCATTGACTAAATATGTGCTAGAATACCTTCATCTTTTGTTCAGAATCAGCTACTTATCACAGGTAACTGGAGTGACTTCCTTCTCATTCATCCCCGCAGCGTCTCAGCGCTTTAACACAGTCGGACGCTGAGCTTCTTCTGACTTCGATGGGGAAGTGTAGAGTGGGTTGTTCCACTGTGGAAACTGGACGGTCATTGGATAAACGCTGGGCTTTGTCCCGCCCATCGGATGCTCAGCGTCTCTGGGGGTCTATGAGGCAGTGGGCTGGCCTGGACGCTCAGCTTCTGCATGATGATTGGATGATCTGTCTGAGGCTGAATCCCTTTTTGATTGACAGTGAAATGAGCCAATCAGCGATCTTGAAGTATAGCCCTCCACCGGAGCATCTTCTAAGTTTTACATTCAGTTGTTCTGGAGAGGAGCTTCTCCTGTTTAAAGTAGCACAAGTCTTACACCCGCAACACAATGGGAGGGTAGAATTTACATTTAAATAAAAAAAAAAAAAAATGTATGATGTAGACCGGAAAAAAATGAGCTTCCCCTTCTTGACTGACCAGCAGCTGCCACTGATCTACATATATGTATAGATAATTAAAATTACATAAATTAATATTTGTTTAAAAATGATGAGCTACTGTGCTTTAAATTACAATGTTAATTTGATACAAATATGCTTGTAAAAATAACAAACATTAAAATATATAAAATGAGAAACATACCTTCCCCATAGAAATCCTATTGCTTTGGTCACATTGTTTTGAACTATTAAGGCCTCCCATGATCCGCAGTTGCTGTCAAATAATTGGTCCATTGGCGTCTACGGAGTTGGCACCACTCTCTCTTTCAAAAGCTCTGGTCTAGCCTAGCAACAGTAACCAAAGGTGGGTTGGTTTGACAAAAGGTCAGTTCATGGTGTGACGGGGCTTTTCAGAAGCGTGAGAGAGCACAGCGCAGCACAATGGGACCAACAACCCCTAAAATTACTTTTCATTTTGGACTGATCTGGATGTAAAGGCTCAAAGGTTGTCTGTCAAATGGTCATTTGTTTCTTTGAGATGTTGTAATCCAAACATAATTTCGTAAGTAATGAGTGTAACTAACCTGACATGCCGGGTGGACAGTTCCATACTGGAAATATTTCACTAATCCAGCCCTGCAAAAATGTTTTCAGGGGCAGAGCCTTCAAAAACAACAGCAGCTTGTGATTGGACAATTGTTTGGCTCATCACACTCATCGTAGACCAATCCATATCAAGCAGCGCTACCATGATGGGGCATATGTACAGGCTAAATGTAGTGGCTAACGGTTAGCCGTTAGCCGTAGTGGCTAAAGGCTTACAAGTGCAAACAACAGTTCATGACTGCTAGCTGTATAGCGGCTAACTGTTGTTTGCAGCTAACTGTTGTTAACTGCTGTGGCTGACGGCTGTGAACTGTTGTCTGCCCTTGTTAGCCGTTAGCCATAGCTGCTAACGGCCATTAGCCAATAGCTTAACTACCTTAAGACGATCGTTTCACATCAAATTATACCACACAGATGTATCATTTAACACTTATATTTGACATGGACCTCGTCAAATACAATGCCTACAAAGTAAGGTTATGAGGAGAGCATATTTCGCCAAGTATAACTGAGTAAAAATGATGGCCGCAGGCTAACCGACATTAGCTGCCATTATTTGTACCTCAGTGAAACCGTTGGAGAATGAAGGCTGGCAAGACGGAGATGCATGATTTCAGAATCAGGCAGGTCTGTCTGCTCTGCAAGGCTAGAGTGTAACAGCCGTCCTTTGGCAAGTTAATAAAACAGAAACTATTTGCAAGATGCAGACATAACTTGCAAAATGTCTAAGAGCAGGAATTGATAAAAGATCATTGATAAGAATGCCATTAACCCTTTAAATACCAGCTTAGCTGTTTGGCAGACGTCATCAATGAATTCATTTCGGGATAGAACAGAAAAAAATCAAATCATTTATTTTGATTCTGTTAACATTTCAGGCAACAGAGAAAACTACAAATGAATCCAAAACCAGATATTTTCTTGGTGTGGGATTTTAAGGTTTAAAAAGCTAACACTGATTACATAAAAATGTAGTAATATTTGGGACAAGATCAGGTAGACAAGGCACAAATGTAGATAAAATAGAAATGAAAAATAACTTAAAAGAGATGACACTGATTCTGACAAACATAAAAATATTTTTGACGAAGAACAGATTATAAATATATTTATATATAAATCATCTCATTAGTAAACAGTTATGTTAAGTATTTCAAGGAATGATGGTAATAATAATAATAGCTTTGAGATTGTTAAACCTTTAAATTCCACACAAAGAAAATATAATTTCACTTGGTTTGTTTCTGCATCCTAAAACATTGAAACAAACAAACCATAACATGTTTTTTTTTTTAACACATTGAGTATTCCTGAATTTATTGACCAAATAGATTTGCCAAAAAGTTGAGCTGGGAATTAAAGGGTTAACAATTCTGCATATCAGTCCTGTCTTTGTGGATTCTTTCATTGATAGAAAATTTGGATCACATAGGATTTTACATAGCCATACACAATAGAAATATTGAGAGCCAGAAACAAGACTATTTACATTCTTAATATTTATCCTCTACCCCATATTGTACATAGAGCTTCAATTAGGGGTGGGAGAAAAAATCAAATCACATAAGTGTCGAGATTTTTTTGTTTGATGATTTTTAAATAGATTTTCTTTGTTTAAAATTTGTTTTTTCCAAATTTGAATGCCTCATTTTAGTCTTTGTTAATAAGCCGCTTTTAAATGCAGTCCAGTCTTTTGAAGAGAGAGTATAAACAGCTGGTTAAAATATATTGCTGAATAAATCCTAAAAACGGACTCACATGTGATGTGTATTTTTCCTGATATAGTCTGTAGGCATCATCATTGTTCATCTTTTTTGCTGGTGTTAAAAAAGCTAACTAAATGTTGCAAAATTGGCAATATTGTAGAATCGCAATTTAAATGGAATTGGCACCAAAAAAAATCGCAAAAAATCAAATCGGGAGAAAAGCGTATCATCCCGGTCCTAACTTCAATAGGGATGTCCGGTAGGATTGCATTTCATCTTGTATATATCTTGTACATTCAAAGTCCTCTTACAACCATTTTTACTAATACTGTTTTTGAAACTTCTAGCTTAACTATCTATTGCATTGAAAAGGAGAAGCTCTCCAATCTTGATGTACATTCTGTATAATGACAATAAAGGCCATTCTGATTCTGATTTTGATGGCAACAGTGTTAAAATCATGACATTTCCAGCATCCTGTGCCTTGCTGCATGGATACGTACTTCATCCAACTACACTGCAAGGTTAACTTTCCTCATCTAGCTGCCCCACACTTTAAAAAAAATTGTAAAAAAACTGTAGTTTTCCGGCAGCTGGGGTGCCAAAAAAAATACAGTGAAATAATAGAAAATTGCTTTCTCATAAAAATACAGTTTCTTTCCGTAATTAAAATACAGTTTGTAGTTGTAATTTTAACAAGAATTTGCCTTAATTTAAAGGGACTGTGAGGAGAATCTGTTTCCGCCAACATTAAAGGGCAACTTCGGTATTTTTCAACCTGGGTCCTATTGCCCCAAGTGTATGTGTGTATACGATTGACGGGTACAACTCGTTTTAAAATTGGCTCAGTATCAAGGGAGCGGATGCAGCCGGCAGCCGCGAAGCTAGATAGGGGCAACTGCATCCGTATAAGTTTGAGCATTAAAAGTGTTTATTTCGCACAGACCGGTTGCGATCGCCGGTGCTAGCTCTCTAATTAGCATTGTAAGCATTGCGTTTTCCTTCACGTCCTCTGACCTGTGTGTGGCGTCATCTGTGAGCTTGTTGCGAAAAGAAAACAGAGAGCCATGCAGCGTGCGCTCAGAGTGGAGCTGCTTATCCCGGAGGACAGTTGGAAGTTTTACTGCATCGGTATCATGGCTGAATATTTACCAGATTTCGAGAGTGAAGACGAGCCTTTTCATTACGACGGCCAACCGTATTTATTTGAGCCAGAGTATACGGACGAGGAGCTGCTACAAACTCAAGAGCTAACGAGGAATAGCAACAGAGGGCCAACGAGCAGACGAGGGTGAAGCAGCAGAGGTACGAACGCTCTAGATTTGTCTCTGACACACACATTTACTGTTGCCATAAATCCTCTTCACTTTTTCCGCTCGTCCAGCCAGTACAGACTTGTGGCCTACCGTGTTACAATGCTAATTAGAGAGCTAGCACCGGCGATCGCAACCGGTCTGTGGCGAATTATAAACACTTACACAACACATACAATACTTATACGTATTGTATGCATAAAGACATATTAGTTATACTCACTTTATGGATAGTTGACCATTTGGTCCCTGTGGTTTTGGTCGCCTCCTCCAATTTATTTTGGGTACATGAAAAAAGGTATCCAGCACTGCCCTGTTGATCAGAGGGGGGAGATCCTCTGATGTAGTTACACAGCGTCGGGTACTTTCTGTATCATCCCACGACACATCGAGACCACGAATATTGGGCAACAGGTCCCACTCGTTACAACACAGACATTCTTCCTCTGTGTGCATAGAGTCACAGCAACCACAGGAGCACCACCAGTCCTCAGAAATTCGCGTTCGTGCCTCTGCTGCTTCACCCTCGTCTGCTCGTTGGCACTCTGTTGCTATCCTCGTTAGCTCTTGAGTTTGTCGCAGCTCCTCGTCTGTATACTCTGGCTCAAATAAATACGGGTGGCCGTCGTAATGAAAAGGCTCGTCTTCACTCTCGAAATCTGGTAAATATTCAGCCATGATACCGATGCAGTAAACTTCCAACTGTCCTCCGGGATAAGCAGCTCCACTATGAGCGGCGCGCTGCATGGCTCCTCTGTTTTCTCACAGAAGCTCACAGATGACGTCACACAGGTCAGAGGACGTGAAGGAAAACACAATGCTTACAATGCTAATTAGAGAGCTAGCACCGGCGATCGCAACCGGTCTGTGGCGAAATAAACACTTTGAATGCTCAAACTTATATGGGATGCAGTTGCCCCCCTATCTAAGGCTGCGGCTGCATCCGCTCCCTTGATACTGAGCCAATTTTAAAACGAGTTGTACCCGTCAATCGTATACACACATACACTTGGGGCAATAGGACCCAGGTTGAAAAATACCGAAGTTGCCCTTTAAGACTCTGCTACCCATGACGGCAACTGGGAGTGACATCATCTCCGACTTATCGACGTTCCAGTTGAAGACAGAAAAAAACATGCCGATCTACCAGGCTATTGTTAGCTGTTGTTAGCACGCCCTGTGTTGTTGTATGAAGAATGTGATTATCACTATGGCAGCATTTTTGTAAATATAAGTCTAACAAACTTTGTATACAGCTGATCTAGAGCGACTCACCCCAGTCAGAAGTGCAAATAAATTGATTATTACAGGAGCTAAATAACTGTTCACACTGGGGGCATCCATCTTCCATTGCCAACTCAGGGGTGGCGAGGTTTCACCGAGTTCCCAGTAGGGAATTCTGACTTCGGGGGACGTTTCAGTTTTAGTTTCCTACTTGGAACTCGGAAATTCCTACTTCAGACAACAACTGGAACGTCCCACAAGCCAAAGTGTGTGTGTGTTGTGATGCTAATGAATGCAGCTCGGACCTTCCTCAGAACTCTGCATTGCTTTACAACTTCTTTTTTCAACAACTTACAGGATGCAAAGTGATGAGGTAATGTATCTCTTTCTAGTTACGTAGCGGTAGTTTTTGATGTGTGACAACAAGCAATTTTTGAAAACTTAGTATCGTAGTTTTGTAGCCGGCTATATATGGCTACTTACAGCCCGGTGCTCTAAGACATGTCCGAATAATATAAATTTGCTCTAGTTTTAATTGTCTTGTTCCTGAAGTTGAGTATCCAGGCCAGTCCAGCCCTGTCCGACCCGACCGGAAGGCTAAGGAATAACATTTATAGATAACCTATTTTGATGCTATAAAACTCATCTTAAAGTGTGTATTTCCATCAGGCATATATCTAAAAGTGAGACTTGTTTGTAATTACTTAGAAACTCCTCACAGTCCCTTTAAGGTTCTTTAATGTTTAATTACAAACATTTAACATTAAAAAACAATTAAATTACCCATAAAGATGGTAAATTGACATTGTACTGCAAAGAATTATGCTTAAATTTACAAGAATGTGCTGCTAATATTTGGTTTTAATGACATAATTTTTTTTTAATGTATTGTTTGGCCATTTTGTGCCTTTATTGATAGGAGAGAGACAGTGGATAGGCTTGTAAAGGGGGTAAGAGAGTAGGGGAAGACACTCTGCAAACTGGTCACAGGCGGGATTCAAACCTGGACCGGCAGAAGCAAGTACACAAGTACATTTTTAGAGTTGTAATGTTGAATTTTACAGTTTATTCCCCTAAATAACAGAAAACATTTGTAGAATTTCAATACACTTGTTAACGTATTTTAACAATAAATATTCGTATTTCTAATGGGGTTTCTTTGTAAAAGAACAAAAATATTGTGTTTTTTCACAGTTACAGTAATTTCCTGTTATATTACATTTGACATGTAAAATCACAGTTTATTTTTGTGAATTAATTGGCATTTTAAAAATACAGAAAAAAATGTAAAATAAACAGTAAAATGCTGTTATATTACTTTTTTTTTTTACAGTGAAGCAGCTGGAGCAGTTGTAGTCCTGTCATTAAAACTTTATTGAACTGCCTGTTCACACTTGTCCTCCACAGAGGGATATTTGTCCAATGGGAGGGGCAGATAAAAAGGGCGGTTGGCAGGACAAATGTAGCTGTTTACATTCACACATGTGGCTGACCCTGAGAATTCAGGACATTTAGGACAGCTCACTTTTATGTCTGTCTGTGGAGGGCTTTGGGCCAAATGCTCAGTATCTCCAGCCAAACTACATTACCATTAAATACAGTGAGGTTTGTTTGTTTGTATGTTTGGATCCACAGTGATAAATAAATCATGAGTCATTTGTCATCACATTTTCTGAATGGAAAACATAATAATGATACATCATTACTAATCATGGTCTAATTAGCTACAACTAGACCTCCATTTTGAACCTTAGAGAAAAGGAAATTTTCCACTCAGTTCATTGACCAACAGGTTAGCCCATTTTCCTCCTCTCTAATTTTTGTGACGGAAACATCCAATGAGGGGCAGACAAAGGTCAACAAGAAGCAAATTAATCACCTGTCAGTCTTAAAAAGAATAAAAGGGAAAGTGTGAATAGTGTTATGCGACCATTTGTAACATTTGAGATGGAAACTGCTTCCAAGAGAAGCAAAAATTAATATATAGAGCAAACAAATGCCTGGAGAAAAGGTACAGTAAACATGTACCTAATTTTTTGCTTTGAGTTTCTGTACACTCTAATTTCTTCCACTGTTAGCCAAGGCTTTACAGAAGCAAATTCAGATGATGAAAGACTTGTTCATCTTTGACCTGTTTGTCAATTAAGTTTTAAATTCTGTTTTTTATTTCCTTAATCTGACATTAATACAGTGCACGTATTCTAAAAGCCTAGGTTCCCTGAAAAAAAAAAGGACGACTTAAAAGGTGCAGTGTGTAGAAATTGGCATTTTAGCGACATCTAGTGTTCAGATTTCGGAATGAGCAATCTGTTTCTAAGACATCACATCACTAAGTGACGAGAGCAAGAAGACCAAAAAGGATCGTGAACAAGGCATCATTTACAACAGTTACAACGTGAGGGTTTTTTCATTTATATTTGTAACTATTATTTTTATAGATTATAGGTCAGTTAAGATGACGATTATAGGTTTTGTAAACTTTTGTAGACTCATATTCAAAAATCGCGTTTTGCTCTTTTTGTCCCCAAAACATAGCCTTGCAGAGCAGACAGACCTGCCTGATTCTGAAATCCGGCAGGTCTGTCTTGCAAACGAATTCGCTCGGCTGAATTCTTAACGGCCCAATCAGGGAAGAGAGGCGGGAGCTGCAGAATGCTGACGTGATGACAACCGGAAGTTGAGAACGGACATGCCGATTAGCCTATTGTCCTCATGGCTACTCAGTGAAACTTGGCGAAATCTGCCCTCCTCAGAAGTTTACTTGTAGGGATTGTCTTTGACGAGGTTCATGTCACATGTAAGTGTTAAATGAATCATCTGTGTGGTACAATTTAGTGTAAGACGATAGTATAAGGCCGTTAGCTGTTAGCAGCTAAGTTAACGGCTAACGGTCATTAACTGTTGTTAGCTGTTAGTGGCTAAGTTAGCTGCTATGGCTAATGTCCATGAACTGTTTTTAACTGTTGTTAGCCATTAGCCGCTACATTAGCCGCTATGTATGCTACATTATAGGAGGCAACCCTGCTTGATGTGGATTGATCTGTGATGAATGTTACCAGCCAAACGATTGTCCAATCACAAGCTTGTGTTTTTTTTTAACGTTCTGCCCCTGAAAACAAATTTAAAGGGCTCCTACCCAGATGGACTAGTGAAATATTTCTGTGGCAGATATATTGAGCTGTCCATCTGGCTTGTCAGGTTACCCAAAACCCACCCGTAGACAACATGGTGGATTGTTATGTCAGCCTCCACATAGGGGAGACCCACAGTACATAGATGTAAAAAGATTTTCCTAACTTAATAAAAATAAAACCAAAGTTTTACGAGGATGATTGTACAACTACTTTCACAGACTTTACATACTAATAGAAACATTATATCCTATATTCAGCATTTCTGTTCGGCGAAATGCTGCCAACTTCTACACACTACACCTTTAACTTGATTGTGCTCGAAAGGCTTGATGATTTAAACGCACTTTTACAAACCAAAATGCAGTTGGACTAAAAATGGCAAAAATGGCTTGGAGCTAGAAACCTGACACACTGGATGGACTGTTCAGTTTATTTCACTGCTTCATCTGCCCATAAAAATTGTTTGGGGAGGGCAGAACCTTTCAGAGCATATGCTGCAGGTGATTGGACAATTGTTCCGTCAATCTTATTCATTACCATCCAATCAGATAATGTAGTAGGTAGACGTTAATGCGGTAGTTAAAAATACTGAACTTGAGCCACCAAACCCTCAGCAAGTGGAATGAAAACACTCTTTCTATTGAGAAGTTTTGATTAATGTTGTTTGATTTTAATACATTTAAATTTTATAAAGAAATTCGACCAGAATCGGACAAAACTACCACGAAAGCTGTTAGCATCTTTGCTAATCCATGTATGAGCAATTACTTCCTGCTGGTGTCTTGCTTGTAGCTCCACCTCCTCCTGCTCTAAAGGACTCTGATTGGCTCATGCTGCTTTGGGCCACCCACAATCGTTGTATTTTGGAGCTTGGCAAGATATTGAATCAGGTGGATCCAGCTGAACTGCAAAGATTATGGAGTTACAAGGGTTACAAATACCTACTTTAGACAAAAGTAGCAGCTGTTGTTGAACTAGGGATGGGAATTGATAAGATTTTATCAATACCAATGGTGTTAACGATCCTGCTAATCGATCCAATTCTTTAACGATTCCCTTATCGATTCCTGCAGATTTTGCATGTGGGCAAATGTTGGTCTGATTTTCAGTGGCAACAATGTCAAACTAGTCACAGCAAAGATAACTGCTTCTGCAACTTGCTGGTGTTTACACTCACATAAGGTTGTGTAGTAGGTGCAATGAAAATTAAGCTACAATTCTGACGCTTCTGAACCCTCTCAGTGGAAGGAATCAATACGGGAATTGATAAGCAAAAAGACTAGTGATATCGATTCTTTGATGGAGCTGTTGACGATTCTCAACTGGAATTGGTTTTCGATTCCCATCCCTATGTTGAACATAGATGGAAATTGTAGATTGTTGTATGTGTACAACAATTCTTAAACTGTTGCTTTATTATTTACTTTGACCACCTCGTCTGTCATTGGCCCTATTATTTTTTGGTGGCACTTTGGAAAGATTGGGATTTCTGATTTAACTTAAATCAAAAGTAAATAAATAACTTAATAATATCTTTTAATTGAATTGTTTCTATAGATTTGAATTTTATTTTTCCTTTATCTATATTTGTTTTCTTCTTGACCAGTACATTGCTGAAACAATAAAAGATTTTAAAATAAATTTTGTTTGACAAATGTTGGTGGGAGTAGAGTGCAGGAAGCTGGACTCAGTAGAGCTCTGACAGCCAAGCTTGTGGTTTTGCAAACATACAAAAAAAAGTCTCGACAGTGCTGACCTTTCAGTGAAGGAAAGCCAGAGAGACCAAAAGAAAACAAAATGGCTGACGAAATCAGCCTGCCCTGCACTCAGTCGCTGAGTCGTGTTAGTCATGATGATCAAACACATGCAAATAAACTCAGTGAAACGTCTTGAGCCTGCACGGAGGAGCTGCCTGTGTGCCGAATACTGCCCAGTAATTGGCCTTTTGACCTTTTCTCAGACATGTGACTTTGATGATGTCTCTCACTTCAGTGGATGGCAAAAGTACAGCTGTTGTCATCAGGCAGCAATGAATTTTAGCTGATAACTACAGATTTGGAGCCATATTAGTGATCAGACGTAACAGATAAATAACACAAATGTCAGTGTTTCTGTCATAACAGTTGGGTCACCTCAAGGATGCTCACAAAGAAAAGAAACAAGCAAAGACCGGACTGCAAAAGGAGTTTTTTGAATCACAAGCAGTGACACCAGAGCTCTGTGGCTGGCCTTTGCTAATGCTTCTTGGAAATGTTATTTGTTCAGACATTTAATGATGTACTTAAACCACTCAAAGAGGCATTTGTGAATTTTCTTTCTGTTTGTAACAGCTTGTTTGGATGAGATGGTCTTATTGGCTGTAGCTAGCAATAACATTAGCCCATCAGATGCCTCTGATGCATAGAGACTTTGATGTGGATCTCACATTGTGAAATGATAATCCCGTGTCTGATAGAGTGGTGCAGGGATAACATATTTTTGCAGGCCAATGCCAACGACAGCATATTGGCACCAGCTTATAATCTTATAGGCATTTTGTCCACATTGTTTTGCAATTTTTAGGTGCCTGAAAACGCACATTTATTGAAACAAGTCCCAAGTGGACAACAAATTCAATAAGCTTCCAAAGCAACAGAGTTTGTTTTGGCTTTAACATCAAAATCATCTGCTCCCCTTTGACTACCAAGAGATCACGGACAACAGCAGTGTTTGTTAACATCTCACATGATGTATGCACCTGCTCCATGTCTTCTCTGATCATGGTGGATGTTTGCACTAGCGTTACAGTGCTACCTACAGGCCTGGCATATGTACTACAGCTCTGTCAGTGATTTCGTGTGGACATACACATTTCTTAAAATTATACCATCTTTATAGAGAACTTTAGAAAACAAAAAAGTTTTCGTCCCTGTGCAGACTAAGGCTGTCCCTTTTTCTAAAAATCAAACTTGAATGGTTTTTGGACATGCACCCAAATAATCTGCATTTCACAGAACACACAGCCTGGTCTTTGGTTTTTAGTTTACCATCAACGATGTAGAACCAAACTACTTCCACACAGCTCTCCTCGGATGATTCAGAGCTGTTAATGTCCACTCAGAGTGGAAAGTCTTTGTTTACTGAGGCCAAGAGATCAGCGGATGTGACTGACGGTCAAGCTGCGCTCACAGCACCCTCTGTTGGACAGAACGGCCCACTGCTCCAGGCACCCTAATGTGCCGCTATATTTTACCTTTGAATATTTATTTACTATTCGGTTACGGATATTTATCCCCATATTCAAACAGTTATTCGAATATCAAATATAAAGTGACAGCCCTAGTGCAGACAGGGCCTAAAAGTCAATGGGATGTTTAATTTCTATGTGATAACCTTGGTGGACCAATTCCAGTAATCTGGTCAAGTTGGTCTTCTTGCTTGAGACGTCACATGATGATGCAACATGATCATGCTGGTTAGCTTAGTACCAAGCCTTGCGTCCATAGACTGTAAAAAACATGGACGCCCTGATGCTAGGCTCAAATTGAAGCCTCCACAAAAACTGCTCCCCCTGGTGACTGGCTGCAGTATAGGTCAAATCTCCGTCTCCCTCATTCATCTGGACGGGCTGAAGTGAAACTTCAAAAAATTAATACACCTCGTAGAAACATTTCTCCCATCCGTATGCTGTGGTGACATTAAAGTATTATTGGGCTGCGTGTTTTCCAAGTACTCTTTTTTCTGAGAAGTTTCTTTTTTATTAGTTATTAGAGTTTAAAAATGACTGCGGTTTACGGCAGCTTCACAATGATTGTGTACGGCGTATGCTGAGGAGTGTTGCGACCGTTTACGACAACTGCGTCCGGATTATGGCCCAAATTCTCTACTGGTTGCACAATGGCGGCGCCCTGACGGAAGATATTCTGGCTTCAAATCCGTTACATGGTGGAAGGCGAAGCCACGCTATCCAGTTCTTATAATACATCCATGCTTGCGTCAGCCGGCTCTGACAGATGTGCCTGTGTCACATGATCAATTCCTCCAGATCCCTGCAGGCAACAGAAGAGTGTTACTGTTTTAAGAGCAGCGAAGAAGAAATGTGCCAGAGTTTAACGGTGCTAAATTGTTAATAGATTACTAGTTTAATAAATTACCTGGTATTGGATGGTGCTGGACTCCAGTACTCGCTGATAACATTATCAGCATTTTTGGCAGTATCGGCGCTAATTTCGAAACTGGCATTGGAATTGGAACAACTCTGCTGATACTATTGTCCATTGTTCATATTTCAATATTTGTGCATGGACCACATCCATTGTTGTGTTTGGTCGTTCTGCATTTCTGCTTTTGCAGGTGTTTTCTAGGTTTGGATTGTTTTGATCTTTTTTTTATTTCCAACTTGCAGCATGTTTGTCGTTGATGCATTTGTTTTTATTTTTATAACACGTAATTGCATAAGCAACACTGTTCTACTGATCTTTGGTTGTGTTCCTGTACTTGAGTCCTTTCTGTCCGTAATGCTGTTTTCCTCTTGCTGAACTGCATCATATTGTTTTTTGAGTTGCCACCGTAATAACCTCCTTGGTCATAAATATATATTTAGATGTTACTATGTGACTGGCTATTTGTGTTAACGCTCTGTCGAATGGGTGTTGCTGATTAATCTGCTGGTGGATGTATTTTTGTGTAAAAACTATGAAAAGGCATATTTTTGCATAATACGTGACCTATAATGCGTAGATATATCTTTAAAACCAATTTTAGTGTGAAGCCCTCTATTCAACCCACATCCCTTAAAGCAGTGGTTGTCAACTGGTCTGGCTTTGGGACCCACCATTAACCCTTACTGCTGAGCTGCGACCCAAACAGAAAAATGTTCAATTTCTCAAATTTATTTAAATAAAAAAAATGCTGCACTTGAAATCTGAGATAAAACAGAAAGTCACAGTTACGCAAAAAAAGTTTAATTAGAAACCAAAGGTACCTGAATGTGGCGATGTCAGAGAAGGATATATTCCCTTTTACGCTCAATTAGCTGCATTATAAGTGAAATAAAAAGTGCATCTGATGGACATAAGGCTTAAATAATATGAATCTGACTGTCATTATGATAACCCTGTATCAGCAGATGTAAAACAAACACCCCTGTATCAATATTAACTTAGCAGCACTAAGTAAGCTAAGGCTGCTACAACACAACACACTTCAGTCTTCTTTAACAGACTCAACGGACGAATAAAATCCTGCGATTGAGCAGGTTTTTCAAAAAAATCTTAAAAACATGTAGCTTTAGCTGAGTATCTGCTTACTGAACACGTGACACACTTTTTTTTCAAAACAGGAGTTGATTAGCATTTAACTACCACTACCTATTGATAACGAGTGTGAATAGATGGCAGTCCAATGTAAAATAAAAGCACATGATTTTTTTTCTGACACTTTTCTCCAACCAAAGCACTAATCATAAAAGCACGATTTTTCAACACACTGAAAAAGGGTTGACGACCCACTTCTGGGTCCGGACCCACTATTTGAGAATCATTTCATTAGAGAACTTGCAAATATGTCAAAATGAGTTACAGCTGGCACTTGAGTGTTTAATTGCTTCATTGAGCATTACTTATCTTATTTTATGCTAGCTTGCTGCCATAATCCAGGCAGCCCTGCTTGCTGTTCGTTTAAACCACAAACACAAAAATAGGCTTAAGCTCCTCCCAGCCGTGACGTCACGTGCTCTATGGTGGCCTAAGAAGAAGAAGGTTTTCTGCCACAGTCCTGTCCATGTTGTGGGGAATTCTGCTGTATTATGAGGACATTTCTTTGACTTTTGTGATAAATACTGATATTTAACATCATTTTCTCCAGTTAAACCAAAGGTTATTTTTCAGTCAGTGGTGCCCGTTCCCCACCCCCACCCCTCGGCGGGGTTACCAAAGCCCGCCCCCTCCGCTCTCTCCCCGGCAGCCTCCGCCTCTCCCTGGTCTGTCATCCACACCGCTGTTGTTGCAGCCATTTTACCGTGGAGCGTCGGCAGCAGTGGCGACCGGAGGATGCCGAAACTGCAGCGTTGAAAGGTAATTTCACTTTTTTCTCGGTTCGCTTATCCCACCGCCAAGTTTAACCCCCACGGTACCGACTCAGCGAACATGTCGGATACCGTTCGGCGCGCGGAGGGCCAGGCGGGCCGGAGGGCTGGGGGAGCCTCTGAACTAGTGCCTGCTCAGACAGAGGAGAGATTGCTGGGAGAGTGTTTGGCGACCGGAGCCCGTCGTTGGCAGTTCACAAGTCCGTGTAAAAATGGCGACGCTGTCCGCCAGACCGCTGAAAGTTGTAAATACGGCTCCGTGCTGCGGGCACAGGGGTGTATTTCTGACCACAGTGGCTGAGAGCTGGTCACCAGAAAACAAACGTGATTGGCTCCGTGCTGCGGGCACAGGGGTGTATTTCTGACCACAGTGGCTGAGAGCTGGTCACCAGAAAACAAACGTGATTGGCGCGTTCGTAAGGGGGGCGCTCGAGAGCACGGACGACGCAGGCTTGCGCACGTCTTTTTGTTAACCTCTACGTCGTTTTTAACCTTTCTGACGGGTTCAAAGCGCAAATACTTTTACATTTAAGGTTTCTTTGTTCTTACCAGTAAGGTGAATTGTTGTGTTATTGTTAAGCTAGCCTGGTTTTTAGGATGT
The DNA here is from genome assembly GCA_036419115.1 of Scarus forsteni. Taxonomy (NCBI): domain Eukaryota; kingdom Metazoa; phylum Chordata; class Actinopteri; order Labriformes; family Labridae; genus Scarus; species Scarus forsteni. The sequence goes on along the minus strand of JAZDUH010000103.1, from coordinate 3,362,884 downwards.
AGCTAGCTTGCTCATAGTAGTACTACTGACCACAAAGTAGCATTAGTGAATTGGCTAGCTAATTGCTGCGAATAAGATAGTGACTAAATTGTCTTAACACCCGATAGCCTGTTGAATACGTTTCACCAGTCCATCTGGTCAATGACAAAAAAAGGGCTCGGAAACCAGCAGAACCTTTCGGACTATTGTTCCGCAAAACACATTGATTACTGGCTAAAAAGAAAATCCAAGATACTGCCACTATGTGAAATTCCAAACGTGCTATTGTTAAGCTAGCCTGGTTTATAAGGTGGCCTGGTTTTCAGGAGGTAGCTAGCTTGCTCATAGTAGTACTACTGACCACGAAGCAGCATTAGTGAATTGGCTAGCTAAATGCTATGAATAAGATAGTGACTAAATTATCTTAACACCCGCTAGCCTGTTCAGTACGTTTCACCAGTCCATCTGGTCAATGACAAAAAAGGGCTCGGAAACCAGCAGAACCTTTTGGACGATTGTTCCGCAAACACATTGATTACCAGTCAAAAAGATAATCCAAGATACTGCCACTATGTGAAATTCCAAACGTGAAAACCTTGCATATTAAACTTCGACCAAAATAAGTCGTAAGTAGAGCAAAAATATCCTTTCTGCTGAGAAATTCCTCTAGTGTTGTTTGTCTACCAGTGAAAATGATACGTTGTTTAGTTTGTATTTGCTGGCTAGCTAGCTTAGTTGGCTAGCTTATTACTGCGAAGAACATGGTGATCTTAAATGGAGTTTGGTGACCTTTGGCTGTTTTTTAACGTGACACACAAGATTGACTGTTCAATATATTTCACTTGTCCATCTGGTCAATGACAAAAGGGCTCGGAAACCGGCAGAATCGTTTGGACGATTGTTCCTCCAATCACATTGATTACTGGCCAAAAAGATAATCTAAACGTAAGAACTTCGCAGATTAAACCTCCACTGAAATATATCGTAAGTGGAGCGAAAAAATATCCTTTATTCTCAGAAATTCCTCTAGTGTTGTCTTTCAGTGAATAGAAAATGATGTCTAGTTTGTACTTACTTGCTAGCTAGCTTTTCGTAGTTACTTCTACTGACCACAGAGCGGCAATAATGAATTGGCTAGCTTATTACTGCTTGGAAAATGGTGATCTTAAATGGAGTTTGGTGACCTTTGGTGGCTGTTTTTTAACCTGACACACAAGATTGACTGTTACATATATTTTACTTGTCCATCTGGTCAACAACAAAAACAGGGCTTGGAAACCAGCAGAACCATTTGGAAGGTTGTTCCTTCAATCACAACTGATTTTCAGGCTAGTCAGATAAACCAAGATACTGCCACAATGTGAAATTCCAAACATAAGGACTTCGCAGATTAAACTTCCACTAAAATATGTATAAAGTGGAGTGAAAATATCCTTTCTGCTGAGAAATTCCTCAAGTGTTGTTGTTTGTCTACCAGTGGAAAGACAATGTTGTCTAGTTTGTACCTCCTGGCTAGCTAGCTTTTAGTCGTAAATTCTACTAACCACAGAGTGGCGATAATGAATTGGCTAGTTTATTACTGTGAAGAACTTGGTGATCTTAAACAGAGTTTGGTGACCTTTGGCTGGTTCTTATCCTGACACACAAGATTGTCTGTTCAATGTATTTCACTTGTCTATCTGGTCAACCACACATAAAAGTGTTCAGAAATCAGCAGAACCATTTTAATGGTTGTTCCGCCAATCACATTGATTACTGGCCAAAAAGATAAGATCCTTCCACAATTTTAAATACAAACAGTAAGACTTTGCAGATTGAAGTTCCCCCAGAATTTGTCGTAAGTGAAGCGAAAATATCTTGTCTATGGAGAAATGCTTCCAGTGTTGTTTGTCTTTCAGTGAATAAAAAATGTTGTCTAGTTTGTACTAGCTGGCTAGCTAACCTTTTGTCGTTAGTTCTATTGACCACAGAGCATCGATAATGAATTGGCTGGCTTACCACTGCAAATAACACAGAGACCTTAAATAGACCTTTGGCTGTTTTTTATCCTGACACAAGATTGACGGTACAATATATTTCACTTGTCCATCTGGTTAACGACACATAGAATGTGTTCGGAAACCAGCAGAACCTTTTTAATGGTATTTCCATCAATCACAATGATTATGGGCCAATCAGGTAATCTAGGCTACTGCTGCGTTGTTAAATACAAAACATGAGCCACTTTGCAGATCAAACTTCCACTAAAACATGCATGTGGTTTGAAAATATCCTTTCTGTAGAGAAATGCTTCCAGTGCTGTTTGTCTCCAGTTAAATGACAATGATGTCCCGTTTGTTCTAGCTTGCTAGCTACTTTTACTAGTACTACATAGCACTAAGCAGCCATAATGAATTGGCTAGCTTATCGCTGTGAATAACACAAAGACCCTAAATTGAGTTGGTGACCTTTGGTTGTTTATTCATCCTAACAATACGAAGACTGTTCAATATATTACATTAGTTCATCTGGTCAGATCACACTTCCACCAAAACATGTTGTAAGTGGATTAATGCTTCCAATGTTGTTTGTCTTTCAGTGGCCAGAAAATGCTGTATAGTTTGTACTAGCTGGCTAGCTAGCTTTTAGTCATACTACTGACCATAAAGCAACATGAGTGATAGGGCTGAACAATTTATCGTTTTCAGATCGAAATCGCAATTTTAGACAATGCAATTTTGTGATCGCCAAAGCAGCAATTTTTTGCAGCGCTCCTGACTGACTCAGGATTTGTTGTGTCAAGTATTATACACATACTGTTTTACAAATTTGTAGACAATCTATATGTTAAAAGTGCTGGTAAGCAGGTCAATAACACAAAGCCTCTTTTTAGGAGTAGAAGTTAATGAAACAGATTATTTATCATCACTATTGAAGGTGAATAATGTGTTAAGTGTTTTTCATCATTTATTTCCTTAGTGTAAACAAAGTGAATTTCGCACTGAAGTTTGATTTGAAAAAAAAAATTGTGAATTGCAATATCTGCCAGAAAAATCGCAATTAGATCTTTTCCTAAAATCGTTCAGCCCTACATGTGAATATCCCAAAGCTTGATTTGAAGAAAATTGTGAATTGAATTGAAATCGCAATATCTGCCAGAAAAATCGCAATTCAGTCTTTTCCTAAAATCGTTCAGCCCTAATGAGTGAATTAGTTAGCTTATTGCAGTGAATGCCGTGGTGGCCCTAAATTGACTTTTGTGACCTTTCCTGCTTTTAGTCTGACACATTAGAAAGACAGTACAGTCTACATCACTGGTTCATCTGGTCAACAACACATATGGCCCTTTTCCACTAGCACGCCTTGGCCCTACTCTACTTGACCCTACGCGATTTGCAGCGTGTTTCCACTAGCCTGGTACCTCCTAAAACAAGCTAGTTTTAGTACCTACTCCGCTCTGGTTCCAAGTGAGCTGAGTCGATACTAAAAGATGGCGTCACCGAATGCCGGCTACTGATTGGTCAGACAATGTCGTCATCGATGAGTCATGAGCGCGATGACCTAGCATGCTAGCGGTAGCTACTGTTAGCTTACCCTCATACGTCTTTTCTTTGCAGCTGGATTGCTCTCGTCCTCGGCTTCATTCTGTTGTAAAGCTTCCAAAACTCTCCTGTGCTTCTCAAGGGCTATTTCTTCTTGCCACCTGCAGCCTTCTTCTGCTTTCCTTTTTTTACTCGGTTTGTGACAAAAAGCCACAGATTGTTGAGTCACGCTCAAAATGACGTCACCGCAGTGCTGCTCAGCTGTTTACAGCGACACTGCACCCCACTGGGCAGACGACTGGGGCTAATGGAAAAGCAGCACAAGGTGAACAGAGTACAGCCGGGTAGAGTAGAGTAGGGCTAATGGAAAAGGGCCAATAGAAAATGTTTGGGAGAACTGGCAGAAAATCTGTCAGTCTACATTCATAATGGGCCAATCAGATAATCTAGTTAGGCTAGGACTGCCTCTGTGCCTACCAAAACGTCAGAGGTGGATCGAAAATATTCTTTATATGGAGAAATGCTTCCAGTGTTGTTTGTTTTTCAGTTAATAGGAAATGCTGTCTTAATCTGATAAAACTGCCACTGAAACTGTTAGCATCAATGCTAATCTCTGTACAAGCAGTCACTTTCTTGCGTAATCTTGCTCATAGCTTCCACCTCTTTGGGCTTTAATTTATGCTGCTTGGGCTGTGCTGAGTTGGGCTGAGCACAAACACTGTTGACTTGAGCTTTGCACAATGGGCTTGTCTAGTTAAAGGCATTAAATCAGGGGGATCCAACTGCATTGCAAGGTACCTAGGCTACTCTTGCTTTGTTAAACATAAAACGTAAGCCACTTTGCAGAACAAACTCTTACCAAAACATTTTATAAGAGGAATGAAACATCCATTCTACGGAGAAATGTTTCCAGTGTTGTTGTTTGTCGTTTAATAAGGAAATGCTGTCCAATACTGAGAAAACTGCTACTGTGAACATCAATGCTAATGCCAGTATGGGCAGTCACTTCCTTTTGTTGCTCCACTTGCAGCTCCCACCTCTTTGTGCTTTCAAGGATGCTGATTGGGCCATGCTACTTTGGGCCGCTGACAGTCACTAACGACTTGAGCTTGGCATATAGATAAATCTGATTACACGCACTGTTATGTTAAGCACTGTTAAGCAAAATCAGTATGCTTTCCCACAATTCACTGCCATTTACAGTAATGTACTGTACATATATATATATATTTGACAGTAGTAGGTGTAGATATTCTGACCAACTAGAAGGCACTCGGAAGCTCTGCCAAGATGGCTCACTTATTGCTGTTACATATATCAACAATAGTTCCATGATTAAATTAATATCATAATATGATTCCTTGACCCTGAAAACCTGCACCTGGCACTAAGAATCATGCTGCTATCATTATTAGTTTGACAGTTATTGAGCAAAAACGGTTGTTCACTAATAGTGGTTTTCTGGATCACCACCAAAATCTAATCATTATTAAGTTGGGCCATCACCAACATTTCCTGAAAATTTTATCAAAATCTGTCCAGTAGTTTTCTTGCTTGTAAACTGACAAACAGAAAAATATATACCAGCTTAAACATAGCCTCCTTGGCAAAGGTAGTAAGGGATTTTTATGGATTTTGCCAATTTTCCCCTCTGGACTCACATGAGAAATGTGAAACATCCATGTTAGGACTTAAATGTAAATTTACCTTGCTTGATACCCTTCATTATTGTTATTTAAATGTTAAGGAATCATTGCAATTGCTAATATTACTGAGGCTGGCTGTCTGCCATTTTAACCCCTCAATAATTTGTGCCTGCATCGAGGGTAACAGTTTGCGAGGTAGACTGGTCTGACGCATACTGCTAATCTTTACTGAAATAGGATGATATCCTGAAAATTTTGGCATACTGATTTCACTAATGTTCCAATACTGCATGTTACATCCAGCCAAAATCAGTATGGTCTGCTAGTTGATATGTGGTTTGGAAAACCAGCCTGTTTACCTCAAGACACCATTCCTAACACAGTCCTACCTATTTTCTGCATCAGATGGCTACATCATGGCCATTTTCTGAAGCTGCACGCTGCACGAGCAGCTGGTACTGTTTTTATTCTACATACAGGATGCCATACTCTTGGGATTAATCAGCTGTATGCATTGGACCATTTTATCTTGCTTGCTGTTTCTCACAATGAGTAACACAAAGGGGTCAGAGGTAAAAATGGCAGATGGTGACAGCTGAAAATGGAGGCCAAAAGCTGTAGTTCCTTAAGTGTCCACTTGAGGCTTACTGCAGGAGCCGTAAAGGTGTTATGATTGTTTAAAATGGGTGTTTTTTTATGTTTCAAATATAATTTTACAGCCTAGATAACATCTTTTACAGCTGAGTAGAACAAAAAAAAAACACTTTCAACATTATGTATTAAGTCCATGCAGAGTTGCTGTTGGTCAGATGGCCTCAAGTCCAGCCTTAACACAGCCTTTTCGTCTGTGAGTAGGTTGAGCTAAAGTTCAGCTGAGATGACATACAGCGTGGCAGCCTCCATTTAAAGGTATACTCAAAAATTCTTTGGATAATCAAACAGCTGACCCAACGTGGCTTTGTCCAATTCTTTTAGAGTTTATGAGGAGATGTATTTTTGTGGGCCAGTGCAGAAGTTAGCATTGGGCTGGTTCTCTTGACTAGAGGCCTATTGGATTTTTCCACTGTGGCCTCGGACTGTTGCTGATAATAAGGTCTGAAGTGAACAAGGACATCAAACTTCTTTAAAACAGCATTTTATTGAGGTTTTTTAGGTTTTTTTGTATAAACAAAAGACAGTAAACAAAACAAAACAGATAAAATAAAACAAAACAGTGCTCACATGTCAAGATTATGTTACATTGCTTTGCTAGCATAATATGTCAATACAAAAATTAAAGACAAAGGCAAGCAGGGGAAAAAATAAAATTGGGTGAGGGAAATACAAAACATCACGTTAAGTTCTTTGTGATAACCTTGACTAACACATTTCTGTGACCAGTTTGCAGAGTGTCTTCCCCTACTCTCTCACCCTCTTTCACAAGCAAATCCACCGTCTCTCTCCTATCAATAAAGGCACAAAATGCCCCAAAAATACTAGGGCTGGGACGATTCACTTTTCTCCCGATTTGATTATTGCGATTTTTTAGGTGCCGATTCTATTTAAATTGCAATTCTACGGTGTTGCCAAGTTTTGCAAACTTTAGTTAGCTTTTTTAACACCAGTGAAAAAGATGAACAATGTTGATGCCTCCAGGCTGTATCAGGAAAAATACACATCACATGTGAGTCAGTTTTTAGGTTTATTCAGCAATATATTTTAACTAGCTGTTTATACTCTCTCTTTTCAAAAGCCTGGATTGCATATAAAAGTGGCTTATTAACCCTTATAGGCATCAGAGTTTTTTCAAGAAAATATTCAATTTTGCTATTAAAAAGGCTATCGTTTCAAATTGGTGAGTTTTCCCACCCATCATCATCACTGTAATTTACGGGCCGACCATGAACGCCTCTGCTGCCTTGACTGTGCATTTTACCCCCAGCTTCTCTCTCGTCTGCCAAGAACTCAGCGGTCTTTCTCATTCCCGCTAACACCGTCTCTTTTCGCGGTGTTTTGAGCTTCCCCGCATCCCAGACCACGTCCCCTCTTCGGCACTCGCAGATTACTTCCACCCCGGTCACGGAGAGGCAAAGCATCGGCCTCGGTATGTGCTGCTTGGGGACTGGAATGGCACGAGGACCCACTCCCGCTGCGTGCATCCACTCGCCATTGTTGTTTGTGAAAAGTTGGTTTTCTTTTTATTTTAGCAGTGCTGTTTCTCTGCAAGCCTACATCGCCGTCTTCTGGACTAACATACAAACTACAGTGTTTTTTTATTTGTTTCTAGCATCTCTATCTGAATGCGGATCGAGTTTAAATATGCAAAAAAATACCTTTGCTTTTTAGTTTACAGTGTCTTCGTGTAAACAGGGCCTGAGACTGGCTGTTGGGTAAAACTGCAGCATGCCGAGGTCAGCGCTCAGTCTTCATACTGGCTGCTCAAGGGGATGCAGTGTACAGTGATTTTTTCACTTGTCTCTGCCACTCATTTCATAACAATACATATAGTCATTTCCTCTTTAAGAAAGGTGATACCTTTGGGCATCCACTAAAACAAAGGAAGAAAAAGAGGCGATAGAGCTGCTGTCCACTGTGTGACTTTTTGTCACTGTGAGGAGATAATTCTGTTCCATGCAGTAAAATAACTACCTATCCAAAGCATAGTTTGGGAAGTCATAAGGCATCTCTACGAGGACAACTGAAGGTGTTTTATTTCTTTGTGTGGTACAGCCGACTCCTAGCGATAGTCTGACCTGTTAGAGGTTGATAGCTTGTCCATGTCACATTTAGGCACTCTCAGGCTTTCTTTTAATAAAGGAGGGACCGGCTGGTTTTTGTATGCTGCTTCATGCAGAAGAATCACAGATGTAGCTAGCTAACAGACTAACTTAAGGAGCAAGACTTGAGGTGTTTTAAGTGGGAGGACAACAAGAGCAAAATTGTGGCCTGAAGTTATTCTTTTACGACACCTCTACTAACTCCTACACTGTTTCAAGCTTGTCTGATTTTAAACATATGAACACAAACATTTTAGGGTTCTTTGCTTTAACCAGTTGGATGAATTTTATTTTTTTGTGTTGCTTGTTGTTTTCTGTTTAGCGAGCTTGCCGTAATTTAGACTGACACCAAAATGGTTATCAGGAATGAGCTTGCCTGTCACTGTGACTCATAATTGATGACTAAACTGTATGAATGGACTCACTCTTTTTCATTCATTTTTTTATCAGAAGTCCTTGAGTTTTAGAGTTCTGATGCATTTGATTGTGGTTATAGAAAAGTCTTTGCTTGTGTAGTTATGCCTATGGCCATAGATCTGACAAGGAGAAGCACTGATGGTGTATTTCTAGATTGCCACATTTGTCTTATCAAAGTCTTTCCTGTAATTTGTTGTCAAAAAACTTCAGGATCAATTTTCCCTTTTAAAAAGTCAGGAAGAGAGCATGCAACCTGCTGTTGCTCATCTTGCCTTTGTCCTATTACAGTTACCCTTTGAAAGCTAAGCCTGTCCTGCACATGACTTAATGGCACAACTCCACAACCCTGGTGGTTCCAATTGAAGGAAACAAAAATGTTACAGTAGCCCTTTTTACATTATATATGTATATATATATATATATATATATATATATATATATATATATATATATATATATATATATATATATATATATGTGGAAGAAATGTATTTGTCAATCTACAGTTAGGTGCATCTTTGCATCATCAATAGAATTCCCACCTAGGAATACGTTTAATGATTGGTTCCACAATTTTACATCACTACAGTCTATATCACTGCTTCCGAGCAGTGTTGAAGAACTTCAGATATTCCGACACCAACATTTTGAGCTCCTCCATTGCTTGTTTTGACCAGAAAGGCCTGCTATTTCCGGGTTCCCTTCTTCCTTCGATGTGATTGGCTGCTGCCGCCAGATAGTTCAATATACTGGACTCTGAGAAACAGGACAAAATCTGTGCACGTTCACGTGCATGGTGACTGCTCATGGGTCCTACCACCGTCATGAAAACCGCTTCCCATCTGCCGGCTGTCCCTCATTAAAATGACAGGAGGCAGCGCGTTGCTGTGCTGCGGTGTGAAGGGGCTTAAGTCAGCCATAGTATTGTTTGAATTATATATGGGAATGCTGCCATAGTGTTATGTACATATGTCTTGTGGTGTGTGCAAACTACAATTCAGGGCATGCTAACAATGGCTGACAATACCCTGGTAGATCAGCAAGTTCTTTCCCACTTTGCAACTGGAATGCCGATAACTTGGACATGACGTGATTCCCACTCCCCTTGTTTAAAGGAGTACTCCGACTATTTTGGACCCACGCCCTTTCCCTATCATTGACAGAGTGAGACAAGCTCAAAAATACCTTTTTTGTGTCTCTGCGTCCAGTGGCTGGCTCCCAGCTGTTAGCTCCGTACGTAGCTTAGCTCAATGGCTGGAAGTCAATAGGAGTCAAAGCCGGACTGACAAAAGTGGACAAAATACTCCTTGCAGTGGTCAGTGGAGGCGTATTAGCAGGTGAAGTAAATCCAAATGGTTATAAAACATTTTAAAAGGCGTGTTTTCTTTCTTAAATCCGTTAAAATAATGTTTTGATAAACACAGAACTTTATCGCGAAACTCCATGGACGGAAGTAGGAGCCGGACTGAGTACTGCGCATGCGCAGGTCTGTGTGTGTATCAAAAGCGTTATTTTAACGGCTTAAAAAAAGAAAACACGTCTTTTAAAATGTTTTATAACCATCCTGATTTACTTTAGGTGCTAATAAGCCATCCTCTGGACCATTGTAAGGAGTATTTTGTCCACTTTCGTCAGTCCGGCTTCTACTTCCGGTCCGCGGAGTACTGCGCATGCGCAGGTCTGTGTCTATCAAAACGTTGTTTTAGATTTAAGAAAGAAAAGCGAGTTGGCTTATTAGCACCTAAAGTCAATCCAGGATGGTTATATAAAACGTGTTTTCTTATTAAATCCATTAAAATAACGTTTTGTACTCAAGTACTCCGGCTCCTACTTCGGTCATGAGCTCTGCGCATCATGTTCTGTGTTTATCAAAACATTATTTTAACGGATTTAAGAAAGAAAACACGTCTTTTAAAATGTTTTATAACCATTTGGATTTACTTCACCTGCTAATACGCCCTTCACTGGACCACTGCAAGGAGTATTTTGTCCACTTTTGTCAGTCCGGCTCTGACTCCTATTGACTTCCAGCCATTGAGCTAAGCTACGTACGGAGCTAACAGCTGGGAGCCAGCCACTGGACGCAGAGACACAAAAAAGGTATTTTTGAGCTTGTCTCACTCTGTCAATGATAGGGAAAGGGCGTGGGTCCAAAATAGTCGGAGTGTTCCTTTAAGTTTGGATGTAAACAAAAAGCAGAATTACAATGCTACTGTCTCTTTCTGAGTCCAGGGCCTACCTTTTCACAATCATCAAACCTCTGATAGAGACGGATCAATCAGAGGGTTGGTTTTCCTCCCCATTCCACCTTTGCGCATTTACAGTGGTGGAAAAACATCAAAGGGACATAAAGGAAGCGAGAATTGAGATAGAATATAAAAACTAATTCTCTTTGTTCTCAGGAAAAAAGATTTGACTGGCTGGTTTGTAAGATTGTCATGAAAGGGCTGTTTTGGAAGTCAGTTTGTACTTTTTTTTTACAGCTCTATATCTACATCATACCTACACATATATCTATATCTACACTTATTGTTTAATGTCTCTTACTGAGCTGTCACTTTTCCAAAAAATCATACTCGATCAGTTTTCCCTCTCTGGATGCCACATCGATGGGTCTTGTCCTTGAATATGAATCTTGCAATCGTGTCCACAATGGCCTTTTATAGCGTCTTTTGAGGAGGATGTGGTTGCACCGGCCTCCGCTGTGTCACTCGGGGTGGAAGGCTGACAAGTGGGCCAGCAGATTTGTCGTGGATGAGGAGTAAGCCAGTTGCTTCAGATATTATCCATGCACAGCCCAGTCTTCTTTTTTATTTTGTCTTAGGTGGTGTGGAGCCCAAAGTGCTTCACAGAGTGGCTTTGTTTGTCTTCTGTTTTCTCAAGGTGTACTTCCTGCTGTTGGGGTCAAGAGAGCAACGAGTAGTTGGGTTGTGCTAAACGCGTCCTGTTTGCTGAGGTGGTTCAATGCTCCAGGCATCCTATCTTACTGCAGAACTGTGTATTTTTAGGTTGAGTTTGGAATTTTACCCTCATGCCCAAATGAATATTTGAATATGGTAATGTAGCCCTTGATTGTCCTCTCAGCTTGTCTACAAGCAAGCTAGCTAGTCATAATCACCTGACCTAAAAGTTTTGATAAGTACTTGCCTTGGTTGTCCATAGCTGTTATATTGATGACATCAAATGGGATTGTGTTACTTGAGATCAAACCACTCCTTCTTGATAACCTTGCAGAGCAGATGGACTTGCCTGATTCATTGTTTGAAATTATACAGATCCATCTTGCCAAGCTCCAATCTCCAACTACTTCACGGCCAAAAGCTGAACGGCCCAATCAGAGAAGAGAGAAACTGAAACGTGACAACAGCAGGAAGTGACTGCTTGTTTGAAAACAGTGGCGGCTTCTGAATAGGTCTCCGTGGAAGCGGCAGTATCTGCAGTTTTATCAGAAATTGACTATATTTTTTTTCTTTGAAAGAGGAGCAAAGAGAAGATAATTTTACGGGAAATCATGTTTTCGCACCTCTCCCGACTGGGGATCACTGCTGGGAAACTGAGAGATAATGTGGAAATCCTTTGTGGATGATGCTGGTTATTCTGTGGTCATCATAGTTGCTCAGCGATACCTGGTGAAATTTTCCCTCCTTAGAAGTTTACCATGAGAACTTGGTGGGGGTTGTTGTTGATGAATTTAAAGTCACGTATAAGTGTTAAATGATACATCTATGTGGTATAATTTAATGTAAGATGATAGTCTAAGGACTGAAATGTAGTTCAAGCTAACGGCTAACAACAGAGTCTAACTGCTACTGCGGCTTCATATGATTGGTCTGTGATGAGTGTGACTGGCAGAACGATTGTCCAATCAACAGCTGCAGTTAGTGAAGGTCCTGCCCCTGAAAACATTTTCTATGGGCTCTTCTCCAGATGGACTAGTGAAATATTTCTGTGGGCGGATTTATAGAACTGTCTGTCTGGCGTGTCAGGTTATCTTCTTAGTCCATTTTTTTTTTTAATTCTTAATTTTAAACGGTTGCTGTTTTTAGAAGTACCTGAGCATGGGATCCCAAATTTATAGCCACCACTTTAAAAAAAGGAGCTTTGCAAATGGAAATTGTGAAAGTACAAATTATTTATTTGTCTCATGTTTCCCCATTGCTGCTTTGGAACTCAAAGAAATAAAGTCATGTTGTTTTTTTCATGCTCCCATTCAGGAAACTTACAAGCAATCTTTTGCGTCTAACTTGTGACTGTCTTTCAGTGGTTTTCCAGCAGTTATCAGTAGGGAGTTGAATCTGGCTTGTGCCCGATTATGGCGTTACTTGAGTGCCATGTAAGTCCCATTTGAAGGCTTTATCAATTTGACGACTTTACAAGATTACTTATTAGAGTCCTCGCCCAAAGGGGAATGACCTCTTCTTGCTAGAGCCTTCCTGCTTCGTTGCTTTCTTATTATTAACCAAGGGAGGCAAATAAACCTCAATTTGACCCCCTAAACATGCTCAAAAATACACAAAAATTGGCACACTTCTCAGAATCTGAAAAAAAATTGATAAAACGGAAAAATGAACACCCAACATTCCAAAATGTGCTTTCTAGTGCCACCTGGAAACACTAAAATTGACCTCACGGCCACAAGGAATGTTGTAGCGAGATCAAACCAACATCAAAATGCAGGTCTCATTGATGCCCACAAATCTCGTGCTGACACCTCTGACCTATCTCAAACAGGAAGTTGGCAAATTGCCCTTCAAAATAAAACTTCAGGGGAAAAATATGCCAGACAGAAAAACTATCTCCTCCTAGACCTTAATTGGTATCAGCTTGAAAGGTGGACAGATGAGAGAGGAGACATTGATGAACAAAAGTTACGAAGGGATTTGTTGTCTGTCAAACGGTTTTAGAATGACGAGCCCTCAAACTTTGTGAATCCCAGAGAAGCCCTCGCTGCTCCTCCCATTCAAATGAATGGGAGAAGAAAACTCAGAATCAGACATCTTGTGTCAGTTAGGCCGCTACAGAGAAAACAATAACTTGTATGGCTTTAAAAATGACACAGTTGGATTCCTGACAACATTTTACATAGAAAGGTCTTATTTTTTAGAGAGATTAAGTCAAAATTGTGGCAACTGTGAAAAAATGTTTCAGAGTTATCGTTGCTCTGCTGCTGAGGCCAGTTGGGATGATGTCTCTCCCTGACTTGAGTGCAGGTGACGTCGTGCAGGATGATGTCATGTAGGATGATGTCATGCAGGATGATGACATGCAGGATGATGTCATGCAGGATGATGACATGCAGGATGATGACATGCAGGATGATGACATGCAGGATGATGTCATGCAGGATGACTTCACCCTTCTGTCTTTAATCTTCACAGCTGATGATGTGACTAAAAGAGGTACAATGTCTCATACACAGCCTTTATAAAAACTGAGGCTCCAGACAGAGCTGCAGGAACACATATTAGTCTAACTTAGAGCAGTTTAAAGGGATGAAACCCTCAAAATGGAGGTCAACAGGGCATGAGGGACCTGCGACAGAGCGAGGACCCGTCCAACGCTGCTTACAGCCTTAATTATCATAGTTCCTAGAAAACAAGTGATGGCTACATTTTTTAAAGTCCGGTTTTGTGTCCTTATTCAGTATAGGTTTGCACACTAAATCTCTGTTTCAATTGCTGTTTTAAAGTAGCTACATCATCATGTCAGGTCTCTTGGTTCTTAGCAGTTTCCCGAGCATTCCCAGTTGTATGGTTTTTTAGTAGCTAGTGCATTAGTGGCAGTCAGACTGACCTAATAGCGCTAATCAGGGATTAGAAATCTTATCAATGTGACTTAATCAAAGAGCATGTGCCCTCTAAGAGACTACAATGAGTGCTAATCAAGGTTCAGATACATAGCTAAAGTGCTTTAAATTACAAAGATGTCTTGAAGTAAAGGTAATGTCTGTTGTCTTGATGTTTGGCTTCTGAATTAAAACTAAAGGCTTGTTTATGTAAAGCTACGTTGGTGGAAGGGGTTTTGGCAAAAATACACAATCTTAATTGGCTAGTTCTGGTAAACTGTTCAGCTTGTCAGGTGAAAGGGGCGTTGCTTTGAAATGTATAGGAGGAGATAGCTGGTGATACAAGTAGGTAATCCTCTGTAGGCAAGACGGTCTTAGTTAAAGGAAAAGTTCGGTTCCTGCAGCTTTTACATTGTTTATAGAATGAAGAACAACAATATACTCACCCAGAAGGCTTTCCTGATGCAAACGGTGCTTCGGGAGATATTTAGATCCAAAATCGAGCAGCGGACACCGATATAATGGTAGCCCGTAGGGCATAGATCGCCGCTCCTAAAAACTGCATTAATCGTCCAAAAACTCATGTTTTTCACCAATATTCCATCATGATTCGCGCCGAATGGACGGCCATTGCTGTCTGTGTCTCTCCACACAGCGCTGTGTGGCTGAACTAACCTCTGAACAGACGAGTCTGTTTGCATGCCCTTCGCGCATGCGCAGTACTCTCTGGAGCGTTGAGATCGCTTCCTCATTTCTATCAGCTCCTTATCTGTATAATCTGGCTCCAAACTGTAAGGACGTCCATCATATTCAAAGTCCTCCTCCACAACATCTTCATCCCATAGATATTCGCCCATTTTGCACAAAACTGGAAGAAGAAAGTTGATTTGTAGCTGCCGGTCTTCCCCTGAAGCAATGAGCCGCACTGCGCATGCGCGAAGAGCATGTAAACAAACTTGTTGGTTCAGCCACACAGCGCTGTGTGGAGAGACACAGACAGCAATGGCCGTCCATTCGGCGCGAATCATGATGGAATATTGGTGAAAAACATGAGTTTTTGGACGATTAATGCAGTTTTTAGGAGCGGCGATCTATGCCCTACAGGCTACCATTATATCGGTGTCCGCTGCTCGATTTTGGATCTAAATATCTCCCGAAGCACCGTTTGCATCAGGAAAGCCTTCTGGGTGAGTATATTGTTGTTCTTCATTCTAGAAACAATGTAAAAGCTGCAGGAACCGAACTTTTCCTTTAAGAAGTGCTTGAACTGTCTGCCTAGGACCTGAGGGCTTGGTCTCACTATAGGATGGGTCCAGTCAAGGCTCTCCCATCTATCACTCCCAAAATCTAATCCTTTGTTCCTTGTCCCAATCCAGACATTTCCTGAAAATTTCATCGAAACCCGTCCATAACTTTTTGAGTTATGTTGCTAACAGAGAAACAAACAAACAAAAAACACGAACACCAGCAATAACATAAGCTCCTTGGCAGAGGTATTCATTTGGGTGAAGGTGTAGATGATGTAAATTTCAGGCATAATCAAATGAAATGGTCACGACTTTACTAATTACTAAAAAGCACTCAAGAGAGCGCAAACCTCAGCCAAGGTAGCCCACACATTGCTGTTACATCTATAAGCAAAAGTTAAATGATAAAGTTACCATCATATTATGATTCATGACCCTGAAAACCCACACAGTGCACTCAGAATCATGTTGATATCATTATTAGTTAGACTGTTACTGAGCAGAGACGATCGTTAGCTATGGCAGTTATCTGGATCACCTCCAAACTCTAACCAGTTTTAAGTTCAGCCATTACCAACATGTCCTGAAATTTTATCAAAATCCATCCATTAGATTTTGCGCAATCTTGCTAACAAACAAACACACATACATATGACAACAAACACAGTCTCCTTGGCCGAGATGCATGGACTTTAGCCATAATAAGTAGTCCTTCTAGCTGCCTTTGTCTGAGACCAAATACTAGAGTACAGCTTACTAGTGACTTAGAAAAGATTAAAATGCATCCTGTGAACTTTAGTAGTCTTTTGGCCTCTTATGAAACCACAGATGTTTGACATATTACCAGAAGAGCTTTGTTTTCTCAGCAACCAAGGCAACACGCTAGCCCTACTGCTGACTCATAAATAGAATAAAACACAAACAAAACCGATGTGAATCTGCTGCATAGTTGTTTGAGTGTTTCATGTCAACATTAAAACATAATGCAGACTCTCATTATTAGGTGCTCGTGGACTGAAATGGTGAACTTAGCTTTTGGATAGACTTACTCCCAGTGCATAGTGGACAGTTTGGTGTGAGCTTTGCTCTCTCATTCAGACAGAAGCCCCACTCATGCTGTCAACTCAAGCCGTAATACTGATGCCCATTGATGCTTCGCTTCCACTCTGGATGTTTGCAAAGGTGGAATAGGGGAATCCGTTGACGCCCTAATCCACCAAGGAGGTTTATTTTTTTTCTAGAGGTTGTTTATTGGTTTGTTTGTCAATGGAATGGAAAATTAGAAATTTCGAGACAGATAATTTTGAAAAATTCAGAGAATATGGGTCATGGCATAAGGGAGAGTGATGGTAAACCAAATAAAAATAAAAATCTGAATCAAAATCAGAATTACTTAATTAATCTCGGAGAGGAAATTTGGTTGTTGCATCTGCTCTTATACACAGGATAGCAGTAGAATACCAAATAAAAACATTAAAATAGGTAGGAGCATTAAAAAATAAGTACAAAATTAAGTAGGAGATTGCAATATGCAGAATCTGAAGGATAAAATAAATAAATAAAATAAGTAAAGTGAGACTATGAACACTGCCAAGGAATTTACAAAATTCACATTACCAGTATAAATGACTCTAATATCTGTCTTGTTCACGTTGCACTTCGGTAAGACACAAAGACATTTCTAAGCACTTTTCCATGATTTAATTTTAAGTTACAAATTGTTTGAGATTTTTTTATTGGGTTTAGATGATTTTATTTTCCTAGCTATGTGAATTTGTTTGTCTTTACATGTTTGTTAATGTGGTTGTTTTTTACATTGGGATTGCTAAGTTCCTGTTTGTAAAACAAGTTTACTGTTTGGTACCAATAAATAAACCTTGACCTTGTAGCAGTAAATTGCATTTGACTGGGTGTTGCAGTGGATATTATGTCTGTTTTTAAAAAATATTATCAGGCTTCTAAGTCATGGCACAAGGAAGAATTTTACATGTCTTGGAGAGTAACTAAGAATCAATCAATCAATCTTTATTTGTATAGCGCCAATTCATAACAAGTGTTATCTCGAGACACTTTACAATAGAGCATAAGCTTTTCATTTTATGGATACACATATATGCATAGATACATATAAAAGAATGTCAGAAATGCCTTGGATCTCTTCTAGTTTGTGTAGTTGTGGTTGTTGTAGTAGGTAGACCTAGTAGTAGTAAAGGTATTGGTCATTTTTTCAATTAAGTAGAGTCCTCTGTCCATCTCTTACAGGACTTCACATTTTACACAGTGGTAAATAGGCGCTTCAAGCAAACGTCAGAGCCCATAGTATTGATTAGAAGTGTCAGAAATAACCTTTAATTGATTCATCGTGATGCAGACGTAAATAAAGATGCAAAGGCAGTTTCATATTGCAGAGGCTGCTGCTGGACTGCAGTATCATTTTTGTTTCTGAGGAAGAAAAACAAGTGAAGTAGATAAAATGGATGCATGGTTTTGGATTTTTGCCGATATCCGATATGCCGGTATTTTTTGAATTCATTATTACGATACTGGTACCAGTATTTCAGGTCAAGAGCACAAGCTCTGTGTTTAATAAAAATGGATTCATTTCTTTCAGTGTAAAACAAGAAAAACAACTTTTTACTCTTGCAAAAATGAAACTCTGGATATTTAAATGTATCCATGCAGTAATGAGAAAGTGCAACAATTTTGAACATTTGTATAATTTGCCGATATATGGCTGATATGTGTGGCCACCAATCAGCTGTAAATATCTGCAAAAATTTCAACGTCGGCCGATACTGATATCAAACCGATAATGTTGTGCATCCTCAGTAGATGAGATTTATTTTGGTTTTCCATGATGATACATTTTTGCTGCAGTTCATCTAACTAATAAAAGGAGCTTTTATTATTAGATAAAAGGTCCTTTTTACTGACTTTTTTTTTTTAATCTAAGAAGTGTCCAGGTGCAGTATAACGGAAAGTCAGGAATACTACTCACTGTGGTTCATCGTGATTTATCGTGGCACCAAATCAAATCATGAGACTAGTAAAGATGCAAAGCTCAACTATTGAAGAAGAAGAGTATGCCAGATGATAAATATCACCCTCACACTGGAAAGAAGCTAATGCATTGCTTTTTACCACCTGTCTCAAAATATTTGGGGCATCTCTTCTGTCTGAACTTATATTATGTAATATATATTATATTATGTTATTTCCTTTATTTAAAACCTCTGTTGGGTATTTAAGAGACAAGGAATCTGAATTGGTAAGATTGTATCGATACCAGTGCTGTTAACAATCCTGCTAATTCTTTAACGATCCTCTTATTGATTCCTGTAGATTTCCGTGTGGGCAAATGTTAGCCTGTAGATTTTCAGTGTCAACAATGTCAAACACATGTCACAGCATAGATAACTGCTTCTTTAAGCTGCTGGAGTTTCCACTCACTTAGGGGGGTGCGGTAAGCGCTTTTTTGTAAAAATTAAGCCACAATTCTGACGCTTCTGAACCCTGTCAGTGGAAAGAATTGATTAGCAAAGAGGCTCATGATATCGATTCTTTGATGGAGCTGTTAACAATTCTCAACTGGAATTGGTTGAGAATAAAGAGACTGACTTAGCCCGGTGTTTGATCAGCCCTAAGGCAGCTCTAGCAGAAGGAACATGTCCATGCAGCCACCGTAACACTGACGCACAGCACCTAAAAGCAAACGCTTTTTTCGCTTTCTGAACAGGGCTGAAATTATGGGGTTAAGAGGCAAGTCCAAATCAAATATCTGAGTGAGTTCCTTGGCAAGCAACTTCAAAAATATGCCCTAAGGGATCTTGAAATGTCAGAGTTTGAAATCAGAAAAGAATGAATGGAAAACAAACCTTCCTTAAAGATATCACACCCACAAGAGCAGGATGATCATAAAGCCACAGACCTTTGACTTGTGTCCTTTAGCTTGAAATCAGTTCCTTAGATCACAGATGATGCAGTTGTTTGAGCAACTGGAAACTCCTCGAAACAGAGATATCAGCCTCTGACCAAGGACCTCCAAAATCTAACCTACTGTAATTTCTCAAACATAAAACGCACTCAGTTATAACAGGCACCCCATTTTTCATGCTTTTTTCCAGGAAAAACTGTGATCAAATATGACATGCACCCAAATTTTGCCCAAACCTTACTCTGTCAAACGCCCAAGAGTTTTTTGCTGTTGGTCTATTCTTCATTCCTCTTTATTACCTCCGCCAAGGAGGTTATGTTTTCGGGAGAGTTTTTTTGTCCGTCTGTCCGTCCGTTTGTCTGTGAACAAAATAACTCAAAAAGTAATAGATGGATTTTGATGAAGTTTTCAGGAAATGTTCAGCATGGTAAAAGGAAGAACTGATTCGATTTTGGTGCTGATATGAATCAGTGTCTGGCCGCCATGATGAAAAATGTGATTTTTTGTGAATAACTACTGAACTAAAATAGATATCATTATGAATCCAGTTGCTAATGGTATGTTTTCATGGCCAATGAATCTAAATATTTCAATTAAATAAAGGTAGGACTAATATTTATGGTAAAAATCACAATATGGCTGAGGACTGTGGCGCTGGCGGAGGTCTGCGCTCTCCGAGTGCTTTTCTAGTTTTTCCTCAACCACAAATGTTAGCTTTACTCACGCCAAGTTTCCTACCAGCTTCTTCTTGTCCACTGCCCCAGCCACTTCAGTCACCTTTCTTTTGAATGCTGCTGGGCAGCTTACTCTCTCTGATGACATTTTTGATTTTATTTTACTGTTGTACTGTTATTCTCTCCCAGACGTCACCTGCTGACAATCTTATGGTACTTGAAGCAATGACTTCATGCTCAGTCGTAGTGTGCCAACCAATCAGAGCGCAGCTATCAACATGGTGATGTCTTTGACCAATCAGATCACAGCTACTTTGGTCCCCTCGCTTACAAGATGGCATCACACGGTGTGTTAACACGTGAGCAGTAGGCCTGTGCTCAAAATATCAATACGGCAAAATATCGTCATGCACTCCTTGCGCATACATATATTGATACAGATTCTACAGAAAAGGTAGGCCCCAATGATTTGACAGTTGTTGTCAATACACTTTCAGTAATATTAAAAATGGCACACTTCAAAGTAGAAGCAAAACTACATGGTGAAACAAATTTGAATTCCAGTTTCATAATTTGTAGAATAATTTATAACTCCTCCTTCTTTTTGTTCTTGTAATAATAAACAAAATTTGTCGGGAATTCCGTGAAAAGAGTAGTCAATGTTCCCAATTTACTTGTATCGGGATTCGTATCGTATCGTGGGGATGCTGTAAATACCCAGCCGTAGTGAGTGGTACCCTAACATGGAGAAATACATGATCATTACACAAAGGTAAACAAATTTATACCCAAAATATTGGATTGGAACAATTTAACAGTGCATGTTATAAGAATTACAAAAGTTTAGCAGAGAAAGAGAGCATTTCAGCCTTTTGTATCATGTAGTAACTGCAATGTTAGCAAGACAAAATATTTTACACATTTTGATTGAGCTTGTGTACAATCCGCACCCCAAAAAACCTTACTTAAGAGCAAAAAATTTGTGTGATATATGAGAAATGGTATCTACAGTCATGGAAAAAATTATTAGACCACCCTTGTTTTCTTCAATTTCTTGTTAATTTTAATGCCTGGCTCAACTAAAGGTACATTTGTTTGGACAATTATAATGATAACAACAAAAATAGCTCATGAGAGTTTAATTTAAGAACTAAGAACTATTCATTTTCCATGGTTTTCTTGATAATAACCAAAATTACTTAAATTCTTACATCAATAGCTATGGCATTGTACCGCCAAAAACACTACTTTTAAGCATTCCATGTTTTCTTTTCTGTTTGCTTTAAACACATGATACACACAAGAGTTAATACTTGATTGCATAACCATTGTTTTTGATGACTGCAGCCATGCGTCTTGGCATGCTCTCCACCAGCTTCTGACATTGTTCTGCTGTCACAGCAGCCCATTCCTGTTGGACAAATTCAAACAAATTTTCTTTGTTTTTGGGCTTGTGGTTCTCCATTTTGAGTTGGATGATTTTCCACAGGTTTTCAATTGGATTAAGATCTGGTGATTGAGCAGGCCAAGGCATGGTCTTGAATGTTGTGGTTCTCCATCCAGGCTTTAACTGACCTTGCCGTGTGGCAAGGGGCATTGTCTTGTTGGAAAATCCAGTCATTCGAGGCAGGAAAGAGTTTTCCAGCTGATGGAAGAAGACTGTTTTCAAGGGTAGTCCTGTACATGACCTGGTTCATTCGGCCTTCACACAATTGCATTTGCCCTGTTCCTCTCAGAGTGAAACAACCCCAGATCATGACTGATCCACCCCCATGTTTTACTGTAGGGGCAAGACAGTCTGGGTTGTAAGCTTCTCCAGGCTTCCTCCTAACCAGTAAGTTGGCTGGAGTGGGCATCAATTCAAAATTGGATTCATCACTGAAGAGAACCTTAGCCCAATCATCAACAGTCCAATCCTTGTGGTCTCGAGCAAAGAGTAACCGGGCCTTCCTCTGCCTTTCATTGATGAAGGGCTTCTTGCGTGCTCTGTGTGACTTCAAACCAGCTTCAACAAGTCGGTTTCGAACTGTCCTTGCTGAACAAGTCACATTTCTCGACAGTGCCCACTCATCTTTAAGGTCCCTGGAGGTCTGCGACAATTCCTGACACAGGAGCGGATGAGTGCACGGTCATCTCAGTAGAAAAGCGTTTCCTGCCACGGCCAGGTAGCAATTTGGTAGTGCCATGTTCAGCTTGTTTTTTGTTGTAATGAGCGGCTGTCTTGGAGATCTTCAGTTTTTTCGCTACCTGTCTCTCACTCATGCCAATTTCCAGCAGTGCCAAGATGGCTGCCTTTGTGGCTTCACATAATTCTTTTGTTTTAGGCATTATGTGAGAGCTGACAACTTCTGAGTTGTGCTACGGCTTGAATGTAAGCAGGAAACCACTCTAGGCCTTTGCATGTGCAGTGCTGCTTGAGACATGAAATGGCCTCTTATATACCCTGGGAATCAATTAAGCTTAAGAATGTCAAATAGGACATAAAGTATTATGTGACCAGCTGCATTTTTTGTTGTGTTCATTGTATTATACGTTTAGTGGTACCAGATATTAGAATGAACAAGAAATTGAAGAAAACAAGGGTGGTCTAATAATTTTTTCCATGACTGTATTAGGGGTGTAAATTTCGCGAAATAAATTTCAAAGACGCACGAAATAAAATGCATGCACCACTGAGACGGGTGATTTTTTTACCCTCCTCGCCTACCGTAGGAAAACCTTGCTTCAATATGGAGGAAGACGAGGACGAGAAGACTCTCTTTCGTCAAATAAATCGGTTGTGTGGACCTATTTTGGCTTCCCATGTAAAAAGATGAGAGAACGATGAGAAGATTGTGGACAAAACAACAACCGTGTGCCAAATATGCCGCTACAGTTTGCCGTAGACTGCGGCGAGTACAACTACCGACTACTTTGAACTGGAGACAGGCAGCAACTGTATGTTTGTGTAAGTCTGCACAAAAAACAATATTTGATTTTTGCATCTACTGTTGAGTTGACAGAATTTGATCATACTTGAAGATCAGAAGTATCTGCACTGTTATAGGCTAAATATTATAGTTCACAGTTCAGACATTTATAGGTCTAAACTGCAGCTCTGAGGACTGCTGTTTGTTTTCCTTTTCATTCAAGAATGTACTTATCCTGATTGTTACAACAACAGAGCACTTTTTATTGAGATTTTATGTTTGTATTTGCACTGTAGTCTAAATAAGGGGAAAAAATACAATTTTGTTTTTTTTCAAAGAGCATTTATTTTTACTGATGCAGCAATATTTTTGTATGTCTGCATTAGGAAGAAAATAAAGAAAATGAAATTTTTGCACAACTTCCTACTGTTGGGGATTTTCTATAATCTTTATTTTGTATCGTGAGCCCTGTTTCGTATTTTGTATTGCTTCGTGAGTTGACAATTTCGTTACACCCCTAGCATCTATCCTTAAGTGTGAAGTTAAAAGTTGAAATCTTTCTTAAATGGTTAAACGTGACTTGATGTAGGATTGGAGTCCAGATCTGTGATTTTGGGGCTTAAGGGGGTTGTTGCGAGGATGGCCTCAGTGACCTGGGGGCACAATAAGGAATAAGCAGATCTGTAATGTATTGTGGGCTTAATCCTTTAAGAGCACTGTAAACAAAGAGTAAGATCTTAAATTCGATTCTGTACTTGCCCAATGCAGCATTGGCAGGATGGGAGTGAAATAGTGACTCTGTTCTCGTTTTGAGTCTTAAAGTCTGGGCAATATATTGATTAAATCGATTAGTTCGAATTATCTTCTGCAGAAGATTTAAAAATAAAAAATCAAGGTTTTTTTTCATTCACTTAAATTGTAAAAGGTTGCAAAGTTTGAAAAAAGTAAAAATACTGAAACTTCACAGTTTTCATGATGGTGGCCCTGTCAGGTTTTGCACGAGCTCTTTTTTTAAAGGCTTTTATTTTTTTTTAGCAGATCAAATACTGATCAGAAAAAAACATTTACAAGCTTTGAAAATCCCTCAGCTTTCAGTGTTGATGTAGGCAAACCTGCCTGTGTTGGAACTACATAATCAATATTTTTTGACACACTTTAATTTGAAGAGAGAAATTCTGATTAATTTAGGAATATATTTTGACAACATAAAGGAAAAACTTGATTCATGTCATTTTTGTGTCACTTGGGTTTTTTTGCTTTGAGAGGAAAAAAATTGATTAAAATTGTAAGTCGAGTTTTGTGGGGAAAAATCAGGGATTTTATTTTTAGACCATATCGCCAAGCCCTACTTCAAACTAATTATCTTAAATAGGTTCAGACATGATGGCTCTCCAAATTATATTTATTATAGGTATTCATTTTAATATTAAATTGATCTCTCTATCCATGGTCTTGTTGATTATACATCCATAGTAACTATATTTACAACTATATAGACATAAGGACCCTGAAAATGAGATGCCACATCTCAAGGAAAAGGAAAAATTTAGATCTAACAAATACGGTGTTGTACAAATAAAGATTGATTAATTTAATTTATATTTCAGCAGAGACAAATGTGAGTTTATTCCTTTTGTCTTTGCCTGGATGGAAGTATGTGCATGTACACATATGTACGCATATATGTGCATGTATAAATACCGGTAAATGGAGAGTATGGCTTCAGCGTACTCTATTGTAAAGTGCCTTAGGATAATACTTGTTTTGAACAGATGCAATACAAATAAAGTAAGACTGATGGATTGAAAGTGGCACAAGTATAACACTCGTTTTAAGTAATTTAAAATCCCTCCTTGATATATGATTTTGTATCCTTTCCATTACAATGATAAATTACACTGCCTGGCCAAAAAAAGTCGCCACCAAAAAAAAGGTCTGAACTCTAATATTATGTTGGACCACCTTTAGCTTTGATTGCAGCTCACATTCATTGTTATTATTTCAATAAGCTTCTGCAGTGTCCCAGATTTGTCCCAGATCACAGCATTGCCCCCACAGGCTTGGACAGTAGGCACTGTGGAAATGCTCTTACTTTCACTATTAAACACACCCCTGAGTTCTACTGTTGTTTTTCTTTGATTTGATTTGGGCAAACGCTTAAGTGATTCACCGATCACCATCGTTCAGGATTTTATTCAGGCAACATTTCTTCCTTGAAGACGATGGTTCCCGATTTTGAATAATGTGTTGGACAGTTCTTAACCCAGTTTTAGTAGTTTCTTCAATCTCCTTAGATGTTTTCCTTGCTTGATGCCAATGATTTGACACTTCTTAGACAGACTAACATCTTTTCCATGACCACAGGATGTGTCTTTGACATGGTTGTTGAAGAAATGAGAAGCTACTCGTTGCATCAGCTGGCGTTAAATAACTTGCTGACAGCTGAAATATAATCTCCCATGCAGGGGTCTGAAAACTGAGCCCTGTGGGATGCCACACTTAGTGTTGAGAAGTTAAAAAACAGTACACTTCTGAAGCAAAAGTGGTGTTATATTCAGAGGCCGGATTAGACCAAAGATTCTTAATGAATTGAAATGAAACTTGCTTGCAGAGAGCCTCATTTCTGATAGGCTGCAAGATCACAACAGAAAAGTCTTCTCCAAAGAAACGACTCTGTGCTTCAGTTTAATCACAATGTTACATCCTTGTTATTTTAATGCATAGCCTCGTAGTGCGAACATATATGAGGACAGTGACAGTGATTTGCTTGCCACAGCTGTAATTTCGCTCCTGTTAAAATAGTTAAAGAGGTTGATGCAGACCTGGAGCTGTCATTTTATTTTAGTTGATGAGGTAACAGTTTCTCATTAAAGAGAAAGATTGTTACCAATCCCAACTGGGCTGTAAGGAGTTAATATTATAAATAGCAGAGACCAAGGGGAGTTTTATTTTGAAAGGATGACCGGATCCTTGCACATCCGTCTGTATTGCTTGACTTTACACCAAATCTCTGTCACTGCTGTGCATATGATGGACAACCTGAGATAAACTCACTGTTATACCTTGTGCTCTAGATGTACTTGTAAGAACTTTATTCTTCTCTGCTCAATGTGTGTAACTGGAGGACAGTCGAGTCACAAGAAAGCGATTTACATT
The DNA here is from genome assembly GCA_036419115.1 of Scarus forsteni. Classification (NCBI taxonomy): domain Eukaryota; kingdom Metazoa; phylum Chordata; class Actinopteri; order Labriformes; family Labridae; genus Scarus; species Scarus forsteni. The sequence continues at coordinate 3,336,860 of JAZDUH010000103.1, read as the reverse complement.
CTGATTTGGAAGGATTCTGTTCAGGGGTCCGGAATGATAAGATGCCCATTAATGATCAAAAGAAACGACAGATCACCTTGAACTGGTAATGAATGGATGAAAAACACCGTCAGTGCTGTAAATTTACTGTTTTATGGCTCGATATCGTGCATAATATAACAGCATAACGCAGGATCAGAGGGAGCCTTGGACTTGTTTATAAACCTCAATCAAGAGACACTCACTTCGTTTTAATCAGCTGTTGAACACTGACAAGTAGGAGCCCTGCGAATGTCACCAACTACCACAGTGACAAAATTTGCAGAATATTTGATCTCCTGACAAGTAATAATCATTGGGAAACTGCTCTGCTCTGTGCTCTGGAGTTTCGTAGCTCCTTTGCCAACTAACGTTCTGCTTGAGGTTGCTTGCATTGTGCCGGTCGTTGCCCCTCAATGCCAGCGATCATTTAAAATGACCGCGGCTTGACGCACAGGATGCTCAGATCGCTTTTGGTGAGAACTCAGGGTCAGCCGGTGTCTCAGATGGCTGCTGTGACATGTTGACATCATTAATGAGGGAGGGAGGAGGGGGAGAGGAAGTGAAGCATGCACTGTGACTCCCTCGGGGCATGTTCCCAAAGGATACATTTCTTTTCAGTTTAGATAATCTGTGATCCGTGATATTCTGTTTATATTGAATTTCGCGTTTAATGCCTCATTCTGTGATTCTGTCTGTGATTCTGTGATTGCAGATTTTATAGAGCCCTACTAGTATGTAGGGGTGTAACGATCCATCAGTCGGGATCGATACATCGATTGGTTAAGCAATAATCCAATCACATCGATGGAAACTTAAAACATCGATCAACATCATTATCTTTACACTTTTATTTCGAAATCCCGACCGGACATGCATGTCGGTTTCTGCCCAACTACGCGCCGTTCTGAAGTTTAATCCCAAGTCACACACAATTAGCGTATGCAACACACATTTTAACCTTTTCACTCTCTGACATGCCACACCTGATATTTGCCCTGCTTTAAATTGTGTTGTGTAGCGCCCACCAAGTAACACCGCTATACGAACGTGTAGCAAGACACTGTTAGCATTACAGAGCGAAACAGGAGCTTTACAATATCAGCCAATCAGAAAATAGCTCTGCTGTATTCGGGTAGGATACAGAGACAAGAGAGGACACTTGCTGCACGCACGACCAGAGTGCATTATCAGATGAGTTCACTGAGTTATCTCATCATTTGATTTTTTTAGCACACTGATTAATTAAATTTCATATAGTAAGAAAATAAAACAGCGAGAGTTTAGTGTCATTCCTCCTCCACAACGACCATTGAACACTGAAACAAAGTCTGATCACACTGACATACAAACTGTGGTTACCAGGCATCACAGTAAAACAAAATCATCAATGTTAAGTTGATAACGTTAATAGTTCTAATTTTGAACATGTGAAATGTTTTGATTTAATTAAAATCAAAACTACACATTTTTAGTTTGATTGAGCATGGTCAAATGTTGGAGGTTAATAATAATTAAATTAAAATAATTCAGTAGTAATTTGTATTATAATATTAAGGGGTGTAACGGTACATGTATCTGTACCGAACCGCTCGAAAAGGACGTTTGGTTTGGTACAGTGCTGTTTTCGAACGAGTACAGTAAGTTTACGTTAGCCGCTGCACATGACTCTTTAATATTCACGGGGGTACTATTCTACAATTGGCGTGGTAGGGAAGGCTTTTTAATATTCATGAGGAAAGTGGTCCGTGATTCGTGTTCTTGCGATCATGTACATATCATGTGGACGTGACGTCTCACAGCGAGCCAATCAGAAGACGACTATCAAAGAGCTTCCGCAACCACAGAAACTTGTGTCTGAATTGTGCATAAAGGCTACTAATAGCAACCAACCAGAGCTCGAAGACCCTCCTCCGTCTAAATGGGTCTAACATTTAGAGTCATTTAGGGTCTAAATGTTGATTTTGATTATTTTTTGATTAATTTTCCAGCCCTAGTAAGCACAACATCAATTGGTTTGGGTCCATCTCCATTAAGATAAATTAATAACTAGGTCTTAAGATCCCCAGATGAAGATCCTCTGATGGAGTACAAAAAGACTTTTAATCATCTTTGCAGCCAACAACAGAGCAAAAAGGCTTGCCCTGTGCGTGCCCAGACTTGTTCTTTCTGCTGAGGGAACTGCTTCTGCAAGTTGCGGGTGTTTCCACTCACTTAAGGTTGTGCAGTAGATGCCTTTTGTGACAAATTAAGCCACAATTCTCACGCTTTTGAATCCTGTCAGTTAGGCCTGTCATGATAATCAATAAATCAGTTAACCGAACGATAAATAAAAAAACGTCCTCATTAAGTTTGCCGACCTCGATAAATTGACGTACATTCTTGTTTGTTGCCCTACTCTCGTTCTACCAAAGAGGCTGGATGAGAAGATGGCTCACTATGTCCATCTTTCTCAATGCCTGGGCGCACAGGATTTGGGTTAGTGATGCATCTGTCTTTCATTCAATCTTTGTGGGGAGGGCGGGGCCGCTCGTGCGTACATACACAGAGAGCTGAAGCGAGCACCGTTAGGAGTAACGAGGAAACAAACACTAATATGAATGATGGCACGAAAGATACGGTTCCTAAGCTGAATACCACAGCCCCAGTGTGGGAACATTTTGTTTTTAAACAGAATGAACAAGGTGTGAGCTCATCAACACCGACTGGCCGATATGTCATATTTGTTTGAAAGTAGTGAGGACGAAGAAGAGGAGGTGCAGCTGAGCTTTCGTTCCGACAGTCAGTGCTCACTGTGGCGTTTGGTCGGCATAGTAAATCGAAAAAAAAAAACAGCACAAAATGGTGCGCTACATTGCAAAATAAAAATGCTGCCCTTCAATACGGTTTAAAAGCCAGTAATGTTACAGACTTTTGACAAACAGTACGAATTGACTGGGAGAAAGTAAATGTCACAAACAATTCTTGAACTGTATAAACGACATTTATTTTATAGTTTTTATTGTGTGTGTTTTTATTGGAGTTTTGTTTGTTTTCTTTATAGAGACTGGGTCTATTTTTTAAATTTTTTTTTGGTTTTTGATCATTATAAGGATTTTTTTTTTACATGCAGTTTTTCCCAAAAGAAAGTCCATTTCATTTTCATTGGGTTTTTTCCTCTTTTTTTGTTTTAGCTTCATTTATTATATTGTTTATTTTTTATTTAAAACCTCCTGACCTTCCAGTTAAATACTCTTAAGAAATTAAAGTTCATTGCTTTTGATAAGTTGTACTCACTTTATTACGACATATTATTACATTAATGAAAAAAAATGATATTTCAAAATAATATTGACAATAATACTGTTTATCGGCAATAATTTTCAGGACAATTATCGTCCAGCAAAATTTGTTATCGTAACAGGCCGACTGTCAGTGGAGAGAATTGATAAGGGAATTGATATGCAAAAGGACTTATGATATCAGTTCTTTGGTGGAGCTGTTAACGATCATTAACCTCATCATTAACCTTAAATCCATTTTTTAGGCATTTTTTTGCGGATAAGATATTTTGTTGCTCTTACATCTCTAGCATTAATCAGTTCTTCTGTGCACCCTGCAGGCCAGCGCAGCACAAAAAGCCTCCTGTCTGAGCCCGTTTGTGCTATAATGTTGTTTAGCAATGGGACACCAGTTTTACACTCCTGAAAATCAATGAAGAAAATTATTGAGTGTCAGATTTTCAGAAACAGTGGCTTCAGTCTCTTTTGTCTTGTGAAAGATCTACTTCCTCAACAGCCCTGTAACAAAAGTCTGCTGTTTTTACCCTTTGTACTTCACCATTTTGCCTCTTCACCGCAGTGTTATTGTCAAAGTGTTTGGTTTCACCGCGTTACACCCGTGCAGAAGGCACGACGCGAGGACACGATGGGAGCTTAACACACACACACACACACACTGAGGAATGCACACACGGTGCAGCCCGCTCACTCGTTACACATTCTCACTGCCCCTCCCCCACGCCAGGCCTCTGTTACTTCCTCGAAAGCAGATTAGGCGCAAGGACCCCAACATTCCCCCTCCACACGTTACAGAGGAGGTGTAACAGGGGCGTGGATATGTTGCTCATAGGGCTCGACTAAAGCGTCAGCTGTCGGTTAGCTCACCATCTGACTTTCACACCCCTCCCCCACGCCTCTCGCTCGGACATGTCCGCCCTTCCTCCCTCCCACCATTGTCCCTGAGTCAGTAGTGGTTTTAAGGACATCAGATCTGGATATCACGGACATGATTGTTAGTTATCAGACAGGGTTGTTTACCTGCTTAAATTGATTTTCATTTCCTCCGTCAGGGAGGTTTTGTGTTTGCTTGTTAGCAAGATTTCGGAAAGAATACTGGATGGACTATATTAAAGTTTACCAGAGCTGTGGTTTTGGTCCAAAGAAGAAGCCATCCAATTTTGGTGGTGATTCGGATGTTTGGTCTGCATGCAAAAAATTACAAAAAAATCCCATTGGTTAACATTAGGGGGGATTTTAAAAAATAATTATCCTGCCATGTCTTGATGGATTCCCTTCCAGTTTTACAGAATAATTTAGTTGGGATCGGGTGGGAGAAGATATCGATTCAAATAAGTATCGGGATTTTTTTATTGTTTTTAATTCAAAAATCAATTTTTTACAAATTGAAATGCTTAATTTAAGTCTATTAATAAGCCACTTTAAAATGCAATCCAGGCTTTTGAAGAGAGAGTATAAACAGCTGGTTGAAATATATTGCTGAACAAATCCTAAAAACAGACTCACATGTGATGTGTATTTTTCATGACATAGTCCGTAGGCATCATCATTGTTCATCTTTTTCACTGGTGTTAAAAATGCTCACTAAAGATTGCAAAAATCGGCAATATCGTAGAATCGCAATTTAAATCAAATTGTCCCAGCCCTAGTAGGGATGGCAATCGAAAGACCTGTCACGATAACAAATTTTTGCTGGATGATAATTGTCCAAAAAATTATTGCCAATAAACAATATTATTGTCTGCATTATTTTGAAACATCATTTTTTCATTAATGTAATTATGATGATTGTCATAATAAAGTGAATACACCGTATCAAAAGCAATATACTTAAATTTCTTAAGGGTATTTAACTCTAATTGGAAGGTCAAGAGCTTTGGAATAAAATAAACAAACAATAGAATAAATTAGGCAAAAAAAAAGGGGGAAAAAACCCAATGAAAATGAAACAGACTCTTTTGGAATAAAATTATGTAAGTAAATATTATGCTAAATAAAAACAACAAAAAATAGACCCCGTCTCTGTAAAGAACAAAACAAAACTCCAATAAAACACACACATTGATAAAAACAATAAATAAATTGGAGTTTATACAGCCCGGGCATTGTTTGTGACATGTACAGTATGTTCCCCCAGTCAATTCGTACTGTCTTTCAAACGTTTGTAATATTTCCTGAAATGCTGGCTATTCAACCTTATTGAAAGGTTGCATTTCTTTTGCAACGTAGCAAACACTGTCTGTTAGCGTGCACCATTTTGCGCTTTTATTTATATTTACTTTACCGACCAAACACCACGTTAAGCGTTGACTGTCAGTACAAAGGCTCTGCTGCACCTCCCCTTCTTTGTTGCCATGCTAAACAAATACGACATATCGGCTCGTCGGTGCTCATGAGCTCACACCTTGTTCACTCTGTTTAAAACAAAAATAATCCCACGCTGGGGCTGTGGCATTCGGCTCAGAAACCATCGCTTTTGTGCCATCATTCATATTAGTGTTTGTTTCCTCACTTGCAGCTCACAACCTACCTCCCATAAAGATTGAATGACTGACGGAGGGATCACTCCACTCTAGAATTCCTATAGAATATATATAGAACCAACGCACCCCGGTGTTGAGAAAGATGTATGGAGTGAACCATCTTCTCATCCAGCCTGTTTGGTAGAGAGACAGGAGGGAAACAAACACGCATGCATGTGTCAATTTATCGAGGCCAACAAACTTACCGGGGACATTTTTATTTATTGTGCGGTTAACTGATGTATTGATTATCATGACAGGCCCACCTACTTAAATGAGAGGGGTCTGGCTGCAGACCTGCACTGACAGGACCCTACGTTGCAGACCTGCAATGAGAGGACCCGACGTCACGTTACGTTTCCTGCACTGACAGGACCCTACGTTGCAGACTGTCACTACCTGATCCGTACGGCTACCCGATTTGTACTGCGCATGCGCGAACACTGCGTCACTTCCTCTCGAGCCGTGACAGCGATATAGCTATATACATGATGGATTCAGACAGAAATACGTACAGATTGGGTAGTGACTCCTGTCATAGATACTTAGTAAAACTTGGCGAAATCTGCCCTCCTCAGAAGTTTACTTGTAAGGATTGTCTTTGACAAGGTTCATGTTACATATAAGAGTTAAATGAATCATCTGTGTGATACAATTTAGTGTAAGACGATAGTATAAGGCCGTTAGCTGTTAGCAGCTAAGTTAGCGGCTAACGGTCATTAACTGTCGTTAGCTTGTCACTACCCGATCCGTATATGAAAAAAAATTAAAAGTATAAAAAAAAACGTAACGTGACGTCGGAGGCCTGGGACATCTGCAACGTAGGGTCCTGTCAGTGCAAACAGCATAGCGTGGCGTTGACGTGTGTCGGGTCCTCTCAGTGCAGCGGGTCCTCTCAGTGCAGGTCTGCAGAGCTGGGTCCGGTCTGCAGCCAGACTGTCTTGACTTAAATTGATTTTCATTCCCACTGCAAAAGAGGTTTTGTGTTTGCCGGTGTATGTCTGTTTGTTACTTTTATTCTGACACCAGAATTATTCAAATAGACCTTGTGGTTGCAGAGGTACGCTCTTTTCTTTATGAGTATGTAATTTTTGAGCAGAAGGCTTAAAAAAGGTGTTGAACAGCTTAAAGTTTACCAGAGGTGTGTTTTTGGTCCAAAGAAGAAGCTGTCAATTTTTGGTGGTAATTCAGATATTTGCTCTGGATGTGAAAAATTAAAAAATAATGCCATAGGTCAACTTTGTGGGAAATTTAAAAAAAATCTCTGCCATATCTTGATTGATTTGCTTCCAATTTTCCAGGATTTCCTTCCACTAGCAGGGTTCAGAAGCGTCAGAATTGTTGCTTAATTTTTTACAAATAGCAGCTACTGCACTTAAGTGAGTGGAAACACAAGCAATTTGCAGAAGCAGTTATCTTTGCTATGACGTGTGTTTGACATTGTTGTCACTGAAAATCTACAGGCCAACATTTGTCCACCCATTTGGATCGATTAGCAAGATTGCTAATATCATTGGTATCGATAAAACCTTATCAGTTCCCATCCCTATAATTTAGGGTCCATGTCTCTATTATCAAGGTAATAAAAAAAAACATTGAACTTTATAACGGGAAATCTCATTGAGAACACTCATTAATTAATTCAAAATAAAAGTTTGAGATGATAGCCATTCCTAGAGGGAACTGCTATTGAATCTCAGGGGCCGTTTACGTGACGCCGAAAACGATCGATTCCGCAAACATTTCGTTGCGTTTTGGCCTTCCGTTTAGATGAGACCATGTTGCGTTTTCAGTGAAAACGGAAACTCGTGTGAACACAGAGCAGAGCGTTTCGGGGGAAACGCTGACATCACCGCATGCGCAGTACTCTTTCAGATGGAGGCTGCGCGCGCATACCAGGAACAACAGCAGCTTCCTCCGTCCGCCGGGTAACGTGTGAGCGTCTTACCGTGCTCGGTTTGTTATCCAGAAAAAACTATCCAGACAGATTTGTTGTCCGAACTGATTTGTTGTCCAAAAAAGGAACTCCTGCTTCTCTGTGCGTCTGTTCGCCATTGTTGTTTGTGAAAGGTTTTCTTCTTCGTTCGTGTGTTGTAGCAGCGCTGCATCTCTGCAGACCTACACCGCCATCTACTGAACCTGCATGGACACTACAGCGGATTTACAGGGGATTAACTCGTCTCCGAGCGGTGTCATGTAAACGCAGAAGAATTCGAAAACGGAAAGGGAGAATCTTTGCGGCTTCAAGTCAGGAGTTTCCATGTAAACGGCCCCTCAGTTGGAGTTGACTTTTGATTTCCATCCCAAGTAGGGATGTAAGGGATGTCTCTGCCTGTTTTTAAATCCCTCCTTAAGACCCACCTTTTCTCCCTGGCTTTTGATGCACAGTAGTTTGCGATTTTACTATTGTTATTTACTTTTTATTTGATTTTATCTTGATTGCTTCTTCTGCGTTTTTATTTCATTTTGATTGGTTTTATGTCTTTTAACTTGTTCCTTGTCTTTGAAAATTCTTTTACCTATGTTTTATGTCTATTCTTTTATCTCGTATTTTATCTACTCTCCTGTACAGCACTTTGTTTCAACTATGGTTGTTTTTTAAAGCGCTTAACAAATAAAGTTGGATTGGATGTAACGGTTACCGGTAAAAATGGTAAACCGGGGTAAATTTCCCACAGAGAAGGAGTTGGCGAGAAGATCTGCTATGGAAAGGGGAGACCCGGGAAAAGTCATGACGGGGGCTAATTACTTCAGGGTCTATCGTTAGAAAAATAAAAAAACAAACCAAAAAGAAACTGGAAATGGTCTAATATAACGAGCTGTAACATGGACACTAATGCTGCAGGCAAACAAAAAATGTGTGAGTGTAAGTTAAATAGGTTAAGTTATTTTTGGTCGTCTCAGAACGTTGAACATGTTCATCTACAATTGTTAATAAAGAGAAACCTGTTTACCTCAAATACATTTTTTTCTTTTCTTGTAATTGTGCACATGTTTAAAGCATTTCTAACAAAATAATGACAATTACTTGCCAGAAGTGTTTACTTTTATTTCTCATTAAAACATTTTTTAAACAAATTTACTTATAGGACATCCTATAAGTGTCCCATAAATCCCCTCTCTCTCTCTCTGCTCGTTTACTCGAGGAGCTACAGCTGTTTTAATCATGCGCACTTTCGCTTTGTGTTTTAGACAGGGTGACTGTCGTCAATCAGTTTCCCCTCGACATCCTTGTAAAATTACAAAGTTATTGACAAAAAAAGACAAAAGAATTGTTAAAATTATGATATGAAAGTATTAAATGATTTCAAGACTGTGTTAAAGTACATTTTGAACATTTTGAGCACACTGCAACAATACTGCGATAATAATAACCGTGATCATTTTGATCACAATAACCGTGAAATGAAATTTTCATACTGTTGCATCCCTAATCTGAAGTCAGAAACACGCCCACCTGCTCCCTCTCTAGAGCTATATGGCACTCTGAACCAACACCAGTACGATAATCACTCTTCCGCATTAATGTACTGCTTTAGATCTCACCAACAGTCCTGACCGAACTGTTTGATTTAATATTTTGCTGATTCTGACCCGTGAATCTAGAAGTTTTGGACTCTTGGAAAGCAGAAATTTAGCAGGTAATTCTATCCAGGCGCACCTGTATCGCTGAATAAATGTGTTAACGTTGTGCATCCATCAGAATGATCTCCATTGTCAGTTTGTAACAATCCAGACGGTTTATCAAGTAGCTGTAAATTGGACCCGACCCTCCCCCCAACACCTGCACCCGCCTTACCCTCACGCCCATCCCCCCTCAGTTCATCCCAGTATCACAGCCTGCCAAGTCAGGGAACTCCCTTTAAGTGCATGCAGTCATGGTGAATCATGGGAAGTTGGTCTCATGGCCCTTTGCCTGGGTTTTATTATCTTTTAGCTCCTTTTCTCCTTTACAGCCATTCATATTCTTTCTATCCGAAAAGGTCTTTTTTACATTCATCATCCACGCTTATCCCTTTTTACTTGTTTGGCTTTTTTCATTACATTTGACTAACTATAAAAACAACCGTTATGAAATGTTAAAAAAGAAAAGTCAAAGTGCCTGTGAATTGAAAAAGTATGGAGCAGTAACGGTTGAGTGTGCACACTTGGCAATTGTGGTGGCAAAATGACCTTGTTTAGAGCAGGGCTGGGCAACTTTTATTACCAAGACAGCCACATTTTTTTTAAGTGCCTGAGGACTGAACTTTTACATATTGATCATGTGTAATATGAGAACTCTTATTCCTCTTTAATTCCGAATAATACTTAAATCCTCATTAAAAAGAATAAAAATGACCATGTAAACACCGAAAACTGAATGAAAATGATAATTCCATAATTCCAAATAAAACTTAATTCCATAGTAAGTGGCTGGTTTATTCTGATTTTTAAATCTGAACTAAGTGATTCCTCGATCATGTATACGTCCTTTCTGCTTTAAATTAATTCTGGTTGTTGGATGCATGCTCGTTCCCTCGTCCTGTTGCGATGGTGGGAACAGGAAGGCCGCCCAAAGTAAGCGAGGGACTCGAGCTGAGACAGTTTATGTAATTAGAGCCTCAAAAGATTTGGAAATAATGAAAGAGTGAATAGATGTAGGGATTAAAATGTGGACCTTTCTTAAAGTTGGTTTGACAAAGACGCTGAAATGGAGTTTTTCTTCCGGTACGTAAAAATGTCACTGCGTCATGTCCACCCCAGTCCAATCAGAACTATTCCAAACTCCAGGTCTTGAGTAAAGGATGAATGAAGGAGTTTTCCACATAAATCTTAATTTTAAGTTGTTATTTCCATGTATACAAACAGAGGGGATGGGCGTGATGTCATGACGTTGGCACGTCACGCAGACGTCATGACATATATTGGTAGGTTGACTTGGGTGTGATGTTCCCACTGAACTTGTAGGGATTGTCTTTGACGAGGTTCATGTCACATATAAGTGTTAAATGAATCATCTGTGTGGTACAATTTAGTGTAAGACGATAGTATAAGGCCGTTCGCTGTTAGCGGCTAAGTTAGCTGCTATGGCTAACATCCATGAACTGTTGTTAACTGTTGTTGGCTATTAGCCGCTACATTAGCCACTATGTATGCTACATTATAGGAGGCAACCCTGCTTGATGTGGATTAGTCTGTGATGAATGTGACGAGTCAAACGATTGTCCAATCACAAGCTTGTGTTTTTGTTTTTTTTAATGTTCTGCCCCTGAAAACAAATTTAAAGGGCTCCTACCCAGATGGACTTGTGAGATATTCCTGCAGATATATTGAGCTGTCCATCTGGCTTGTCAGGTTATATCAGAAATGATCCGATAAAAATCTGTCACTTGCAGGGTTAGTCGACCCGGGTTGAAATGCCAGTTAGACCCTTTCAAACTGCCGACAGGAGCTGCTTTTACTGGGTTTAAACAGGTTTTTTGGTCAATCTGAATGGGGTATTAGGGCCTGTTTACACGACAACATCGTCACAAGAAACATAAAGGTCTCTTACCCTTATAGGCCCTTAATTAGGGATGCACAAAATGTGATTTTTACCCATATTTGTTACGCAGATGTTTCCAAACTCATTATTGGTTTTACTGATATTCAGTCTCAAGAGTAAAAAGCCTCCAGTTAACAAAATAGATCTGTTCTTTTCATGGTGACATTACTTTAGTGTTTGAAACAGACATAAAGCAAGAAAACAACACTTTATTTTTTGACACGTTTTATTTTTGATTTATAAAAGTGGGCATTCAGTGATGAGGCAAAACATCATGGTATGCTAGTACACTTTACCAATATGACAGCTAACATATGGAATATTTATAATATGGAATACTGATAATCACCTTTTTAGGCAAATACCTGCTGATACTGTTGCTGTTGTTGGTAGAGCAGACTTTAAGGTCCTGCCCCTTCTCCATTTTTATTGGTAAGTAATGTAGAAATCAATGATATGCATGGTGTTATTCCAAAAGTTTAACTCTTTAACTAAACAAACAGGTACGAGCCTCCTATTGGATAATTACTGCATGGGTGATTATCTTTCAGCTGGAAACAAGTTATTTAACCCCAGCTGATGCAATGAGTAGCTTCTCATTTCTCAAACAACCATTTTTAAGGTTGGAAGGATAGTGGAAAACCATCGTCTATAAGGAGGAAATGTGGTTTGAAAAAAATCCTGAATGATGGTAATTGATGAATCACTCAAACGTTTGGCCAAATCGAATAAAAGAAAAACAACTGTAGGACTCAGGGGTGTGTTTAAGAGCATTTCCACACACACAATGTGAAGGGAACTGGGTGGATTGGGATTGAACAGCTGTGTAGCCTTAAGAAAACCACTAATCAGTAAGGCTAAGCAGAAAAAAGGCTTCAGTTTGCTAGGGAGCATAAAGATTGGACTGTGGAGGACTGGAAGAAGGTCATGTGGTCTGATGAGTCCAGATTGACCCTGTTCCAGAGTGATGGGAGCATCAGGGTAAGAAGAGAGGGAGGTGAAGTGATGCACCCATCATGCCTAGTGCCTACTGTCCAAGCCTGTGGGGGCAGTGCTGTGATCGGGGACAAATCTGGGACACTGCAGAAGCTTATCAAAACAATGCCACGGTGAATGTGAGCTGTAATCAAAGCTAAAGGAGGTCCAGTCGAATATTAGTGTATATTAATATTTTAAGATCTAAAACCAAGACCGCCTTAAATCACTGAGTGAGTTAACTGATATTTTCCTGATAGAAAAGGATGTCAGGTCGTTGTTTTCTCCCAGGGGTCCTGGTTTCCACGGTGGCTAATACAGCTCGTTAAAATGAGGGCATGAAGGTGCAGGGCTGCTGCTGGACTGAAAGTCGATCGCGGTAGCTTCTGCTCATGGGCTCAGTAAGAGCAGCTGGGGTCGTCCTTCAGCAGATGTTCAGCTTTACTGTTACTGAGATTATGTGCGTGTTTGATTACACTGCTGCTGACAGTTAACAAGCTTTTCCCCGAAGCATTAAAACACCTATTAAAAATCTCCAGCCTGCTCAGAGCTGCTGCAGATGAAGCTGATGTCAAAATCTGATATCCTCTGACCCTCGTCACAGGCATCGTGGAGTGAATATTAAAATAACAAATTTCAAACCAGCAGAAAACTTTAAAGGATGATAACATAAGTCGCCTATGATCTGTTTTTTTTTTTTTTTAAATAATAACCACAATGCTACTCCAGTGCTTCTAACAGTCTTTCGTGCGGACCGACCAGGAGGAAGATGCGCTTATAAAACAAATAAACTGTGTTGCCTCTTGATTATTTCAACACTTCATACAACAGCTGTTTTCTTTCATTATAAACTCAGTATGTGAAGCTCAGGAGCTTTTACCAGAGCAGAGTGGAGCAAAATATTCTCTCATCTTAATGTTTCATGTGAACAAGAGGATTAGGGCCAAATAGATTTTTGAAAGATTAACTTTTTAATTCTTAGAATAAAGTTAGAAACATGGGAACAGTTAGACTTTCGAAGTAAAGTTGTTATTTTAAGAGACAGAGCTCAACTCTTTAAATTTTGCCAGAAAATTGTCAGAAATTTTAAAATTAATGCCAGACTTCTGAGAGGAAAAGTTAGACTGCTGATCACCAACTAGGGCCTCAAAAATATTTTTCTACAAAGACAAACTTTTAGATGTGAGATTTAAAGAATGAAATCTGGGAAAAATCTGAATTCTGGGGAAAAACAAATTATGTAATGTAAGTCAGAATTCTAACATTTTTTTAAGAATTCTGTCATAATTCTGTGATTTGACTTGAACTTCTGAGATCAAATTTAGAATTCTAAGGAAAAACAATCAGAATTCTGAAACTTAAAGAGACTGTGAGGAGTTTCCAAGTAATTACAAAAAGTCTCACTTTAGATATATGCCTGATCGAAATACACACTTTAAGATGAGTTTTATAGCATCAAAATAGGTTATCTATAAATGCTATTCTTTAGCCTTCTGGTCGGACAGAGCTGGACTGGCCTGGATACTCAACTTCGGGAACAAAACAATTCAAACTAGAGCAAATTTATATTATTTTATTATTTCTTGTACACGTCTTAGAGCACCGGGCTGTAAGAAGCGATATATAGCCGGCTACAAAACTACAATACTAAGTTTTCCAAAAATTGCTTGTTGTCACACATCAAAAACTACCGCTACGTAACTAGAAAGAGATACATTACCTCGTGGCTTTGCATCCTGTAAGTTGTTGAAAAAAGAAGTTGTAAAGCAATGCAGAGCTCTGAGGAAGGTCCGGGCTACAACACAACAAACACATGCTTTACACACGCTTTGGCTTCAGTCACGTCTTTGGTGTGTTCCAGTTGTAGTCAGAAGTAGGAATTTTGAGTTCCAAGTAGGAAACTTAACTGGAACGTCCCCTGAAGTCTGAATTTCCTACTGGGAACTCGGTGAAACCTCGCCACCCCCGAGTTGACAATCGAAGATGGATGCCCCCAGTGTGAACAGTTATTTAGCTCCTGTAATAATCAATTTATTTGCACTTCTGACTGGGGTGTGTCGCTCTAGATCAGCTGTATACATAGTATTGTTAGACTAATATTTACAAAAATGCTGCCACAGTGATAATCACATTCTTCATACAACAACGCAGGGCGTGCTAACAACAGCTAACAATAGCCTGGTAGATTGGCATGTTTTTTTCCGACTTCAACTGGAACACGGTTACTGGAACGCAGCATTACGACAGTCGCCGCGCGTGCTCATGGGTAGCAGAGTCTTTATTTTGCCGGTAATAGATTCTCCTCATAGCACCTTTCAGTCAGAATTTTGACATACACTTTTTAAAAATATATACATTTTCTGAGAAAAGCCAGGGTTCTTAGGTCAAAGTCAGAATCACAACTCTTTGAATGAATTTTTTTCTCAAATTCTGACTTTTCCTCAGGATTCCCACTTCAATCGTAAAATTCTTAACTTTTTTCAGGTTTGGGCTTTTCTCAGAGTTATGAATAATTCCTTATTTCTTATTTAAATCTCATAATTACCTCCGCCAAGGAGGTTATGTTTTCGGGAGGGTTTGTCTGTCTGTGAACAAAATAACTCAAAAAGTTATGGATGGATTTTGATGAAATTTTCAGGAAATGTTCAGCATGGGAAAAGGAAGAACTGATTCAATTTTGGTGTTGATCCGGATCACCGTCTGTCCGCCATGGCGAAAAATTTGATTTTTGTGAATAACTACTTAACTAAAATAGATATTATGAATCCAATTGCTAATGGTATGTTTTCATGGTCAAGGAATCTAAATATTGACATGAAATAAAGGTAGGACTAATATTTATGGTAAAAATCACAATATGGGTTTTTCTAGTTTGGACTTTTTTCTTAGAGTTAAAAATTTCTGGCCAAAAACATTTCCATTGACCCTCATCCTCTACTGAACATTTTGTGAAAACATAAAGAAATCGACTTTTATTTCTGCCATCTCCTTCCAAAAACAGGCTCATCAGATACACTTGATTGATAATCAGATCTGCGTCAGTTGCGCAGTGGGATATTGCACATGGTTAGTGATCGGGAGGTTGCAGGTTCAAGCCCAGCTCCGGATGACACAAGGCGATGTCTCAAGTTAATCTCAAGTTGCTCCCACTGCTGCGTCAGTGGTGTGTAAATGGGCATGAAAGGGTGTGAATGTGCTAGAGACACTGATGGATAACTAACATAGAAACTCTGAACCATCAGTGAGTGAATGTGAGAGTGAATGGGTAGGTGTGACCTGCGGTGTAAAGCAGCTTTGAGTAGTCAAAGACTAGAAAAGCGTTATATAAGCTCAAGTCCATTTACCATTTATTTTATTGATTGAAAGAACATTGTTTGTTCTCTGTCACTAACTCTGTTGTTCTTGTTGTCTCAGCAGGACATGAAACATGGCTGACGCGGTGCGAGGTCCCATCGTGAGCCGGCCGTTGGCTTTTGCCAAGGAAGAGCGGCGAACGGTCCACTCCTGGTCCCGTATCTCATCAGCAGGCCACAACGTCCTCCTGGATGCTCTGAAGATCCTCAGCCCGATGTCCCGAGACCTCTCGAGCAGCGAGGACCTGGTCACCTTCCTGCAGGAGCTGAGGGACGAGGGCCACAGGCCCACCGTGCTACGCAGCAAGGATGTGTACGGCTACCGCTCCTGCACGACCCAACCCCTGACCTTAGACAAGCTGAAGCCGACCAGCAGGAACGTCAGACCCACCGCCAAGAAGAGGGCGAGGAGACCGAAGAAGAGGGACGTGCATCCATCCTGGAACATCTCTGGAAAGAGCAATCCCAGAATACATGGGATCCCTCCTCCAGAGCTGCTGATGGACCATCGAGCCTTCCTCTGCAGCAGGACAGCAGGTCGGACTGCAGTGAGGTCACAGTCCCTGCAGGTGAGGCCGTGTCTCAGACTGACCAACATCGAAGGCTCGTCTGGCTTCCACACCGCCAGACTCCAAATCCACACTTCCTGGGACTCAGCCACCGAGGTGCCCACTGTTACCTTTTCACAGCAGCAGCAGCACCCTCCAACGCTTTCAGGAATACCTTTGCAGCCTTCCCAGAATGGTGGTGGGGCCCCCACCAGAGCTGTGGCCTTGTTTAGCCAGAAGAGCCTGTCCTGTCCCATCCGATCGGATGGGGCACTAATTGGTGATTCTGCACCGGTGTTTTACGCTAACGGCCGGGCGTTCCCAGAGACTCACACGGAGCTGACCAGTAACGGTTGGAGGAGTAACGGCCTCCATAGGGACGCCCGGAGCCCCAAGGAAATGAACTACCCAACCCGGCAGAGAAACGGCTGGAAGGACAAGAGAGGTTTTAGAAGGAAAGTGATAAAGGTGGACGACTCTCGTTCTGTGGCTGATGCCCGCAGGAAAGCGCAGAAGATCCTACAGGTCAACCTGTCTCCGGTGATTCAGATCCAACCTCTGCAGCATCTGCTGAGAAACTTCAGATACCAGACTAAGTGACTACCCCCTCACCCTCTCACGTTGTTCCTCTAGCAGATGTTAGTGTTTTACATCCATTAGCCCCTACCTGGTGGAGCTCCGGTGGTCATGCAAACATCTCATGTGGGTTTTGTGATCTCTGCTCAGTGTTGGAGATGAAGACGTAGGAGTCTGTCTGTGAAAGGTCTGGTTTCTGACAGGGGCTCTGGGGTTTCACAGGTTTTTGAAGGAAGGTGATGTTTTTCCCAGCAGGCTGGGAAACGACACTCGGCCAACTGCTGGTACATATTCACTATCTCCAGGAGTCTGAACCAACCATCATTCTGCTTTGAGTTGTCTCGCTGCAAGCTGGTGACGAGTTTTAGAGGCAGCATTCACTGTGACTGTTAAATCAACTTTCTGCTCCTCCCCGAGGAACTTAAGGGTGGCTATCAGCTGTTTAAAGAGTATTTATAACTGGTTTGAAGTATGGCACCATTTGTTTAAGTACTGCCTACTTGTAGCTCTTAAATCAGTTCAGTTACTCAGCATTATCCCATGTTTCAGTGAAAGGAGAAGAAGAGTTCTTAGTGCTGTGAGGATCCAGGTAGTTTCTCAGATGAGCAGTCGTCAGGTGAGCAGACATGGTGGTTGGTCGGTTCCAACAAAACAAGTGAACTTAACAAAAGTTGGGAAAAAAGGGGAGGTGTTTAGTTTGTCTTCCTGTTTTGTTTTGTTTTTTTTAAGAAATATTTTGGTTGTGTTTTCACTGGAAATCCGAAGGTCCTGGGCGTGAGTGGAGCAGGGAGCGTACAGAGATACATCAGTGTCTGATTTGTCCAACAGTCCTTCACAAAGTGTTCCTTTTTGGTAATCCACACACACACAAGAACAGAGTATTTTTGACTGTTGGGAAGTTTTTACGTCTCACTTTGGCAAACCATGATAAAACGAGAGCATCTGCTGAAAACGGAGTACATCTCGGGCATTTTGAAACATCTGACTTCACGTTAAATCTTTAAATTTTGTTTGAGGGAAAAAACGAGACTTCAGAGAAACACTTATTCATTTATTTAATAAATCTGAGAATTGTAATTGTTGACTTCGATGTTTAAGTTATGGCTTTTTACCTTTAAGTTCCTTTATTTTGTGGAAAGATTCTGGTCGACCAACATCACTTTCTATTATTTTCCCCCGGAGTTAACGTGGATCATGCACTGGGGCTCAGGAATCTTAGGTGGCTGATTTGGTGCTGCTCAAGATTTACTTGTGTCCATTACATTTCTGTTCCTAAACTATCAGCTGAAGCCCTAATTTATGTCATTTGTTTGGCTTAATTTTTAAATGTTTGGAAACTTGTAACGTCAGCTAAAACTTTGAAAGTTATAATTTCTGGTCAAAAGTGATCTTTGCATTCCCCTTTTTTCAACTTTACAGTTGAAGATCTTTGCTTTCATTGAGCTGTTGTGGCCAATTTAACCATAAAGAAATGCACTTTTGTTGTTTACTGCAGAAAAAGAAATTGAAAAGACATTTTATTTCTTGCAGCATGTACAAGTGTTTGAAATAAGTTCTCAGCTTGTTATTACAGGTGCTAATTTTTAAACATGGATGCTGAATAAAATAACTGGCTGAGGCTGGCTGCATACAAGATGATTTTCATTTTGGGGCTGCTTTGCCCCTTAAAATCAGGGAGGTGAAGACTTGTTTTACCGATTATTAGTCCAAATGATTCTCAAGTGAGTCGTGTCCACACACATTATTTTACTGGTTCCTGATCTCAGTTTTTAAATATCAAAGATGTTTTATATTTATTGCCCTTTTCCACTAGCACGCCTTGGCCCTACTCGATTTGTAGCGTGTTTCCACTAGCCTGGTACCTCCTAAAACAAGCTAGTTTTAGTACCTACTCCGCTCTGGTTCCAAGCGAGCTGAGTCGATACTAAAAGATGACGTCACCAACTGCCGGCTACTGATTGGTCAGACAATGTCGTCATCGATGAGTCATGAGCGCGACGAGCCAGCATGCTAGGGGTAGCTACTATTAGCTTACCCTCATACGTCTTTTCTTTGCAGCTCGATTGCTCTCGTCCTCGGCTTCATTCTGTTGTATAGCTTCCAAAACTCTCCAGTGCTTCTCAAGGGGTATTTCTTCTTGCCACCTGCAGCCTTCCTCTGCTTTCCTTTTTTACTCGGTTTGTGACAAAAAGCCACAGATTGTTGTGGCGCTTAAAATGACGTAACCACAGTGCCGCTCACCCCGTTGGGCAGCCGACTGGGGCTAATGGAAAAGCAGCACAAGGCAAGTAGAGTAGAGCCGGGTAGACTCGAGTAGAGTAGAGTAGGGCTAATGGAAAAGGGCCATTACATTCTTAGGCTGGGCTATCTCAGTAGGTGCAGCTGAGTGTCATGAATATTTTGGTGCAGGGATGACGGGCATCGGTGCTTTACCACTAATCAGAAGGTCCGGGCTTTGAGCCCAGCTCTGGTTGTCACATGTCAATGTGTCCTTGGGCAAGGTTATGTTTCTGACCACTTACCAAAGTAAAGCAAGGAATCTCATTTATTGACTTTAATTCAGCAATTTGCTTCAAACGCTGCGTCAGTGGTGTGTGAATGGATTTGAAAAAGTGTGAATATCCACGCAGTACTGTGTTTTTCCTACAGCACAATGAGATAAGAGGGTAAACCATGTCTGTTGAGTCCAAAGTTGGCGTACCATGTCTTGAAACTGGTTCTCCTTAACTTGATCCTCATAGTGTATTAACAATGGATTATTAATCTGTTTAAATCCAATTTTGTTCGGGCTCTCGGCTCAAAATTCTTCATTTTGACCAGAATCTATTTGGGCAGTAATGATTTCTACTTTATGTCATAACACACTAAGTCTCTGTTTTTACCTTTTTGTTTTAAGATCAATTCACGTTTGATTTCAGCAGATCATCTCCATGGTTTAAAAACAAGACAAGGGCACACTATCATTTATATTTGTGATCTTTAAAGCCCCAGAAAACTGTCCTATGTGACCGTCGTTACAACAAACATTAAAATAATGAGATTAAGATTTAGTAATCCTGTTTTAAGTTGATTTATTTTATAGATTTCAAAACAGCATTAATTTCTGCTTATTTAATGAAGTACAAGCCTCAGACCTGACACACCTGATGGGCTGTGACCTTTGAAAGAGAGCTGGACTGAACAAAGTTTTTCTTTTACGTTCATTACAAGCCAGTCAGAGGCTTATGGTCACTTCTAGCCTTCAGCATAAGTAAACTACACTTTAAAGCCACTGCCTCATTCTCTTAAAGGCAACTGTTTGGCTTGATCAAATTTTGCCAGAATACATTTTTATTTTACCTCACATAGTATTAACTGCCAATTATACATCCAGTTATACATCATGCATATTATTCTGTGTTCAGTTTTCACGTCAAAAAGTATAAGTGCCCCAAGAGCACAACCTCCACCAAGGCATGTAGTTATTGCTAAAAATGTGGAAAGCTGCCATATCTCATGTGTTAACAAATCCTTCAATCATTCAAATCATTTCTCTCTTGTGCCATGACCAACTTTCCCTGAAAATATAAAAATCTGTTCATTAGTTTTCTCGTTTTATTGCTAAAAGGCAAATGCACAAACACCGGCAAAAACATACCCTACCTGGCTGAGGTAATAATGAGGGGACTGTGGACGTTTTTTATGAGCCATTCTTAAATTTGCAGGCAATTTGCATTTAAGAATGACTTGCAAATGGATGGCTAACTCACAACTACAAATCGATTCTCGTTCACTTAAAAGAGCTGCTCAAAAGACTAAAATCATTTGTGAGATCACGTCTAGCGCAAACCGCCGCAGAAGAAGATCAGCATAACAAAGCTTTTGTTTACGAGTAGAAGTAGATAAAATGATGATAGTAGAGGATAGCATAACATAACACAGGAAAGAAACAAGTACACAGGACCACAGGAGTTGTCAGCATTCCAGTTAAAAAATCAGGAAAACTTGCCGATCTCCCAGGCTATTGTTAGCCATTTTTAGCACGCCCTGTGTTGTAGTTCACAAATACCACATGAAGAATGTAAATAACATTTTGGTAGCATTTCCATAAATAAAAGTTGAACTATGCTGTGTATACGGCTGATTTAGTGCTATGAACGCTAGTCAGAAGTGCAATTAACAGAATATTACAGGAGCTTAATAGCTGTTTACACTGGGGGCGGCCATCTTTGATTGTCAACTCGAGGGTGAAGTTCCTAGTTCGGGGAGCGTTCCAGTTGAAATTTTCCACTCGGAACTTAGAAATCCCGACTTCCCAGCATAACTGGAATGCAGCATTTAAATGATGACTGTAGGCAGAGACAGGCTAACACTACCCATTGACTCCCAGTGTTTGAGCTAAGCTAATTAGCGGTGGGTGAGTTCTGCCCGTCTCTTCCTTGTTACACAAAAGAATGCTGTCTATCTGCTTGTCATGGACTCGGGAGTGAGGAAGACATCAAAAGCAAAAAAAAATTGCCATATCTAAAGTTTTGTTTAACCAAACAGGTTTTTTTGAAGGTCAACAAACAGCAGGTGTGTGGACTTTGTAGTCTCGTGTTCTAGCCAAGTGGTCCAGAGATTGTACCCCTGACCTTGTCCTTGAGTCTTTTAATAATCAGTCAAGGTTTGAAAATCATCTCATATGCAGCCAAGCCAAAGAATGTAATCATAGTTCTCTTCTCCCTCATCCGATTTAAGTGTTTTCAGAAGGACTGAAAGAACCGCTGCCCCCTGCAGGTTGGGATGAGCAAGTCAAACCACCTCGAGTGCTTTCCAAAGGGTTTTTACTGTGAGGATCCTCCCGAATCCATTTTCATGTTTCCATCTGTAAAAAGATAACAACCTGTGTACTTCCCTGAGTGAACGAGAGCTGATGTTGGAGTGAAACCATCCTACACTAAACAAAAATGATGTTGGAGTGCAAAAAAAAAGAAAATCTTACCTCAAAGCTGTGTGATCTTTTCCTGAGTTAACTCAAGACTGGAATGATCCAGTGAGATGATCTAGACTTACATCATTTACAGAGGTACTGAGGACTGACGCCTTGCAAAGTCCAGTTCTTGTTACTTTTGATTAAAACACATAAATGTCTGATGAAGAGGAAAAACTAGCCGCCCAATCCTCTGTTTTCACGTTTGAATGTTTCAGGTTTTGTTAAGGGCCACTTGGTAGACAGAATAACTCGAGTTTAAGCCAATAACAAGGCTTTGGGATTCAAGGTCAATGAGCAATGAATTCTCCGTTTCCCCGATCAAACCAAGGCCACATCAGTGTTTGGTGGTCGCTTTTTAGGGTTTTTGTGTCTCTGTTCTGATGAAGATGATGTTCCTGAAGAGCCCTTCCTCCTGTCTGATCTGTCTGTACGCAGTCATGTTCATGACCATTGACAATTCCCCTTTTCTAGATCTTTCTGTTAGTCTTATTTGTGCAACACTTGTAAAATATTGTATTTCCTACATGATCTTTGAAAACTTTTTGTTCAATAAAACTGATATGAAAAGAATTTGTTCATCATCTCTTTGGGAAGTCATGTTTACCACTTCAGAAGAACAACTTCATTCTGAAAACTTTACTTTCATTTTATGTTTTATATTGTTTGTAGGGATGGGAATTGAAGTGTTTCTGTTGATATCAATGCCGTTATTAATTTTGCCTGTTAACCCAAGTATTTATTTATTTCCTGACTGGTTCCTGTTGATTTTCTGCTCAGGTTATTTGTGTGAAAAAAATTTCAAACATGGCGTTCCTATGTTCAATTCTGTCCTGACTTTTATCTCAGAATTCTGGCCCACTGAAAAAGTATTCATGAGGATGAATTTTATTTTAGGGTTGAAAACTTTAAGACAAGATTTAGGCCCCATACACACAAAGACAAAACACTTAACAGTTTCCAAAACGATCGTCATAAAGACAAAGGTGTCTCAGAAAATGTGTGCGTCTATATGAATGCACTCGATACGCATCAAACCGCTGTAAAACACATGCCAGACCTCTAGGGGCGCTGTAACGATATGACGGAAACAAGCTGAAACAGATGAAAAAACAGTGGGCATGCACACTTGTGGCAAAAGTTGTAAACAGAGACCACCGTAATGTGTCCTTGATCATTGTTTGTTCAACTCAGTGATTTGGGTGGGATAGTAGGGTCACTAGCTTCAACAGCACATATGCTACACAGTATGCCGCCACTACTGTTGTTGTCGCGTGTGGCGCATGCGTGTCAATGAAGATATGAAACTATGACGTAAGCGTATCTAAAAAAGTTACGGAGAGCAAGTATTCATGGAGCTGCGTATACGGCATTTCAAAATCTTTCCACTCTGGAACCTGGTTTCAGAAATGATCGTTTACAGACCCCCCAAAACACCGTCTTCGTATGGATGATACGCAGATTCGGCAAAAAATGTGTGCATTTAGACCTCGGTTTGTCTCGTGTGGATGGGGCCTTAGTCTTGACTTATCTCAGAATTCTTAGGTCAATGTAAGAACTATGACTCTTATTCAGTGACTTAAATGTTTTCTTTGGTGGCCCTTATCCTCTTTTACAGTTGTTATGTAGCTTTTCATTTGTATTAGTATAATACATAATAGTTATGGAATCATCCAAAAATACATATGTTGCTGAAGTTTTTTTTAAATTCAGTATCTTATAAATCCTTTCTGGACTAAGACTTAAAGGTGTAGCGTTAAGAAGTTGGCAGCATTTCGCCAAACAGAAACAGTGAATACAGGATATGTTTCTATTTGTATCTTGAGTCCATCAAAATAAGTGTACAATAATCTTTTTCTAAGTTAGAAAAAAAAAATTATATCTAGGCTATGTATCTCGGGCCTCTCCTCTGTGGAGGATGACATAACGATCCACCATGTTGTCTACGGGTGGGTTTTGGGGACAAAAAGAGCAAAACGCGATTTTTGAATATGAGTCTACAAAGGTTTACAAAACCTATAATCATCTTAACTGACCTATAATCTATAAAAATAATAGTTAAAATAGGAATGAAAAAACCCTCGCCTTGTAACTGTTGTAAATGATGTCCTGTTCATGATCCTTTTTGGTTTCGTCACTTCGTGTTGAAATGCTTTAGTCATGGACGGGCTCATTCCAAAATCTGAACACTAGATGTCGCTAAATACAAATTTTTACACACTGCACCTATAAAACTACACTTAAGGTTAAGATCAAATAGTTTAGAGTCTAGACTACATTTTCATTATGTGCTTTTGGTTGATTAAAAATGTCAAACTTCCTAATTATGATGCTTGAATTGTAGGAGAAGGTTGGCATTTGTATTAGGATCAAAATAATGAATGCAAAAAGTAAATCTGTTTCATTTAAAATTGTTTGGCGGGCTTTGAGATGCTTGTTTGGGTCGAACAGCAAAAAGACAAGTTCAACAATTTTTTCCCTTCACATTTTTAGTGGTTGATAATACTCTGGGATCTTGAGGGGAAGTTGTGGCTACTAGTTGGTGATCACTGACCTGTTTCCATTATAGTTGCCAGGTTTGCTTTTGAAAAAAGTTGTAAGTATGGGCAGTTACGAGTTGCCTATTTTTGGGTTTGTTCCAAAGTGAAGTTGCTCATTTTGGTTTGTTGTGCCCCCAAACCCAGGAGGGATCTGATGCTCTCTCTACTACCAATATAAACTCAGATTACACATATTATTTCCCACTCTAAACACAAATGTTAATGTTACTGTAAAAGGGGCAAAAAACGACGATTCCACCAACAAGAAATCCTTATAGCCACAATTACATTAATTTCTAATCAAGTTTTTTCTACTGTTTTCACCATAACAAAGCTGTAGAGGATCAACATAAAACTTGGAAAAAAGCCTGATTATGTCTGTTTGGTTACAAAAATCAAAGTTAAACTGTTAGTGATAGAGTTATAAATAACAGTAGCCTCTCCCTTCACTTCTAAAGAAAAGGATGTTTCATTTTGAAACAAAAGGATATTGACGAAGTAAATTAACAGCCAAGCAAATGAAATGCAAAAAAAAAAACACTATGTAGATTTTTCGTTTAAAGAAGAAATATATCACATTAGAAAAAACAGCAGGAGATTGCTTGTTTTGGGCTTGTTTTTAACCAATCTGGTTGCTTATTTTAGTAGAAAAATCTTGCAACACTGGTTTCCGAGATTGGCAGTGAAGCAAAATGGACAATCACTATAGCTTCCTCTTTGCTGGGTGGATCAAAAGTAGTTGTGTACACTGCTATATTTGTAAAAAAATATATTTTATAGAGCTCATACTAATTTAACCATACTCATAATAAGTATTATGCAAATAAAGCGACTGTAAAGCTTCAGCTAACCTGCCTGTGCTACCAGCTTCCAAAAGTGAGGAGGAAGACTACAGATATGGACGGTAAGCTAACCTAGCATCAGCTATAAATCTGCATATTCCGGTGTAAAACATGATTAAAAACCAATCAGGTGGTTACTGCTATGAATAAACCGAAATTAATAACATGGAGCAGTGAACTACCTGACTTTGTTGGTGTTTGAGCTAAACAAACGAGCCATATGGAAAGGTAAAAGAAAAGTGTTAGCACGTCCACTAACTCGTGCTAACGTTTCTTTAGCGCCAGTGTCGCCGCCATTTTGAAACGGGAGTGGCTAACATTAGAGGTCAGTTCGGCTTACAGGTAAGTTGTTGCCCTAGTAAAAGGGAGAGATTAATAACATATAATTAAGGATAATAACTTTATTTATCTTGGGTGTACAGACATAGGAACAGGTTTACAGGTAGAACACTTCAGGTAGGCACAGTGGTGGAAGAAGAAGAGGTTTGGTCATTTCAGGATGTCATCTTTGCTGTTTTGTTAAACATCTTGGATTTTCAACCATTTTGCCTCCTTGAAGCAGAGAGAGTCGCCATCTGCATACTGGGAGAGTTAAAGCGCCCATCTGTGGTGATGAGTAAAATTAAACTGATTTATTTAGCTCTGTATGTTAGGTGTTGTTTTACTGTATGCTGCTGTATGCAAGGAAGAAAATAGACATTACCTTGTGCCTTCATATAACAGGACAAGTGACATTACCAGGTATTGGGAATTATTTATAAATAATGAAATGTTTGCTTTGTTGTGAAAAAAAAGAGACCAGAGTTTCAGACCAAAAATTAGGGACATTTATTTTTATTTATTTAACATCTCTTGAGTTTAGCTTAAATCTTTACTGTCAAACATGCAAGAAAATTAACAAAGAGATCACAAGTTTTGACTAATACGAAATTGTGCATAATTTAAACCATTACACTATAACAAGAATGCATGCTATCTTTTAGTTTATGTTTTCAAAAAGAAAAGATATTCACATATTTAATCCCACACCCTCTACCACAGAATTTATGCTACTGATTTAGCTTCCTTGCAAAATAAACCATAACTATAAGTAATATGATTTGCCAGAAGTTTGACATTAAAACAATAGATCCAGAAAGTTATTTACGCACAATATAAGATTTCATTGATTTTCTTCAACTAAACATTCATGTTCCAAAAGACTCATTACTTGAATTGAGCCAGGAAAAATGTACCTCTATCTGAATACATAAATAATAAATTATTTTTACTATGAACCAACATATATGAGTTTCAGAAAAAAAAAAAAAATTCATCAGTAGACAGTTTAACACAATGAAAGCAGCATTTAAATGATCAATCAATCAATCAGTCAGAGTTTATTTAAATATAGCACAGTTCATACAAATTCACTTGCAGCTCAAAGTGCTTTACATCAAGACAAACAATTGACAGAGGATGTATGTATATGTACACATAAATACACAAACACACATGTATATATATACACATACACACATCCATATGTACATACATACACCCACACATATGTGCATATATACCACACATAACTTATGACAATAACTTTCATTTAACCACTTAGCAAATAAACACTCATCAGAGGTTCATCTACTAAGCAGTACACCACTGTAAATATATAGTAAAAATGGAATAAAATATCAGATAATAAAATATTACACTAAAAATAATAAGAATTGCTGATCAGAAATGAATAATTATAATGATCAAACCAAAAAAAATGAACAAAAACTGAATTTTAATAGAGTGATTTTAACATTTTTACATAGTCATTGGTTTTAAAAATTACTTTCGTATTTATTTTTTATTATTTTAATAACTGAGAGGATAATAGAATTATTTTCATAAATCTGTATGACAAACCATCTGCATTTTTAAGCGCTGTACATCCAACATATTTTTGTTAACGTGAAGTTTACACTATAATTAGCTTGTTGTAAATTTTTCAGGAACTTACTGACAGGATACCAGTAAACCACTGTAAATGTCTTTACAGTAGCATTACTCTATTCTATTTAACAGCAAAATTACTGTTTTTTAAACAGCATCTTTACTGTATTTTTATGTTCAGTGTCATTGCAGTATATATTTCCTGCAACTTCTTTAATGCATTTTAAATTATAATGTACTTGCTGTATTGTTATTTATTTACTATACATTTGACTATACAAGTGATCATTTATGGCAAAAAAATATAGAATTTTTAAAGAAAAAAAAACATACATTTACACACAGGCATTTGATAGAAAAAAAAGGGAAATTGAATTTTGGTTGTGACTAAATTTTTTATGAATTCATAAATAATAAATCTATCAACAAATCTTTATTTGTATAAGGCCAAGGCATAACAAATTTAATCCCAAGGCACTTTACAATTGAGCATGTTGAGTTTATGTTGATCCATTGCCATTTGCAGGTATTTACTGCATAGATATAGTGTGAATCTGTGTATAGTTAATCATAAATATTTTGGTAAAATATTGCGTTTACAGAAATCACTTTGCATTTCCACAATTCATTACCATTCACAGTAATTTACTGTATAGACCTTTTACTGTAGATAGCTGTAGATATTACAATAAAATACTGTTACATTTACAAAAATCAGTTACAGTGTAGTTTATGTATTTGAAAAGTTTATTTGATAAGAACAGTGCAGATTACATAATACGACTTCTGGCTATTACTGATTGAAACATCAATTTCTACAAAGTTGTTGTAGTTGATGTTTCACATAAAAAGATTATTCCTGTAGCTAGTTTCCATCTCGACTTCTTTGTCTGTAAACTAATAACTTGTTGAACAGTTCCATTTCTAAGGCCCCAGAAACGTCAAAGCTAGATTGTGATTGCATTAAATACCGTGTATTTACACAATGAAATGTAAGGTGTTACTCTGGACAGTGCTTAAAAGAAAAATAAAGAAATCAAGATAAGTAGTTACTAGGTATGTATACCGCGGACTGGTACTTTAATGTACCAGTCCCTAATTGGGTCGGTACCCGAATACCGTTAAGAATCTGGAAAAATGGTACTGTTATCGGTACTTGAACATCTCTTCAACTGTCACGTAGTTATGACACTACCCCCGTCGACAGGTGATGATGCAGCTGGCTCAAGCATGTCGGTGAGGGCTAAGCGCTCAAAGGTTTGGGCTCACTTTAGCAAAGTTAATGAAAACTTCGCCCGATGCAATCTTTGTCAGAGAGAAGTGATGTCCAAGGGGGAAATACCAGCAACATCACCAAACACTTGGAGCACGCGCAAAGTATAAAGCTAAAGGAGTGCGGGCTGTTTGGTTGCTATAGCAACACGAGTAAAGTTAGCAGCCCGGCTAACACTAAAGACTGCAGCGCTGTGTGGTTTTGTTTCTGCTCCGTCAAGTCACCACAGATATATGGGTCTGTCTGTACATGCAGTCTGTTGGGCGGCATGAAGAGGTTTTGTCATCTCCTTAGTAGGGCTGCCACAAATGACTATTTTGATAGTCGACTAGTCAACGACTAATTTTGCGATTAGTCGACTAGTCACTTCTTGCATGAACTGCAGCGTACTGCACCAGCATGCAGATGGTGGCCCAAATCACTTATTATGAGCAGACCTGGCAAGTTTGGTGCCTGTGTAGTTGTGCATTCGCCACATGCATGAGTGTGTTTTGGGTGTGTTGGTTTGATTCCTGCAGGTGTGATAACCAGGAAACAGGACAGATAGGCAGACAAGACAGCAGCGGTACAGCGGCAGTTTTTTGAGAAAACACACCTAAAAAAAACAAAACGACTAGTCGACTATTAATGTAGTCGTCGATCATTTTGATAGTCGATTTAGTCACGACTAGTCGACTAATCATGGCAGCCCTACTCCTTAGCTTTCTTTTTGCCTCTGAGAAGCATTTGTAATGCATTATTTCTATTCTGTTGAAGCTTTGTTATTACCTTGTGGTAATAAAAAAAAAGGTTGAATCTTGTAATATCTTGTAAAGTCTTTATTTTGTACACAAAATTACGTGTTGTAGTGTCGATAACAGTATCAACAAGTATTGATACCGATAAAGAGTATCGGTACTATCTGTATCGTATCGATAAAATCATAACGATATACATCCCTAGTAGTAACAACAAATAAGTAAATCCTAAAAAGTAAAAAAAACATAGATGTCTCTTCTGGCCGAAAATGCCAATAAAACAGTCCTGTAAAATCTTCACATCATGAAGGTTTTGTGTGTTTTTAGGAGGGGGAATTCAAGGCTGATTTCTTTCTAAACTTGTCGCCTGACTTGAGCAAAATGTGATGATCCTTTTGCTTTGTTTTTTAAAGATGAAGCCTGTGGCATTTGGGTTTTTATTGACTTTTGTGACTCATGTTTCTTTTGCTCAAAACAGGTTGTACTGGAGTTTTCTGTCTCAAGTCTTCAGGAATGTTTCTTGGTTTGACTTTACTGAGGGTGTTCTTGCATAATTACCATGCTTTGTGCTTGTGTGGAAATTAAACTAAGTTTTGGATTGATTAAAAAATTTGATGAGGCTTTAAGCAAAATTTGATGTTCCTTTTGACATTTTTGTTCCAACATCTGTGTTGGTTCTGACAACTTTCTGGCCAACAAGAAGAGAAAAAAAAATGACTAAAGCACATATCAGGACTACAGAAATGAAATCTGCAGCTTTTCTTGCAGACTGAATAACTCAAGATGTGCAACAGGTTGTGCTGGTGCCTCAGATCAAGGCTGCTGGTTCTACTCTCAGGGTGGGGACCTTCCTGTGTTGGGTTGGAAAATGAGATTCTAGTGATACCATTATAGCCATTATAAATATACATTCTGCTTATCGACATCAGCAGAATGTATATTTAAAGGGATAGCTCGTTTTTTTTTTTTTTTTTTACGTAGGGTTTGAAGTTTCACTGTGTGCACTCCTGACCTTGCAAAGCAGACAAACCTGCCTGAAATCCTGCAAATCTGTCTTGCCAACCTCCATTGTCCAATGACTTCACTCGACTAAATGCTTGACAGCCAAGTCAGGGAAGAGAGGCAGGAGCTGCACACATGACAACAACAGGAATTGATTGCATTTTTTAAAACAATGGTAGCTTCTGAAGCGGTCTCAATATCTGTGCTTATCTCTCCTGACCGTGGACTCGGGCTGAACGATATGGACAAAATTTCATTTCAAGCGGTGCATTCAAGGGCAATTGTAAAAATGAAGTTGGTTGTGACTTCCAGAGCTGTACATGCAGGGCGAGCACGGGGGAAATCTATATCTTTTTATTGTTGCTTTTTTAGTATCAATATCTTGAATGTTCCTATCTCGATATAGATATGATAATGATATATTGTTCAGCCCAACCGGGGATCACTGCTGGGATACTAGGAGAGAATGCAAAAATCCTCCACGGACATGCTGGCTATTCTGTGGTCGTCATGGTTACTTAGTGATACTTCATGAAATATGCTATCCTCAAAGGTTTACAGGGAAAACTTGGTAGAGATTGTCTCTGATGAGACTTCTTGTCACATTTAAGTGTTATATGATACATCTGTGTGGTATCATTTAAAAGTGCTATGAGGAGAATCTATTACCGGCGAGATTGAGAATCTGCTACCCATGAGCACACGCGGCGACTGTCGTAATGTGGGTGACATCTTCTCCGACTTATCTGCGTTCCAGTTGAAGTCGGAAAACATGCCGATCTACCAGGCTATTGTTAGCTGTTGTTAGCACGCCCTGCGTTGTTGTATGAAGAATGTGATTATCACTATGGCAGCATTTTTGTAAATATAAGTCTAACAATACTATGTATACAGCTGATCTAGAGCAACACACCCCAGTCAGAAGTGCAAATAAATCGATTATTACAGCTAAATAACTGTTCACACTGGGGGCATCCATCTTCAATTGTCAACTTGGGGGTGGCGAGGTTTCACCGAGTTCCCAGTAGGAAATTCCGACTTCAGGGAACGTTCCAGTTGCAGTTTCCTACGCAGAACTCGGAAATTCCTACTTCTGACTACAACTGGAACGCACCAAAAGACGTGACCAAAGCCAAAGCAAGTATTTGTTGTGATGCTAATGAAAGCAGCTCGGACCTTCCTCAGAGCTCTGCATTGCTTTACAACTTCTTTTTTCAACAACTTACAGGATGCAAAGCCACGAGGTAATGTATCTCTTTCTAGTTACGTAGCGGTAGTTTTTGATGTGTGACAACAAGCAATTTTTGGAAAACTTAGTATCGTAGTTTTGTAGCCATATATATATTACTACTTACAGCCCGGTGCTCTAAGACGGGTAATATAAATAATAAAATATAAATTTGCTCTAGTTTTAATTGTCTTGTTTTTGAAGTTGAGTAGCCAGTCCAGCCCTGTCCGACCCGACCACGAAGCTAAGGAATAGCATTTATAGATAACCTATTTTGATGCTATAAAACTCATCTTAAAGTGTGTATTTCCATCAGGCAGATATCTAAAAGTGAGACTTTTTTGTAATTACTTAGAAACTCCTCATAGCATCTTTAATGTATGACTATAGTCTAAGGTAGTTCAAGCTAACGGCTAACAACAGCATGAGCTGCTACATCATACATAGCTGTGTTGCTTGATGTGGCTTCGTCTGTTATGAGTTTCAGCAAGTGGAACGATCATCCAATGACAAGCTGCTGTTGTTTTTGAAGGTTTTGACTCTGAAAACATTTTCAAAACTCTCTTTCCCAGACAGACTAGTGAAATATCTCTGTGGCGGATATATGGAACTGTCCATCTGGCTTGTCAGATTAGTGTACTTCAGTTAATATTCCATAGTTTCCAAAGTAAATGGAATGTCATATTTGCTGCGACAACCATCAGTTTTTTCAAACTGGTAGCAGTTGTTTCCTCTTTTGAAGCAAACTAATTTTGAGGCACAATAACTCAATATAGTACCCAATCAAAGCAGCTTGGTCGTGGAAAAAAAGGAAAGAGCTACTTTATTTATTCATTTATTTTCTTATCCCGCCTCACTCCTGATTCCATGACAAGCAGATAGACTCCATTCTTTCGACTGTGCGTGCAGTAACTAGGAAGAGACTGGCAGAGGTTGAACACTACTAGCTTGGCTCATACACAAGAAGTCAATGGGTAGCGTAAGCCTGCTTCTGCCTACAGTTATCAGGTAAAGTCTGCGGGGTACTCTCAATGGTACTGTGTGCTTGTTGTGAGTCTGTGACTTCGTTTTGTTGACCTTACAAGCATGTGCGGTGGTTTGCACATGCGCCTTGCTGTTCAGTTTTGATTGTATTTCTTTAAAAAAATACATTGTGCTAATCTTAGTGTAAAAATAGAAAATTTAACATAAAACAGTAAAAATATGAGTCACAACAAGAACATATTTAGAGTTGATGAAGAGTTTATCTGATGACTTTAGGCAGAGGCAGGCTAACAAGTCCCACTGACTCCTAGTGTTTGAGCTAAGTTAATTAGCGGGCTTCCTTGTTTCTGCACTCACAGTCAAAAGAATGGTGTCTATAAGCTTGTCATGGATTTGGGAGTGAGGCATGACATGAACTCACAAAATGTTGGCGTATCTCTTTCAGCAGATGTAACAAAAAGATGTGATGTTTCTGAAGCTCATTTCTCCAACATTTCCTGTAATTGAGTGAAACGTTTGGCACTATGTGCGGCATATATATAGCATTAGCGTCTGTCCCGAGATTTCTGAACAGAGAGAGAACTGAGCTAATAACAATTAATATATATATAGAAAATAATATATTAACAATAATAATAAAATCTGAACTGTCCCTTTAATGATGTGTTGCACTGATAATTGCCTCTGCACTTTGCTGATGTCTTTGCTCTTGTATGATATCAAACAGACAATTGGACATTGTGAAGTCTGTAAAATGATAGTACACTTTCAGCCACTTCTGTTTCCTGTCTGCTGTGATCATATCTTTGACTTCTTTGTTTAGTTTTCTGCCGCCTGCCTTTGAGAAGAGCACGACTTCCTGAAGTTAAAGCAAAGCACTGATAAGAGAACTGTCACTGTAATTTTGTTGACTAACTATTTTTGTCATAGTTTCATCAACAACACATTTTTTACCCTGACAAAACCAAAACAGTAACTAATAAAAACAAGTGCACATGGACAAAAACGAAATTAACTGACATTTTCATCAACAAATAAAAACTAGACTAAAATGTTTGACTGAGTCTTAATCCAATCAGACCTAATTTGGTCATGTAGGAAGTAGAGACAAGTTAGGAATCTATCCAATCACAGCTGCTTTGGTTGTGTTAAAGGTTGGATGAGTTCAGAGGGACATCCAATCACAGCTGCCTTAGCTTGGTGGTGGTGGTGGGATAAGTTGTGGAGCGATCCAATCAGAGCTGCTCTCTTTATGAATTGATATATTCATGTAGAGCAGGTTCACTGTTTGTTGTCAGTTCTGGTGTTGTAACTGAGATGCTCTGCCAGGTAGCCTAAATAAAGGAGACTGCATTTCACACAGAAGTAACATTTGTTTCTGTTCATTTAGACATTCAAACTTTACAAGCATTCAATAAAGGGTTATTGGAGGTTTCATTTTATCCAAGAGTAAAACATGACTTCAGAAATTCAAGGAAACAAAAAATGCCTTACCCTTTACACTTTATATTTTAGTCGACTAAATTTACAGTAGATTTAATCAAGTTAAACTAAACTAAAATTAAAACAGTTTGACTACATCTTGACTAAAACCCAAAGATATTGAAGGCAAAAGACTATAAGTAAACTAAATTAAAAAGTGCTGTCAGAATCAACACTGATGTGGACTTTGCATGTTCTCCTCATGCATTCTTAGGTTCCTTCATGTATCGTGGGTTAAAAACTGGCAGACAGCAGGTGAACCATTTGTTTTGGAGACAAGAGTATACTTGCCGATGGAGACTATGACGGTTTGGCTGACTGATGAGTGGGAGAAACCACAGTGGGAATTGTGTATAAATTTGGGCTTGTGTCGTCAAATTTGGAGAAATAACAGAGTGACCTGGTAAAAACACTTTAGGATGTTTCTGGATACCATGACTTATCATATCCTGAAAATTTCAGCAAAATCGGTCCAGTAGTTTTTGCCTTTTCTTGCTACCAAAAAAACAACAAAAACAAAAAACAGACTAACAAATGCTGGCAAAAGCATAAACTCCTTTGTGGAGGTAATAAGATGACAGCCTTGAGTGACCACATCTGACTGAAAGGCAAAGTTTGGCAGTTAGGATATTACACTGGGTATTATGTTTCCTTATAAACACATTAAGCCTTTGCTCAAAATATTGATATGGCAAAATATCGTCATGCACTTCTTGGGGATACGTGTATCGATACGGATTCTACAGATTTGATACGGCCTCAATGTTTTAACAGTTGTTGTAAATACACTTTGAGTAATGTTAAAAATGGCACAGTGCAAAGTAGAAGCCGAGCTACATGATAAAACACATGTTCCAAATTTAAACTTAAGTCTACGATCTTTGGGAACCTGAATTTAAAGGGACTGTGAGGAGTTTCTAAATGTTTACAAAAAAGTCTTACTTTTAGATATATGCCTAATTGAAATACGCACTTATTGATGAGTTTTATAGCATCAAAATAGGTTATCTATTTATGCTATACCTTAGCCTTCCGGTCGGGTTGTACATGGCTGGACTGGCCTGGATACTGAACTTCAGGATGAAGACAATTAAAACTAGAGTAAATTTATATTATTCAGACACGTCATAGAGCACCGGGCTGTAAGTAGCCATATATGGCCGGCTACCAAACTAAGATAGGCCTATTAAGTTTTCCCAAATTTGCTTGTTGTCACACATAAAAAACTACCACTAGAATCAGATACATTACCTCGTCGCTTTGCATCCTGTAAGTTGTTGAAAAAAGAAGTTGTAAAGCAATGCAGAGTTCTAACGAAGGTCCGAGCTGCATTCATTAGCTCCGTAACATATACACGCTCTGGGTCACGTCTCGGGCTGCGTTCCAGTTGTAGTCAGAAGTAGGAATTTTGAGCTCCGAGTAGGAAACTGCAACAGGAACGTCCCCCAAAGTCAGAATTTCCTCCAGGGAACGCGGGGAAACCTCGCCACCCCCGAGTTGACAATGGAAGATGGATGCCCCCAGTGTGAACAGTTATTTAGCTCCTGTAATAATCAATTTATTTGCACTTCTGACTGGGGTGTGTCGCTCTAGATCAGCTGTATACATAGTATTGTTAGACTTATATTTACAAAAATGCTGCCATAGTGATAATCACATTCTTCATGTGATATTTATGAACAACAACACAGGCATGCTAACAACAGCTAACAATAGCCTGGTAGATCGGCATGTCTTCCGACATTGTAACTGGAACGCTGATAACTGAGATGATGTCACTCCCAGTTCAGAGGTTACTGGAACGCAGCATTACGACAGTCGCCGCGCGTGCTCATGGGTAGCAGAGTCTTTTACGTTGCCGGTAATAGATTCTCCTCACAGTCCCTTTAAGTTCTTAAGTTGAAGAATTATTTAAAACTTATGCTTGTTCTTTTTCTTCTAGTAATAAAAACAAAAGTTGCTGGGAATTCTGTTAAAAGCGCTTTCAATGTTCACAATTTATGTGTGTCAGGATACGTATCATATCATGGGGTTGCTGGAAATACCCAGCCCTATAACACATACAATCTCACTGAGTCACAATGAGAGAAAAAAATCCAGTTTAGCACAGTGAGGTCTTTGCAACCTTGAAAATATCTGAGATGGGGACAGTAATTTCAGAAAAATAAAAGCATATTGCATACCTGAAAGAAAGGTGAATGATGAAGCATGGTGACAGTTAAAGTTAAAACAGACATAGAATCACAGTGACTAACACACAGCAGTGCTGGCAATGGTTCATCCAGGTGAGGTCTAACACCCTGTAACAGTATGTTTGACTGTGCAGGTAGGATGTTGACATCCTGTGCTCTCACCTTGATTCAACGATCAGATAGCTTTTATCGAAGGCAGACTTGCAGGCAGCTGGATTCCCCAGATTCCACGTCTGTCATCAGGTGGGCCCACTGTGCAAAGCTTCAAATTGATGCTCTGGCTCAGGTAACAACAGGACCAATGAGCACTATTAATGAGGAGGAAGTTACAGACGTGGTGTTGCGGCGTCAGAAAGTGAAGAATCCAATGAATGGTTAACCCTGACACGCCAGATGGATGGTTTCATATATCCGTCACGGAAATATTTCCCTAGCTCATCTGTAGAAGAGCTCATAGAAAATGTTTTCAGGGCAGAACCTTCAGAAACAACTACAGCTGGTGACTGGATGATTGATCTGCCAGTCACACTCATCACAGACTTATCATATCAAGCCACAGTATGGCATAGCAGCTCGACACTGTTGTTAGCCATTAGCTTAAACTACGGGTGAATCCCAGTTCTACCCCTTAGCCCTTCTCCTTAGTCCTCTGTTTTGCCAAGGGGAATGGGTGAAAACACGCTCCTTAGACTACATTTACTGAGACGCTCTCTGACTTAAAATGCAAAAGTCAAAGTCTTCAAAGTCTACCCACGTTCGGACAGAGATGCTGGAGACGAATGAAGCCGCTGTAGTATGCATGCTGGTTCAGTAGATAGCAATTTAGGTTTGCTGAGAGGCAGCGCTGCTACAATACACATATGAAGAGGAAAAACGTTCACAAACAACAACGGCAAGTGGACGCATGAAGACGCAGGAGTTTCTTTTCTGGACAACAAATCTGTCTGGATAGTTTTGTCTGGATAACAAACCGAGCACGGTAAGCAGTACACATGTTACTTGGTAGACAGGCGAAGCTGTTGTTCTTCCTGGTATGTGCACACAGCCTTCATGTGAAAGAGTACTGCGCATGCGGTGACGTCAGCGTTTCACCCTGAAACGCTCTGATATGGATTTACACGGCGCTGCATGGAGAGAGTATTGAAAACTCTCCACTCTGGAGCCTGGTTTCAAAAGTTTCCAGATTTGGGTGATCTGAATAGAGTTCCCATATAAATGCAAGGCTGAAATACAATGAGAATGTATCGGATTTGACCATTTTAGGCTCTGTTGTTGAAAGTCTAGAGTCTATCAGCTTGATGTGTACTCAGGACTGAGACAAGACACAAAAAAAGTTGCTGTTTCACTTCTATTGTGACTTTAGTCTCTGTCCTGTAGCTTAATGCGGATGTGTTAATTAACTCACCTTGAGACCAAGAGAAATTCTGCGTCCTCCAACACTGTCTGCAGAGTAGTCTCTGGCCTAGTTTTAGGCCAGAGACTACTGCACATGTGTAATCTTGAAGTCAGTGTTCATCACTGTGATAAAATGTTTTACACACAGGAATTAAGTTGTATACTTTTTTAAGCTAAATGGATTCCTATTGATTGAGTTGAAAAAACAGTTTTTATTTTCAGATTTAAGTAAAGTGCACAAATGTAATTTAAGTAAGAATAGTTATTAAATTTTAGAGACCATCATTTTGACTTTTATCACAAAATTGTATTTTGACTTTATTGTCGAGATTTTCAACTTTTACTTTTACTTTTCTTCAAAACTTCTACCTTATTCTCATAATTTCGACTATAATCTCGATATGACGAAAATTCGACTTTTATCTCAAAACTACGACTTCATTCTCATCATTTCGACTGTAATCTGGATCTAGCGAAAATTCGACTTTTAACTCAAAACTCCGACTTCATTCTCGTCATTTCGACTATAATCTTGATCTGGCGAAAATTCAACTTTTAACTCAAAACTTCGAATGTATTCCCGTTGTTTCGACTATAATCTTGAATGCAGCGAAAATTCGACTTTTATCTCAAAACTGCAACTTCATTCTCATCATTTCGAGTATAATCTCGATCTGGCGAAAATTCGACTATCTCAAAACTTTGACTTCATTCTCGTCATTTTGACTATAATCTCGATCTGGCTTAATTCGACTTTTATCTCAAAACTACGACTTCATTAGAATCTTGATCCGGCGGAAATTTTACTTTTATCTCTAAACTTTGACTTCATTCCAGTCATTTGACTATAATCTTGAATTTTGCGAAAATTCAACTTTTATCTCAAAACTTTGACTTCATTCTCATCATTTCGACTATAATCTCAATCTGGCAAAAAAATTCAACTTTTATCTCAAAACTTTGACTTCATTCTCATCATTTCGACCATAATCTCAATCTGGCCGATATCTCAAAACTTTGACTTTATTCTCATCATTTCGACTATAATCTCGATCTGGCAAAAATTCGACTTTTATCTAAAAACTTTGACTTCATTATCATTTTGCATACAATCTTGATCTGGTGAAAATTTGACTTTTATCTCAAAACTTCGACTTCATTCTCATCATTTCGACTATGATCTCAATCTGGCAAAAATTCGACTTTTATCTCAAAACTTCGACTTCATTCTCATCATTTCGACTTTAACCTCGATCTGGCATAATTCAACTTTTATCTCTAAACTTCGACTTCATTATCATTTTGCATACAATCTTGATCTGGTGAAAATTTGACTTTTATCTCAAAACTTCGACTTCATTCTCATCATTTCGACTATAATCTCAATCTGGCAAATATTTGACTTATATCTCAAAACTTTGATTTCATTCTCATCATTTTGACTATAATTTCGATCTGGCGAAAATTCGACTTTGATTTCAAAACTTAAACTTCATTCTCATCATTACGACTTTAACCTCGATCTGGCATAATTCGACTTTTATCTCTATAATCTCGAATTTGGCGAAAATTTGACTTTTATATAAAAACTTCGACTTCATTCTCATAATTTCAACTACAATCTCGATCTAGCAAAAATTCAACTTTTATTTCAAAACTTGTCTTCATTCTCATCATTTTGACAATAATCTTGAATTTGGGGAAAATTCGACTCTTATCTGAAAACTTTCACTTAATTTTTCATCATTTCGACTATAATTTCGATCCGGCGAAAATTCGACTTTGATTTCAAAACTTAAACTTCATTCTCATCATTACGACTATAATCTCAAATTTGGCGAAAATTCGACTTTTATGTCAAAACTTTGACTTCAATCTCATCATTTCAACTAAAATCTTGATCTGGCGAAAATGACTTTTTTCTCAAAACACTGACTTCATTCTCATCATTTCGACTATAATCTTGATCTGGCAAAAATGATTTTTCCATCTCAAATGGCTCTAATTTTCTTCCGTATTCCACATGTCCCATTCTGATGGTGCCTTTATCCAAATTTTAGTGGTTTTGCCTTAGCAGAAAGTTTCATGGTGTCCTTTTGTGCTTTCTTTTCTTCCTTCCAAAGACACTTCAACCACAAGCATTTTTAACCTGACCTTTGATGTGACCCTCTAGGTCGTAAAATATGGTTGCTTTGTGTGGCCGTGTGTTTGTTTGCTGGATCCGAGGATCTGTTTTGGGCATCTGGCCCTTACGTGTTATTGCTTGATGAGTTATTAGTCGAGCTGGGCACACATCTGTTATCTGTTAGTTTGGATATTTTCTTACTTTGAGGAGAGAAACAAAGTCTGGAAGATGAGAAGTTATTTTGTCACTGACTTGGATTGCAGAAGCTGCTGCAAAATGAAGATGTACTGGGTTTGCCATGAGTCTGTTTGTTCACCCGAGAGAGGGGATCCAAACCAGGAATAGCAATCGAAACAGCTGCTAAGATCTGCAGTCTCCAATCAATCATGTTTTAGCTTATCAATACTGATGTAGTTTCATGAGCCACCTGATGAAGGATCATTTATCACAATGTGCTCGAACATCAGTGACTTATTTGGTGAAGGGGGAGGATTGACCCAGGATCTGTTGTGTTAACTATTTTACACACACTTTTGAATGAATGGCTTACTCCCAAATTCAAATAGGCTCTCATTGTTCACTTAAAAGAGCAGTCAACTCATTTGTGAACGCCACTTCTCCACCATGGAAGTAATGGTGAGCAGGTCAACAACACAAAACCTCTGTTCAGGAGTAGAAGTTCTTTTATCTCTTAAAAAATGAAAACAGTGGATTTATCATTATTAGATTATGAATAACATGTTATGTGCTTTTTGATCACTGATTTTCTTACTGTTGTCTGTACTGTTAACATTGCACTAAAGCTTGATTTGAGGAAAATCGTGAATTGAATCTTTCAGCCCAAGTAAAGATGAATGTTTAGGTTAATTTCAATAAGCATATAAAAGGAGTTAACTGATTAACTGCAGCTAAGGTTTACATTTTTGTTAACCAGTTTGATGATTGACTTTACTTGCGTCAGATTACCATGTAATCCAGGGCTGGGAAACTGGTGACCCGGGGGCCACATGCGGCCTGTCCACTCTCTCAGTACAGCCCACCGGTAAATTCAAAATATAAAAAAATGCATTAGAGTAAAGGAAAAAAGAAAAAAATCTACCATAAAAACATTAAAATAGCTATATTTCCAAGATAATGGAGCTGTAATTATCTCTTAAAAATTCCCCTTCGTGCATAATTAAATGCACAATTATTAATTTTCTTTAGACATAATGCTTATTTTTTCCATTTGCTGCAGTATAAAAAATAAATACAAAATATTGAATATTAAATATAAGAAATTAATGTGCTGATTAAACAATCACACAAATGTGTGTACACAAACTTACTACTAAGCAAGAAAGGGAAAAAAACATTATATATATAAAGAAATACATACATAAATAACAATAATACTTAATGTGTACAGTATTGTGGCAGACTTGTAGATCCACTAAATATCAAACCACATTTATGTATTTTTTTCTTCATTTTTCGTTTTTTTTAATCAGTCCTTGGGAGTGAGTTACAACAAAATAATAAGAGTAACAATAAGAATAATAATATAAGTTTAGTTGGCCTCTGGTGGTGAGGTTAAAGAAAATGAGAAAGAGCAAGAGGTAAAAACAAGGGGTGTCCCTATCCAATATTGATATCAGATATCAGTCCAATATCAGCAAAAAAACAAATATCGGATTACATCGGCCTGCATCTAAAATCTCCAATATAAGCACTCCAATACAAGTAGTCCATTCTAATTACTTTTTATTTATTTAATTCAGTTATGGAATATTCTTTTGTTAAGTTAAACACAGTGGTTATTTTGCAATTTAAAAATAAGTGTTTTGTTTTACTGGATATCTTGTGGTTACTTTTCAAGGTCTTCTAATTTATTCAGTTTTTCAAATACCTACTATTGCTGACTACTGTTCTCTGTTTCAGTAATCTCACCTGATCAAGCCTTTTCTTACAGTCTATACTACAAAATAAGTGATAAAAGTCTGTATGATTCCTGCCGATATCGTATCGAATCGATATCGGTATCAGCCAGTATTCAAGGCTGCAATATAGGTATCGTATCGGAGGTGAAAAAGTTGTATCGGGACACCCCTAGTTAGAACTATATATATATATATATATATATACATACATATATACATATATATATATATATATATATATATATATATATATATATATATATATATATATATATATATATACATATATATATATATATATACAGTCATGGAAAAAATTATTAGACCACCCTTGTTTTCTTCAATTTCTTGTTCATTCTAATATCTGGTACCACTAAACGTATAATACAATGAACACAACAAAAAATGCAGCTGGTCACATAATACTTTATGTCCTATTTGACATTCTTAAGCTTAATTGATTCCCAGGGTATATAAGAGGCCATTTCATGTCACAAGCAGCACTGCACATGCAAAGGCCTAGAGTGGTTTCCTGCTTACATTCAAGCCGTAGCACAACTCAGAAGTTGTCAGCTCTCACATAATGCCTAAAACAAAAGAATTATGTGAAGCCACAAAGGCAGCCATCTTGGCACTGCTGGAAATTGGCATGAGTGAGAGACAGGTAGCGAAAAAACTGAAGATCTCCAAGACAGCTGTTCATTACAACAAAAAAGTGGCTGAACATGGCACTACCAAATTGCTACCTGGCCGTGGCAGGAGACGTCTTTCTACCCCGCGAGATGACCGTGCACTCATCCGTTCCTGTGTCAGGAATCGTCAGACCTCCAGGGACCTTAAAAATGAGTGGGCACTGTCGAGAAATGTGACTTGTTCAGCAAGGACAGTTCGAAACCGACTTGTTGAAGCTGGTTTGAAGTCACACAGAGCACGCAAGAAGCCCTTCATCAATGAAAGGCAGAGGAAGGCCCGGTTACTCTTTGCTCGAGACCACAAGGATTGGACTGTTGATGATTGGGCTAAGGTTCTCTTCAGTGATGAATCCAATTTTGAATTGATGCCCACTCCAGCCAACTTACTGGTTAGGAGGAAGCCTGGAGAAGCTTACAACCCAGACTGTCTTGCCCCTACAGTAAAACATGGGGGTGGATCAGTCATGATCTGGGGTTGTTTCAGTCTGAGTGGAACAGGGCAAATGCAATTGTGTGAAGGCCGAATGAACCAGGTCATGTACAGGACTACCCTTGAAAACAGTCTTCTTCCATCAGCTGGAAAACTCTTTCCTGCCTCGAATGACTGGATTTTCCAACAAGACAATGCCCCTTGCCACACGGCAAGGTCAGTTAAAGCCTGGATGGAGAACCACAACATTCGCACCATGCCTTGGCCTGCTCAATCACCAGATCTTAATCCAATTGAAAACCTGTGGAAAATCATCAAACTCAAAATGGAGAACCACAAGCCCAAAAACAAAGAAAATTTGTTTGAATTTGTCCAACAGGAATGGGCTGCTGTGACAGCAGAACAATGTCAGAAGCTGGTGGAGAGCATGCCAAGACGCATGGCTGCAGTCATCAAAAACAATGGTTATGCAATCAAGTATTAACTCTTGTGTGTATCATGTGTTTAAAGCAAACAGAAAAGAAAACATGGAATGCTTAAAAGTAGTGTTTTTGGCGGTACAATGCCATAGCTATTGATGTAAGAATTTAAGAAATTTTGGTTATTATCAAGAAAACCATGGAAAATGAATAGTTCTTAGTTCTTAAATTAAACTCTCATGAGCTATTTTTGTTGTTATCATTATAATTGTCCAAACAAATGTACCTTTAGTTGAGCCAGGCATTAAAATTAACAAGAAATTGAAGAAAACAAGGGTGGTCTAATAATTTTTTCCATGACTGTATATATATACACACATATATATATAAATAAGACAATTTTAAAATTTTAATAGATTACATGTTATAAAAATAATACTTAAGAATGTAGATAAACACATAAATGAAGACAGCCCCATCTACACAAATATTATACTCAGTCTGTGGTGTCTACAATGATCATATCCAATCAGTTCAAAGAGTTTCTGTTCTCCTCTAAAACAATAAATATGTGAATTAAAAACACTCAGATTTTTACTGGAGCGTTAGGCCAGGTGAGGGAAGAGCCCGACTCAGCAGAGTGAAGGTGACGCTCGGTCCCGTCTCAGGTTTCAGCAGCAGCAGATGGATCTCATTATTCATGTGTCCTGACTTGTTTGCGGTAAAGCTCGAGGGTTTGGAGCTAATTAATCCCCAAAGGTGGGACGTCTAATCATTTTTAAAGAACTACCAGAGGTCCAGGTGTGGCTGTGAAGACAAAGGAAACTGTTGCTTTTAACCGCTGATAACAAATTAACACAATCATTCATGCAAACTAAACACTAAAATGACAGCATGAGAGGATTCGACCAAAAATTTGAAGCTGCTATGACAGGATTAGAACTGGACCAGAGAAATTAATGACATGGTCAATTAAGTTTGATCAGTAAGGGAAGGGGTAGATTTTTTTTCCAAAAGCAGTAAACAAATAGATTAGGGGGACTTTTGTTGAAGATTGGGCCAAAATTATAGACCTAAGTGGGGCTTTCGAAAGCCCCAGCTAGATCTATACACTGAAGTCTGAAAACAAAAATAAAGATAAAGGTGCAGTGTCAGGAAAATTTCCCAAACTGTTCCCGACTCGGCAGCCCATGAGGAAAGAACGACAGGAGTCTTCGAGCATTTATTTCGAAGGAGCGTGTGCTATTTACAGCAAAGGCAACTTCCTCACGCACTGGATTGTTTGTCTAAGTTTCTCATATTTAAACAATTGAGGAAAGAACTGTGAAGTGAGTTCTTTTGTTGATGTGGTGGGACAGTCCTCTGCAATCAGAGACAAGATATTCTCGTTTCCAGTTACTAGTTTAAGCGTGAAGGCTTTTCACTCAAACATATAAGAGGATCACAATACATGTATAATCATAATGATTATAGGTGTATATATTTTCTTTACATGCAGTGTGTGGAAATTGGAATTTTAGTGACATCTAGTGTTCAGATTTTGGAATGAGTCCGTCTGTTTCTAAAACATTACACCATTTAGCGACACCAAAAGGATTGTGAAAACAAAAATGATCGTGAACAGGGCATCATTAAGAGCAGTTACGAGGTGAGGGTTTTTCATTCATTCATGTTTATAACCACTATTTTTGTAGATTATAGGTCTATGATGATTATACTTTTTGTAAACTTTTGTAGACTCGTATTCAAAAAACACGTTTCGCTCTTTTTGTCCCCAAAACCCACCCGTAGACAACATGCCGGATCGTAATGTCAGCCTCCACAGAGGGGAGACCCGCTGTACATAGTAGGGGTACAACGATACACATAATTCATGGTTCGGTTCTGTTAAGTTTCTGTACGATACGTTTCTGTCACAGACCGATACTTTTTTGATACAAAATATGAGAAATTTCAATGCCTTTTTTACTTGTGGTTTTTTAAAATAACCGACATTTGTTTCAACTCAGAGTACATTTTCATTA
This sequence comes from Scarus forsteni, assembly GCA_036419115.1. Classification (NCBI taxonomy): domain Eukaryota; kingdom Metazoa; phylum Chordata; class Actinopteri; order Labriformes; family Labridae; genus Scarus; species Scarus forsteni. The sequence continues at coordinate 3,291,902 of JAZDUH010000103.1, read as the reverse complement.
AATTGAATTAAATGTAACTCTTGCAGCTAAACCAGGCACATTCTTCGGTGCATACTTAGAATCATAAAAACAAAAACATCACCATGTAAAAATAAAAATAAGTAAAAAAATAAATGTATCTAATGGAGAACTCACCCATCTTATGTGGTGCATTCTTAGCAGCAGAGTAAATATTACAAAGAACTAGCTATAAGTGTATCAAGTGTCCGTACCATGTCCTGAAACCCGGCGTTATCCACAACAGAAAAGGGTCTCATGTCAACAGCAATAAAAGTAGCTATGGCCCGGTCGATTTTCTTTTGCCCTCTTTGAATCATGTGCTAATGGCTGTCTAAATGACCCAGGTAAAGTCTGTAGCATGTGTGCTGCTTGTTGTTTCTGTCTGGTTCCTCTTGTTTTAACCTTGGGATGATGTCAGCGTAGATGTGTTGATGTAGTTTAGCATCGTGTTGCACTTCGACATACTGTTGTGTTTTTGTCCACGACACGTTAACCACCAGGGTCATACTTAACACGGAAGCCAAAGTAGTCCCAAACGCCAGATCTGAATGATAGTGGAGGGTCTTCAATTTCAGCTGAAGGTAAAGCACTCGCCATGTTGCAGCCCCCTAGCATATTTAGCTTCTTCTGTCTCAGCAGCTCAGCCGAATATAAGGGGAGGTGCTGTGCGCACAGCTGAGCGGATCTGTGCTCGACAATGCAGCCCGGAGTAGTCGAACGCAGATTCACTGAACTTTAAGCACATAGCACCTCGTCAGAAGTTGATCAAATAAATAAATACAAAATTGCGTACTGTTCGGTTCATAGGGTGTACCAAACAGAGGCCACTGTATTGAACAGTTCAATACAGATACATGTGTTGTTGCACCCCTAGTACATTGATATAAAAAGCTTTTTCTAACTTAATAAAAAGAAAACCAACGTTTTATGAGGATGGTTGTCCACCTATCTCAACAGACTTTACATCGAAATAGAAACATTATATCCTATATTCACTGTTCCTGTTTGGCGAAATGTTGCCAACTTCTACACACTACACCTTTAAGTTGTTTTGGATAATTGGAGAACCTTCAGACTTCAGTGTACCTTAGTCCGACTGTAATCGGAGTAGTTTTAGAGGTCCATTAGTATTTTGTGGTGGGGTTGTTTGAGGTGCTTATTAACACTAAGTATATTAGCTACCAGAGATATCAGTCAGCACTGCCATGTTGTTTTAGGACATAGATGGTGTCCTGTTTGAGGCAACGTTGTTACCCCGACGTTGGTTATTAGCTTGGTTTTTCTTAAAATTAGCCTAATTACGTGGGGCAAGCGTACCCATCTGCTACAATGCACAGCCTTGCTTCGTGACTGAACTTATGCTCTTTTCTCAAAAGAGGGTCTGAGCTGACCACGTCCCCCGAGGCTAATATACTTACTTTTGACAAGTACCTCATACAACCCCTCTTCAAAATGCCAAACTATCCTTTTAAGGGATCGGTCTTGTAGACATGAGCTTTCCTTAAAGAGGATCTGAAGGTTCAGGCTAAGGATACTGGTTCACGCCTCCTAAAGCAAGCTTGGGAAGATTATTTCAAATGTCTACTTGGACCAAGACCACAGACACTGCAGAAGAAAGCGGGAAAAGTAGCTTTGGAAGTTTTAATATTTTTTTCTAGGTGTAATTTTTAAGGTCACTTGATGTGTTATAATATAATAAAGGTATAACCAGGACTCTTTTCCAAATGTGCCCAACGAGGTACTTACGCTGCAGGCTTGTCCCAATCCAAGCCCACATTCACACAGTAGACAAAAGTGAACCAGATATGGTATTTATTTTGCTCATATTTTTACAAAAATCAGATTTTTATGTCTTTGAGTTGGTAAGAGGGTCAGAGGGATTATGATGTTAAGTTAATTTGTGCCCTTCTTGTGAATGCATTATCCCAATAGTCAATCAACCAATCATCCAGGCAGAGATAAAGAGATTAAATCACATTTGTCTCTGCATAATGTGGACTTAATATTTTTACATTTTTAACATCTCATTTTTAAGAGGGTTTTCATGTCTATATGGTTGTAAAGATAATTACTTGATGAATAATAAACACAATCACAGACAGAGGTATCAATCTAATATAATAATAATCATAATAAAAATAATAAAATTTAATTTAAAAGCCACTTTCAAGACACTCAAGGACACTGTAAAAATCAACAACAGTAAAATCAACAAAATACAACAGACAATGATGGATAAATGAACGAGAATGGTCATTTCATGGTAAAGAGTATCTAGTATACACATTAACCTCTATAATAAATATAATATGTAGAAGAATGATGTTGATTAATATATTAGCATTTACCTGAACTGCCATTAAAGTGGTTTAACTGGTCTAAAAGTATGAATGCTCATGGAGTGGAGCTGGTCCACAGCAGCAGGTCATCCATGATTGTTTGTCTAGGTCACACTAACATGCGTGAGCTGTTAGCAGGAAATACCATGGATTTCTAAAGTTTATATCAGGGACTGTGATGATGAAGTAATGGGGCTAAAGGAAAGGCCACATAATTGTAATTATAGTTATTGAAGCTTTATACGACCACAGCAGCAGGCGGTCTGAGAGTGATTTGAGGGATTTTCTTCAAACTTTGCCCTAATGCTCACACAGACTTAAGGATGTTCTGGACAGATTGAAGAGGTCAATGGTCAAGGTAATTTGATATGTTCATCCTCTACTTGTGGATTCAATTATCTTAGAGTGCTTGGGTGGATTTTCAGAGATGTTTGTATTGATCTGGTTCAACTTCTAACGTCTGCTTTTGGTTTCTTCCTTAATATTTATTTTTATTACTCCCTTTTGTTGTGATTGATTTCTTTCAGGAGATGCACAGTATGTCAATCAATCAATCTTTATTTGTATAGCGCCAATTCATAACAAGTGTTATTTCAAGACACTAGGGATGTAACGGTTACCGGTAAAATGGTAAACTGTGGTAAAATTTCCCACAGTAATCATTACCGTGTCCTATTAAAATTACCGTTAAAACACTGCGTCAATAACTCACGGTGATGCTGCTCTTTGACTGAAAAAGCCTGAACTATGTGTGTCTGCTCCTCGGTGAAGCAGCTGTCTCACACAGACAGAGGCGCAGTTTGCAATGTTTGGCCTCTCAGAAGTCCTGTATAGCAGTTGGAGCCCCGCTCAGATTAACAGGTTTTGCTACTCGAAATGGAAAAAGTCTAAAGTCTGTTCAAAGTTTGAATTTTACAAGTATGTCGAGGGGAAACTGATTGATGACAGTCACCCTGTTTAAACACGAAGCTGCGGTGAAAGACAAAAATGCGTGTGATTAAACTGCTGTAACTCCTCGATGTGACTTAGATGAAGATCAGAACATATTTTATGACCAATTTAAGCAGAAATCCAAGTAATCCCAAAGGGTTCACATACTTTTTCATGCAACTGTAAAAACAAATATATACATCCAACAGCCAACATGAATCCATATAGCCAATCATGAATCCCTCCATCATGGCTCAAGAAAAAACCTTCTGTTAAGCAGCAGTAAATCTTGAATGTGGATCCCAGTCTCATGATGAACAGCAAATCCACACCATGCTGTGTTAGTGTGAGGGCGAAGGAAGGGAGCTAAGAGGAGACAAGTGGACTAAAGTAAGAACTAAAGTTAGTGACAGATCCATGAACCATAGACCTGTCTGATTTATTAGAGGGTAGCCTCTTGACATGCTTCATCTGGTTTTCAGGAGGGTCCTCATGTCTAAATGGTTCTGGTGATCACTTTATAGAAGTATAATCGATGATAGTCTTACTGAAAATAAGAATTTTATGGTAGTGATGAACTCATGGGTGCCCAGATCACAAGTGCATCCCTACCATATTTTGGCCCTTTTCCATTAGCCCCACTCTGCTCTACTGGACTCGGCCTGGCACTTTACTCGCCTTGTGCTGCTTTTCCATTAGCCCCAGTCGCCTGCCCAACGGGCGCAGTGTCGCTGTAAACAGCTGAGTGGCACTGCGTCTACTTCATTTTGAGCGCAACAAAACAATCTGTGGCTTTTTGTCACAAACCGAGTAAAAAAGGAAAGCAGAAGAAGGCTGCAGGTGGTAAGAAGAAATACCCCTTGAGAAGCACAGGAGAGTTTTGGAAGCTATACAACAGAATGAAGCCGAGGACGAGAGCAATCAAGCTGCAAAGAAAAGACGTATGAGGGTAAGCTAATGGTAGCTACTGCTAGCATGCTAGGTCATCGATGACGACATTGTCTGACCAATCAGTAGCTGGCAGTCGGTGACGTCATCTTTTAGTATCAACTCAGCTCACTTGGAACCAGAGCGGAGTAGGTACTAAAACTAGCTTGTTTTAGGAGGTACCAGGCTAGTGGAAACACGCTGCAAATCGAGTAGGGCCGAGGCGTGCTGGTGGAAAAGGGCCATTTGTCTCAGCTAAGTATAAATGTACTAAAGGTTTCTTGAGATATGACGTCCCATTTTCAAGAGGCTCCACTGCCTTTCATGCCTACACTGTAAAAGGGTTGTTGTACATTTTACAATAATTTACTGGTAAGGCAATGCCAGTAATGCTAATGTAAATGTCTCTACAGTAGCATTACTCTATTTAAATTAACAGGAATATTATTGTTTTTTCGATAATTGTTTGATAATCATTACTGCATTTCATTTGACAGTATTAATACAGTATTGTAAAAAAACTGCATTACTGTTTATCCATTTACAGAATCATGATTGTACGACTCATTAATGCATCTAAAATTACAGTGAACTTGCTGTATTTTAGTCATATAAAGATATCTTTAGCTATTTTACTGACCGTGTATTAGCAAGATATACGTTTTTTAAAAAAAAGAATAAAACATATATCATTTTTATGTAATAAAATACATTAACTCAAACAATGATTTCCCCTAAATATGTGAAACATTACAGAAAAATATAGTCTTACCTGCTATTAGTCAGTTCTCCTGGGAGTGGATTTTTCTCCTGATCCATTACCATTTTCAGTATTTACTGGATGGACATTTTACAGACAATAACTGTAGATTTTATGGTAAATGCTGTAAATTTTTACAAAAATCTGAATGTTTTTCCACAATAATTAGCCATTTACAATTATTTACTGCGAAGCTGTTAACAGTAGGTAGTTGTGGATATTACAGTAAAATGCAGTTAAGTTTACAAAATCAGTTACAGTGTATGTGGTGCTAGAGAGAGTTACTATAGATGAATCAACCATGGAAAGAGAGATCATGCTAAGATCTGTATTAACAGCTATAATAATTACCTTGCCTAGGAGGTTATGTTACTGCCAACGTCTGTCTATTTGTTTCTCTGTTAGCAACATAACTCAAAAAATTATGGACATATTTCAATGAAATTTTCAGGAAATGTCCGGATTGGGACAAGGAACAAATGGTTAGATTTTGGGAGTGATCTGGATCACCGTCTGGATCCAGGAATTTTTTAAAGGATTTGTTAACATTGCGAGATAGGACCGTTTTCGGCATTTGTGCGTATTACTCCACCAAAAATAGTCAGGGCATTTGGAAAAAAACACAGGACAAGTTTCCAACAGGTTCTACAAGATATAAAGACTGATCTGGATCCTGGCAAAATTCTGGATTCTCTGATCAACAAGAAACATGTAGATATCCTTGGAATTTTCGTCATAGCAAGGGAACAAATAAAGACAAAGACTTGCAGCAAACACCACAGTATAGCCAAGATACCGTGGAATCTGGAAGTTCAGTCGGATTTGTTGCATCTTCAAAAACTTTGGAGCTAGATCCAGAAGAAAACCGCCATGACAGAAAATGTGATTTTCATGAATAACTGATGAACTAAAGTAGATGAATCCAATTGCTAATGGTATGTTTTCATGGTCAAGGAATCTAAATATTTAGATGAAATAAAGGTAGGACTAATATTTATGGTGAAAATCACAATATGGGTGAAGACTGTGGCGCTGGCGAGTGTTAGTCATGAAATGAAATGGCCAAATATGTGTTGTGTCTGTAATCGTAGTTATTGAGGCTTCTTGATTCCACAGCAGCAGGCAGTCTACACCAAGGATCCTAAAAACCTGATGAAGACATTTTGTTTGGACAGGAAGCAGGAAGTGAACCAACAACAGCAGTTTGAATCTGGGTCTGCTGTGGCGGCAAACCGCTCGCCAGCCTGCAGTCGAGGAACAGGTCATGGTCTCTGGTCTTTACTGGCGCCCCCCTCCTCCCTCCTTTCTCCCCCCACAGCGTCGTTTCTCAGGCAAAACCATTTCCAAGCTGCTCTGCTCTGCCGCTCTTTGTGTGCCGGAGGGGGGGAGGGAGGGAGCTCAGCAGGCAGAGCGGCGGTCGGAGCAGAAACCTCCACAGCTGCTTGCTCTCCATTTTGGAAAGGTTATGTCGTCATAGATATCCTGGTCTCCACACGGCCACATGTTCAATCACACTGTTTTAACGTTCGCCGTGCGCACTGCTCTCTGCAGAGCCGTGAAACCAATAAAGTGTCTGACAGCCATGTGGACAGCAGAGGGAGGAGGTCACACACGTCTTTGTGTCTTCACTGTCGGGGAAGAAAGGAAAGCTATTTGAGGAGGTCTACAGAGGAAGCACGGATTTGAGGGTTTTGGTTTGAGGTAGTGAAAGAGCTTTGGAAAACATCAATCTCTGTCTGCAGGGAAGGATAACCAAGAGATGAGCAGAGGAGAGACAGATGTTACAGAAAGGCTCCAGCCATCGTAAAAAAAAACAAAACATGGCTGCTCCAAAAGAAAACCCATCTGCTGTGTAAACAGAACAGGTTTGTCCTGTTTAAACAGCAATGTGGATGAACCAATGAGAGGGAAGAAAAGGCTGATGTGAGCATCAGACTGATTTCTGTGGTTTGATGTAAATTTTATGGAAGAATCGCTGATAGAAGCGAAGAACTGAAGTGAGAGGTTTCTGATCGATGCAGCAGAGCAGATCTGAGATCGATTGGTCATTGGCTTTCGCTGAACTGATGTCTTGGTTCCAAGAAAAGCTCTGAGGCTGAAATCCTGCTCAGCTCGTCGACTAATTAACAATAATGATTGATTAGCATGCATGATAGCAACGTGCCATTACGGATGGCAGCTGTGATTGGTCCGTCGGCTTTGTTCAGCCTGTAGCATCTCAGAATTGAGTGGAAGGATTTACATCTTAGTATTTTCTGATTTTAATGGTGCCAACAAGCAACCATGAAATCTAGAGTAAAGTAAAGAGAAGAGGCAGACCGACAGGGGGCAAGTGTTCAGGGCTTTAGCTTTACCAAGGAGTAGGGATGGAAATCAAAAACCAATTCCACTTGAGAATCTATGAAAGCAAGCTCAAGGAACCAACCTCATTAGCCTTTAACGTTGGCAATTTTCTCATCAATTCCTTATGCATGCTTTCACCAGATCCCCCGAGACAGACAGCAGAAACAATAATAAAGACGTCAAAGATGTGCTCATAGCAGATAGGCAATGGAAGTGGTCCAAATTCTAGCTTACCGTAAAATACCAAATAATAGTCGGGGCGTTTATTTGTTTCAATCACTGAACGAACCAGGCGACTATTTGGGACAGGCATTGAATTCCTTTCTCACAAAAATCTTGCTTTGCAAAAAATAAAAAAATATGGTAAATGCAATTGAATTATTTTTTTTACATCAGTATGAATATCACCCTTACATTTTCACAGCCAGATTACTGTACCGTAGTTAGACTCTTGTCGTCTTCTTTCAACTCAGCACTCTCTAAACACTCTTAAAACTGGCAAGGAACTTCCAGTAGTGGTGCCATAATTTAGACTAAAACACGGCAGCTCAATATTCACTGCCTGTGTGATTTCAAGCAAGGTCAAAATGCCAGAAACGTGCAATATTAGAAGAACTGGATTGATAAGCAGAACCTATATTATCAGTAAAGCCATGTCAATAACCATCCCTGCAGAGGAGGCTCCTGGATAGGGATGGGAATCGGAAACCAATTCCAGTTGAGAATCAATAACAGAATCAATACCTTTAGTCTTTTTGCTTAAAGGGCCCACTCTCCTTCTGTGTTTGACTTTTTATATCATGACTTGGGTTTTGAATTAACTTAGATGCAGCCCCTTTCCCCTCCCCTTTACAAACACTTGGATCTGAGGGGGGTGGGGAGGCTACACGAGGCTATGACAATGAGCTCTGCGCTGATTGGCTCCCCCAACTGTCTGATGGGAGAGGAGATGAGGAGGTACAGTGTGACTTTCTAAACAGTCACAGGCTGCAGTTGAATAGTCACCTCCTAAGCCCTTTCCTAACCACTTTTCCTGAACCCTGATGGAAAACATCATGAGGTTAAGGAAAGGAGAAAGGAGGATTCAGAAGGACTTAGGAAAGGAAAACTGCTGTGCAGAGAGAATCCGACTACACTTTCTCTACACTTCGTCATCATGTGACAGCGGATGTTACTGCTGCGGTGAAACTACAATTTTCTGAAGATGGACTACAAAATGTATCACGACAATGTTGTTTCTTACAGAATATTTGAACATTAACAACCCGGTAAAAATTATGTCTGCATGCTGATGTTGGAAATGAGGATTTAAATAAATTTGTCCTCTCATTATCAACATGAACACCAATCAGTGCATGAAAATAAATGAACTGAAGGAAAGAAAGGCAGAAACTGTTAAGACCACAATCTAATAATAATCCCATATCCTGCTCTCTTCAGAGAATCAGACTACTGGAAAGTTAAGGAAGGTTTTGGTAAACTTTAGAAAGGATGAACAGCAGTGGGAACTTACATGTTTGTCATTATTCAGTTGAATTCAGAAGCAGTCGTATAACGGGCCGTTTATAAATGCTTTTGCCACAGAGAACCGTGGGACAGAATTATCTCCTTTCCTTTTGCAAAGGATGCTCTGGTGTATCCTATGATAAAAAAGATGCTAAAGGAAGCATTGAGCCACCTTTTCAAAGTGTTTAAACTATTCAAACAGCTCTAATCATGAACTACTTCTGGATCATTTCACTCCGTTAGGAACCTTCCTAAGCAAAAATGACTATTCAACTGCAGCCGCAGTGTCTTCCTGTGATGAGCTGAAAACACAAATGTAGGTGGAGGCTGTACTGCTATGACATCACAAACCCCAGGAAGTAAGAAACAGCATTTTTTTTCATTAAAGATGGATTGGGCAATACTCCCTGAACTGAGAGTTTAGGAAAAGGTTCTTCTGATCTACGACTTACTTCAACAACACTAAACCTGCAGGCAATTTCCATTTAAGAATAACTCATGAACTAAAGGCTAACTAATCTGTTCTTATCGCTCACTTAAGAGAGATGTTTAAAAGACTTGATTTGTTCACGAATGTCACATCTCTTGTGCAAACCACTGTGGAAACAAGTCAACAAAACAAAGCGTCTGCTCACACCTAAAAGAAAATAATACAATGATAATAGAAGATAACGTAAAATGACATGGTAAAAAAGGAGTCACAAGAACACAGAGTTGCTGGAGAGTTTATCTAAAGACTGTAAGCAGAGGCGGGCTTACAATTCCCATTGACTCCCAGTGTTTGAGCTAAGCTAAAAGCAGTGGGCGAGCTCTGCCGCTCTTTCTGCTGCTTGTCTTTTCCACAAAGATACACCATCCTTTAATTTACCATCCAGCCTCATTTTATCACAACTTTTTTAATACAAAATAATAATGCTGACTAAAGTAGTAAAATATAGTAAAACATATCAGTATTAATATATGCTGTATTTTTAAGATGTATTATATATAATATGTATATATATGTATATGTATATGGCTGACTGGTATTATCAAATCTCAGTGTCATGATTAATTACTCTTACCTCGATTATGCTTAATAAAAGATCACTTAATTCTATGCTGGAGCAAATTGGTGATGTTCAAAAGGGTCTAAATATCTGCTATGATTGTTTTTCTATTTAAAAAAAAAAATGTTCGGCTTCCGGTGGCGCCATGTTGTAGGAGGTAGCAGGAAAACTAGCTCTTAGCAAAACCAATTAAAACTAGCTATTAACTCAAACATAAACGGCAGAAAGTACATAATTCTGAAAAATAAGTTGACAAACAAAGTCTATGGAAAACATGGTGAAGATAGGGAAGCTTGGAGAGGAGGACGGTGCCAAGGCAAGTTCTACCGAGTCAGCGGAGGGAATGAGCTCGGGAACCCAGAGGCTAGAGTCAGCTAGCAGAGAACATGACTCCGTCATATTAATGGAGCTTCGAAAATTAAGGCAGGAACATGCAGAAGCATCAAGTGACAACAAGAGAGCGATGGCTAGACTCGAGACAAACATGAAAGAGCTGATGGAAAGAACTGCATCCCTGGAGCAAAGAACTGGGCACATGGAGGAAAGAATCGGCAACACGGAGGACAGGGTGACACGGCTGGAGCGCTCCGCCGCCTTCCTACTCCAGCAAACGGCCAAACTGTCAGTTAAGTGCGAGGACTTGGAGTCAAGAACGAGGCGCAATAATATACGGATTCACGGCATTCGAGAGGGCGCAGAGAAGGATGATACCATAGAATTCATCACGGGACTTATTAAGTCAAAAATCCAAATCGCAGCTGACATGGAAATACGCATCGAAAGGGCGCACAGGTCTCTGGTGGCTAAACCCAAAGACAGCACGGCCCCGCCGAGAGCCATCATCGTGCGTTTTTTGGATTATAAAGTTAAGGAATATGTGCTACGACAAGCCTGGAAACAGAAGACCACATACGAGAGACAAATCATGTACTTTAACCAGGACTACACGATGGAGGTTCAAAGAAAAGGAAACGGGTGAGAGATGTCATTAAAAAGCTGAAGGAGAAAAACGTGAAGGCACAATCCCCATACCCAGCTCAGCTAAAAGTGTTTTTGGACTTGGGGACAAAGACATTTGCCACACTGATGGAAGCAGCACCTATGCTTAAGGACATGGGGATTAATGTGGACGAAGACAGGACGGAGAGGCTGCAGAGAGATGACGCAGAACAGCTGGACCACAGCGATGGGACGGAGAGGGAGGAAGAGATGGCCCCACATCACAGAAGAAGATCTACGTACCCTCATGGGATAAAATAAACACTCACCACCTCTACTGAAAAAGTAAGAATAAATAACTATAAACAAGTAGATGAAAATAATAATTAAAGAAAAAGGGTGAAATGTAAAAATTGAACCATTAAAAGGAGGAAAACGTTTTCATATCTGCCTTCAATATAAGACCAGGTGAAAATGAGAGAAGCTAGGTTAAGCACTACCTATTAAACTGACAGAAATATTGGTTTTATGAAGAGTGACTTAAAGACTTTGAGTTCTTAACAACCTTAGGTTGTCGTTGCACATAGTGTTTTTCCCCAGAGAGAAAAAGCCACAACTCTCTGAAGATGGGACTTTTGGAAGACAGGTGTTCATGTTCTTGTTTTAAATTTGTTCCGGTTTTGATGGAGATGTACTTTTTGTGTTTTCTTTATTATGTAAGGTATTTTTTAATGTCTTTCTTGTGTTTGAGGGGTAGAGCATATTGGTCTTATTTGGAAATAATATGAATAAGCTGAATCTTGTGTCATACAATGTACATGGTCTGAACCATCCCATCAAGAGGAAGAAGATACTGAGCCAGCTGAAAAAATTACAGTGTACAATAGCTTTATTACAAGAGACCCATCTGACAGACAGTGAACATAAAAAACTAAAAAGGGAATGGGTGACTGAAGTGTTTTATTCCTCATATGGCAAAAGGAGAGGAGTGGCTATTTTAGTTGGAAAGGGTACACCAATTAAGTTTGAAAAGGAGATTAGGGATAATACTGGCCGATATATAATGATTATAGGATCTATCGGAGACATGACTTTATCGATATTGAATGTATATGCCCCGAATGAGGAGAAAGAGGTGTTCTTTAAACAGATAGCTAAAGTAATAGCCAGTGAGGCAAAGGGGATGTTGCTGATGGGGGGAGATTTTAATACAGTACAAAATGGCAGATTAGACAGATTTCCACCAGACCAGAGACCAAACACAAATAGAAAATCTACAGTATTGAACAACATGACTAAAGAGCTTGGTCTTACTGATCCATGGAGGGATAACAATCCAAAGAGGAGAGACTATACATTTTACTCAAATCCGCATTGTAGCTATTCGAGGATAGATTTTTTCTACATATCACAACAACATATTCATAAGGTAGTGAAATGTGAAATAGAAAACATTACACTAAGTGATCATGCACCTGTTACCCTAACCATAGACCTCGGTAACGAACATCCTTTTAGATATTGGAGGATGAATGTATCAATTCTGTCAAATGCAAGTATAGTAAAAGAAATAAAGCAAAATTTAAAGGAATATTTACAAATAAATGATAATGGAGAGGTAACACCATCAGTACTATGGGAAGCAGGGAAAGCGGTAATACGAGGAAAAATAATAGAAATATCTTCTCGACTGAAGAAAGCCCGTCTAAAAGAACAAATAGAACTGGAGAATAAAATCAAGGATTTGGAGATAGAACATAAAAAAACGTCAGATGAAGCTATATTTCATGAATTAAAAACAATCAGAGGGAAACTAGATGAACTTGTAACATTTAAAGCAGAAGGATCCCTTCGTTTTACAAGCCAGAAATATTACGAAATGGGTAATAGAGCCAGTCGATTATTAGCATTCCAGCTTAGAAAGGCCCAAACTAATAGAATAATATCAAAAATAAAACATCCCATATCCAACCAGACTATAGTAAAATCCGAGGCTATTGCAGAGGCCTTTGCGGAATACTATAAGGATCTGTATGATGACTCTGACTATTATCATGACAATGACACGAAAGCTTTTCTAAAAAGAATACAGTTACCAAGCCTTTCAAAAGAGGAAGCATCCGAATTGATAAGGCCAGTTTCTACACAAGAAATAGTGGATACTATAAAAACCCTTAAAAATAATAAATCACCTGGGACCGATGGAATCCCGGGAGAGTTTTATAAGAGTCTAAGGGAAGATATAACTCCTGTGCTAAACAAAGTATTTAATTATGTTTTAACATCTGGAGACCCACCTAAGTCATGGTCAGAGGCCATCATATCAGTCCTGCATAAAGACGGAAAAGATCCGACTCTATGTGAAGGTTACGGACCTGTAAGTTTACTGTGCAATGATTTAAAAATTCTTACAAGCATAATGGCAAAACGAATGCAAAAATACATAACTAAACTGATTAAAACTGATCAAACTCGCTTCATTCCTGGGAGACAGGGTGCAAACAACATTAGGAGAATATTAAATATAATTTCAAGTACAAAATACAAATCTCAAGCCTCTATGATGCTAAGTCTCGATGCCCAGAAAGCTTTTGATAGGGTGAAATGGAAGTTCTTGTACCAGACTATGTCAGCTTTTGGATTCCCACAAAAATTTATAGAGTGGGTTAAAATAATTTACAAAGACCCCAAATCACGGATCCGAATTAATGGATATTGCTCAGATTTCTTCTGCCTCAAAAGAGGAGTCAGACAAGGAGATTGTTTGAGTCCACTGTTGTTCGCTCTATGTATGGAACCACTGGCTGAATCAATAAGGCAAAACAATCAAATAATGGGAATAAGGGATGAAGGGGGAGTGGAACATAAAATATCATTGTTTGCAGATGATTTATTAGTACTTTTAAATGATCCATCACTGTCGATACCAGCACTGTTGGACAATCTTAAAGAGTATGGAAAATTGTCAGGGTATGTGACTAATGAAAGCAAATCAATTGCTATGATGATATCGGGTAATTATCCAGCTGAGTTAAAAGAAAAGGTTGGGTTTAAATGGACAGACAAAGGGTTTAGATATCTGGGTGTTTTTATTACCCCACATGTCTCACAGTTATATGATGCAAATTATGGTAAACTGATAAGGGACATTAAAAAAGACTTGGATAGATGGGCAATTTTACCCCTGACTCTCATTGGAAGGACAGAAACTATAAGAATGAATATTTTGCCAAGACTGTTGTTTCTGTTTCAGTCACTTCCAATTATGATTTCTGGTGCTACTTTCAAAATGTTAGACAAAATCTTGTCAAAATTTTTGTGGCAAAACAAAAAAGCTAGAATCAAATATAAGACACTTTTAACCCCCAAAAATAAGGGGGGGCTGGATTTACCAAATCTAAGGAACTACTTTTGCCCAACTACGAGCTCTTATATTATGGACAACTAAGGATAAAGATGCAATATGGGTGGAGATGGAGCAAAGATCGTGCCCTGCTGTGTCTTTAGAATCACTACCATTTGTAACCAGGGAGGTGCAAAAGAAGCTCAAAATAAAAAAATGATTTCATTATAGAAACAGTGAAAATATGGTCAACAATACAAAAAAAATTAAATATATCAAGCTCTGTAAGTAAAGCTACAAAAATAGCCAAAAACCCAGACTTTGTACCAGGGACTATGGATGCAGGATTTGAGAAATGGACAGACAAGGGGTTGATTTATATAGCACAAATTTTTACGGGGCAAATTTTGAAATCATTTGAACAACTCAAACAGGAGTTTGACCTACCAAAGCATGATTTTTATAAATATTTACAGTTGAGACATTATCTCCAGACACACAATGAATGAGAAAAAATGGGCAAAGAACCGCGCAAGCTATAGAGCACACACAAATCAGCTGTTCATCACAGCAAAGATCCTAAAACTATATGACCTAATAAAATACAAGACTGTACAGATATTATATAAGGCTGCACATGACCAGCTGCCGAGGAACCTACAAACAAGGTTCACAAAACGAGAGGCAAGGCACAACCTCAGAGGGTCTATGATTCTCAAAAAGAAATCAGTAAGAACAACATTGAAAGGGATGACAATCACAGTTAATGGAGTAAATCAATGGAACAGCCTCCAGGAAGAAACCAGGTGCAGCGGTACCATAAAAGAATTTAAAAAAAGAATACTGAGAAGATGCTTTGACGGATATAAATATGTAAACATCTAGGGGTGGTTATAGAAAACATGTACAGAGCTCAAGGATGTTGATGGTTGGTGAAACAAAACATGTGGGTTGATTGGTCTATAAGACAGCAGGAAAGACGAAATGTACCAAAACAGTCACGCGTCTAACACGTCTGAAAAGTGAAGAATGAAAAGCAACGAGGGCACACCACTCCAACATCACCATCTCCAACATCACAACCCCAACATCACAAACCGGGACTAACATCAACAACAACAACAACAAAAAAGGATTACGTGGAACGAAGGATTATGGAATATGTCAAATACGGACACTAAAAGGGAGTCTAGAATTATGTAAGACCTCTATAAATGAATAAAAATGCATAACAACTTGTTAATATGTGGAAAAAAAGGAGACTAAGTACTAAATATTGAGAAAATGGGGACGGGACTAGATAAGCTCTGCTTCTCCCGTCTACCCTTTCGGACATGAACATTTGATCAACTATTGACAATGTGTGATGCTGTATAACTGTGTTGACATGACCGAAATAAATAAATGAAATGAAACCAACAAAGGTTGAAGAACTGCTCATGTCATTTTCAGCAGAAGACTCAAAAAAAGGGCTGATTTCAAAAATTTATAAAGCACTACAATATGAGTCTAGTGACAATAATATGGATGTTAAAGAGAGATGGGAATTGGAAGCAAACGTAATAATAACAGATGATGATTGGGAGGAAACATTCAAATCTGGACATAAATTAACTAACAGTCCAACATGGAGGGAGTTTGAGTGGAAAGTGAAGATGCGTTTCTTTAACACCCCATTTGTCACTGCAAAATATAACAAAACATCTAATTTGTGTTGGAGGAACTGTGGCATGGTAGGCGACTTTACTCATATATTTTGGGATTGCCCCAAGGTCAGAATCTTTTGGAGGGGAGTAAAAAAAGAAATAAAAAGAATTCTGGGTATTGATCTTCATCTTGACCCGACCTTGTATATACTCGGTATATTACCCGAAGATCTGATCGACAGAGATAGTGGTTATTTATTGAGAATTCTGCTTTTGATTGCAAAAAAAATGATTACAATCAATTGGCTGAAGCCACACACCCCCAACACAATGCAATGGACAGACAGAATAAAAAAGGTTTTTATTATGGAAAAGATTACAGCAAGATTACAACTAAAACTAGAGACATTTGAAAGACAATGGAAACCAATAATACAAGCAACACCAGAGCTCTAAACACTCCTTTCATCTTTTTTTTTTTAACATTATTTTTCATTTTATAGGCCTGTATGTATGTATGTATATATCTATGCCTATGTGTATGTGTATATGTATATATACTATTATTATTATTATTATTTTCATTTCTCTCTCTAAAAATAAATTTCTTTTAATGTATTTACATATGTTGCTTTTTGCAGCTTATCTTCTCCTGAAAGTAAATGTTAGAGATGTTAGAACCCAAGATTGTGGTTTATCTAGGCAAAATATGTGACCTTGATCTATATTTGACTTGTGACCAAAAGAGGCATAATATGTGATTATGACCAATGACAACAATGTATTGTCAAACTTCTGTACATCTTCATCTGTTTCTGCGTTTCATGTGGAATAAATAAAAAGTTCAAAAAAAAAATGTTCAAAAGACCCGTCTTATTCGTAAATGTCACATCTGTAGAGCAAACCACCACAAAAGTAGGTCAACAAAACGAAGCTACTGTTTACGACTAAAAGAAGATATGATGACAGTAGAAGACAAGAGTTGCTGAGGAGTCTTATCTAATGACTGTAAGCAGAGGCAGGTTAACAATTCCCTTTAACTCCCAGTGTTTGAGCTAAGCTAACAAGTGGTGGTCAAGCTCTGCTCGTCTCTTCCTTTTTACTGCACACACATGAAAGAATGGAGTCTTTCTGCTTGTCATTGACTCAGAAAGGAGGTTTTAACAAAGATATACCGTCACTTTAATTCTTGAGCTACAGAAACAGCATGTGTGTAAAAACATATCAGCGAGTTTAATGCAGACACTGATGACTTCAGATCGCTGCAGTCGGAGCTCCATCAGCGTCCGATAAGCCTGCAGTGATTTTCTGTTTATTGACAAACTCAGCACATTCACTAACTCCCCGCTGACGTCCAACAGCATCTATGATTAACGACAGACAGCAGAGATGGAGTTTAATATTCTAACTGATGGCTGACATTTAAATCCTGATCACTAGACTGAGGAGAGACATTTAAAAATATATGAGACATATTTTTATCCTCAAATATTGTGAATCCTCAAACAGTACCTGGACTTTTGTTCACAGACTTCAGGAGACATAAAACTTTTATTGTAGAGGCAAGGCTGCATGTCATATTCTTTTCCCATCAAAGTTTGTTTTATATTTTGTTACAAAGAAATATTTTGGGACCTTTACTCTTTTCTCTGCACTGCAAACTGGCATCAGTACTGCCACCTGCTGCTGCTTCTTGTAACTACGTGCTTAACAGGACTGAGGTCATTTTTTGAGTCTTTGTGCAAATCCAGTTACGAAAATACGTGGACTTTTCTGCATTTAAACAAACTTCGGGGGTTGTTTTGTCAAAAATCTGGTTTAAATATACATAATACAACACAGAAGTAAAAACAGAATCTATCAACAGACAGCAGAGATGGAGTTTAATATTCTAACTGATGGCTGACATTTAAATCCTGATCACTAGACTGAGGAGAGACATTTAAAAATATATGAGACATATTTTTATCCTCAAATATTGTGAATCCTCAAACAGTACCTGGACTTTTGTTCACAGACTTCAGGAGACATAAAACTTTTATTGTAGAGGCAGGGCTGCATTTCAGATTATTTTCCCATCAAAGTTTGTTTTATATTTTGTTACAAAGAAATATTTTGGGACCTTTACTCTTTTCTCTACACTGCAAACTGGCATCAGTACTGCCACCTGCTGCTGCTTCTTGTAACTACGTGCTTAACAGGACTGAGGTCATTTTTTGGGTCTTTGTGCAAATCCAGTTACGAAAATACGTGGACTTTTCTGCATTTAAACAAACTTCGGGGGTTGTTTTGTCAAAAATCTGGTTTAAATATACATAATACAACACAGAAGTAAAAACAGAATCTATCACAATGCATTGTCGAACTTTAATCTGCATGGCATCACATTTTTTTCCCACACTAAAAAGCCTGTTTATTCAGTCTTAGTATTAACATGTAGGGCTGGGAGATCAGAAAAAAAACAATCACATCTCACTATTTTTGACAGAATGGTGATATTTGGTTTTATCTCAATGTTTTTCCAAATAAATTATTGTAAAAATAACAATAAGTAAGCTAAAAGCAGTGATTGTTAAAAGGTAAAGATTGGTAACCCTTTAACTTCACCTGTTTTAGCATGCTCTTTACCACAAAGATCCACCATTTTTCAATTTACCATTCAGCTTTATTTAAATTACTTAAATTAAATTGTCAGTTATGACTATTTTTCAGTTAATTTCCCAGCCCTCCTTAAATCAAAAATATCATAAAAAAATTCAGTGTTGTTCAATGTTTTAAAGACAGAACAAAACAAATACTTATTACACTGTTAAATTTCAGGGCAAAGGAACTGCAAACAAACCAAATACCAGATAATTTCTTGGTTTTAGATTTAAATGTTTTAAAAGCTAGCAGTTGATTATATGATGACATAAACATGCACAAATATTTGGGACAAAATCCATTTCTAACAGCAGATATGTTTGTAAATAAAATAGGAAAAAATAACTTAAAATAGCTGATACCGAGTTTGACAGACATACAAAAATGTCCTTGATGAATAAGAGATTAAATATGTATTTATGGTGAAATATTTAAAATGATAATGTTGGGGATAATAATAACTTCTAGCTTTTTAAATCCGAAAAAGTTATTTTGGTTTGGTTTTTGGTATCTTAAAACATTTACAGAAACAATGTTCTTTTTTTAACATATTAAATATTCCTGGATTTATTGATCTCTGCCAAACAGTTGAGCTGGGAGCTAAAGTGTTTAAAAAAGCTGTTCAACAGACCCGTCTTATTCATAAAGGTCACATCTCTAGCGCAAAACACCATAGAAGCAGGCCATCAAAACCAAGCTTCTGTTCACAAGTTGACCTTTTAAGGCCCAAGACCATAGATTATAGCCAGAAAATTCTAATTTTTTTGGAGCTGAAATGTTTGTTTCACTTTCTGCTAAAATCCATAAAAATCAAAATGTCCATAAAATTCAACATATAGATTTTTTTTTAATCTCATTTGATACATTAGGTGTTTTTGGCAACTGATAATCCATTTGAGGACATTTTTATCATTTATCTGATTGTACTCAGATGTTTTTTTTGTAATTTGTTGATCATATTAAGTAGATAGAGGTATTATAAAAGTATGTATCAAATATGATACAATTTGCTTTATAGGGTTAAAGAAGTTAATACGATGATAGAAGAAGAAGACAACATAACGTAGCCCGGTGAAAATATGAGTCACAACAAGCACACAGGACTGTTTAGAGTTGCAGAAGAGTTTATCCGATGACTGTAGGCAGAGGCAGGCTAACTCTACCCACTGACTTCCAGATTTGAGCTAAGCTAATTAGCATTTTCCCTTCCTACTACCGCACACACAGTCACAAGAATGGAGTCTATCTGCTTCTCAGGAGTGAGGAAAGACATGAAAAGAAAGTTGGCGTATCCCTTTACAAGCAAAGAAACTGATCCTGCAGGACGTGGGGCCTTTATGTTTGAGGAAGCTTCATTTTGACCATGGGCAGTAAAAACTGTATTAGTGATGACACCTTACAGTTTAGATTTTATGACAGTATTCTGTGAAAAAGCCTCAAACTGAGCCTGAATTCAGCCCAACAAAAAACATGATGGTTTGATGATTGAAAGAAATCACTCACTCAACTTCCACTTGAAAAACCGTCAGTTGAAAATAAACAGACCATTTATTTCGTATTCAGATAAAACATGCAGAGATGGGTGGAAACTTCACCGTGAAATAAGGCCACAGGTTTGATTGTAAACAGACATTCCAGTTATGTCGGTGTTACTGGTTCAGGTCCAGCAGGTTTGGAGGCTCTTCGGGTTCTGCTGGCTCTGATCCCTGAGCTCCATCCTGAGGGAGTAAAGGGAAAGAAATGATCAAAACAGGAAGCCTTAAATCAAGCAGCACGCACATTTGAGGAGGAAAATTGATTTAGTAACAGCTTGGTCCTCAAGTGTTAAAAGCAGTGAACAGAAAACTAACAGCAGACGGGGATTCAAACTTCAGCTTCAGGATTATGTTAGGGCTGGAAAATATGAGCCAGATCTAATCATAAGAATTAATGTTTGGTGACACAAACAGTACTGTGAAAAAAGATTTAGGCAGGTGATGCTTTCAAAAGACAAGAATTAAATGTTTATTTTAAAAATGAATTTCCAGCTCTATGGTGTGACCTAACCTGACAAGCCAGATGGACAGCTCCATATATCTGCCACAGAAATATTTCACTAGTCCATCTGAGTGGGAGCCCTTTAAATTTATTTTCAGGGGCAGAACATTAAAAAAAAACACAAGCTTGTGATTGGACAATCGTTTGGCTCGTCACATTCAGCACAGACCAATCCACATCAAGCAGGGTTGCCTCCTTTAAATAGCATGCATAGAGGCTAACTTAGCCGCTAACAGCTAACAACAGTTAATGATCGTTAGCCGCTAACTTAGCTGCTAACAGCTAACGGCCTTATACTATCGTCTTACACTAAATTGTACCACACAGATGATTCATTTAACACTTATATGTGACATGAACCTCGTCAAAGACAATCCCTACAAGCAAACTTCTGAGGAGGGCAGATTTCACCAAGTTTCACTGAGTAGCCATGAGGACAATAGGCTAATCAGCATGTCCGTTCTCAACTTCCGGTTCTCAACTTCCGGTTGTCGTCACGTCCGCATTCTGCTGCTCCCGCCTCTCTTCCCTGATTGGGCCGTTAAGAATTCAGCCGAGTGAATTCGTTGGACAACGGAGGCTGGCAAGACCGACCTTGCAGGATTTCAGAATCAGGCAGGTCTGTCTCTGCAAGGCTAGGCATGACCAGCCTTTGCCTTAAAACAGCATCATTTCATCTAGGCTGCACCTGAGTCCAGTTTCTGAAGGAGCTCTGGTCGTTCCAAACATCTCAGAGATGATGGAGTCAGCTCAGATCCTTCTGTCTCTTCTGTGATCCCCATAGACTTAGTGGGGGCCACACCATCATCTCCTGGGGTCTCATTTATAAAAGAATGTGTGGAATCCTTACTAAAAGTGTACGTGCGCCAAAAACCCGGAAATGGCGTGCGTACAAAAAAGTTCAGATTTATAAAACTGTTCGCATGCACACCTGCACGCAATTTTCCATTTATAAATCAGAATCCACCTGGAGAAGTGCGCACGTGGAAAAGCTGCAAATTCCGCCCCTCGCACGCCCATAATTAACCATAAATGGTCAAAGCAAAGCACCTCATGAATATTTGGGTATATAGGCTAAATAAGCCTTTCGCTCATACACTTTACGTGTGACGATGGCGACCGAAAGGAAAACCAAAAAAAGGAATTTCTCGGAGACGGAGATTGAAGTCCTCATTGATGAGGTGGATGGCCGGAAAGGTATTTTGTTCGGGTCTCACAGCACAGGAATCTCCAACAAAAGAAAGAACAGCGAGTGGCTGTCCGTCACTGCTGCTGTTAATGCAGCAAGTGCAACAGAGAGGACAGTGTCGGAGATCAAGTCAACTTTGTGACCCACGAACTTTGTGAACGGAGGACTTTGTGAATGAAGTGATGGATAAAATGGACATGTCGGTAGTTTGCTGCAGCAGTGGATCACAAACTTTACAAAAATCAGAGAATTACACCACGTCGACTGCTTCACGCATCCATTGTGTTAAAACACCCACCTTCTTCATTACGCACAAGTATATCTGCAATGTTTACATGTTAACGGGACCCACACTGACTTCTTTACATACTTTCTGAGAGCACACGTCAGTCAGCAGTTTCAAATCAAATCAAAGTTTTGATCGACAAACAAAAAAATGTTAATTGTTGGCCACATTTTTTTCCCTGGGAAACTCCGTCTGTTCTATTTATGAGGATATGTAGTCTGAATGATCATGTCAGAGATGTCCTGATTTAATCCCCACACTTAGATTATTTACAAAATAAATATGTGCAGCTGATGAAGATGTGCTGATGGAGCAGAATTGTGTGAAGCCACCGCCGTGTCTCTGTGTGCTCTGAGCATCTTGACGCAGGCAACTTTATTACAACTAAAAACTGCACTTGGTAATAAATGTGCGAATTTTACAGATATTAATGAAAACTGGTGGCTCTGAGGTTTCTGTGTTAGTCTAATTTTTAACTCTACATCAACGAAAACATTAGTGTCTGGTCCTGTGAGGTCCGTCCAGATAATGAAGGCGAGACAGCGCTTGAAGAAATGTGTATGTGGTGGACTTTTTTTTTTTTGTACATTTTCATAATGAAAGTGACTTATAGGAAACGGTCAATTACACGCATTATTTATAGCCCAAATAAAACAGTTTGAATGGTCATGATGACGTGGATCTGTCAGTAAAGTTTGATATTTAGTGAAATAAAATGTTGGAGAGACATCAACAAGTACCTGGAGGCTTCAGTTCACCACTTCATCGTCTGTGTCTCCAGTTTCCCATGCCTCCAAAATGTACGTACGCCTGGTTCAGAGTTTGCTTACCGGTGTGCACATTTTACCGTCAGGTTTGTTTTTATAGATCACAAACTTTGCGTGGGAAAAGGCGTACGCCAGTTTCAGGCCCTGTTTTGTGCATACACAAGCTTTATAAATCAGACCCCTGGACTTTTTAATACTACAGATAGTTACCTCGGCCAAGGGTGTTATGTTTTTTTGCCAGTGTATGTTAATTTGTTAGTTGTTGGCAAGATTACACAAAAACTACTGGACAGATTTTGCTGAAATTTTCAGGAAACTAACTAATAATGACATCAACATGATTCTGAGTGATATTTCCGACAGCTATGCTATGCATAAAGTGCATAAAGCCCCGTTTCCACCAGAGGGTTCAGTGCGATTCGTCTCGGTATGGCTCACTTTTTGTGATGTTTCCATAGCTTAAAATCGAGACAAGACCCCTTATTAGTGAACTGTACCTTCCTACTTTTTGGGACCCTTCTGTTGGGGTGCCAAGCATACCGATCTGACCCCAGAAGATGGAGCTAGAAACACTGCAGTCCGTTGATTGGTCGAAAGAGACGTCACATAACCCCGCCATGATTAAATTGCCACCCTTCTTCGTGAAGATAACTCGCGGCACACAGCCTTCTCTGAAACAAAGCTTGGTTGCGCTTTGCAACAAAAAGCCACATGCTGATCACAAAAAAGAAGAACTGCTGGGTGTCTTCCATCGTTGCTCTTTGTTTACTGTGTCATGCTTTCTTCTTAGTTGTATTTGATAGCCGGGTACACTGTGTCGGGCTGCTATGATGTCATGCTATCAGCATCCGGCCTATACACCACCTACCAAGTAAGGTTTGATTGGCTGTGGAAACACAAACAGGATCAGGCTTTACCGATCCGGCCTGAGCCAAACTGTGCCGATCCATACCAGACCACTTGGTGAAAACGGGGCTTTTGACCAACTGAGACAACAGAATTTCCCCTTTGAGGATTAATAAAGCATTTCTGATTCTGATTCTGGAAGTTCAGAGCTGCCAATAAAGTTCAGAATTGTCATTTAACCTCCCAGCAGCCGACACGCTGAAGCTACAATCACACTTTCTAAGTCTGTATTTTTGGCTTGTACCCTTTGAGATTCAAGATTGTGTCTTTTCTTTATTTTAACTTTATTATTTGTTAGAAATTATGTTTTGAGTGGTAAAAAAGACAATTCCTGTTTCAATTCAAAAAATGTTTTAAGCTAAGGCAGAAGATTTTAACTTAAGGGGGTTGTTAATGTTTAAAACCCACAAAGTCAGAATAATCTCAAGTACAGATGTCCAAATAATGATGCCTTATTCTATTTTAGTTTTTAAGAAGACTTTAACATCTAAATTTATTAAAGGTTACAATCAAATTTGACTGAATTTGATTTTTCAGTTTAAGCCATCACGTGTTTTGGAATAATGTTAGTACTGATGTTTTATTGTGAAATATTCAGGTAATCCCAGGATAAGATAAAATAAGCCCTGGGGCCTCATCCTGTTCCTTTTTGAAGTTGCTGTCCGTTTTCTTTTCTTTTTTTGTATAAACATGATTTTACTTTTGTTTCTAAACCAAAATAAAGCATTCATTCATGTTAATTGCTGTGATCTGTTGTGCATTGTTTAATTAATTAATTATCCTTTTGTTTGTTTTTTGGTTGTAATTTCTTAAATTAAAACATTTACTCACTTTCTGAAGCTGCAGTCTGGATGTGAGGAGAGTGAACTAACCCGATTTTCTGTTTTTAAAAAAAAAAAACATTTCTCATTTCCCTTTTTCTTAAAAAAGTTTCATCTGTGCAGGAGCCTTTTCATAACATTCCCGGAATAACAATGTGAGCTTTTTATTTTAAACAGGGAAAAACATGAGGACTGGCTGATTAGGAATCGGCCATACAGCTCGTCTTGAGTCCTTCGGCCCAGTGTGACATTTCAAATCATCGCCAAAAAACAGGCTTCAGGCTCAGGCTTCACGATGTGACGTGACCCACAGTTTACCGGAGCGGGGCAGTTACAATCAGACGCTGAGTGGTGGAGGGAAGCCTCGTCACATCTCTTCTCTGCTTGATCACTTGATTGAATCAACCGGAGCTGATGAGCGTCTGATTGGCTGCTTTAAAGACTTCAGAGAAGTAATCACATTACATCCGCTTGGTAATTTCACATGCATGTGAAGAAGGTGTTTGTGGCTTGAATGTCTGTGATCTTTTCACGTTTATGGTAACAGTACGGTCCAGATAATAAATCAGAACCAGAATACTTTATTAGAGGATGAGACTCATATTCAAATTTTACCATGCTCTTTAATGAGCACTAAATATTCAACAGAATATACAAAGACAAATAGGGCGATAGAATTATTCATTAAAGTAACAAACACTGATTGGTAAAGTATGTCGAATAATCACCAAACAACTACTGGTTCTCAAAAATGGAAAAATCTGATCTGCTTTTTCATTTCACCTAAAATAAAATGTACATACACTATATCACCAAAAGTATTCTCTCACCCATCCAAATAATCAGAATCAGGTGTTCCAGTCACTTCCATGTCCACAGGTGTATAAAATCATCACCTAGGCATGCAGACTGCTTTAACAAACATTAGTGAAAGAATGGGTCGCTCTCAGGAGCTCAGTGAATTCCAGGGTTGAACTGTGATAGGATCCCACCTGAGCAACAAATCCAGTCGTGACATTTCCTCACTCCTAAATATTCCACAGTCAACTGTCAGCTGGATTATAAGAACGTGGAAGTGTTTGGGAACCACAGCAACTCAGCCACCAAGTGGTAGGCCACGTAAACTGACGGAGCGGGGTCGGCGGATGCTGAGACGCATAGTGAGAAGAGGTCGCCAACTTTCTGCAGAGTCAATCTCTACAGACCTCCAAACTTCATGTGGCCTTCAGATTAGCTCAAGAACAGCGCAGAGAGCTTCATGGATGGGTTTCCATGGCCGAGCAGCTGCAGCCAAGCCTCACATCACCAAGTGCAATGCAAAGCGTGGATGCAGTGGTGTAAAGCACGCCGCCACTGGACTCTAGAGCAGTGGAGACGCGTTCTCTGGAGTGACCAATCACGCTTCTCCATCTGACAATCTGATGGACCAACGATACTTGTGGGACTGCAATGTGCCAAGTGTAAGTTTGTCATATCAGTAAGTGTTTAAGTACTTAATATAATAATGATGGTACTAATAAAAACAGCTTTTAAACCTTCAATCCCACACAAAGAAAATATCAGTTCTTTTGGTTTGTTTACAGTTTTTTTCTGTTTTCTAAAATAACTGACGGGAACAATGATGTGTTACTTTTTTAACACATTAAATATTCCTGAATTTATTGACCTCTGTCAAACAGTTGAGCTGGGAGTTAAAGGGTTAAACAGCGAGGTCACAGAGACCTGATCGGGGAAAACGCTCACTCACCCCAAACGGCTCGCTGAAGACTCTGGAGCCGCTGTACAGAGGGTTTGGGATGGACACCAGCGTGGGGTTCTTGCTCCCTCCTGCACCGTCCTCATCGTCATTCTGACACAGAACAGAAAATAAAGTTTGACAAACGATAACAGGAGACAAACTGCCAGCAGTCAAATCCCTGATTGATGATTTTTAAGAATATCAGACCATCTTTAATTCAACATTTAAAGTTTGTGCTCATGTGATTTTTCATATTTGACAGCATCATCAACTCTGCTGTCTTTAAAGGGATAGTTTGGGATTTCTGAAGAGTGGACGAATGAAATAAATGTCATGAGCCACAGCAACAGAGATCAGCTCCGCATCTGTGCAGAAAGAGCCGGCACAGAAGCTACGGCTGCATTTATTTAATTTAGAATTTTGGGTGAAAACAAGTCAACACTATGTGAGTCTGTTTGTCTTACTCTGAAGTAGTGGAAGCGGAAAGCGTCAGTCTTGTGTTTGAAGATGTAGTAGCCAAGAGCGGCCAACACACACGCCAGAATCAGGGACACCAAGATGGCCGACACTGTGCCGCTGGAGTGGGCGTGGCTTCTGGAGGGAAGTGGGGAAACCTGGAGAGAACAGGAACAACAAACATTAACGAATAATCAGATATTTAAAGACGTTATATACACATTTATGGATCTTCTCTTTGAGTCCTTGTCCTCAAGTGTGATAACTCTTCAAACACACAGCAACAACTACAGTCCGTTTTTTAAACACTGCGTCATAGGGCAGTTTTTCCCATTTTTCGATAATAACTGGACAAACTATATCAGAAACAACTCAGAACAGCACTGGCCATTCACCTCTGACTGGTCCATTAAAATCAATCAATTAAACTTTATTTGTAAAGCACTATAAGTACAAAAAGTTTTACCACAAAGTTCTTCACATAAGAAATAAAATAACAATAAATGAAAATTAAAGACCCCACCCACCCTCACAATCCACATATAAAACACAAAATAAATGAATGAAATGCATAAAAAGGAATTTCAATCAGAAAACAGAATTAAAATACTGAGGAAATGCTATCTCTAATTAAACGTGAGGAAACACAGGAGGTTTAACTTAAATTATAATTAAAAATCAGAAGATATTACATAAAAATACTATAGAGAAAGAAAGTTAAATAAATAAGTTAATTACAAGAATAGAATTTAAATAAGTTAAATGGTAAAATAAGTTGACCTAAAACCAGATGTGTAATAAAAGCAGCTAGAAGTATGATGGTAAAAAGAAAAGCAGTTAAAAGAGACTAAAATTCCAAATAATAAATCTGAACTGAAATAAAGAAATAAAACAGATTAAGAGGAAATATAGTATTCATACACTCTCAAAAAGGAGGAGGAAGTACAAACAAACCCAGAAACAGATATTTTCTTGGTGTGAGATTGAAAGGTTTAATAAGATAATATTGATTACATAAAAATGCACAAATATTTTGGGAAAAATCAATTAGAAAAGGCTCTCAAGGGATAAGCCAACTTTTTTTAATTTTCATGGTTTATCTCACTCCAAGCCGATACGGCAGAGTTTGCCCACTGCTAGTTAGCTTAGCTCAAACACTGGCAGTCAATGGGAAGTGTTAGCCTGCCTGCAGTCATCAAATAAACACCAAAGCAGCTCTAAACGGTCCTGTGTACTTGTTGTGACTTGTTGTTTACTGTGTTATGTTATGTTATCTGTTTTTAGGTTAAGATTATCACTTCATGTAATTTGGAAAGAAATATGAAACCAAACTGTAGGGCACGTGCATAACCACCGCGGATGAGCTTGTAAGAAGGCAAACAAAACATGCTGTAAACTACAGAGTTTATCTGATGACTGTAGGCAAAGGCAGGCTAACTCTACCCACTGACTCCCAGTGTTTGAGCTAAGCTACTTAGCGGCGGGTGAGCTCCGCCCGTCTCTTCCTTGTTACTGCAGCACAGTTGACAGAATGGAGTCTATCTGCTTGTCATGGACGCGAGAGTGAGGAAAGACACAAGCACTACAAAACTTCTAGCGTTCCTTTAAGCTAACGGGACACGTGATGAGTGGATGTGTTGATCTGTGTCACTTTGGCTTTGCCTGTTAATCAGCTTTACGTGG
Source organism: Scarus forsteni (assembly GCA_036419115.1). Classification (NCBI taxonomy): domain Eukaryota; kingdom Metazoa; phylum Chordata; class Actinopteri; order Labriformes; family Labridae; genus Scarus; species Scarus forsteni. Next base: position 3,263,594 of record JAZDUH010000103.1, on the reverse strand, counting down.
CATTAAAAACACTGATGACATGCTGTCAGAGTCAGAGGGAAGTGGCCCCGGGTTAAACCATGTGCACTCACCGGAGGGGGGGGTGCTGCGAGCGGAGCCTCGATGACGTGGATGATCCCGTTAACAGCCGGGACGTCCCATTCCAGCAGGCGCCGCTCGTTCACCAGCTTAATGCTCTGAGGAGACACAGATTACCAGAACTAAATCACTGATAGGCCCTTAAGTTTGTCTTATTCCAGTTTTTGTTTCCCAAAGGCACAGATATAAACACTTCAAGCATTACATCAGCCACTCTTAGTTTTTATTTTTTGCCACAATATTATATAAAATAATAACAGTTTTAACACAGATCATATTTAACGTTCATGGCTGCATCTCAAGGTTGAACATGTGGATGACCAACAAAATAAGAAAGATCTATCGTTATCGTATCTATATCGAGGTTAGGGATGTAACGGTTAACGGTAAAATGGTAAGCCACGGTAAAATTTCCCACGGTAATCATTACCATGTCCTATTAAATTTACCGTTATACCGTGTTTGATCACCACACTGTGTCAATAACTCCCTGGAAAAGCCTCGGTGAGGCAGCCCTCTCACACAGACAGAGGCGCGCATGTGCAGTTTTTAATGTTTGGCCTCTGAAGTCCAGCAGCTGGAGCCTCGCTCAGACTCTTACAGGTTTTCCCATTTAAAACGGACAAAGTCTAAAGTCTGTTCGAAGTTTGGATTTTACAAGGATGTCGAGGGGAAACTGATTGATGACAGTCACCCTGTCTAAAACACCAAGCTGTGGATAAAAATCTGCGTGATTAAAACTGCTGTAACTCCTCGAGTAAACGAGCAAAGAGAGAGAGAGAGGGAGAGAGAGAGAGAGGATTTAATGAGCCATACCTGAGTGAATTATAGGAGGTTTATCAGGATTTTCTGTGTAAATAATGTATAAAGTTTGTAAATAATAGGATAAGTATCAATCTGGAGTGAGTTCTTGCCATTCTTTCGCCGTTTATTGGCCATATTTTATCGTAATGGATTGTCTTTGTCTGTCATAGTTCGTGTTTTAAGGATTTCATCAATCATAATTTGTAAATATTAAAGATGTCGAGAGATCTGCCATGGAAAGGTGAGACCAGAGGAGAGTCATGAAGGGGGCTAACTGCTTCAGGGACTATTGTTAGTAAAACAAAAAAATAATAAAAGGCCTGGACATGGTCTAATATAACGAGCTGTAACATGGACACTAATGCTGCAGACAAACTAAAATGTGTGAGTGTTTGTAAAATAGGTTAAATTTATTTCTGGCTGTCTCAAAACTTTGAACATGTTCATTTACAATTGTTTATGAAGAGAGCCCTGTTTAAAGTACTAATCAGTTTTTTCTTTTCTTGTAATCACACACAGTTAAAGTATTTATACCATAATAATGACAAATACTTGCCACAGTTGTTTACTTTAATTTCTCATTAAAAAATGTAAACAAATTTACCCATAAGACATTTCCTGACACAGTTATTGACAAAAAAAGACAAAAGAACTGTTAAAATTATAATATTAAAGGGGTTAAATGATTTCAAGACTGTGTTAAGGTACATTTTGAACATTTTGAGCACACTGCAACAATACCACGATAATAATGATAACTGAGAATTTTGGTCCCAATACCGTTACATCCCTAGTCTCCATCATAAATTCTTTTAGTCCCTTTGTCTCTCCCAGGATGGATCCATCTCTGGATGGATGTCTCTGTTAATACGTGTTTTTAATATTTGTAAATATGTGTATCTATAAAATGAAGAGTGTGGCTTCAGCCTGCTCTATTGACTGACTGACTGACATTCATAAAAGATGATTGGATGGAAAATTTAAAAAGACCATACTGTATAAACTGAGCAATAGAAGAGGACAATATGAGAAAAATAACTGAATTAGTCAAAATATCAGCAATATAAAAACATAATAATAACAACAGAAACAGAAATAAGACAATGGGAGTAATTTAAAAAAGTTGTCACACATACCGTAAGTGATAATCAGATAGTGAACATGGTAATTTTATAAATTAATTACGGTAATAGTTAATAAATAACTTGGTGTGTTTGTTTGTTCTGACCTCGTTCTTGTCGCGGGTAACAGTCAGGTTTACTCCGAGCCTGGATATGATCACCTCCTTATGAGCCAGATCCTTATATGGTCGTCTGCTGTTATTGGTCGAGATGTGATACTCAAGATCTCTTCCTGTTAGAGTCTGAACACAAAAAAAACAAAAATGAATAAATATTAAACTGCTTCTCGGTAGAAAAAGCTCATCAGGCTCACACTCTATTTTTCCAACTTCTGGTTTTCGGATGAATTAAGCATGTTGGTTGAATTTCATTTTTATGATTTATTCACTCTGTGACCTGAGTTCAAAAACGATAAAAACATTTGTTGACACTCCTAAACTTGTCTCCATGGTTGAGTTATATGTCTGTTTACATATAAAAAAATCAAACACCATTTCTTGGTGAAGTTAAATGTGGCATTTACAGTTTACTTGAGATTATTTATGTATTTTCTTGATGGATTGTAAATTTAATCTACTGGTTTATCAGACTTTGTAAACAGGGGAATTTAAAAAATTACATGTGATGATAGATATGGTCACTTTTCTTTTATCTCAGGCATGAATATTCTTCACGTACCTTGACAGTTTTCGGCGGAAACTTTCGCCTTCCTCAGAAGTGTCACCAGATGATAGGTGTGACGTGTTAAATCAGCTGGTATTACGGAGGTGTGACCCTCCTGTCAAATTGAGCGCCAGCAAATTTCCTGACAGGAGGGTCACGCCTCCCGCTGTCTGCTCGCCTCTGCAGGACGCTGCTCCAGGTGTGTGAGAGCATATAAACCCCCTCGTCCCTGTTCATCGGCCCTGGGCCCCGTTTCCTGATCTCGATGGCTTCCCTTATCCAACGCTGATGTTTATTATCCTCGGTGCCGATGACTCTGGCCTTGCCCCAGTCCATGAGATGATTTTCCCTTTTGCAATGGTCTGTTATGGCAGATTTGTAGTTTTCCTGTTGTGCTGTTGTGCAGAGGCGAGCAGACAGCGGGAGGCGTGACCCTCCTGTCAGAAAATTTGACAGGAGGGTCACACCTCCGTAACACCAGCTGATTTAACACGTCACACCTATCATCTGGTGACACTTCTGAGGAAGGCGGAAGTTTCCGCTGAAACATGTCAAGGTACGTGAAGAATATTCATGCCTGAGATAAAAGAAAAGTGACCATATCTATGTAACATAAAGGCATAATGAACACCGTTCAACTACATGTCATGATGACAAATAAGATGTTCACTATACAGAAACAAAAGGTTTTGGTTTGTATGTACGCCAAACTGGAAATATTATTTTTTAAAACAGTGTGTCAGTTTCATCTGTTTAACTTTTGCCCTTATTAAAAAACAAGTCTGGAGTCCCTCAGGGCTCATAAGGAAGACTTCTTTATTTTCCATTCTTATTACCAAGATAATATGAGATATTCTTTTTAGTCCCACAGGAGGGAATTCAAAATTAACAGCAGCAATAAAATACAAAAAAAAATTAAAGAATGAAACTTTGGATAAAAAAAGGAAATAAATACATATATAAGTGGTATTTACATCTGTTTAATACATCTTTGGAAATTTTAAGATATTTATATGTATGACTACATATTAAAAAATTGCTAACGTGTCCAGAATATACATATAAATATGTTTATCAAAAGGCGATCATATAACCTATTTTTATTCCTCAGCTTTTAACAAAGCATGAATGTGGTGTAGTCTCTGTTTGTGTTATTGCTTTATTTTAGTATATCATTTTATTTATTATTGTGCACCACTTTGGCAACCTTGTGTTTGCAAAATTGTGTTATATATTAATAAAGTGGATTGGATTGGGCATGCCCATTTTTTGCATTATTTGAATAAAAATGTTTATATTGTCTCTTTTTTTATTCTTAATTTTGATTATTATGACCATCTATTTCTGCAAAGAAGCATGTACTTTTAAATTGTAACAGTGACACTAAAGTTGGGGATGCAATTTCTGAACAATATAATAAATTTAATTAATTTAACAGATATTTTAACAACTGATTTCATACAAGTGTAAACTCAATATAATACAGTAAAAATAATATAAATATTATTTGGCAGATCATTCCACAAAAAGCTGATTATCGTCACATTGCCAATTTTCACAGATATTATTTTAGCCCAACAAATTTGTTTATGTTCCATATTTTGATTGTTATATTGGCAATATACTACATCACCACTGAACATTCACTTTTATAAATTAAAATAGTCCCTTATTAAATAATAAAATGTTGTTTTTCTTGCTTCACGTCTGTTTCTAAGGCAAATGGACTGTGTCATAAAAGGGACAAGTAGGTTTTAATTAAGTTTGGCTTCTTGCTCTTAACAAAAAAATCTATAAATCTATCTAAAATATTTTTATCGGCAATAAGTTTAGAATATTAACTTGTTGGATATCAGGGTAAATTCAGTATCATTCATCCTTAATTAAAAGTTACATATTTCACTTTTTTTCAACAAATTTACAGAACAAGTCTTCTTGGTAAAATCCACTTGGTATTTGGTCAGGGTATTTTCTAAACCCTTCTGTTTTAGCCCTGCTCAGAACAGGCTGATTTTAAATCCTCACGAGTGAACCCTCCAGCTCTGTGCTCTAGTGTTTACTGCTGACAGACAATAATAAGGATCAAATGGATAAAATGTAGCTATAAGCAGTTATTTAAAACTCATGATCAGTGTTGCTGCTCCCAGTTAAATAAATCCCAGTGCTGTAATCGTTAGTGTTTATGAAGTAAACATTGTGGTTTGTGATTGTCGTAGAAAGATGAAAGTTTCTCACCTTGTTCGGGCTAAAACCGGAGTTATGAGGGACAAACAGCGTGACCTCAGACTTCCTGTGAGACAGAAGCTCAACCAGCTGTTTGCCCTCCTTGGACGAGCTGCTGTAGTCCAACAAAAACTGGAGAGAAGATGGTCGAGTTATTTTATCTACCTTCACATTCCTGGTTAGCTAACGGCTAAACTACGGCGCTCTTACCTTGTAAAAGATGGAAAAGTTACTGGATGACGCGAGGACGCTGGTGAGGACGCCATTACAGAAGTCTCCATTTCCAACAAAACCAGAAGGACATGTACAGGACACGTCTACACAAACACACACAGACTCACAAGTCAAATCTTTTTACAGTGTACTCAAAAACCTATTTTTTTATTCTTGGTTTTGGTTTTCGGTCTTTATTTAATTCTGCTACTATATCAAACATACAATACAAACAAAGAACAGAAACTCAAACATAAATGAAAAGTTGCAGAATGAAGAGAAATCTTATGAAGTCTGCCCCTTTCTTAAAAGATAATAACTAAACACATAATCCTCCTATCATTTTCTATCATTCCTATCTTTTTTTTTTCCTGTTATTTGATATTAGTGCTATTGTAACTAATATTGTCTTTTTTGATTTTTTTTATGTATAGTATATACTATTTTATATGAATATATGCATAAATGTATACCAATGGGTGCTTGCTAGTATGTACGGTGTGGATACATGCATGTATGTGCATGGGTATATATATGTATCTTCATTAGGAACGCACTTTACATAACTGTCCTAAAGGCTGAGGTCTTACACCTGATTAATTATTTGTTGCTATTATTCATTTCTCAAATCTGTATAGTCATTACTTTTATTGTCAAGAATAGTAATATTGTGTGTTACACATCCTCTTAGGCTTAGCCTTTTTATATTTGTATGTATGTATCTATGTATATATATGTGTGTGTGTGTGTGTGTATATATACAGTGTCTCACACAGGTGAGTACACCCCTCACATATTTCCAAATATTTTATGATATCTTTTCATGGGACAGCAGTGAGGTAATGACACTTTGATACAGTGCACAGTGGTGAGTGGGCAGCTTGTTAAACAGTTTAAATTCACTGTCCCCTCAAAACAACTCAACACACATCCATTAATGTCTAAACTACTGGTATCAAAAGTGAGTACACCCCTAAGTGAAAGTGTCCAAATTGGCCCCAAAGTGTCTAAATTTTGTGCGGCCACCATTATTTTTCAGCACTGCCTTAACCCTCTTTGGGAGGGAGCTCACCAGAGATTCACTTTTTGCCACTGGAATCCTTTTCCACTTACTAATGACCACATGATGGAGCTGGTGGATGTTACAGACCTTGCACTTCTCCACCTTTCTTTTGAGGACTTCACACAGATGCTCAATAGGGTTCAGGTCTGGAGACATGCTTGACCAGTCCATAACCTTTACCCTCAGCTTCTTTAACAAGGCAGTGGTGGTCTTGGAGATGTGTTTAGGGGTCATTATCATGTTGGAAAACTGCCCTGTGGGCCCTTTTCCAGAGGGAGGATATCATGTTCTGCTTCAGTATGTTACAATACGTTGGCATTTGTGGTTCTCTCAATGAAGTGTAGCTCCCATGTACTGGCAGCACTCATGCAGCCCCAGACCATCACACTCCCACCACCATGCTTCACTGTAGGCAACACACACTTGTCTTTGAGCTCCTCACCTGGTTGCTGCCACACATGCTTGACACCATCTGAACCAAATAAGTTCATGTTGGTCTCATCAGGCCACAGGACATGGATCCAGTAATCCATGTCTTTAGTCTGCTTGACTTCTGTAAACTGTTTGCAGACTTTTTGAGCATCATTTTTAGAAGAGACCTCCTTCTGGGACGATAGTCATGTAGACTGATTTGATGCAGTGTGCAGCTTATGGTTTGAGCACTGACAGGCTGACCCCCCACCACCCCTTCAATCCCTGCAGCAATGCTGGCAGTACTCATACATCTATTTCCCAAAGACAATCTCTGGATATGATGCTGACAGCGTGCACTAAACTTCTTTGGTTGATCATCGTGGGGCCTGTTCTGAGTGGAGCCTGTCCTGTCACGACTCCAAAACGACCACTGCCTTGTTAAAAAAGCTGAGGGTAAAGGTGGTGGACTGGCCAAGCATGTCTCCAGACCTAAACCCTACTGAGCATCTGTGTGAAGTCCTCAAAAGGAAGGTGGAGTTGTGCAAGGTCTGTAACATCCACCAGCTCCATCATGTGGTCATTAGTAAGTGGAAAAGGATTCCAGTGACAAAAAGTGAATCTCTGGTGAACTCCCTCCCCAAGAGGGTTAAGGCAGTGCTGAAAAATAATGGTGGCCGCACAAAATTTAGACACTCTGGGGCCAATTTGGACACTTTCATTTAGGGGTGTACTCACTTTTGTTGCCAGCAGTTTAGACATTAATGGCTGTGTGTGGAGTTGTTTTGAGGGGACAGTGAATTTAAAGTGTTTAACAAGCTGCCCACTCACTACTGTACACTGTATCAAAGTGTCATTACCTCACTGCTGTCCCATGAAAAGATATCATAAAATATTTGGAAATATGTGAGGGGTGTACTCACCTGTGTGAGACACTGTATATATATATATGTATGTGTATGTATGTGTATATATATGTATGTATATATACTTTTTGTTTTGTTTTTTTGTGTATGTGTGTATATGTATATACATATTTTTTTTCTTTCATTTTACTTTATTTACTTATTTGTTATTTATTTATGGTATTTTATTTTTATCAATTTATTTATTTTATTTTGGGAAAAAAAGAACAGGAAGTCTTTGTAAAGATGTCATATGGAATGTACAGGATCTGTTCTCAATGAATATCAAGAATTATAAAAAAAAATGCTGCCAAAATTAACTCTGCACTGGTTTATGTTCCTTGTTTTATATAAACTGTTCAACCTTTCATTAAGATCCATCAGAGTTCTTAAAGGAAACACATCAGACCTACACAGGTAAACATGAGGGTGGAGCTGCTACAGTACCTGAGACCCTGTAGCAGTAGGCGTCGTACATGCTGCTCTGGTCCACGGGGTCTTTGTAGACCACCACACCTACGTGGTTTCCTCCACACCTCACGGAGGGGAAGGTGATCGGGTATCCCACTTTCCCCCCCTCAAACCAGCCGGCCAAACACAGGTGCATCCCCAACTGGCAACCAAGAGGAAAGTGAAGAGGTATATAAATATAATATAATAAATTAATAATGTAATATTAGGAGCTGGGAATGTCATTCTGAAGTGATAGATCCTAAAGTCTGTGATCTCTAATGATACATACCCAATATAAAGAAGAAAATCAATGGGTTCATTATGTTAGAATAGCTCATTAAAATGTAAATGACACCAACAATTCAACTATCACAATTTCAGCACATGGAGCTCGAAATTTGATGAGGTCTGTATGTTTTGTAACGTGACAAGCCAGATGGACAGCTCCATATATCTGCCACAGAAATATTTCACTAGTCCATCTGAGTAGGAGCCCTTTAAATTTGATTTCAGGGGTAGAACGTTAAAAAAAAACACAAGCTTGTGATTGGACAATCGTTTAGCTCGTCACATTCGTCACAGACCAATCCACATCAAGCAGGGTTGCCTCCTATAATGTAGCATACATAGCGGCTAATGTAGTGGCTAATGGCTAACAACAGTTCATGGATGTTAGCCATAGCGGCTAACTTAGTCGCTAACAACAGTTAATGACCGTTAGTCGACAGCTAACGGCCTTTTACTACCGTCTTATACCAAATTGTACCACAGATGATTCATTTAACTCTTATATGTAACATGAACCTCGTCAAAGACAATCCCTACAAGTAAACTTCTGAGGAGGGCAGATTTCGCCAAGTTTCACTGAGTAGCCATGAGGACAATAGGCTAATCGGCATGTCCGTTCTCAACTTCCGGTTCTCAACTTCCGGTTGTCGTCACGTCCGCATTCTGCAGCTCCCGCCTCTCTTCCCTGATTGGGCCGTTAAGAATTCAGCCGAGTGAATTCGTTGGACAACGGAGGCTGGCAAGATGGACCTGCAGGATTTCAGAATCAGGCAGGTCTGTCTGCTCTGCAAGGCTATATGTTTTGCAACTTGGGCTAAATTTTGGTTTATGTATCGAGTTTCATGTAAAATGAATAAATAAATAAATAAATAAACACAGAGTCTCAGGAGATATATGACATAAATAAATAATTTATGTCGTATTTATATTGTTCAAAAGTTCAGTAACCATTGAATTAATTCAAGACACCAGCTAATTCAATATAAGGTTACACATGTACTTAATTATTCACATGTTAAACTGCATTCATTTTTCCATCCTCTTCACCACTTTGTGTAAAATGTAAACAGTCTGAGGGCACATTAGCACATATGTATGTTCTGGTTCTGCACTAAACTCCACAAATTCTGGTGCAAAGTTTTTCATTTCTCCTCTGAGGTCTATGGATCTCCCTCCAGACCCAGAGACAGATATTCTTGGTTAGTCTCAGTAGCTGAGAGACTCTCGGTCTCTGCAAGGTTCTGTCAGTGCAGTATGGGATGGTAATAGCTAAGAAAATTATTCTTAAAGTCTGGAACAAAGGGGTATCTCCAAGTTTTGAGGCCTGGCTCTCAGAGTTATCAAATACACTGTATCCAGAGAAAATTAGATTTGAGATATCAGAGAAATCAAATAAACTCCATCAGATATGGCAGGCTTACAGACACATTTCTTTTTCTCGCTGATATAAGTGTGTGAGAGTCGGGGTTACATGGCTGGAGGTGTCTGAAGGGGTGCAGGCTGGAAAAGTTTTGGAACCACTGAGCTATGGACTGGTCTGTGAAGAGAAAGTTTACCTGCTGTGCGTCTCCCAGCTGTTTGAAGTTGGCCAGCACAGCGCCCTCTGCCTGGCAGGCGGCGTCGGCCTGACTGAAGTTCATCTTGTACTTTCCCTGCGGAGAGCGCAGGTGGAACACGCCGGCTGTTTTGGCTAAACCACAAAAAAAAACACGTCATCCAAATGTCATTAACCATCGTTAAGTCGTCGTAGGTTTGAGTGTTTTTGTGGTACCGTGGAAATGAAGGTCCTTGCAGACGGCCGCAGGGTCACAGCCCCCGTTGCCGCTCAGGCAGCGGTCGACAGGGGGCACCACCTTCTCCAAACACTGGACTCCATTACCCACGTACTCCGGTAGGCACTCACACTCTCGCTCACTCTGGACAAAAAAGACGATTGGGTGATCAATAAAAACAGGAAATCGAGTGATTTCATTTGTCAGGCGCACATGTGCATCACAGGAGAGGAGAGACCACCTCTGCAGCTCTGTCCTTAAATGTGCTGATATGCCTCCCATTTAAACACTTTTTTATGCCACAGTGTATTCAGCCACATGAAACATACACAAAATCATTTAAGAGAAAAATAAATTGTATTTCAGCATTCCTTCTTTCTCCTTGGAAGAGAGAGCTATTATTATTATATCAGTGCTTGGACCGCTGTTTGGAGAAGAAAAAAAGAAAAATTTTTTTGCCTTACTTTTTTTTTTCATTTTTTTTTATTGGGTTTTGCAGAAGTATTCAATTGTACATCAACATTTGCAAAAAGTTTTTCTTAAAAAAAATCCTTTTTCCTTTTAGAAAAACAACTGAAAAACCAATTTAGTGTTGCTTCATACTCAAACAGCATACGAACAACAACAACAACAACAATCAAGAGATTAATAATAATATATAAAAAATAAAAGTAACAGTAGTAAACATAATATTAAAATGTTTGACTAATGGCCATTTTCCGTTAGCCCTACTCTACTCTACTCGCCTTGTGCTGCTTTTCCATTAGCCCCTGTCGCCTGCCCAACGGGGTGCAGTGTCGCTGTAAACAGCTGAACGGCACTGCGGTGACGTCATTTTGAGCGCGACACAACAATCTGTGGCTTTTTGTCACAAACCGAGTAAAAAAGGAAAACAGAAGAAGGCTGCAGGTGGCAAGAAGAAATACCCCTTGAGAAGCACAGGAGAGTTTTGGAAGCTATACAACAGAATGAAGCCGAGGACGAGAGCAATCCAGCTGTAAAGAAAGACGTATGAGGGTAAGCTAATGGTAGCTACCGCCAGCATGCTAGGTCATCGCACTCATGACTCATCAGTCGGTGACATCATCTTTTAGTATCGACTCAGCTCACTTGGAACCAGAGCGGAGTAGGTACTAAAACTAGCTTGTTTTAGGAGGTACCAGGTTAGTGGAAACACGCTGCAAATTGAGTAGGGCCAAGATGTGCTAGTGGAAAAGGGCCATAAGACAAAGTTAAACAATTAAAAATAAATAAAGTCAAATTAAAAATCATAAATAATTAAAAGAAAGAAAGAAAAAAAGAAATGAAGGGGAACACACATTAGTCTTTTAACAGTTAACTGCCATAAATGTAGTGACAGACATCCCAAATACAGGATAGCAGCATATGACCGTCACCACACAAAGAACCCATCTGCCTCTCTAAGCTGTTTGAGTCATTTCAATCAGGGGCGAGTGGAAGATCCATCTTCTTAACAAATTGAAAAAAAGGGCCCCATAATTTCCCAAATTTACTGGGGCAGCTCGTTAAATGAAGTCTGATTTTCTCCAGCTTAAGAAGATATAGAGTATCCCTAATCCAGTGGGTGTAGTAATGCATTTCTGAAGACCCTGATGATGGCCACAAGCTGAACTACAAGTGTTGCTGGAGCTCTTTTGATTTTTTTTTTTCTGAAAATGTGGAACAAAAGTCTTATCTCTTCACTCTTCACTTTGAGATACATATGTTGTAGGAAAAGTGCTGTATAAATAAAGTTTGACTGATTGATTGAAGTCTGAGTTTGCCACTTACTGGACCGGTGAACTTGCAGGAAGCAAACTCACTGCAGCCTCCATTTTCTTCAATGCACCTGAGCGACAGAGAGAGAAACAGCACCTGTGAGATTATGTTTGTAAAATGCCTCTTTGGTATATAATTTAGAGAGAATGACGGGCCACTCCTACCTGTTGATGGGCTCGCAGATGTAACCGTCTCCTTGGTAAGCGCTGCTGCAGGTGCAGTTGACGATCATCCCCGTCTGGTTACAGACTGCGTTCTGGTGACAGCCGCCGTTATACTCGGCGCAGAGATCTGGAGCTGTGGAGTTTAATAAATCTGTCATGTGCTGTGATTCATGAGGATATAAAAGCATATATCTGACCATCATCAGTTCTACATATCCTCTCTTCATTATTCAAACAGCTGCAGTGGATTTTAATCTGAAATCAAAAGTCTGACTGTGTGGAAGAAAACATGATTTATTTCCACAGGGAAGCTCTTGTTGCAAGTGCTGTTTTTTTTAAATTACCTTTTTATTAGATAAATGATGTGTACAAATATATACACACAGCATTCTCAGCATTATTCAACATTATTTTGCAGCATCTATTTCCTCTTATTTTCCTTTATTTAAAGGTGCTATGAGGAGAATCTATTTCAGGCGACATAAAGACTCTGCTACCCATGAGCACGCGCGCCGACTGTCGTAAAGACGTGACCCAAGCCAAAGCGTGTGTTTGTTGTGATGCTAATGAATGCAGCTCGGACCTTCCTCAGAACTCTGCATTGCTTTACAACTTCTTTTTTCAACAACTTACAGGATGCAAAGTGACGAGGTAATGTATCTCTTTCTAGTTACGTAGCGGTAGTTTTTGATGTGTGACAACAAGCAATTTTTGGAAAACTTAGTATTGTAGTTGTAGCCGTCTATATATGGCTACTTACAGCCCGGTGCTCTAAGACGTGTCCGAATAATATAAATTTGCTCTAGTTTTAATTGTCTTGTTCCTGAAGTTGAGTATCCAGGCCAGTCCAGCCCTGTCCGACCGCGAAGCTAAGGAATAGCATTTATAGATAACCTATTTTGATGCTATAAAACTCATCTTAAAGTGTGTATTTCCATCAGGCATATATCTAAAAGTGAGACTTTTTGTAGTTACTTAGAAACTCCTCATAGCATCTTTAATTGAACAAACATACAAAAACTCATGAACCAAGGCAGCTTACACAGAATACCAACAAAAAAGAGAAATTATAATTAAATTAATTATCATTATTACACTCATTCTGTGTCAGGGAAACAAATTTAATCCATTTTGCCCAAATCTGGTCGATCTTAACTTTTGAATTCTCAGGCAGTAAGTCAATTTTTCCATTTTGTATATCTCAGAAATTATTTCAAACCACTCCTTCAGTGTGGGAGGTGATGATTCAACCATCTTCTTGTGATTGTTTTTTTATTAGCTGCAAGAAGAGCCTGTACTAGTTTTACATCATTCCCTCGATTCATTAGAATGAGTGTTTGCTGATTTTCTACAGTTTAGGTCCTAATCTATATAATCGTTTAAATCCACTGTCTTCAAGGTATCGGGTGATTTTTGTTAAATGATTTTATATAATCAGCATTTTCAGCCTTTTTGCATAAAACATGATAAAGTGAATTATTTGATTGACAAAGAAATGATCTGAAATGAAGCAAACTGTGTGTGATACGATGTTTAAAGTGATAATAAATTATTACAAAAGCAATAACCAGGAAAAGGTTGAATAAGAAGCCTTCAACGATCACCTAATGGAAAGAAATAATTCAGGACATTTATAAAATGAAACAACTGGTACTCTTATGATTTAAATCTGGTATTTATTTGAAATACCAAATTTTTGGCTCAAGGGAAACTATTTGACTTGTCTAAGGATGATAAGGAAGTACTGACACGTACATTTTTATTTAAGTTTTGTTTAATTTTCTGTTTAGTTTAAGGTCAGTATTACATGCAGACAGACATTCTGTCTGTTATTTAATGACCGTGTTGGTTTATTCTTCCATGTATTTGTTGAAAAAGCCAAAAAATATAAAAGGAAGTATAAAAAAATGAAATTAAGTTCTGAATTCAAGATAGAGACAATAGCCAATTGTGGCTATTTGTTTGAAATACCAAATTTTTGGCTCAAGGGAAACTATTTGACTTGTCTAAGGATGATAAGGAAGTACTGACACGTACATTTTTATTTATGTTTTGTTTAATTTTGTGTTTAGTTTAAGGTCAGTATTACATGCAGACAGACATTCTGTCTGTTATTTAATGACCGTGTTGGTTTATTCTTCCATGTATTTGTTGAAAAAGCAAAAAAATATAAAAGGAAGTATAAAAAAATGAAATTAAGTTCTGAATTCAAGATAGAGACAAAGGGCCAGATTCTCTAAAGGACTGCGCTGCTTTTGCGACCGCTAAACCTGTGCAAATGACAGAAAAAATAGCGTGCGATCCTTAAAGCATACGCGAAGGGTAAAATGCATGCAAACTGAACCCAAACTACACTTCTGCTCCTCGCTGTGCCGGTCCAATTTGTATGCATGTTAATTAGGGAATATTCATATATTCAGTGCAAAATTGCCCCCTTATATGCAAATGAGCCTCACTGCGAATACCATCTAATCCACAAAGACCAGCGCTAATTGCCACAGGCAGCAAAGCGGTGCTGTTTACCGCCAGTGAGACCCGTGTATTAAATCTGCGCACTTTCTCTTTCTTGCTCTCTGACTTTTTCTCTTGCTCGAAATGATTGTTAATGTCACTGAGTTGGTGGTAACTGTGGAGCAGAGCCCATATAAGGGCTGTCATGACTCTCCGGTAATCATGGCAGCAGTGATTGTAGCCAGGCGAAGGCAGGCGACAGCATGCACGCACAAGAAAAGATTTATCGGAGGAGAGTATCACTTTTTGATTTAAATGACAATTAAATCATTTGCGGACAGCGGTTGCCATGATCCTTGTGCTACTAGAGGACATCAAGGATGACAGTAATATAGCCAACTGTGTGCATCTCTGCAAATATTCCACCTTTTTTAAGTAAACCTGGAGAATTTGTCTAAATAGAGTCTGTTAAAAAAAAAACCTATGACCCCCTTGACCACTTTTTGGCCAACTGAGTTGTATGTTGTGAATTTATTTTGGCTGTTTCAATAACAAAGGCCTAAAGAGATAATAAAAAAAAACAGTATGAACAACAGAAAAAGAGACGGTTTATGAATTTAAGTTTTGTAATATATATCAAACTTAACTTTCATATTATGTTTTCTTTTAGACTAATTAATCAAAGCATATGCTTGAAGAATAGTTTGGTTATTCATCAAAGTTTTTCTTTTAGTTTTAGAATTTTTTTGAGCTCTCAGTTCTTGTAAAGCTGCTGTAGTGGTGATAAGAACTGTTAATGGTGAGATAAGAAGTCTGTTAGGTCACAGATTGTGTAGTTCACACCTTCCAACCAGGGCTTGACATTAACACCCACCAACCCGCCAATTGCGGGTGGATTTCGGCAGTGGCAGGTAACACCGCCGCTCCCACTAGCCACTTTGGCGGGTTGAATTTTATGTACACGTTTAATTGTAGTTTTCTCAAACGGCATCTGAAATAATAAACCAATTGCAATATAAGACCATGACACTACAAATCCCATGAGCACTGCCTGCATAAAGTGTTGGCTCATCATTGGTCCATTCGTGGAAGCCTTTGCGACATCACTGCTGACAGGGGATCAGGTCAGACTCAGGTCAAAAGATAAGCGGAGGAGCGATGTGGCGGCATTTCGAAGGAGTTACGAGACCCGGAGAGAAACAAGAGAAAACAAACGAGAAAACCCAATGAACCGAAGGATGAGGAGACGAAAAAGAAAAGATTTTTTAATGAAAAATGGAAGACAGGTCGAGAATGGCTGGTGTATGACCCGGGAGAGAAGGCGATGTTCTGCTCTGGCTGTCGGACATATGGCGGTGATAAGATGAAGGGCGTCTCTTTTGTGGTCGGGACGAGCAACTTTAAAGTTGAAACCATGAAGGACCATGAAATGTCCTTTGGTCATAAAATGTGCATCACAACAAAACGGGGAAAGACAGCGGGCCCATTACAGGAAAGAGCGGCAGTTAAGTCTTTGGCCCTCATGAAGTCGGCTGAGTTTGAAAAGATGGGGATGCTGTTCTGCAACGTACATGCTTTGGGGAAGAAAGGTTGACCATTCACGGACTACGTGTGGATGTGTGAGTAAGTATGATGTTAAAAATGTTTTACGCACAACTTTATCAGAGCTGAATACCTGATAAGGACCTGTGGAGTTTAACATTGATGTAGTCTTGTTTTAAGTGTGCATAGGGGTCATTTACATTTAAAGAGGTTGTAAATCTTTTTTAAGTAAACTTTAGCATGTCATCATCGGCTTTAATCACATTGAGCATAATTATCCAACAACAAATTGTGGCTAGTGAAAATACTGAGTGGCTAGTAACTCTGGGAAACCACTAGCCACAGTGGCTGGTGAGCAAAAAAGTTAATGTCAAGCCCTGCTTCCAACCAATAAAAGTCTTGAATTGCTGTTTAAGCTTAAACAGGTAGGATATGGACTAACAAGAACAATGACTTACAGTTATTGTTTAATGTAACTATGCAAGACGTTTGAGAGAGTATCAAAACAACACAGCAAAAATATAACATTTATTTGCTAAAATTCTGCACCCTGATCTGATAATTTGGTCTCTGGGGCTGTGGGATACTCACGAGGCTCTGGGCTGCAGGAGGTGCCGTTCCCCTGAAACCCTGGTTTACACACACAGCCAACACCCGGCACGCAGTCGGCCTCGGCGTGGCACTCCCGGCACTCCTCTGGGATCACAGCTGTCAAAAAAAACAAACAAAAATGAACAATTAAAATGGTCAAAATGTGACCCGAGCCTGCTTTGTCTAAGTGGCCGTCGTGAACCTCAATAGCACTGTTTAAATTCTTCTAGGTAAACTTTCTTTGATTAATATTAAACTATTTTAATTATTTCCACTTCCAAACACTCACCTACACGCCGTTGATCAGTTAACCAATCAGGACACACCCCACCATTTATGGGCATCCAGTTCACGAGAGTTAAACAGAAAAGTTATCTGAACTATGAATAATTTTCTTTAAATTTCATTAAGTCAAATTTAGTGTGAACTAACCCTTAGAAAAAATCTTAAATTAGAAATTTATCTTAAATTTTCATATCATAAAATCAGTTATTCCTTAATAATTGTATATTTACTAGGAGTAGGAGAAAAAAATGATTCATATAAGTATTATTCCAATCTAACCCAATCCAATGATATTTGTGAAGCACTTGAAAAGCCATCAAAGTGCAGAACAGTCCAAGTAAAGTAAAATAAAAACACAGACTAAGAGACTAAACAGTTTTACAGTTAAAACAAGGTTAAAACAATAAGATAAGGGAAAAACAACAATAAAACAAGAGGGAAAAACAATGAATCAAGGTAAAAACTGTAAAACAAGGTAAAAAATAATAAAAAAGGAAAAACAATAAAACAAAGTAAAATATAATTAAACAAGGTGAAAAACAACAACATTTAAACAAGGTAAAAAGCAATACAACAAGGTAAAAAACAACATTAAAACAAGGTAAAAAAACAATATTAAAAGGTAAAAAATAAGTTAAAAAAACCCAAACAAGGTCAAAACAATAAAACAAGGTAAGAAAAACAATCTTTCAAGGTAAAAAATGTATCAATACAAAATACCACATAAAAACAAACAAAATATTTCGTCATTTATTTACAATAGTTTAAGGCGGAGGACTCACCTTTTTTGTTTTGGCAGCGCTCGCCCTCCCAGCCCGCGGCGCAGATACATCCTGAACCAAAAAGGCCGTCATCGCAGCGTCCATTTTGGCACCTGCAGGCTGAGACAGAAGAACTGATATTAAGGCTATTTTATTGGATTTTATCATGGAACTATTGCTTATGAACTTACTGGCAGGGACTTGGGATTATTTTATTTATTTATTTTGTTATTTTTATCGATTTTATTATTTTTATCAATATTATTATCATTATTATTATTATTATTTATTACTGTATTACGTTTGATGTTTTATGTTTCCTCAGTTTTATTTTATTTATTTATTTTTATTCCATTGTTTTATTTTTTGTATTACAATACAAGTCCTTTATTTACGTGCTAAGTGTTGCACGATGTCTTGAAAAATAAAAAGATTTTGATCAACAACAAAAAAAAGATTACCAAAAAGCTACTGGACGGATTGAGCTGAAATTTTCAGAAGCTGTTGATAAGGGCGCAACTTAAAAATGATTAGATTTTAGTAATGTTTCAATTAAGCACCATCAGCAAACAAATGTTTTTGCCCAATAACTGTCTACCTAATAATGATATCAGCATGATTCAGAGTGCTCAGTGAGGGTTTTCAGGATCATGAATCATATTATGATTGTAACTTTATACTGGAAATTTTGCCAATGAGCTGGAAGTGACTGGGGATAATTCTATTTAGTTATTTTATTATTATAATCAATATTATTATTATTATTTATTACTATTTTATGATTGATGTTTAATGATTTCTCATTTTTTTATTCACTATTTTTTTTATTCCATTGTTTTATTATTTTTAAAGAATTTAAGTCCTTCATTTATGTGCTAAATGTTGCACTATGTCTTGAAAAATAAACAAAAAGATTTTAATAAAAAAAAAAAAGATTACACAAAAGCTACTCGACAGATTGAGCTGAAATTTTCAGGAGCTGTTGATAAGGGTGCAACATAAAAATGATTAGATTTTGGTGGTGATCAAGATAACCACCATCAGCAACTAATCGTTTTTGTTTAATAACAGTCTAACAAAGAATGATATCAATTTTATTCTCAGAGCTAGGTGTGGGTTTGGAGGATCAGATAATCATTTTATGATGGTAACTGTATCATGGAAATATTGCTTATAGATGTAACAGCGATATGTGAGCTGCCTTGGTGGAGGTCTGCGCTCTCCGAGTGCGTTCTCGTTTCCCCTCGGTGCTCATGAACGTACAGAGAAGCCGATGCTGAGCTGCTCGGTGCCGTGCAGGATGCCTCTGAGTGAACACAGCTGTTGTCTGCTGGAAACACATCCAGCTGTGTGATGGGGAGTGGGGGGTGTTGATATGGCAACAGACTGAAGGAGAGCAGACTGAGGTGAGACCAGCTGCTTCCTCGTTGTATTTCCGCTGCAGCAAAAGCCGTGGCTACACTTTGAATCATGCACCGCGTCCCTGAGGGCGTGATTTACGGCCCTTGAGTGCTCGACTGCACCGCCGTGCTGCAGAGGCACAACCAGCAGCAGGAGCGCCACATCGGCCCGTTACACCTCTGTCTTCATCTGACAGTGATGTCACCGAGAGATTTTCTGTTGGCAGGTGAATTTCAGAGGGTCTGCTGGCCCACTAGGTAATACAGTCAGATGCTAAGGGCACTGTGGCCTCCAGAGGGCGCCACATAATCAGGAAAAAAATCAACTTTGATATAATTATATTAAAACTAGTTATTACTATTAACCCTTAAAATGTAAAAACTCACATTAATTCAAATGTAATGACATAATAACATACAACAGACAACATAACTAAAGAAGTTACGGACGGATTTCGATTAAATTTTCAGGAAATGTCCGGATTAGGACAAGAAACAAACGATAAGATTTTGGGAGTGATCTGGAAGTTTTTAAATTCTTTAACATTGTGAGATAGGAACACTTTCATCAGTTGTACATCAGGGTTCCTACAGCTCAAGGCAAGTCAAATTCAAGACTTTTTCAGACTTTTTTAAGGCCGTTTGAAATCAAATTTAAGACAACAAACCACAATTGACACAAACAAAACAAACAAACAAAAACACCACATGAATTACCTGGGTTAGAGGCAATTTTAACCCCATGTTTATTTTAAATAAAACATCACTTCAATCTTTTTTTTAACCCCATTTTTAAAACTTTATGCCTATTTTAGCCCCATTCATCTTTTTTGGCCACTGTCACAACCACTTTTGGAATTTTTACATGGTTTTTGAAATTTAATTTCAAATTTAATTCCCAATTTTGCTGCCATGATCAATTTTCCAAAGCCACTTTTGGATGTTTTTGCCAATTTTTCCCCATTTTTTTCTCTCTCCAGGCACTGTAGGTAGGACCAAGACATGCGTCTGCTCTAAATGATCCTGGTGCAACCACATCACCGTTTTTTTAGTTCCGCTATTGTGATTACGCGATGTTGCCACGACAGTAAATTTGCAAACTATTTTTGAAAAATAGATGAATGTTACTAAATATTTTTTTAGTTCAAACTAACATAAATCTTACAAATGTGTTAAGATTTTTAAGGCTTTTGAAATTTGGATTTAAGACATTTTAATGCCAATTAAGGCCTTATTTTTAGAGTAATGAATTCAATGCCCTTTAAGACTTTTCAAGGATCTGCAGGAACCCTGTACATACTACTCCATCAAAAATAGTCAGGGCATTTGGAAAAAAAATACAGGACAAGTTTCCAACAGGTTCTACAAGATATCAAAGACTGATCTGGATCATGGCAAAATTCCGTATTCTCTGATCCAGAACAAGAAAAATTTAGATATCCTTGGAATATTCGTCATAGCAAGGGAACAAATAAGGCATACACTTGCAACAAATGCCAAAATATAACCAAGTTACTGTGGAATTTGGAGTGTTCAATCTGATTTGTTGTATCTTCAAAAACTTTGGAGCTAGATCCAGAAGAAAACCGCCATGATGAAAAAATGTGATTTTCCTGAATAACTACTAATTGTTAATAGTATGTTGTCATGGTCAAGGAATCTAAATATTTAGATGAAATAAAGGTAGGACTAATATTTGTGGTGAAAATCACAACATGGGAGAGGACTGTGGGGCTGGCGAAGGTCTGTGCTCTCTGAGTACTTTTCTAGTTTGTTAGGAATTTAGTGGTTTGACAAGATTGCTGAAACAGTTTGTCCCAGTTTACCTTTGATCAGCCTGAGGCAACAGGCCACATGCCTGAGTTCAGACCTACCTGTGCAGTTGGGGCCGTAGTATCCCGATAAGCATCGCTCGCATGCTTGTCCTATGAAGCCTTCGTGGCACTTGCACCTTCCTGTACCTCTCATACCGTCGTCACAGTCTCCGTGGTTACTGCACGGTGCCTTCACGCCACCTGGACAAACTGAAGCACAGACAGAGGGTGGAGTTAAAAACTGGGGACAATAAAACTGTTTCCTATGACGGACAGTTCGATTGGTGCAACATGAGCCAAACTAAGTCTTCATTAGCTTTCCTGCCAGTTTATGACTCAACATATGGTGCCAACATCGATGTTTTGCAGCCACTGGCAAACACAGGGACATCTACTAGGGCGTCTACTTGGTTAAGTCTTTGGTAACAGCTACCCAGAGAGAAACTTCAACTAATACAGTCACCGTGGTGTTGATGGCCTGCTGCTGTAGACCCACAGAAGCTACAATAACAATTAGGTGGCCTTTCCTTTAGCTCCATTCCATTATCATGACAACCACTGATATTAACTTTGGAGAAATTAAATCCAGCTGCTAACAGCATATATTAGTATGATCTTGACAAACAATCATGGATGACCTGCTCCACTCCACGAGCATCAACCATCAACAGAAACATCATCTAACATAAACTCATACTTTTAGACCAGTTAAACCATTTTAATGACAGTTCAGCTAGATGCTGCTACATTCATTAACATTACTCCTCTCCAGATTATATCTATTATAGATATTAATGTTAATATTAGATTGATCTCTGTCTATGGTTGTATTGATTACACATCCATGGTAAAGATCTTTACAACCATACAGACATGTGGACCCTCTTAAAAATGTGATACCACATTTCAAGCAGGTGACCTTTAACCCTCTAAGGCCCAAGACCACAGATTAGAGCCAGAAAATTCAAATTTTTTTGGACCTGAAATGTTTGTTTCACTTTCTGTTAAAATCCATAAAAATCAAAATGTTAATGAAATTCAACATTTAGATTTTTCATATCTCATTTGATACATTAGGTGTTTTTGGCAACTGATAATCCATTTGAGGACATTTTATCATTTATCTGATTGTATTCAGATGTTATTTTGTAATTTGTTGATCATATTGATTAGATAGAGGTATTATAAAAGTATGTATCAAATATGATACACTTGGCTTTATAGGATTAATACATTTATATTTAACAAAGACAAACACAGTGCTATACAAAAAAAGATTGATTGAATGAATCTATGTTCAGCAGAGACAAATGTGATGAGGACAGACTTATGATCTGGGTGTCAATGTTTTTTTTGCAGTCATAAATTCATTTTTTTGTATCTATGCATATATGTGTATCTATAAAGTGATGAGTTTGTCTTCAGCTTGCTCTGTTGTAAATTGTCTTGATAATGTTGATGATTGATGTTAGTCTTTTTAAGAAGGGTCAAATCATTGGCATCAAGCAGAGAAAACATCTAAGGAGATTGAAGAAACTACTAAAACTGGGTTAAGAACTGTCCAACACATTATTAAAAACTGGAAGGATAGTGGGGAACCATCGTCTCTAAGGAAGAAATGTGGTCAGAATAAAATTCTGAATGATGGTGATCGATGAATCACTTAAACGTTTGGCCAAATCAAATCAAAGAAAAACAACAGTAGAACTCAGGGGTGTGTTTAATAGTGAAAGTAAGAGCATTTCCACACACACAATGTGAAGGGAACTCAAGGGATTGGGACTGAACAGCTGTGTAGCCTTAAGAAAACCACTAATCAGTAAGGCTAAGCAGAAAAAAGGCTTCAGTTTGCTACGGAGCATAAAGATTGGACTGTGGAGGACTGGAAGAAGGTCATGTGGTCTGATGAGTCCAGATTGACCCTGTTCCAGAGTGATGGGAGCATCAGGGTAAGAAGAGAGGCAGGTGAAGTGATGCACCCATCATACCTAGTGCCTACTGTCCAAGCCTGTGGGGGCAGTGCTGTGATCTGGGACAAATCTGTGACACTGCAGAAGATTATGAAACATTGACACAGTGAATGTGACTGTAATAAAAGCTAAAGGAGGTCCAATGAAATATTAGTGTGTGTGACCTTATTTTAGGTGGGGTTTTTTTGGGCAGGCAGTGTAGATACATATATAAGCGTATATAAATACACACATATAAACATCCAAAACCCAACATGAATCCATATAGCCAATCATGAATCCCTCCATCAAAAAACCTTCTGTTAAGCAGCAGGAAATCTTGAATGTGGATCCCAGTCTCATGATGAACAGCAAATCCACACGATACTGTGTTGGGTGTGTGGGCGAAGGAAGAGAGGTAAGAGGAGACAAGTGGACTAAAGTAAGAACCAAAGTTGGTGATAGATCCATGAACTAATCCAAGACCACATGACCAAAGACTCCACGGAGCTAAGCAGACTGACTACAGCTAAAAGAACTAAACACAAAACAGGGCTGGTGCCAAAACGAGAGACAAGATCGAGCGCTTTACCTTGACAGTCTCGGCTGTAGTGGTTTTTGCAGCATTTCACCGCCCAGGAATCGACGTGACAGACCCTCCTGCAGCCCGCCAAGCTAAAGTGTGAGTCCAGGCTGCTGTAATAGGGCGAGTAGCGTCGTCCAAACCTTGAGCTACGGCTGTTTATACAGCTCTCTACGTTCCCCTAGAACAAAGAGGAACTGCTTTAGACAGTGTGCATGTTTGATGTAGATTACTGTGCAGAAAGGCCGAACTTACCGTGTCGCGATTTCTGAAGGGGCAGGATGGAGGGTAGAGGCACGACCCACAGCGACCCTAAGACAGTTTTAGAGAGGAAGCTTCATTTCACATTTAACTACGAGGACGCAGACTTGGTGCTGAATGTATAAAAGTTGTGTTCATCAGATATACAGTGTAAGTAATTTGTTATAGTTATGAGATACTTTCCCAAAAAAGTAACTGAATTACTAACTGAAATACTGAAGCTCTTAATAGGGCTGAAAGGTTTGAGAAAATAATCTAATTGCGATTTTTTATTCAATATTGCCATTTACTCTGCAATTGTTTTAATGTTCCTCATCTTCTGTATTCTTAAACAAACATAAGCAGTAGATCATTTTATAGTAAAACCAATATGACATTAAATTAATCTAAGGATAGAAGATTTGAGAAAAAGTGGAGAAGTGAAGAACAGAAGCAAACTAGGTATTAAATTGCTAAAAACATTGGGAAAAAATGGCAAAAAAATCCAAAAGTGCCTTAGGAAAATTGATTATGGAAACAAAATTGGGAATTAAATTTCAAAAACCATGTAAAAATTCCAAAAATGGTTCTGACAGTGGCCAAAAAGAGATGAATGGGGGCAAAATAGGCATAAAATTGCAAAAACGGGGTCAAAAAAAGGTAAAAAAAAAAAAAGTATATGAATAGAGGTAAAAAAATAGTCACGAAATTTCAAAAAACTACATCACAATGCCAAAATGTTCAACACATTTTGATATTGAACTTTCTGTGATTTGAAAATTACAACAAGCCATACTGCGATTTAATCTAATTTGCAATTAATTGTTCAGCCCTAGTTCTTACTTCTTACTTGGTAACATATATGGGGGTGTCCCGATCAGTGTTGGGGAAGTTACTTTTAAAAAGTAGTGTTTACCTGTTACTGGTTACTTTTGAAAAAAGTAACTTGTTACTTTATTTAGTTACCTTCTATGAAAAGTAACTTTTCACGTTACTCGTTACTTTTACATTGCTGGATCTTGGACAGAACCCCATATCTGTTCCTAAATGTGAAAGCCTACAAAAGTTCTACTACAGAGAGCATGACAGTTATTTTTGTGCTCTTCATTTTACAAATTGTCACATACCCTGTGGAATCAGAGCTCCTGTCCAGAGTTTCCACGTTTTTCCTCTGAAATAAGCAACCAGGTCGATAAAAACAAGCCTAAAATAAGCAACCTCCAGTCACCGTATTGGCCCGACTATAGGACGATATTTTATTCCAGAAATTGTATTCTGAAAAATGGGGTCGTATGATAATTGAGGACTAGATTGTCGTTACACATCTGCGCCGCTAGATGGCGCCAAAGTACCGGTGAACAGTAAGCGAATGGCGTGTCACAGTGAATGTATGCTAGACAAATGAGCAAGCAACAGAGGCAAAGTTTTATGCTTATCCACTGAGTCATAGTCTCAGATTTTGAGAAAGAGAATACAGTTTTTTACTAATTACTGCAGTAATATTTCTTGATCTTAAACAACATGAAATTTTATCTCTGTTGTGAGTTTTTCTAGAATAATTGTATAATAAAAAGTTGTTTTATGAGTAACCTAATTGTCTTCAAAATATTTTTATTTTTAAAAAATGATATTTGAAAAATAGGGGACGTCTTACAATCAGAGTCGTCCTATAGTCGGGCCAATACGGCATTTCCTTTCTTAATGTGATATACTACTTTTTAAAAAGAGAAATCTACATAAAGTGTGTTAATTTTCGTCTACATTACATTTTAATATCACAGTGCCAAGTATCTATTCAAAAAAAACGTCACTTAGAATAGGCAGACCTGGCAACTTTGGCTCTGGAGCATGCGCCATTTGCGTGAGTGTGTTTGGGGGCTTGCCCAATAATCAGGAAACGAGGAAGTGGACAAACTGCCTACTGCAGTCGTGTTTGGTTAATGTTAGGAGCTGGAAGATAATCAGGGGGATTCACACAGACAGAAGAGCCCCAAGAAGAAACCTCACGTTTAGAAACAAGCCCAAAAAGCTGTGACCCACAGCTGTGACTCATGAGATTTTTGGCCCTTAGACGCTTATAACGAGCAGACTTGGCAACACTGCTCATGTCTATGCAGGCAGCTGAGAAGGCAGCTTCAGTGTCAGATCTGTCTGTGGGAAAAGTAACGTCGTGCCGCATTAAAAAAGGAACTCCCTTTCGTTACCAAATTTTGCAGTAGTAGTGCGTTACTTTACTTTTTAAAAAGTAGTTAGTTACTCATTACTTTCTAACACGTTACACTAGAGCTGGGCAAAAAATCTTTTAAATCGATTAATTTGAATTATTTTCTGCAGCAGATTTAAAAAATAAAAAATCCAGATTTTTTTTCTTGCCTTAGTCGAATTGTAAGTAGTTGCAATTTTTGAAAAAAATTACAATTTTCATGATGGTCGGCCTTGTAGGGTTTGCACAAGCACTTTTATAGGCTTGTATTTGTTATTTAAGTAGATTAAATATTAATCAGAGAGTTTCATGCTAATTCTGTAAAAATACCTCAGCCTGTTAGTGTTTATGTAAACAAACCTGCCTACGTTTATACTACATAATCAACCTTTTATGACCCAGACTTTGACTTTAGGAGGGAAACATTTAGACAACATAAAGGCAAAACTTGATTTGTTTCATTTTTATGTCACTGGGAGTTTTGTTTCTTTTAAGGAGGGAAAAATCTATTAAAATTGAAAATCGAGTGTTGTGGAAAAAAATTGCGGATTTTATTTCTAGGCCATATCACCCATCCCCATGATACACACAACACTGGTCCCGATACAACTTTTACACCTATCACCAATATAACAGCCTTGAGTATTGATCAGATACGACATCAGCAGGAATCAAACAGACTTTTATTACTTATTTTGTAGCATGGACTGTAAGAAAAGGCTTGATCAAGTGAGATTACTCAAACAGAGAACAGTAGTCAGCAATAGTAGGTATGAGAAAAACTGACTCATTTGTTATTAACCAGTGGGTTCAATAAATATAACATTAAACATAAGAATAAAGTATAATTAAAGGAAATAAATGAAAAATAAATTAGACGATCCTGAAAAGTAACCTCAAGAAATCCAGTAAAAAACAAAAACATTTATTTTTAAATCGCAAAATAATCACTGAGTATCATATAGATATACATTGATTTTTCTTAAGTTCTTACTTCTTACTTATACTTGTTCTCTTGGTGATCAATATGAAGAATGGGGGTGCTAATACTCATTAATTTACATTGTTTCCATAAATACTGACAGTGGGTATTGGTTAATAATTCAGTGTTGGCTCTGATTTGTGAGGAAGGGGCCGGCCATGTACAGTTTGGGGTACATATTACTCTGCAGTGATTTGGCTGTTGTAATTTATTCTTTTGTGATTTTTTAAAATATTCTTTATTAAGTTTGAGATGTATAAATAAATAAAAAAACTCACTTTTGTGGTCCTGTTCTCCAAGTCATCGCAGTGTGCTCCCAGACCAGGCGGCTCCAGTAACTGGTCGATGCCGTAGGCCACGCCCTCTTTGAAAAGCATGTAGCGCTCCACAATCTTTGCTGCGTCTTGGTTTATCAGTATGTCCCCCTGAAGACACACAAAAAACAGTCAAACATAAACCGAAAGAACAACTTTGGACCTTCAGGTCTGCCACTCCTGCAGACTGGAATCTGGAATCTGGTCTGGTCTTTTAAAGGTAGGGTTGGTAATCTGATTTAGCTGCCAATATTTACGAACAACTTTTCAAAAGAAGAAACCAGCCTGGTAACTAGGGATGGGAATTGATAACATTTTATCAATACCGATGCTGTTAACGATCCTGCTAATCGATCCAATTCTTTAACGATTCCCTTATCGATTCCTGCAGATTTTGCATGTGGGCAAATGTTGGTCTGATTTTGAGTGGCAACAATGTCAAACACATGTCACAGCAAAGATATCTGCTTCTGCAAGTTGCTGGTGTTTCCACTCACTTAAGGTTGTGTAGTAGGTGCAATGAAAATTAAGCTACAATTCTGATGCTTCTGAACCCTGTCAGTGGAAGTTGGTAATCTGATTTAGCTGCCAATATTTACGAACAACTTTTCAAAAGAAGAAACCAGCCTGGTAACTGTGGTGTTGTGCTTTGAACCTGTTGGTTTGCTCTTAATTCTAGGTGTAATAAAGTACTTTATAAGGTTTTTCATCCATATTACCTCCATACTGTTGAGTTTGTAGAACTACGTTGCATCTGACACGTTAAGCCATTCTTGCATTTCCTCATTATATATTCAGTGGAGAGTTTTTTTTCCTTTCTCTTAAAGCTGGGGTCGGCAATTTTGGAAAACAAGCATGAATTTTAAAGTAGCATCTCCTCAGTGCTCCGCCTAGCCCCCCCGCTTGCATGCACGCGCGCAGCTGATATATCCAGAAGACTGATACAACTCCAAACCCTCAGCACAACGTGTTTGTTTTACACCACACCAAGTCATGTCTCAGTCAGCAGTAAGAACACACCAAAACATTATCATAGTAAAGTTAAAAAAACAAACATGTAAAGTTAGTTAGTGTTCACAGCCGATGTTGATCGGGGTATAGGTAGTTCCTCTGATATTCTCCACATAGCTGTCAAATCTCCCGTTTTGGCCATTAAACTACCGTATTTCACGTATTTTCTCCTCTTTTCCGCCGTCCTCCTGTATCAGTATTCTCCTGTAAATCTCCCGTGTGATGATATAATAATAATAAAAACATTCCTCTGCCTCTCCAAACTGAACTCTGTCTCTAGCCTGAAGGGGGCAGTAATGCTCCAAAATGATGGATGCCAACCGCCCTAAAACCAAGGAAGAAGAAAAAGCCTCGCGAGAACGTCCACCTGCAGTAGCCTAGGTGGCAGCTGTCGCGAGATTAGAGCAGCAGAACAAACTTAGAAAAACAAAGTTTAGTTTAGATTTCTTGTACACCTGTCTTAAATGTGAGGGATACTGGAGCTTTGTTGGGGTTGTGGGACGGCTCACAGCGGACTTCCCTTCTTTTCAAAGACAAAACAATGCACGCGTAACAGGCGGGCAGAATGGCGACGGGATTTGATTGGTTTAAAAACAGGTGTCCAGGCATGATTATTGGTTGGTGTTCTCCCTGTTTTACTCCTGCTGTAGATAGCGGATATTTTTCGCTCTGTTTTAAGAACACATTATAAGTTGATTACCATCGGGTTATGAAGATAATTTTAACCAGTACTACAAAAAGTGTATGTAAATCAGATCGCCGACCCTAGCTTTAAGGCTTGGTGGAGCATTGATACCGTTCTGATTTTTTCCCTTTACACGTGTATATCATTAATTCTTTTTCTTTAATAAGTAGTTTCACAGTTGGAAATACTGAAAAATTCTGTTTACTAGTTCATTTCTGTTCTTCAGTTCATGGAAACTCAGTATATCACTATTGTAAATGAGATTCTTCACCTAGCTAAAATAAACTGCTCCATACTTACTAACATGTTGTTCTGTTCTTGCATGAATGTTTACTCACCACCTGAGATTTGTCACAGGAGAACTTCATCTGTGATCCATGCATGGTCCTATACCCATATTTACTGGGCTGGTTGACTGCCAGCACCTAAACACACAAACACATATGAATGAGCACACAGATGGATCAGAAAGAAGAGCGTTACAATAGTCAATTCTACAGGTGATGAAAGCATGTATTAATGTCTCTGCATTGGAAGGAAAGCTGTTAAATAAACCCCTTAAAAGATGGCTACTCCTCAAGAGAAGGCACAATGTGTATCCTGGTTTACTGAGACAAAGTCAGATGTACAAACTCAGCGAAACTACAGAACGGAGTATGGAAGAGATCCACCATCGAGTCCTTCAATTCAAGCATGGCACAAGAAACTAATGGAGACAGGGACAGTGTTTGATAAAGAGGGGAGTGGGCGACCAAGAAATATGAAACAAAAGTTTTAATATGAGTAAAAACTTTCATAAACACATTCGCTCACCTGCCTTGACTCTCATATGAACTTAAGTAACATCCCATTCCTAATCCATAGGGTTCAATATGACGTCGGTCCACCCTTTGCAGCTATAACAGCTTCAACTCTTCTGGGAAGGCTGTCCACAAGGTTTAGGAGTGTTTATGGGAATTTTTGACCATTCTTCCAGAAGAGCATTTGTGAGCTCACACACTGATGTTGGACGAGAAGGTCTGGCTCTCAGTCTCTGCTCTAATTCATCCCAAAGGTGTTCTATCGGGTTGAGGTCAGGACTCTGTGCAGGCCAGTCAAGTTCATCCACACCAGACTCTGTCCTCCATGTCTTTATGGACCTGCTTTGTGCTCTGGTGCACAGTCATGTTGGAAGAGGAAGGGGCCAGCTCCAAACTGTTCCCACAAAGTTGGAGCATGGAATTGTCCAAAATGTCTTGGTGTGCTGAAGCATTCAGAGTTCCTTTGACTGGAACTAAGGGGCCAAGCCCAGCTCCTGAAAAACACCCCCACACCATAATCCCCCCTCCACCAAACTTTACACTTGACACAATGCAGTCCCACAAGTATGGTTCTCCTGGCAACCTCCAAACCCAGACTGGTCCATCAGATTGTCAGATGGAGAAGCGTGATTGGTCACTCCAGAGAACGCGTCTCCACTGCTCTAGAGTCCAGTGGCGGCGTGCTTTACACCACTGCATCAACGCTTTGCATTGCACTTGGTGATGTGAGGCTTGGATCTAAAGAACTAAAACTCACGGGGAGGCGGCATTCAGTTATTATGGTCCCCGATTGTGGAACAGCCTGCCGGAGAGTCTCAGGGGTGCAGAGAATGTTGATATTTTTAAAAAGAGGCTCAAGACCCATCTTTTTAATCAGGCTTTTAACTGACTAATTTAACTCCTCCTAATCCTTTTATGCTTACCCATATTTTTACACTTTTTTATCATTACTTTATTTATATTAGTATCATTATTATTATTATTATTTTATTTACTTATTTAGCTTAGTCTATCCTGTTATATTATGTTATTTTTTTATTTTGATGTTTTAGATTTATTTTATTTCACATTATCTATTTAATCTATCTTAAGAATACTGTTTTATTCCCTCAGTTTTAGCTTCTATACCTTTTATCACATTTTACTATTTTAGCCCCTCGGTTTCCCAGTGTTTCCTCCTGGGGGCCTGTCACACCGGGAGCTGATTCTGGTCCACTGATTGGGGCGTTGTCCCGTGGATGGCTCCGGCCCTGGTGGCTACAGAGCTCTACACCTTGGTGTGGAGCCTCCTGTCTGCCTGGGCCGGGGTGGTCCCTGTGGTGGCGCCCCCTTCAGCTTCAGCCATGGACTATGGCTCCTCCCGGTCTGCACGGCCCCCAAAGGTGGCTTTTTCCTCACCCCAGATCTTGGTGCCCAGCCATGTCTCCTCAGCAACAGCCTGTGTATGTGTGTGGGTGTGTGTATGTTTGTGTGTGTGGGTACGTATGTGTGCGCGTATGTCTATGTATGTGCACGGGTGTGTATATTTGTGGGGGTGGGAGGTTTGGGGTTTTTATGGTATTTGCCTTTTGTTTTGTCTTTGTTTTGTTTTTGTTCTTATCCTCTGTGAGGCACTTTGTGTTGCTAAACGCATGAAAAGTGCCATATAAATGAAATAAAGTTGAAAGTTGAAAGTTGGATGCAGCTACTCGGCCATGGAAACCCATCCATGAAGCTCTCTGCTCTGTTCTTGAGCTAATCTGAAGGCCACATGAAGTTTGGAGGTCTGTAGAGATTGACTCTGCAGAAAGTTGGCGACCTCTTCTCACTATGCGCCTCAGCATCCGCTGACCCCGCTCCGTCAGTTTACGTGGCCTACCACTTGGTGGCTGAGTTGCTGTCGTTCTCAAACACAGTATCACAATTCCACGCATGCCTAGGTGCTTGATTTTATATGCCTGTGGCCATGGAAGTGACTGCAACACCTGATTCTGATTATTTGGATGGGTGAGTAAATACTTTTGGCAATTTAGTGTAAATGTATATATAATTTAATTTGACTTATAATTTATTTGAATTTCTCCTTTACTAAATCTGAACGGTACAATGGGAAATTGGTTCTGTTGGAGCTATGGGGGGTGGGGAGAGTTATTGTTTAATGTTGAGACATTACTGATGTTTGTGTGTGTTTTTTTGTATAACTGTTAAAAACAATAAAAAGAGCCTGATTGATGCCCCTCGTCTCACCTTGGAGCTCCGGATGATGTGAGCCTTCACGGTAGCAGCCAGCTGGTCCAGGTGGTCCGGGCTGTTGAGCCAGCGCTGTCTCTCTGCCGGCAGGGCCTCCAGAGCTTTGTTTGTGGGCCAGAACATGGTGAAAGGCTGGTGGATGCTGTTCTGGAGCACAGGTAGGAGACCTGAATCCTGCACAAATCACAGGCAACACAAGCTTTAATCAGCACACTCATGGGCCAGTCACAAACAGAGGGGAAGGCACTTAGGAATCAATAAAGTCAAACAAATCTTCGTGAAAGCAAATAAAAAACTGCAAGTTTATCTCCAGCTTTATACTGTATGTCAGTGCCTGGACCAGGAATAACACCTGCTGATGTTTTTCTCAGAATGAGCAGGAACGATCTGCCTAATGAAGTATTGGGTCCATTCCTTCCTCTGCTGATGAATGTGAAAGAATGACACTATCTACCTCTGCATGATTTTTTATTTGGTTCAAATACAGGGTCTGTAATCTATGTAGACTTTCTAGGGCAGGGGTGGGCAACTAGCGGCCTGAGAGCCACACGCGGCCCCCCATCTCACTAAATGTGGCCCGCCAGTTATATCCGAAAATCAACAAATATGAAGAAAACCCAGATACCAAACAGAAATAACTCTGTGTTTCTTGATTATTTTATTTTACGTAAGTTTTTAAAGACTCTGCTACCCATGAGCACGCGCAGCGACTGTCGTAATGCTGCGTTCCAGTAACCTCGGAACTGGGAGGTTACTGGGAGTGACATCATCTCCGACTTATCGGCGTTCCAGTTGAAGTCGGAAAGAAACATGCTGATCTATCAGGCTATTGTTAGCTGTTGTTAGCACGCCCTGCGTTGTTGTATGAAGAATGTGATTATCACTATGGCAGCATTTTTGTAAATATAAGTCTAACAATACTATGTATACAGCTGATCTAGAGCGACACACCCCAGTCAGAAGTGCAAATAAATGGATTATTACAGGAGCTAAATAACTGTTCACACTGGGGGCATCCATCTTTGATTGTCAACTCGGGGGTGGCGAGGTTTCACCAAGTTCCCAGTAGGAAATTAAGACTTCGGGGGACTTCCAGTTACAGTTTCCTACTCGGAACCCAGAAATTCCTACTTCTGACTACAACTGGAATGCACCAAAAGACGTGACCCAGGCCAAAGCGTGTGTTTGTTGTGATGCTAATGAATGCAGCTCGGACCTTCCTCAGAACTCTGCATTGCTTTACAACTTCTTTTTTCAACAACTTACAGGATGCAAAGCGACGAGGTAATGTATCTCTTTCTAGTTACGTAGCAGTAGTTTTTGATGTGTGACAACAAGCAATTTTTGAAAAACTTAGTATCGTAGTTTTGTAGCCGGCTATATATCTCTACTTACAGCCCGGTGCTCTATGACGTGTCTGAATAATATAAATTTGCTCTAGTTTTAATTGTCTTGTTCCCAAAGTTGAGTATCCAGGCCAGTCCAGCCCTGTCCAACTTTTTTGTAATTACTTAGAGACTCCTCATAGCATCTTTAATTCTGTATTTAGAAAGTTGCAGCGGTCAAATATTTGTGCTTTAAAAACTGAAAAAACTTGTTTTGGTTGATTGAAAAATTGTTTGATTGACTTTAATTCTGTGTAGATTGGCTAAATTAGCTTCTGACGACTTTATATTCACACATTTTGTTTATCAGACATAATTTTTTTCCCCATCAAGAGCGTCTGGAAATTTGACACAATGTTGCACTCAGACTGGGAAAAACAGTTTTATGTGGCCCTCTGGGTAATTAAGGTTGCCCACCTCTGTTCTAGGGTGTGTTTTTTATGCTTGTTCTTGGTTTGTGATTTATGTTTTTTGGTGTGAAGTTCTGCCTTGATTTGTACGTTGTTGCTGGACTGAAGACTCCTTTATATTTATATATTTTTTTTCTTTTCTTGTTTCTTGTAAGTGTTATTTCTTTGTAATTGTCCAACTAAAACATCAATAAAACAAAATGACTCCCTGAATATTTGTTAAAAAACTGATATGAAGATAATGCCACGATGGTTTTATTCAGAAAAATAAACCTTTTAGTTGTTCGTGCTTGTTTACCTTTATGATTTTGTAGAAGCGAGTGTAGCCGTAAAACTGAGCTGCTGACGAGAAGTTCATCTGCGCAGAGAGAAAAACTGAGGTCACACTTAAATCAATCTTTTATTGATTTTTGATTAAACTCTACACACCGTTCGATATTGTAGGCTAGATTTGTCCTGCAGATTGTAGGGTGTCAACATTTTACTGACGCGGTGGATGACCCCGTTTGATGTGGTGTAGTCGCTCTCAACGATCCTCGAGCTGTTGTTGATCCAGACTGAACCCTGCAGGAGAGATATTTTTTAATATATATATAAATATATACTGTTTTATAGACTTTTTTGAACAAACACAACACAGAACAATCTGCACAAGCATAACCACAGTCAAAAAGATAATAAGTAAATAATTAAATATTCATAATAAATAAGTAGACAAATGAAAAATAAGTAGTGACATAATGAGATTACAGTTTTTCATGGTTCTTAACACACACCAATCAATAATTTGGCACGGTTTGCAAAACCCTCACTTCAAGTACCAATTGCTTGGCCCAATTGCTGTGCACTGAAACTCTGTAAATAAAACAATGATTTGCTGCATACTTGTGTGATATTTTATGTTTGAAGAAGTGGACCTACACAGACATTTTCCAAAAGGAAAAATGGGTAACTCCCATGAGTCATTGTCCTTCACATTGTGTGTTGCATTTCTATAATTGGGTTTTCAATTTTGCACTTCAGTGTGCTGTGAATGCTTGGTAGTGTGCTGCAAATGCTGAGCTGTGTGTATCAATTGGCTGGTATGTGTGTGTCATTCAAGAATGTGGCTGTGTGTACCAAATGAGAACACGAGTTCCATTTCGTGAACAGTTCAGAGATTTGATGGCAAAGAGTCATCTTGAAAAGGGAGTGTCAGGTTTAGCATTTTGTGTGAGGTTTTCAGGTTTGTATGCTCAATTTGAAGGAAGCCGTTAGTGTTTTGAGAAACGAGTGTTAAGAACTGAGAAAAAATGGAATTTACAAAATGTAACACCAATGTAAGGATCTGCTCTTATAAATTTTTGAGAGTCAGATCAGATTTGAAAAGCTATTACAAAGACTGAGCTTTAAGGTCATTCACAAAAAGCTGGCTGCAAATGTAAAGTTTGATTGTTTCGTAAAGTGATGGATAAATTCAATGAAAGTTTGTGTCTTACATTCTGTTGTTTGTAGGACTAGATGTTAGTATCCCTAAATGCAAATAAAAGAAAGAAAGAAAGAAAGAAAGAAAGAAAGAAAGAAAGAAAGAAAGAAAGAAAGACAAAGGAAGAAAAAAGAAAGAGAGATAAAAAGAGAAATAAAAATAGAGAAGGAAAAAAGAATGAAAGAGAAAGAAAGAAAGAAAGAAAGAAAATAGAGAAGGAAAGAAAGAGAGAAAAAAGAATGAAAAAATGAAAATTTGATAAAGTAAACAATCAAAGGAAGAGAGAAAGAGAGAAAGAAACAGAAAAGAAATAAAGAAAGAATAAAACAAAGAGAGAAAGAAAGAAATAGAAAAAGAAAGAAAGAATAAAAGAGAAAAAAGGAGAGAAAGAAATAGAAAAAGATATAAAGAAAGAATAAAAGGAAGAGAGAATAGAAGAAAGAAATAGAAAAAGAAAGAAAGAGAGAATAGAAGAAAGAAATAGAAAAAGAAAGAAAGAATAAAAGGAGAGAAAAGAAAGAACGAAATAGAGAGAATAAAAGAAAGAAAGAAAGAAATAGAAAACAAAATAAAGAAAGAATAAAAGAAAGAGAGAAAGAAAGAAATTGAAAAAGAAGGAAAGAATGAAAAATAGAGAGAATGAATGAAAGAATGCATGATAAAAGTAGGAAAGAGGACAGAAAGAAATAACAATAACGGTAAAGGAAGAAAAGAAATTCGGAGAAGTTTAAACACTCGGTGAAGGCAGAAGGAAGAAAGGTTTGACAAAAGAGGAAGAAACGTGGAACAGAAGTTGAGACAGAAGAGGAGGGAAGGAAAAAAGAGAAGGAAGAATTAAAGCATGAGGAAGGAGAGAGGGTAGGAGAGAAGGAGAAACAAGAAAAAAGGGAGGATTAGAAGGATAAAGGGGGAGAAATTAGGGTAGGAAAGGAAATAGAGCAACACAAGGATAGAAAGAGAGGATGGAAGGAGAAGGAAGCACAAAGGAAGGGAGGAGAAGGGCCTACATTGTGGAAACTGAAGAGAAGTGTCGCCCCCGATGCTGAGACCACCGTCCCCGTGGTTTTAAGGTCACTCAAGGTCAAAGTCTCACAGGACACAATGTGGTAGCGAACCAGCTCTTCAATTCGGCCGTACTGGTTCCACTCTTCATACTGCAATAAACACACGAGTCAAAGATGAATACAGACAAGGACCGATCTCACATGATGCAAACACAACAGGGATGTGAGGGGGTCTACACGTCCACATTAGGCCAGTAATAACTCACGACTTCAATCTGCCAGAAGGGGAAAAGTTTGGGAAACACTGGGTTAAAGGAACACTACACCCAAACAACGATTTGGCCTCATTTTCTACTCACCCTCATGCTGAACAACACTGTGGAGTAGTTTTGGAACATCTAGGATGCAGCCGGAGATCTGGGGGAATCCTCGCTTTCCACTGATATTGATATCATGACTTGATCACGAGCCGAACAAACAGTGTCATAAAAAGTCCACAAAAGTCCACAAAAAGTCGGCAATATTCCTCCATACTGCTCGTGCTGTAATCCAAGTGTCCCGGCGGTAATGCGTCCACCATTTACTTGAAAGCGACATCATTTAGCACATGTTTATAGCCTAAACAGTACTACTTTGCATTTCTATGATACACTTCACGGGTGCCTCACGAGAACGCAGATAAACCAAAGGCAGCACTCTGCAATAACTAGGAGGCGTAGAACAGAAAAAAGAACCCAAGAAATCACACATTCTGCTGGCCTCTTGTGTCTGTCCACGCTCCGTTGCTCACAGCAGAATGTGAGATTTCTTGTTCTAGTAATTGTGCAGTCGCATTCGTTTGGTCTCAGTAACAAGCTCATAGCGGAGTGTGAAAAACTGCATAGTTGTTTTGATACTATTTGTTTCTGGATACTATCGCTCTGGATGTCATCATCAGTCAAAAAATGTGTCATGAAGAGAAAAATAACATATATAAGGGTCCTTTTCCACTAGCACACCTTGGCCCTACTCTACTCGGCCCTACTCGATTAGCAGCGTGTTTCCACTAGCCTGGTACCTCCTAAAATAAGCTAGTTTTCGTAACTACTCCGCTCTGGTTCCGAGCCAGCTAAATACTAAAGGATGACATCACCGACTGCCGGCTACTGATTGGCCAGACAATGTCGTCATCGGTGAGTCATGAGTGCAACGACCTAGCATGCTAGCGGCAGCTATCGTTAGCTTACCCTCATACGTCTTTTCTTTGCAGCTCGATTGCTCTCGTCCTCTGCTTCATTCTGTTGTATAGCTTCCAAAACTCTCCTGTACTTCTCAAGGGGTATTTCTTCTTACCACCTGCAGCCTTCTTCTGCTTTCCTTTTTTACTTTGTTTGTGACAAAAAGCCACAGACTGTTGTGTCGCACTCAAAATGACGTCACCACTGTGCATAGCTGTCAGGTCTCCCGTTTTGGCTGGGAAACTACCGTATTTTACCCCTCTTTCCCACCGTCCTCCCGTATTACTATTTTCCTGTAATTCTCCCACATTAAAAAAAAAAAATCCTCTGCTCCTAACTGCACACTGTCACTAGCCTCGCGAGAAATGCCACCTGCAGTACCCTGGGTGGCAGTTGTCGCGAGGTTAGTGCCGACAGCGGGAACAAACCCGGGACAACAGAGGAGAGAGATGGATGGATGTGAGGAGGGAGAAGGCATTCCTGCCAAAAAAACAAAGAAGTCCTGTAAATATCTAGAAAAATGGTGAATGGGAATTTACTTTCCTAATGTAGGAATGTTCACAGCATTTCAATGTCAACAAAGGTAGGCCTATCAGATTCTGATCACCTAGCTAATTAGTAAGCTGTTGACAAGTTGTTTTTAGATATCTTTTACTCCTGTCTTAAAATGTAAGGGATACTGGAGCTTGGTTGGGGTGGTGGGACAGCTCACAGCAAGCGCTGGAAGATTTCCCATATTTTCAAACGCAAAACTTGACAGGTATTCCGCAGTGCCGCTCAGCTGTGCACCCTGTTGGGCAGGCGACTGGGGCTAATGGAAAAGCAGCACAAGGTGAGTAGAGTAGAGCCGGGTAGAGAGTAGGGCTAATGGAAAAGGGCAATAAGTTGCACCAGACTATAACTGGTATGATCAGCCAAACCATGAAAAAAGTGTGACTTGTAGTCCAGAAAACACTGTAATTTAAGGGAGCGTGTGGATATGCCTACGCATTCTTGTGTTTACATCTTAATAACACTCACTGCTGAAGAGGGTCCTATGGTCTCATTCTACAAGCAGTATAAAGACCAAAAAGAACCTAAAAAAATCCATTCAGTATATCTGCTGAAAAGCTGCATACCAGCTGACCAGTAACCTAAGGAACCTGCAACTACACTGGTCCGTGAGTTAGTCCATGAGTCCATCCAATCCTCGCCTCCCCTGACTACGCAGTACGCAGCATCTGCTCATGGTCCTCCGCCCTCCCACTCCAGTGAGCAGCTAGCAAAGCAAGTAGCTACTGAACCTATCATGGAGGCGGAAAAGCCCAGCGCCGTACAACCCGAATCCTGTTCTCTCCCCGCTGGCCCAACGGAGTCGTCACAGCATTTTACGGCTAACGGTTAACGTAATAGCCTACAGCTACCGGGTCAGCCAGAAACCTTCGCATCGAATTGCCGCCCCTGGTTGATCACTGTAATGGCTTTGTTTACTAAATATTGCTGAATAAACATTCTGGTTAGTTTACTGTACGAAGCTAATAACTTGTAGGGGAGCTGGTTAGCCCGTTAGCCACAATCGTTAGCACCGTAAGCTGAGCTGGGGATTTACAGGCTGAGAAATGTCCACTCAAAAGTGATAATGGATCAGGAGGAAAATCTACTATTTCCAGGAAAACTGAGCAATAGCAGGTCATATTTCACATTTTTGGGTGAAACCATTGTTTCAGTAAATGTATTTTATAACATAAAAAGATGTATGAGATTTTTTTTTTTTTTTACTAAATTTTAACTTGCTAATAGATGGTTAGTAAAAATAGCTAAAATATGTTATATGACTAAAAATACAGCAAGTTCACTGTAATTAAAAAACACATTAAAAGTCATGATAATGGATCAGGAGGAAAATCTACTATTTCCAGGAAAACTGAGCAATAGCAGGTAATATTTCACATTTTTGGGGGAAACCATTGTTTGAGTAAATGTATTTTATAACATAAAAAGATGTATGAGACTTTTTTTTTACTAAATTTTAACTTGCTAATAGATGGTTAGTAAAATAGCTAAAACAGTTTTATATGAATTAAAATACAGCAAGTTCACTGTAATTAAAAACACATTAAAAAGTCATAGAATAACGATATTGTAAATGGAAAAACAGTATAAATGTATTTTTTAGATAACAGTTCTGATGCTGTAAATTGAAAGACGGTAATGTTCCTTGAATGAAAGTACAGGACTAAAACAATGATAGAAAATCCAAAAATATTCCTGTTATGGGTTGTGACTCGTGTTTCTTTCTGCTTGCTCTGTTGATCTTTTTACAAGCACGTCCATGGTGGTTGTGCATGTACCCTGCTGTTTGGTTTTGTATGTTTTTTTTCAACTTAGTGATATCTTAGTCTAAAAATAGATAATTTAACATAAAGTAAAAAAAAAAAAGAGTCACAACAAGCACACAGGACCGTTTAGAGTTGCTAAAGTGTTTGATGACTGTAGGAAGAGGCAGGATAACACTTCCCACTGACTCACAGTGTTTGAGCTAAGCTAATGAGCAGTGGGAAAACTCTGCCCTATCTGCTTGGAGTGAGGCAAAACATATAAAACAATATCAGGGGCAGCCTGTTTATGAAAACATAACCTTCTTTAACATTAGTGATTATGAACAAACTCCAGCAGTCACCAAAAATGAATAATTGGACCTGGTTTCAGACTAAATACAGGCGGTTCAACTGAGCAATGTAATAAAAGTGATAGAGGAGAAAAATATCCAAACACTGAAGGTTGTACTCACAGAGGATTCTTGGTTGGTTGAAGCATCAGGGACGAAAACTGTCCACGGTCCATCACCACTGACAAAGCGACTGCCAATTGTTTTCTGGAAAATAAGTGAAACACAAAATATAATAAAGCAGCGGCTTTTTCACAACCCCTGTAAAAGAAACAATTCTGGATCACCAGATCCAGGATAGAGGCAGGATCCAGACCAAACTCAGCACACTCCGTTTTGGGAATATCACGTAATATTTTGATCTCATATGAATTACTGAATGTCGTCAGTGGGATTTCCCATTATAAAGTACAATGTTTTGTTGTGTCAATAAATGTGAGAAACCTACAATATAATTCTATTGCCTCGGCTTCACATTTGGAACTACTGAGGGCTCCAATGAACAACCATTGCTTTCAATAATTGGTCCATTGGTGTCTATGGAGTTGATGTAACTCTCTTTCCACAGCTCCAGGCTCAGCCTCAGAAATAAGGAGCCTTATTCACAGAGACTCGTGGTGCGAGAATTACTACGCATTGCTACTAAAACATTACAGTCGCAGTTTGTGATTTGCATTTGGTAGCACCGATGCGACTCTGAAAAATGACCGTTCAAACCTCGTTATCTTGTGTTGAATCGTTGCGGAAGTTGTGTCGGTATGGTATTCCTGAATGCAACTCAGCCGGAAACATGTCAGCTTTGAAAGCGTTTGTTTAATTGACCTATGCACGCTAGCTAGTCTTGGGTACACCCGACAAGCCTGCACCGCCCTCTTGGCGGAGTTCAGGCGAACATAGCGGGCTCCCAAAGCCTCATCTTGACCAATCGCAGCGCATCAGTGGGACTGGTTGCCGGGCAACATACTCTGACAGAACAGCGAGCGACATTTTAACTATTTTAGAAGACCAAACGAGCAATAACCAAATAACTATGAAGCCTAGCAGTTATTATTTCAAAAGACCAACAAAACCAGAACATGTGGACTCTGGATTGAGGCAAGAGGACGAAATGCAGCAAGGAGGCAAAATCGATGGCGAGGAAGAGTTAGTGTTAGCTTCAGACGCTGTGTCTCAAGATGCCGGCGAGACAGTTAATGACGCCGCTGCCCTTCCCAGTCGTAAAAGGTACAGGTTTGTTTCCTCGTTGACTGCATATATTTGTATTATAGAAAAACACACTACTTGGTAAGTTTTCATCGGGCTACTACAAATATTTGTCTGCTACTAGATTTTTCAACTTGGTAGCACCCGCGCTACTTGGGAAATGTGTCAAGCCCTGCTTATGCATAAATGCTGATGGGAACCTTGAAACTGTTGTAAATGATGCCCTGTTCACGATCCTTTTTGGTCTTCACCGGCTCTTGTTTCCTAGTGATGTGATGTTTTAGAAACGGACTGGCTCATTCCAAACTTTGAACGCTAGATGTTTCTAAAATGCCAATTTCTACACTCTGCACCTTTAATGTGGTCAGGATGCTGCCTTTTTGCATTAATTGTGAGGTTTTTAAGGCAAGCCCAACTAGGAGGGGACCATAGGGCAGTGTCAGACTGAGCCTGAGCAGCAGGGATGGGAATGGAAAAACAATTCCAGTTGAGAATTGTTAACAGTTCCATAAAAAATCGATTTCATTAGACTTTTTGCTAATCAATTCCCTTATCAACTCCTTCCACTGGTAGGGTTCAGAAGCTACTACAAACTTAAAGGTGTAGTTTATAGAAGTTGGCAGCATTTCGCCGAACAGAAACGGTGAACATAGGATTAAATGTTTCTAGTTGTATGTAAAGTCCATCAAAATAGGTGTACAATCATCCTCATAAAACTTTGGTTTTCCTTTTATTAAGTTAGAAAAAGCTTTTTGTATCTATGTACTGTGGGTCTCCCCTCTGTGGAGGCTGACATAACCTTCATAAGTCCTTCATTCCCTCTGCTATTAAGCTCCTAAATACAAACTGCACCCACTTTAAATGACTATTTCTAGAGGATATTATCTATTTCTTTACTCATCTGCTTTACTTGCAGTTTTTAAAGTATTTACATTGTCTTGTTTTTTTTTTGTCACCCCATTTGTTTTTATCTTTATCATTTCTTTATCTTATCTCGTCTTAGCCTGCTCTATGATTCACATACGTAGGCAACTTATAATGTCCGACGTCTCTATCCATCCCATGCTTGCTTAAATTTGTTTCCTTGATGATTATTTATTTATTAATGTTGTTGATTGACTGTATGAATGAATATACACTGGGAAGCTACAGATGAATTGCCCCTTGTGGGATAAATAAAGTTGTCTGTTGCCTAACGATCCTCCATGTTGTCTACAGGTGGGTTTTGGGGACAAAAAAGAGCAAAACATGATTTTTGAATATGACTCTACAATAGTTTGTAAAACCTGTTATCATCTTAACTGACCTATAATCTGATCAAATATGAATTAAAAACCCTCCCCTGGTAACTGTTGTAAACAATCCTTTTTGGTCGTCACCGGCTCTCATCACTGAGTGATGTGATGTTTTAGTAACGGACAGGCTAATTCCAAAATCTGAACACTAGATGTCGCTAAAATGCCAATTTCTACACACTGCACAACTTCAAGTGAGTGGAAACACCAGCAACTTGTAGAAATAGTTATCTTTGCTGTGACATGTTTGACATTGTTGACACTGAAAATCTA
Source organism: Scarus forsteni (assembly GCA_036419115.1). Taxonomy (NCBI): domain Eukaryota; kingdom Metazoa; phylum Chordata; class Actinopteri; order Labriformes; family Labridae; genus Scarus; species Scarus forsteni. The sequence continues at coordinate 3,220,918 of JAZDUH010000103.1, read as the reverse complement.
CAGACCAACATTTACCCACATGGAAAATCTGCAGGAATCAATAAGGGAATTGTTAAAGAATTGGATCGATTAGCAGGATTGTTAACAGCACTGGTATTGATAAAATCTTGTCAATTCCTATCCCTACTGTGTAGTCTTAAAGTAACACAAGCTCTGCTCTGGATCACCTCATATTCATTGACAGAAAGTCCATCATGTTTGAGTATTCTGGCTTGTTTGAAAGCTCAGAACCTGTCTGTTAATACTGAATTTAAGTTGCTACAATGCAAGTGGCTGATGCGCACATGCTGTACCTGATATTTGTGTGAAATGCAGGGACACAAAAGGTACGCTAATTCATTGCTTATGGGAGTGCCCGAAGATACACCAATTCTGGAAGACTGTTTTACACAGTGTGGGTCTCATAGTTGGAAAGGAAGTTCCTTTCCGTGCCAAAATATGCTTACTGGGAATATATCCTGAGAATTTTGTTGTGTCTCAGTAACAGTCACTGCTTATTGATTTCGGACTCTTACAAGCCAGGAGGATAATTGCATTGTTATGGAGGAGTGTGGACACACCTTCCAGCAGCATGTGGAAAAAGGAGCTTATGACCTTTCTAGCTTTGGAGAGACTTACATATATTATAAAGAAGAAGGAAAAAAACTTTGCGGACCTTCGGAGACCTTACATGGACTTTCTGGAAGCTCACAACCTTGAATTGTGACTAATTTTACAATTTCTGCACTGTTGTGAAATGATATGACTTATTTCTTGTACAGTATGTTTTTTTCTTTCTTTGTTTTTTGTTTTTTTGCCAGATTGGAGGATAATATATTGACGCTGTTAGTTATAATGTTCATGGTTAAATCACTGTGATAAAATCAATAAATATATGTTAAAAAAAATGTTTCAGTATTCTGGTAAACTGACTCACAGACATCATCTGATAGAGAAAGGAGTTTTCTGACTTCCTTGTGATCTCCTGCAAGAGAAGAAACACAACTCTGCGTGAGGGACGGCAGCTGAGGAGGAAAAACTCAGACATGGAGCAGAAGTGATGTGACTCACATTGTTTGTGTTGCCGCGGCAATCAAAGCCGTCGCCGATGTATCCTCCGAGGCAGGTGCAGTTCCTTTTTCCCATGTTCAGGTATTCACAGCGGGCATACTTACTGCAGCCGCCATTGTTCTGTCAACACAAACACACTCATACATTTTTCTGATACAAGGTAGGGATGAAAAAGAGCTGTGTGAATGCACATCATTTTCACATTGTCTCCACAAGCCACAAAGAAAAAAGCCTACCTTTCTGGTGATGCCATGTAAACAGGTCCTTACTAAAATGTCGACGTCAAACCAATAACATTGTAATTTATGTAAGCATGAACAAAACTTGTAGAGCTGAGCCTTCAGGGGCTCTTCATGGTCGTCTTCATTTCCATTTCTAGCTGCTAGCTCTGTCTTTTGGAGTCATTTAGTAATTTAAATTTATTGCAAAAATGTGAAAAACTCCTCAGATAATTCTTTGACAGTTTTGTCATCAGAAATCTACTGAGAGGATGAATCGAGGAATCAAAGTGTTGTACTCACAGTTCTGCAGGGATTGACAGGAAAACAGAGCTGCCCCCATCCCTGGAAGCCCATCTGACACCTGCAGGCCGTCTGGAGAAAACACAGAAAAGACTTGATTAAATGAACATGGTGTGCTTTTATTCCCAAAACAATTGTATAAAAAGGAAAGAATGGTTTTATGTGCAGGTATTTTCAGCTGAGATTCATACAACTAATACCTCTTTTCCATTAGCCCTACTCTACTCGACTCAACTCTATTCGGCTCTGCTCTACTCGCCTTGTGCTGCTTTTCCATTAGCCCCAGTCACCTGCCCAACGGGGTGCATTGTCAGCTGAGCGACACTGCGGTGACGTCATTTTGAGTGCAACACAACAATCTGTGTCTTTTTATCACAAACCAAGTAAAAAAGGAAAACAGAAGAAGGCTGCAGGTGGCAAGAAGAAATACCCCTTGAGAAGCACAGGAGAGTTTTGGAAACTATACAACAGAATGAAGCCGAGGACGAGAGCAATGAAGCTGCAAAGAAAAGACGTATGAGGGTAAGCTAATGGTAGCTACCCCTAGCATGCTAGGTCGTCACGCTCATGACTCATCGATGACGACATTGTCCGATCAATCAGTAGCCAGCAGTCGGTGACATCATTTTTAGTACTGACTCTACTCGCTTGGAACCAGAGCGGAGTAGGTACTAAAACTAGCTTGTTTTAGGAAGTACCATGCTAGTGGAAACACGCTGCAAATCGAGTAGAGCCGAGTAGAGTAGAGCCAAGGCATGCTAGTGGAAAAGGGCCATAAATGCATTTGAAACTCTGGCCCCTTCTGTGATTGAGTTTAAACCCCTGCACTGAAGAAAAGGTTGAGGTAGCACAACTTAGTTGACATGAACAGAGTCTCTGGTCTGTTTTAAGATTCCTGCTCAGCTTCATCTTACTCTGTTGGGGCCGGTTCTAATGCAGTCAGCGTTGGGGTGGCAGCCTCCGTTGTTCACCAGGCAACCGTCCATCTCTGAGAGTGAACAAAAAAAACATGACTTATGGTTTACAGGAACTCTGCCTTATTTACGACATGTCATCATCATTTGTTTTTTTATGAGACACATCAATGGGAGGTCAACAATGGCTTTTAAAGAGAGAGGGAGAAGCACATAAAGCTGTAAATTTTACAACCTCCTAGGCCCTAAAGTAAGCTCGGTGTAAAGCGTTTAAGCGTGAAGTGCAGGTGTTATTTTCTCACAAACACAGGTGTTCCTTTCACAGAGAGCTCTTGTGCGGTTTAAATAGCTAATCATCATACAGTCCTGGTTGTGCCCAGAGGTGTGTCTTCAGATTATTGGTGGCGTTCATTAGTGTGACTACAAATATTACATTAAGCCCCTTGTTTCATGAAAATTTTCAACTGTTTTTTCTTGTTTCTGGGAGTATTATGGGTCCTGGAATAGTTATCCAAGATGCCTTGCAGAAAAAAATCCTGCTTTCTGTCCTATTATAGTAAGATTCATTGTGCAGGAGTGTGGTGTAATACATACACTATATTGCAAAAAGTATTCGCTCACCCAACCAAATAATCAGAATCAGGTGTTCCAGTCACTTCCATGTCCACAGTTGTATAAAGTCAAACACCTAGGCATGCAGACTGCTTTTACAAACATTAGTGAAAGAATGGGTTGCTCTCAGGAGCTCAGTGAATTCCAGCGTGGAACTGTGATAGGATGCCACCTGTGCAACAAATCCAGTGGTGACATTTCCTCACTCCTAAATATTCCACAGTCAACTGTCAGCTGGATTATAAGAACGTGGAAGTGTTTGGGAACCACAGCAACTCAGACACCAAGTGGTAGGCCACGTAAACTGACGGAGCGGGGTCAGCGGATGCTGAGGCGCATAGTGAGAAGAGGTCGCCAACTTTCTGCAGAGTCAATCTCTACAGACCTCCAAACTTCATGTGGCCTTCAGATTAGCTCAAGAACAGTGCAGAGAGCTTCATGGATGGGTTTCCATGGCCGAGCAGCTGCATCCAAGCCTCACATCACCAAGTGCAATGCAAAGCGTCCGTGCAGTGGTGTAAAGCACGCCGCCACTGGACTCTAGAGCAGTGGAGACGCGTTCTCTGGAGTGACCAATCATGCTTCTCCATCTGACAATCTGATGGACCAGTCTGGGTTTGGAGGTTGCCAGGAGAACCATACTTGTTGGACTGCTTTGTGCCAAGTGTAAAGTTTGGTGGAGGGGGGATTATGGTGTGGGGGTGTTTTTCAGGAGCTGGGCTTGGCCCCTTAGTTCCAGTCAAAGGAACTCTGAATGCTTCAGCACACCAAGACATTTTGGACAATTCCATGCTCCAACTTTGTGGGAACAGTTTGGAGCTGGCCCCTTCCTCTTCCAACATGACTGTGCACCAGAGCACAAAGCAGGTCCATAAAGACATGGAGGACAGAGTCTGGTGTGGATAAACTTGACTGGCCTGTACAGAGTCCTGACCTCAACCCGATAGAACACCTTTGGGATGAATTAGAGCAGAGACTGAGAGCCAGACCTTCTCGTCCAACATCAGTGTGTGAGCTCACAAATGCTCTTCTGGAAGAATGGTCAAAAATTCCCATAAACACTCCTAAACCTTGTGGACAGCCTTCCCAGAAAAGTTGAAGCTGTTAAAGCTGCAAAGGGTGGACCGACGTCATATTGAACCCTGTGGGTTAGGAATGGGATGGCACTTAAGTTTATATGTGAGTCAGGGCAGGTGAGCGAATACTTTTGGCAGTATATATAGTGTATATGAGCAATAAAAAGCCTTTTTTATAACTCAGTTTGTTTTGATGAGACTGTTTCTGTTCTCTCTTCTTTGAGTTGAGGTTCATGCTTAAAGACAGCAGCCACTTACCCAGGCAGACGACCCCGTCTCCGGTGTAGCCGTCTCTGCAGGTGCAGGTCCTTTCACCTGCTGACACCTTTGTACAGATGGCAAACTCTGAACATCCTCCGTTTGACCGACTGCACAGATCCAGCTCTGAGTGAGACGGAAGAAACACACAAGTTTAATGTGTTGGGATGAGATTTGTATGGCTTCACCAGAGATTCAAGAATCCTGAATAAAACTTCAAACTTTGCAATAATCATCCATCGTCCAATACGTTTTGAGAACTAACACCCTTTTGAGTTTATTTTTGTTGAACACTCTTCATTCATTACCTTCACCAAGGAGGTCAAGTTTTGCCTGCATATGTTTGTTTATATGCTAGCAAGGTCACACAGAACTACTGGACGAATTTTGCTGACATTTTCAGGAGATGTTGGTAATAGCCCAACTAAGAAATGAATAGATTTTGGTGGTGACCCAGATAACCACCAATACTGAACCATTGTTTTTCAATAACTGTCCAACTAATAATAATATCAACATGATTCTTTGTGCTAGGTTTGGGTTTTCAAGGTCAAGAAGTCATATGATGGTAACTTTGTCATGGAACTATTGCTTATAGATAAAACAGCAACATGTGAGTTACCTTTGTGGAGGTTTGTGCTCCCCGAATGCTTTCTAGTTCAGGATTTGTTTGTATTTTTGCACCACTCCTAACATGTTTTGACGAGAATTTACAAAGTTGCTCATGTTCAGTAGTGCAGTAGCACCCGCCTATGACATTATCACCAGCCAGTTGCCATATTTTTTTATTATATATATGTAGATATATACTCTGCCTGGCCAAAATAAAAGTCACCACCTGGATTTAACTAAGCAAATAGGTTCGAACCTCCTATTGGATAAATACTGCATGGGTGATTATCTTTCAGCTGGAAACAAGTTATTTAAAGTGCTATGAGGAGAATCTATTACTGGTGACATAAAGACTCTGCTACCCATGAGCACGTGCGGTGACTGACGTAAAGACGCGACCCAAGCCAAAGCGTGCGTTTGTCGTGATGCTAATAAAGCATGCAGTTCGGACCTTCCTCAGAACTCTGCATTGCTTTACAACTTCTTTTTTCAACAACTAACGACGAGGTAATGTATCTCTTTCTAGTTACGTAGCGGTAGTTTTTGATGTGTGACAACAAGCAATTTTTGGAAAACTTAGTATCGTAGTTTTGTAGCCGGCTATATATCTCTACTTACAGCCCGGTGCTCTAAGACGTGTCTGAATAATATAAATTTGCTCTAGTTTTAATTGTCTTATTCCCGAAGTTGAGTATCCAGGCCAGACCAGCCCTGTCCGACCAGACCACGAAGCCAAGGAATAGCATTTATAGATAACCTATTTTGATGCTATAAAACTCATCTTAAAGTGTGTATTTCCATCAGGCAGATATCTAAAAGTGAGACTTTTTTGTAATTACTTAGAAACTCCTCACAGTCCCTTTAAACAAAAAAAAAATAAAAAATAAAATAGAAAAAATAAAAAATAAAATAAGGAAAGATAACAAAGATAAAAAGGTGAAAAAATAAAATAAGATAAAATAATAAAATGTTGGGCTGTAAGTAGAATAAATAAAAACACTAAAAGGTAATTCAGGTAAAAGCTAGACTAAAAAGGTAGGTTTTGAGTTTGTTTTTATCTAAACTGATTGGCCAGTAATAAATGCTGACTGACAGAACATCCAAACACTTTCTGGATGTGTTTCTGGAAGTTTCTGGACGCCCCAAACACTTCCTGTGGGTTCTTTCCCAGACGGACTAGTGAAACATACTGAATGGTCCATTTGGTGCACCAGGTTATCCGAAAGGCCGAGGCTGTGAAAACTGATTTGTTGTTGTGTCAGTGTGCACTGTTGTGTTTTTACCTTTGCAGTGGGTCCCATTGCCGACATATCCGGCCATACACAGGCACACAGCAGCTATACCCTTTGGCCCTGTTACACAGCTGCAGCAGAGAAAACACACATCAGCATTCATGTCACACGTTCACAATAAAGAGAAAGGCAGCAACAGTCTACAGCGTTTAGTACAGCGACAGAAAAAAGCTCTTAAGGGAAAGGCTGGTGTTTCACTAAGATCAAGTTCTTATGGGCCTTCCCTTCACTTCCTCTTCAGGGAAAAACAGGACTTACTTGGCGTTCTCGTCGCAGGCTCCCTGACAGGCATCATCCTTAATCTCTGAGATGGGCACACAACACAAACACACAAAAATTTAAGTCGATATTGAAACAGATTGTGATCCAGCCTTATGTGGTATCCTAGGTGAGATTTTATTTGGCGCCCTCTCCATTGGCAATTAACATACACATCCAAATAGCTTTAAATAGCATTGTTTAACCACTGTGTTTAATTTATATGATAACATTTCACTCAAATTACATGCTTAAAAAATTACAAATAAATACAAAAAAATCAGAAATACAAAATAAATACATCTTCCACAAAAAATGATTAATTAATTGCAATGAATGTGCAATCCTCAATCCTCTAACTATGTGCAATTACAGTGTGGAAGTGCACCCATGTACAATCACTTAGCCCACGTGCAATTACTCAGTAAATGTGTATATAATCTTTTTAGGATTTGCTTTTAGTTTTGTTTCCAAGCCCTTTCTATATTTTTATATTTTATGTCTTATATAGGTAGAGTAATGTACATGCTGCTATTTTTTTATACTTCAGTCTATTTTTTATGCTATTAATGCTATCCACTTTGCTGCTGTAACACTGTAAATTATACGAATAATGGTTTATTCTATTCTATTCTACAAAATCCTGTAAATAAGTGAATAAAAAATAATAGTAACAATAAACAAATTCACCAACCAACATCAAACAGTTTAAATAACCACACAGTTAACACACACAATAACTACACTTACACTATGATATATACAAAACCTTAATAAAATAACATATAGACTTATTTGGTGTAATCATTTGTAGTAATATTAATGGGCATTACTTTACATTTGAATCAATGTGAGCTTTTCAAGTTTAAGAGTTAATAGTAATTACTAGTATTAATATAATTAAATTGAAGGTGAATGTTTTCCGGATTTTGTGGCGCCCGCTGAGGCCAAGGTGCCCTTAGCAATTGCCTGTATAGCCTAATGGGCCAGCTCTGTTGTAATCAGTTCCTATTTGTGCATCCGAGTGTGTGTAACTTACCGACAGAGCAGGAGGCTCCTTTCCAGCCTTTATAACACATACACTTCCCACTTCCTGCCAGGCCGTCCTCACACTTCCCGTGGGCACACGCACACTCTGTCAACACAAAGTGGCGCACAAGTCAACATGACCCTTGAGCGATCCCAGGGACATTTTCTGGTATCAATTTTATTTTCATGAATACAGCTCAAATCAATGAGAGGATATTCTTTTTTCAGGGGAATGACATCTCAGTTTCTTAAATTAGCTAATGGCTAAGTTACACAAAAACTGGCACACGTGTTCCTAATGACAAAAAATGTCCCATTAAGAAACAATGGAATGCCACACTCATCTTAAGAAAAACAAATGCATTCCTTTATGCGAGGATTTTTTTTTTGTACCAAAAGCTTTTTATTTTTTTTATTACATATCTGCTTGAACAAACATACGTTTTTGCCATTTATCTCATGTATATTGTCTTTAAAGGAGCTATGAGGAGAATCGATTTCCGGCGACATAAAGACTCTGCTACCCATGAGCGCGGCGACTGTCGTAAAGGTGTCACTCAAGCCAAAGTGTGTGTATGTTGTGATGCTAATGAATGCAGCTCAGACCTTCCTCTGAACCCTGCATTGCTTTACAACTTCTTTTTTCAACAACTTACAGGATGCAAAACGACGAGGTAATGTATCTCTTTCTAGTTACGTAGTGGTAGTTTTTGATGTGTGACAAGCAATTTTGGAAAACTTATTATTGTAGTTTTGTAGCCGGCTATATATCACTACTTACAGCCCGGTGCTCAAAGACGTGTCTGAATAATATAAATTTGCTCTAGTTTTAATTGTCTTGTTCCCGAAGTTGAGTATCCAGGCCAGTCCAGCCCTGTCCAACCAGACCACGAAGCTAAGGAATAGCATTGATATATAACCTATTTAGATGCGATGAAACTCATCTTAAAGTGTGTATTTCCATCAGGCATATATCTAAAAGTGAGACTTTTTTGCAATTACTTTGAAACTCCTCATAGCATCTTTAATTATTATTAAAAAAATGTGTCTCACAAACAATTTTTTGTTTGTTTTGGGGTTTTTTTCCGTTTGTTTATTCCACTTGTCCCCTGGGGTGGGGGGTGGTGTAGCGAAGAAAGAGTTTATCTTTTTTTTAGGGCTGTCACTTTAGTGCATTAATTAGATTAATTAATTACACCGCAAATTAATGCGTTATAAAAGTTAATCGCAGATTAATCATAGCACACAAACATTTTGATATTGTCCAGCTGGAGGACCCGTACATGGCAGTGGCACATGTCACTTCACACATGCGTCTCTAGTCAAACCAAACAAAGCCCAGGTGACAACAGGAATGGCATATTTAAGACTTACTCTTATTTTATTTTTGAATTTATTTATCTATATTTGTACTACATTCTTTAATAATGCATCAGGCCTAATTGTTTTGCTGGATGTCCTCGACCTTTTTCTTGTTTTGAATTTGATTTATGAAACACACTTAAAGTGTAATTTGAGTTGTCTGATTGAGTTTAGAATTTTCTGGACAAGTTGCCCTGACTTTGGTTTTATTTAGTCACCAATAAAAAAGTGGATTTACAAATCTTCACTTCTTAGTGTATTCATCTGATTAGTCATGCACTACATTTTTATAATACCCTAGAATTCAAATTCTTTATTTGGGTACTTTAAGCAGATATGAGATTAAAATGCGATTAATTAGATTAATTAATTATAAATCCGGTAATTAATTAGATACATTTTTTTAATCGTCTGACAGCATTAGTTTGTTATTTTATTGTTTTTCTCTACATATGTTGTACAAACCCAAAACCAGTGAAGTTGGCACGTTGTGTAAATCTTAAATAAAAACAGAATACAATGATTTACAAATCCTTTTCAACTTATATTCAATTGAATACACAGCAAAGACAAGATACTTAATGTTCTAACTGAGAAACTTTATTTTCTTTTGCAAATAATCATCAACTTAGAATTTAATGGCAGCAACACATTGCAAAAAAGTTGGCACAGGGGCATTTTTACCACTGTGTTACATCGCCTTTCCTTTTAACAACACTCAGTAAACGTTTGGGAACTGAGGAGACCAATTTTTGAAGCTTTTCAGGTGGAATTCTTTCCCATTCTTGCTTGATGTACAGCTTAAGTTGTTCAACAGTCCAGGGTCCCCGTTGTTGTATTTTATGCTTCATAATGCACCACACATTTTCAATGGGGGACAGGTCTGGACTACAGGCAGGCCAGTCTAGTACCTGCACTCTTTTACTACGAAGCCACGCTGTTGTAACACGTGCAGAATGTGGCTTGGCATTGTCTTGCTGAAATAAGCAGGGGCGTCCATGAAAAAGACGTTGCTTGGATGGCAACATATGCTGCTCCAAAACCTGTATGTACCTTTCAGCATTAATGGTGTCTTCACAGATGTGTAAGTTACCCATGCCTTGGGCACTAATACACCCCCATACCATCACAGATGATGGCTTTTGAACTTTGCGCCTATAACAGTCCGGATGGTTCTTTTCCTCTTTGGTCCGGAGGACACGACGACCACAGTTTCCAAAAACAATTTGAAATGTGGACTGGTCAGACCACAGAACACTTTTCCACTTTGCATCAGTCCATCTTAGATGAGCTCGGGCCCAGTGAAGCCGGCGGTGTTTCTGGGTGTTGTTGATAAATGGCTTTGGCTTTGCATAGTAGAGTTTTAACTTGCACTTACAGATGTAGACGAACTGTAGTTACTGACAGTGGTTTTCTGAAGTGTTCCTGAGCCCATGTGGTGATATCCTTTACACAGTGACGCCGGTTTTTGATGCAGTACCGCCTGAGGGATCGAAGATCACGGGCATTCAATGTTGGTTTTTGGCCTTGCTGCTTACGTGCAGTAATTTCTCCAGATTCTCTGAACCTTTTGATGATATTATGGACCGTAGATAATGAAATCCCTAAATTCCTTGCAATAGCTCGTTGAGAAATGTTGTTCTTAAACTGTTCAACAATTTGCTCACACATTTGTTCACAAAGTGGTGACCCTCGCCCCATCCTTGTTTATGAATGACTGAGCATTTCAGGGAAGCTGCTTTTATACCCAATCATGGCACCCACCTGTTCCCAATTAGCCTGTTCACCTGTGGGATGTTCCAAATAAGTGTTTGATGAGCATTCCTCAACTTTATCAGTCTTTTTTGCCACTTGTGCCAGCTTTTTTGAAACATGTTGCAGGCATCAAATTCCAAATGAGCTAATATTTGCCAAAAATAACAAAGTTTCTCAGTTCAAACATTAAATATCTTGTCTTTGCTGTGTATTCAGTTGAATATAATTTGAAAGGGATTTGCAAATCATTGTATTCTGTTTTTATTTACGATTTACACAACGTGCCAACTTCACTGGTTTTGGGTTTGTATATTTTAAAACATGAAAAAACAATTAAGTTGAAAAAAAAAAAAACAAAGCTCCAGTTTTGCTCTCAAACACAGGCTTCATCTGAAGATATCTGCTGATTCATCTGATTGCACGGCGCCCCCTTGAGGCAGAAACATGTACTGAATCGGTGTGTGTTTGGGTGTGTGTCTCTCACTGGACGTGCAGTTGACTCCGTATCTTCCAGGCTCACAGTCCTCGCAGGCGGTGCCATGGAAACCCTCGAAGCACTTGCACTCCCCGTTGCCAAAGGTACCGTCCTGACATTTCCCGTGATTCGAGCACCAGCTGCCGACGTCTCCGGGGCATCTGTAGCACTCGTGTCCGTAATAACCAGGGCAGCAGGAGTGATCCTGCAGGACAATATCAGTGTCAGGGTCTTTATGAGCCCACTTTAACACTCCTCAATCAGTAACATCGACTTTAGACCGGTCACTGCTGCTGCTGCTCTGTTAAAATTCTACCTCAACATTCATCCATCCTGTACAACAACATCATCTGTAAATATTTACTGTGTGCAAGATGTTTATTCTGTGAATGTTCAATCATGCTGTGCAGTAAATTACATTTTTACATTTTTAATCAGTATCCTGTCAGCTCAACATAATTATATATATGTTTCTTTTAGTTGTTTTCTATTTCATATCTTATATTCTTAATATCAATCTCTTTTTAACACTTTAAACGGTAATAGAGTTGGATTTTATCTTGTTTATTTTGTATAGGTAATTATCTGGCTGCACTGAAGAAGCTTTCCAATCTGGTTGTACATTAAGTATAATGACAATAAAGGGCATCCTATTCTATATACTATTCTATTATTTATTTTTACCTCTGCCAGGAGGTTATGTTATTGCCGACGTCTGTTTGTTTTTTTGTTGGTATGCTTGTTTGGTTGTTTCTCTGGATTTCCGCCATGACGATGACGATCAAATGTGATTTCGTGAATAAATACAGAACTAAAATACCGGTAGATATAATTAAGAATCCAGTTGCTAATGGTAGGCTATGTTTTCATGGTCAAGGAATCTAAATATTTAGATGAAATAAAGGTAGGACTAATATTTTTAGGGGAAATCTCCCAGTGCTTTTCTACTTTTAATATCTTTATTGAAGAGCACACCTTTTTCACCTCTTCACTGTTGGCATTTTGGTCTCGTTGTTGTTAAATACAAAAATGAATGGACAAAGTGAAGGAGATAAAAAAGATATTGGTGCTGTGACGCTTCATTATATTCTTCATATTTGTTCCTGCCAGCACCCCCGTCACCCAACCCCCTTCCCCTTTCTGTAAACCAGGTAGGAGCCACATTGCTACAAAAAAGTACAATAAAAAATTAATTAAATTTAATTAAAGTCACTAAAAATACTAGCAAGATGTTTATTGCATTGAAAATCTGCTAAATATCCTTCTATCTTCTGGTGGTTTAAAGACATCATGTTTTTTAAATATTTTAATTTTTTAAAAATATATAATAAAATAATATATATAATTTATATAATAATTATATATTTATATACAGACACACACATATATGGCATAGACTGTTGGTACCATTGCATTAAAGAAACAAAAGCCCACATGGTCACTGAAACAATTTGAAACTGACAAATGTAATAATGAGGGTGTCTGGAGAAGACGCCCTTCAAACCTGAGACACCTGGAGCAGTTTTAACAAAGCATTGAGTTAAGGGTACCATCATTTTTATCTAGGCCAGTTTCATGAGTTTATTTTTTTAATAATTCTGCTTTTCTGCTTTCTCTCTTAATTAAGGACCAATGTCTGAATTTCATTAGTTGATTTTCAACAATTCTTTATTTATTATTATTTTTGTCAGTTTCAGTTGTTTCAGTTAAAATGTGGGTTTTTGTTTCTTTAATGCAATGGTACCAACAATATATATATATATACACATTATATATATATATATATATATATATATATATATATATATATATATATATATATATATATATATATATATATATATATATATATATATATATATATATATATATATATATATATATATATATATATATATATATATATATATATATATATATATATACAATGCATTATCTTTATCTCTATTTTCATCACTAATCGTTTCGTTTCTCTTAACTTAGCTGATTGGTTCTTGTCATATTAATTCTAACAGTTGTCTACACTGTAAAAGGTTGGAGCAAATTTTACATTAATTTACTGACAACAAAATGTCAGTTAATTACTGTAAATTCTTTACGGTAGCATTACTCTAATTTAGCAGGAATATTATTGTATTTTCTATAACTGCTTAACCTCTGTATTTTTATTTAAGGTATCATTACAGTCCTTCAATTTACATTGTTATTACTGTATTATCAAAAACAGTTTCCTCACTGTTTTTCTATTTACAGTATCATTATTCTACAACTCTTTATTGTATTTAAATTACAGCAAATTTGCCATATTTTAATGCTTATAAAGATATCCTTATTGTAGAGACCATTTATTAGAGAGATAATTTTGTAAATACAATAAATACAAAATTTTTAATCCGATAAAATACATTACTCAAAACAATGGTTTCACCCAAATATTTGAAACATTACCTAAAACTATTACCTGCTGCTGGTCAGTTTTCCAGGGAAAAGTGTCCTATAGACATTTTATGGTATATAACCATAGATTTTACAGTAAATGTTGTAAATTTTACAAAAATATATTTTTTTAACAATATTTCGCCATTTACAGTAATTTACTGCATTGCTGTTTACAGTAGATGGCTGAAGATATTAAAGTAAAATGCTGTTAAGTTTACAAAAATCAGTTACAGTGTAATAGGGCTGTCGTCTGTGCATCAGTCTGACTTCTGAACAACCCAAATGATGGTCCAACCCCATTAATAAGGCAAGAAACTCCATTAATTAACCCTGGAAAGGCTCACCTGAGAAGAGAAAACCATTTCAGGTGACTACCTGTTGAAGCTCATAAAGAGAATGAAGAGTGTGCAAAGCAGTAATCAGAGCAAAGGGTGGATACTTTGAAGAAACTAGAATATAAGACATGTTTTCAGTTATCTAGCACTTTTTTGTTAAGTACATAATTCCACATGTGTTCATTCATAGTTTTGATATCTTCAGTGAGAATCTACAATGTAAATAGTGACGAAAATAAAGAAAACACATTGAATGAGAAGGTGTGTCCAAACTTTTGGCCTGTACTGTATATTATTCTATAATGTTTATAGAATTTTAACATTAAACTTGTCCAATATTTATGATTGTCATCCAGAACCATTTTGGAGTCAATTATCAGGACAAATGTACTCTTAACACAGCTCAGACCACAGGATGTCTTATAGGATAATCTTATAAAACAGAAGACAGTATGGTGTTTCTGTCATTTGTCGGGAAGCCGGGACAAAAACAGCCTGATGATCTTTATGTGTGTACCCCGCTTCACTCTCTTACATCAGACACTTGGCTAATATTTTAACTACAACCCCAGACCAAACCTCAGAGTAAGCAGCTCGTGCAGTCACCAGAGAAGTAAAACTAGGATCAAACCGAAGTGGTCTTGAAACACTTGATGACGCAGCCTGGCACAGACTTCCTCCTGTTTCCAACTCTCTTCCTGTAGTTGCAGTTGGACCTCATGTTGGCTGGATACTGTGGTTTGATCTACATAAAACAAGAAAAAAACAACAGAGACATGGTCTGAGAGGCTTCTTTGGAGATAACTGAGACTCTGTGGTGTTTGTAAAAGTCCAAAAAAGTACAACTTTAACGTTATATCATTGTAAACACATGCATAGAAGAGGTGGTACATTACACTGGGGGACAATTTGAAAAAAAAAAAATCTGTTGAATTAGATTTTTTAGACTGAAACTGGCATGCTGATTCCAAAACTGTAGTCAAATTTTGTCTTGTATGTCAAGTTTTTTCTCCACAGCTTACCCTCCAGGTAAACAAAATTCCACTGATTAGCTGTAAGAAGACTTGCCAGCTAATTACGATTGTGTGTATTAGTGATCCTGTGTCCTTGTTCTTGTTTATGTTATGTTATGTTTTTAGACTAAGATTAGCAACTTTTGAAAAAGACACATACGAAACTTACCTGCAGGGGGCTTGTGCAAACCGCCACAGACATGCTTATGAGTACAAAACAGAGCATTTGTGCCTGTTATTAATAAATGTGCTCATCTGACCTGATCATCAAGCCACTTGTTTTGCAGGGGTGGAAAGTAACAAAGTAGATTTACTTGAGTACTGTACTTAAAGGTGCTATGAGGAGAATTTATTTCCGGCGACATAAAGACTCTGCTACCCATGAGCACGCGCGGCGACTGTCGTAATGCTGCGTTCCAGTAACCTCGGAACTGGGAGTGAAATCATCTCAGTTATCAGCGTTCCAGTTGAAGTCAGAGAAAAACATGCCGATCTACCAGGCTATTGATAGCTGTTGTTAGCACACCCTGTGTTGTTGTATGAAGAATGTGATTATCACTATGGCAGCATTTTTGTAAATATAAGTCTAACAATACTATGTATACAGCTGATCTAGAGCGACACACCCCAGTCAGAAGTGCAAATAAATGGATTATTACAGGAGCTAAATAACTGTTCACACTGGGGGCATCCATCTTTGATTGTCAACTTGGGGGTGGAGAGGTTTCACCGAGTTCTCAGTAGGAAATTCCGACTTTGGGGGACGTTCCAGTTGCAGTTTCCTACTCGGAACTCGGAAATTCCTACTTCTGACTACGACTGGAACGCACCTAAAGGCGTGACCCAAGGTATGTAGCGGTAGTTTTTGATGTGTGACCATAAGCAATTTTTGGAAAACTTATTATTGTAGTTTTGTAGCCGGCTATATATCTCTACTTACAGCCCGGTGCTCTAAGACGTGTCTGAATAATATAAATTTGCTCTAGTTTTAATTGTCTTGTTTCCGAAGTTGAGTATCCAGGCCAGTCCAGCCCTGTCCGACCCGACCGCTAAGCTAAGGAATAGCATTTATAGCTAACCTATTTTGATGCTGTAAAACTCATCTTAAAGTGTGTATTTCCATCAGGCATATATCTAAAAGTGAGACTTTTCTGTACTTTACTTGAGTTTTTTTTTGGAACTTATGACTTTTACTTCACTACATTTAAAAGACAAATATTCTACTATTAACTCCACTACATTTCTATAAATGGTCTCATTACTCGTTGCTTTTAGGTACAGGCATGAAGTCAGCAGATTCAATTTATTTTCTCTTCTAAAATGTGATTTGTTCAAGTGGTGTTATCTATACTTCGTGCATCCTGTTCCACACTCCAGTCCAGTTGGTGGAGGCAATGCACTTTTGAGTTGGTTTGCCAACCGCCATTAAACAACAAAGAAGAAGAAGAAGACGCGCATGCGCTACTGCGATCGCGCAGGTAAAGGTTGAGCTAATGCTGGTGATTACGGTTTGTCGTGGCAGTAATGATGGCTACTATGGCAGATAAAGATGACAATTCTACACCGGAGCACCCATGGCCATATCTGAGTGGGGGGTGGGGGGGGGTTAAATAAAAAATAAATAAAATGTCAATGGTTGCCCTTTTGTTGATTCATTAGTGTTTCAGTCTGCATTTCCATGGGCTTTGTAGCTTATGTTCAAACTCTTTATTCTACATGATCTATAAGCAGGTCATTGCATTCTGTAGATTGTTTCAGTCATTACGTTCTGTAAGGTCAACGGGAAAATGTACTTTTAATACTTGAGTATTTTCAAAAGCAGGTACTCCAGTACTTTAACTTAGTTAAAAATTTGACTGAGCTCCTTTCACTTGTATTGGAGTAGTATTTGAACATGAGTATCTATACTTTGACTTGAGTACTGGCTTTGAGTACTTTGTCCACCACTGTTGTTTCGTGGGTAGCCTGTTCGCTCTCTTTTTATAATGCAGAGCACTTGTAGTCATGGTGTGATCTGGCTTGCTTGTGAGAGCATGAAACAATCCAAAGGAAATATGGTAACAAGTGTTTGAATCAGAACAAAACAACAAGCAGTAGGGATGAAAACCACCTAATTAAGCTTTTACCCTCATGGAGACACCTCAGAGCACAGCTTAAATTCTGTTGTGTTTATATTCTTGTTGTACTTACTGGTTTGTAACTGTACGAGCATCGAGGAGTTCCTTCACAGTCTGAACATCTTCCCTGGGAGTATGAAGAGAGAGAAAGACAGACAGGTTTAGAGGGCACAGCAAACACCATTTATTCAAACATCAGTTATTTCTGTGTTTTTATTTAAAAAAAAAAACAGTGTTTATGTTGCTGACTAATTACTTTCGTCATTGTTCTCATCAACAACCTTTTTCCCTGATGAAAACTAGACAGTAACAAATAAGAAAAAGAGCACATGGACAAAAACAAAAAGTAAATTAACTGACACTTTCATCAAAAAACAAAAACAAGACTAAAATGTCCGACAGAGACTTAATCCAATCAGACCTAATTTGGTCATGTAGAAAGTAGAGACAAGTTAGGAATCTATCCAATCACAGCTGCCGTAGGTTGGTGCACTTAACCCTTTCATGCACAATGTCCGCTACAGTAGACAGACATTTCAAATACATTTTATACCCTTTAGGTTGCAGTACAATGCCCAACTATCAGGTGGTGAACTCTCAAACACTTCTCTTAAGTTTCATAAAAATATTAACTTTACACTTTTTTTAACCATATTCAGATATTGCATTATAAATCCAAAACAGCCAACGAAGGGCAAATTTGGTGTTACACCTGCATGCAGATTTAAAATAATTTTGCATTTTTTATTTTAAATTTTGATGTAGATCGCAAGTGAAAAGTTTGGTTAAACTGCAAAAATACATAAACTACAGACTTTTTATTTACTTTTATCACTCTTAATAATGTTTGTGTTTGTGGATCCATAGTTAGTCCCACTAACTTACTATTTATTCCATTGGTGCAAGGTGGACAGATGCATAACTCCCTGAAAATATAACACTGAGAAAAATGAACATAATTTTTAACTTGTTTGAAAGTAAAAACAAACATTGAAAAAGTATTCCTTTATGACTGAATAATTCATGCATGAAAGGGTTAAAGTGCTTCACTAAATGAAATTTACAAGTTCAAACTAAAACATAAAGCCAAATAAAACATTTCCAAATAAAAGTGCTTGTGCTAAATGTGCTTTACTGAACTGAAATTTAACATTTTAAACTCAAACATCTTAAAGGATAAGTTTGGTTTCTACAGCTTTCACATTGTTTATAGAATGAAGTAGAACAATATACTCACCCAGAAGGCTTTCCTGATCCAAACAGTGCTTCAGGAGATATTTAGATCCAAAATCGAGCGGCGGACATCCGTATAATGGTAGCACAAAGGGCATGTATAGCGCCGCTCCTAAAACTGCATTAATCATCCAAAAACTCATTCGTTTCACCAGTATTACATCATGGTCCTCCTCCACGACAGTCCAGGGTCACTCCACCCATGTTTTTGCGACTGCTGACCTCTGAACTGGAAACTTTCTTTACGGTTGCCGCGCATGTGCAGTACGGCTCATTGTTTCAGGGGAAGACAGCTGGGAACACGTCTTTCTTCTTCCAGTTTTGCGCAAAATGGACGAATATCTATCGGATGAAGATGTTGTGGAGGAGAACTTTGAATATGATGGGTGTCCTTACAGTTTCGAGCCAGAGTTTACAGATGAGGAGCCCACTGAAAGGAGAAAGCCTTACGGCGCATGCGCGGCAGGCGTGAAGAAAGTTTCCAGTTCAGAGGTCAGCACAGTCAGAAAAACATGGGTGGAGCGACCCCGCACTGAATGGAGGAGTAGTGCGAGCAGACCATGATGGAATATTGAAGAAACTAATGAGTTTTTGGACGATTAATGCAGTTTTAGGAGCGGCGCTACGAATGCCCCATGTGCTACCATTATACGGATGTCTGCTGCTCGATTTTGGATCTAAATATCTCCTGAAGCACTGTTTGGATCAGGAAAGCCTTCTGGGTGAGTATATTGTTCTACTTCATTCTATAAACAATGTGAATGCTGCAGAAACCGAAGTTATCCTTTAAGTTAAATAAAATACTTCAAAATTAAAAGAGCAAATGTTTAAGGTGCTATACTGAACTGAAAAATTGAATAAACATCCAGATTTTAACAACCAACAACGTAACACTAACTTAACCAGATGGTCTTATTCTCCAATAACTTTGAACCTAGAATAAGACTTTACACACTGTAGTTCATATTTACAAAGCTGAAACTAAGGCAATAATAATAAAACAATTCTCAAACTTATTTATAAAAAACGACATATAAACATTTTTGACTTTTTTCTTTTTTTGTTTTTACTTTATGTAAAAAGTTTTATGTACAGTCTGGGTCTGTCAGAGAGGTAATTTGTCCTCAGTGGAAGTGGACACTCACCTCTGTGCCTGTGTGAATGAGAAACGCTCCCTTAACAGGAGAAAGACTGAACAAATATAGATGTTATAGGTGATGTTACTTTGTTTTACTTGTTATTGATGTTAAATATTAATTATCTCACAGTCAATAAAAGATGAATTTGAAAGAGCTTCACTTCTTCTTCAGATTCCATGCTGAAACCTGACACCACAGTCTGGGCTCATTTGCATACTAACAGCTGATTGAATGATTCTGCGATTATATTATCTGATGAAGTTTTAGTACCTACTGGTTCCAAGCGAGCTGGGTCGATACTAAAAGATGACGTCACCGACTGCCGGCTACTGATTGGTCAGACAGTGCCGTCGCGCAACTACCTAGCATGCTAGCCGTAGCTACCATTAGCTTACCCTCATACGTCTTTTCTTTGCAGCTGGATTGCTCTCGTCCTCGGCTTCATTCTGTTGTAAAGCTTCCAAAACTCTCCTGTGCTTCTCAAGGGGTATTTCTTCTTACCACCTGCAGCTTTCTTCTGCTTTCCTTTTTTACTCGGTTTGTGACAAAAAGCCACAGATTGTTGTGTCGCGCTCAAAATGACGTCACCGCAGTGCCGCTCAGCCGTTTACAGCGACACTGCAGTGTGTTGGGCAGGGACCTGGGCTAATGGAAAAGCAGCACAAGGCAAGTAGAGTAGAGCTGGGTAGAGTTGACTAGAGTAGAGTAGGGCTAATGGAAAAGGGCCATATGTTTGTAGGTTTAATGAAATTTGCTTTCCCATCTTCTAAACTTTTGATTTGAAAGAGAGAGAGAGAGATGATGCGCTTGTGACAGAAGCCAATGTTTTCACTTGGGGAGTGGCAGGTGCATCGGTATGACCCACAAAAAATGTAGGCGCACTCTAACATATTTGGACTCTGGAGCCTTGCAAATGTTTTATGCTCATTTGACTTCTACAATCCAGGCAGCAGCACAAACACAGACAAAACAACTGTTTCAGTTTTCCATCACTCCGTCCGTCCTTACGTTGGCCATCAGGACGACTTCTTTGCCACATCTGTTGCGGAGGACCTTGAGGACTTTTGGGATGATTATGACAACACCATCAATCGCGTCAATGTGACTTCCATCAAGAGGAACATCGTTTACAGCGGTCTGAAGGGTAGAGATGAAAAGTCAGATAAACCTTTGGAGGGCTGACAGAATTTAAAGATTTCAAAACAACACTGGTAATCAACTTCATATCCGTCTTTCAGTTTTATAACTCATTTTCCTGCTCATCTTTACTCTACTTAACCCCCTAACTTCTTAAATGTTGTCATAATGAGTCTGACATAAGCTGCAGTGGGACAGTTCTTTACAGTACATACAAACCCTGATTCAAGTGAAGTTGGGACGTTGTATAAAACATAGATAAAAACATTTTCTACCACTGTTCTTGTTAATTTCCTTCATGGTTCTATTTTGTAGATTTTATTGTGTATGCAAAAAAGTTAAGAAAACTTTCAATAAATATACCATGAACACAAAAAAACCTGCGTCCCGTGCACCCTGCCCACTGATTATCACTGTAGCAGAAGCAGGTGTGTGGTAGGAACGTCTGTGTGCGGGACAATAATAGGTGACGGACAAGTGTACTGTGAATGGAGCATTGATAAAGTGTACCTAAAAGGAAAGAGCGGCATATATCTCCTGTCTGGCTCTTCATATAAAGCCTGAGTGCGTGCAATTTTCGAATTATGTTGTCTTAAGCCAGGTCGAGTCTGGAGACATTTTCTCCCGAGCTGCAAATCGTCTCATTAGCGGCTCAAGTCGACTCGAGTCCTTATGACTTGAGTCCAATTGTCTGCGAAGTGGGGAACTTCGCTCCATCCTTGCTTGTGAATGACTGAGCCTATCAGGGATGTTCCCTTAATACCCAATCATGACTCTCACTTTTTTCCAGGTAACTTGTTCGCTAAACAAAGAAATGTAGAGGTTTGGTGGCAGAAAATGATTCGGCACTAATGAAAAAGGGGAAAGACTTTTGCCTAGGGCCTCATCCACAAAGATTACCTCTCACTTGCTCAATGGGCTAACTTTCATTCAGACCAGACTTCTGTCTCTTACGGACTACACAACAGAAAGACGTCAGATGATCCCACCTGGTTTTGGTCATTTTTGTGGAACTGAACCTCGTAGTCAGAGCCCAGCAGGGTGCCTTTTAAAGTGCCATCAGCCACGTGGTCAGGGAGGAGCAGCTCGTTGGGAATCACATGGTACTTAAACACATCTTGGGCCTGAATGCAGAGGAGAAAAAAAATCAGTCAAAGGGTCAATCGATCAATAAGAAGGTTCTTGTACTGTAATGAGAATCAGAATCAGAATCAGAATCTCTTTATTGTCCCGTGGAGGGAAATTAGTTTTGCAGCAGGACACACAAAGGACAAGGTAACATCAGAGTTAAAAAACATAAAAGTTAAAAAACAAAACACAAAACACTAAAAGTTTAGTCCAGAGCTCATACCAAAATGGAAAATTACTACCAAGTAATCTAAAAGTGCAATGTGCAGACGTGTAAATGAGCAATAAAAGTGCAGGAATAAGAGCAATCTAAGGGTTAACTGCCATTAAGTAAATGAATAGCACTGGGGATGAAGGAGACCTGAGGTCTTTTAGTCCTCCTTATTGGAGCCCTCAAACAGCGGCCTGAGGGCAAAAGCTCAAACTCGTTCCCAAGTGGATGATTGGGACAATCCAGAATGGCAGTAGCCTTTCTCAAGACTTGTCTATTATAAATAGACATGACCCCGGCCTGCTGACAACCTGAGATTTTTCCAGCAGTTTTAACAAGACTGCCAAGACGATTCTTGTTAGTCAGGTTCAGGTTCCCAAACCAAGCAACAATACAAAAGGTTAAAACAGATTCAATAAAACCTCTGTAGAAGAGAGTCATCATTTCAGTAGAAACCTGGAAGGTTCTCATTTTCCTCAGGAAGAACAATCTTTGTTGAACCTTCTTGGAGGTTGTGTCAACATGGGGGTCTTGCTCTACAAGAGGGTGAAAAATGATCAGTAAAGTGGCTTTTTTCTCTGTGTCCATGTAAAACAATTCTATCAAGAGGATAAACAGTCGACAAAAAGGAAAACTTGACATATTCAAGCAACATAATGTCTTTTGAGGAACTGAGGGTTAGATATAATCTTAATAAAAATCAATTATTTAAATGTCTGCAGCTTAGAAATTTGATCAGATCAAATCAAAACAATATCTTTACAGCAGTGGAATAAAACAGATACACCAGGTACATGCGCAAACTGTATGGTAAGCCCTATTTCATTATTTAAGGCAATGCAGGGAAATTAGAGTGCTTTGTGAAGAGGTGAACAAAATGAATTGAATCCTTAATTGTTTCTGTTTGTTCTCAGTACATCCAGAAAAACTCAACTTCAGAAAAAGTGAGGGAATACTCATAGACCTTGGTTTGCTCATTGCCAAGAAATATACTGCACAACAACGTAATCAGAAGCTGTAAGGTTTTTCTTTTGCTTTTTTCAAAGCACTCCATCCGTTTCAGATGTTTTCATTGTCGTGTATACTGGCCCTGTGATGTGACAATGGTTAATACAGATGTTAAACAGCCTTCCATTAGAAAGAATAACATATCTATTTAAAAAGGAAAAAAACTAAAGTGTAAAGATCTGTAGGTCTTTCATTGATTATGTCCAAAAGTTAAACCTAACAAAGACGAAGGATGACTACCGACCATGTATCTGTAGAATTTGATGCTTTGCTTCAATATGCACAATGTACCAGTGGCAGATTGCCTACTATTTTTTTTTTTCTGGTGGCAAAGCATTACCCGCCAACCTTCCCAAAATCACCACAGCTCAAGGGGCAGAAATCGAAATTGTGATCTCATACAAGTATTTGGGTATCACCATTGATAATAACCCGTCATTTAAGGAGCACATTGACAGTCTCGTGTCTAAGTATAAACTTAAAATGGGATTCTTCTTTAGAAATAAGTCCTGTTTTTCACGTCAGGTCAGAGACTGTTTAATCTCTACAGCCTTCTTACTGTTGTTGGACTATGGTGATTTGCTATTTATGAATGCTCCTGAAAAATACTTGAAAAAACTGGATTCTGTGTATCACTGTGCTCTACGTTTTATTACTGGCTGTGGATATGGTGTCCATCACTGTCTGCTGTATGCTGCTGCAAACCGTCCCTCCCTGTCTGTCCGTAGACACTCTCACCAGCTACTCTTCATCTACAAATCTGTTCTTGGGCTGCTTCGGTCTTATTTGACCACATATTTGATCAGGTCTAGTGACTGCCGTGGACCGCGCTCCCAGGATTTTATTAAAATGTTTGTTCCTAGAGTCAGAACAGAGCTGGGTAAGACAGCCTTCAAATATGCCGCCCGCTCTACATGGAATAGTCTCTTGATGGATTTGAGACCAACAGAACTGGTCACTGTTGGAGAATTTAAGACTTTGTTAAGGGACCCGGAAAGAGCTAGCCTTGGACAATGTGGCTGTTTTAATTCTTGACTGCTTCTCATTTTGTTTTGAATTGGTGTTTCCAGAACGGTTTGGTTTCAATGTGCTGATGTCTGAATGTATTTGCTGTTTTTATTGTGTAACTGTCTGCTGCTGCCATGCCAGGTCCCTCTCGGGAAAGAGATTTCAAATCTCAATGAGGCTTTTATCTGGTTAAATAAAGGATATAAATAAATAAATTTGTTTTAAGTTAACGTAAAAGAAAAGCTACATTGTTGACATTGTTTCTGTGCCTTATCTGTAAAATTTAAAATGTATCATTAAAAAAAATGGCAACAAAAACATAAATGTCGATGTCAATGTCAATTTTTACCTCCGCCAAGGAGGTTATGTTTTTGGGAGAGTTTGTCCGTCCGTGAACAAAATAGCTCAAACAGTAATGGATGGATTTGGATGAAATTTTCAGGAAATGTTCAGCTTGGGAAAAGGAAGAACTGATTCGATTTTGGTGTTCAGTGTTTGGCAACCAAACCGTCTCTCTGCAGGCGGAGTCCCCCCGACATGCAGTCTTTTTTCAAGCGGCTGCTAACACCGCGGCCCGAGACGTAGTGGTGATTCAGCGAACGTCAGAGCAGGGGCCACCTAAAAGTGTCTCACAACACTCCCTTCCCTAAAAACAATTAGGTAGAAATGCTTTCCCAAGCGCCAACCGCTTCTAGGTCCTAACGCCACGGTTAAAACCGCTTGCTGTCTGCCGCCTGTCCCTCGCTGAAATGACTGGAGGCGGCACCTTGCCACGCGGCAGCGTGAAGGGGAGTATAAAGACACACACACTCACACTCAGGCGGCGGAGGTAGGAGCGACCATTATGTTAAAAAAATATATATATTTAAACAAACATTAATGGATGACCAGAAGCTTACCAAACGATCTCCCCAAGCAAAAATTTCAGCATGTTTTTAAGCCAACTGCTCTTACTATGAAGAGAAGCACAGCTAGCAGTGTAGGAAACTTTCAGCATGTAGTTTCTCCTTATTGTCAGTCACTTGCTCTAACTTTATTAAGCATGATTTATCTTCTCTCCACCTGTTGAGCTTACATGGTCACATGAAATGTTACATTCTTCCTGTTTTTTTAATACTTTTTATACTTTATGCAGTGTATTTTAAATTTTTTTGAGAATCTTGTAGTTGTATGAAAAAGTGCTCCGTTGCCAAAAAAGTGAACAAAAATCAGTGTTCAATATTTATTCAGATGTAAATGCTCTGTAACTATGATATTATGGAGCATTTTTGGCAGACCACGCTCCCTCCAGCACCAGTCCCCCCCCCCCCCCCCCCCAAGGCAATGAACCTAGGGGAATCTCTGGGTGTTGATACGGATCAGCGTCTGGCCGCTATGGCGAAAAATGTGATTTCTGTGAAGAACTACTGAACTAAAATAGATATCATTATGAATCCAGTTGCTAATGGTATGTTTTCATGGCCAAGGAATCTAAATATTTAGATGAAATAAAGGTAGGAGTACTATTTATGGTCAAAATGACAATATGGCTGAGGACTGTGGCGCTGGCGGAGGTCTGCGCTCTCCGAGTGCTTTCTAGTATTTATATAAAACGTTTTATAGGACGAGCCAGACAAAGTGCTTTACATGAGAAAAATATAATAGTAGGTAAATCTACAAGTAAGACAACATTAAAAGAGAAACCTACAATAACAACAGTAAAAGAAAAGCGTACACAAGCAAAAGCAAGTGACTAACTCAACCAAAAACTAGGGTAAACAGGTAGGTTTTAGGGTGCGTTTTGAGGGAGGTGAGGCTGGTTGCAGAACGCACAGACTGAGGCAGGGCATTCCACAGTGTGGGAGCAGCAACTGCGAATGCCCGACCCCCTCTGCTTTTAAGCTGGGTTCTCGGCACATCTAAGACCATCCGGTCAGCAGACCTCAAGGATCTGGCGGGTCGGTGCGCCTTGACAAGGTCAGATAAATATTCTGGGGCCAGCCCGTCCAAAGACTTAAAAGTAAATAAAAGAATCTTAAAATCAATCCTGAACTTGACCTGGAGCCAGTGAAGTGAGGAGAGCACCGGTGATATAAATCTCTAAACGAAAGTCTTAAAGATCCCAGTAAAGGGATTTTTGATCAAACTCACCGACAGGCCCGACCTACCAGAGTGGAGGAGTTGGTCTTGAGGAGGTGCTGTTTGATGGCCTCATCTGTCGGCAGCAGGATGGTGAAATCTGTATCTTTAATCTCCTCGGACAGATTGTACATCTGAGAGAGAAAATGAAGACTTTAATGAGTTCTGGAAAACTAATGGTGTTTCTAACTCAGACAAACAGGTGTGCAGGTACCGCACCTCAGCGTACTGTCTGAACAGAGAGAAGTTGGACGTGGTGTTCAGGAACTCCATCAGGGCGAGGGGATCTGGAGGGAGGTCTGAGACGGGTGGAGCAAGACTCTAAACAAACCCAAACAAAGCACCAGATCAGTACGTCTGTCAGTCAAGCCTCTTCATGAACCAAAAAGACCATCATTCATCAAGTTTTTTTTTTCATTATTGTAAAAACAAACAATACAGACAGAGACTAAGACATAAAGCATGATAGGCTGCATAACATACAAGCAGAGTGGTTTTGCCATTTGGTAACAAAACAGACAAAAAATAAAGAAATAAAAAAATTAAAAAGGAGGGAGCTATTTTCTGTGAAGTGTGCCGGTTTGGTGTGTATGTGTGTTCCATTCTTTATCACATTAATCAAGTTGTTAGCATCCTGTGCTCACTAGACAGCAAACCAAACTCTCCATTTTGTGGATCAATTTTACGTAATATAGGGAGAAAAAAACCCTTAAAGTAAAATCAATGGTTTGTGTTGTAAAGGTTATAATACAATCTAGCATGTCTTTTAGGAGTTTCTCAGTTGAACTGACAGCTCATTTGAGAGGCGATATTTCACCTTCACTTAAAGGTACAGTGTGTAGTTTTTAGTGACATCTAAAGGTGAGGTTTGTGTAGCTTCCAGCTACCAGGCTATCAAGTATCTCTGTTGATTCACCACATTTGAAAGTTCAGAGAGCATTTTAGGCGAGAAAGTCACCATGTAGAATACCAAAATGTGGTCATTTGAGCCATAAAACGCACGGATACAAATTTCATTTCGGTATTTCGGACATTCTGTTATGCGCGCCATTATGCTATTGAAGAAACTTCCGGTCGGCTCCAAAACAAGAGCCTAATTTACAAAAGCGTTAAAGAACTAATAGGAGATAATGAAGAATGCTTTTATTTTGAAAATGGGAAGTTTGCTAGTGGCTGATTTTTAGCTGAATGCTGTCTCAAGACGATTTAACATTTATGATATTACAATGATTATGATCTTGTTACGACCTGAGGCTGTTTTTTATGTGAGTCCGTTTTTCCAGTATTTTGTCTGATGACTTTCATTTTGAAGCCTGAGGCCGTATTATCTGAAGGAGGTTTTATTGAGGGGGGTTTTTCTGATGCCATTTGGTCTGAGAAATGACACAGAGGTTTTCCTGAGGCCGAGGATGTCCTAAAAAGTACACCTTACCAATGTGTACATATGCTACTAAATAACAAATTAGGAGCAAACAATAAAATTAAGGAGTACGGTGAAAATCTTTATCTTTGTCTCATCAACAGCGCTATATAGCTTAGTTATCAGCCTATGTTTTCTGTCCACATAAAATTGCTTGTGGCCGTGAAATAAGCCTCTCATAGCAGATACATTCTCTGCGTCTTCCTCCGACTTCTCCCAAAAGTAAACAAATAAATTTGGCTCCATATAAGAGTACAATTCGACACTTAGTCTTACCTGTCCAGCAAAAAACAGGCAACTTCTGCGTCTGTCTGCAAACTTATCCTTCAGGGACTTCCATCTGGGAAAGGCAGCGCCGATGTTGACCCTGTTTTTTTGTCGTAGCCTTTCCCGATTGCGTCTGGCTTCATCCTGTTTTCGTTCCTTTGACAAAGATTCACGCTCCACTGATGGCAAATTGTACGTGTGGTCCTCCATGTTTGTTTGTATTAGCACAGCTGCTTGGTAGTCACTCTCTTCTTCTTCGTCTATTTCACAACTGTGCATTTCCGGTAGGCGTCAACAAAAAAAAAGCAGCAGCGTTTCGTTTGTCCATTCTGGGTTACGGTAGAAAAGATGGCGACGCAAGATGAAGGCCCCCATAAGAGAGGACCCGCTCCTATTAAGATATAAATGACTTATTCTAAGGTAACGAAAACAAAACATTAATTATTTAAGGCTGATTAGAAACTAATTTAAATATAATTTTAAATAATCTATTTCATTTTTACCAAGTCTGTTATTTTATTTTTTTTTATTTTAGCATTTAATAATACACACTGTTCCTTTAAAATATAACCACATAAGTCTAGGAGACATGAGTGACGACTAGCTGACGTTTAAGGTTTATGAGGCCTCGAATGCTCGGAATGCCCTTATAACAGGAACACAGCTTCTGGTACAGGCTCTGGTTATTTCACACATCAACTGCTCCAACTCTTTACAAGCAGCCCCCCCTATGGGCCCATTTAAACCTCTATAGATGATCCAGAATGCAGCAGCACGCCTGGTCTTTAACCAGCAAAGATCAGCTCATGTCACTCTGCTGTTAATCTCTCGTCATTGACTTCTATCTGTGACCTGGCACACCAGATGAACTGTAGGGGCATAATGTCCATCAATTTGAATTTATACGTCGATTGGTTAAGCAACGGTCAAATCAAATTGATGGAAACTCAAAACACTGATTAACATCATTATCTTTTCTATAAACTTTATTTTGAAATTCTGACCAGATATCTGTTTGCTTTGGAACATGTAGCAAGACGCTCTAAGCACCACAGAGGTAAATGGTAGCTTGAGATATCAGCCAATCAGAAAATAGTTCTGCTGTATCCGGGTAAGATACGATCGCTCTGACAACAGAGGATGCATGCTGCATGCACAACAGGAGAGCATTATCACACGAGTGCAGTGAGTTATCTCATCATTTGTTTATGTAGCACTCTAATTAAAGAAATTACATATAGTTAGAAAGTAAAACAGCGAGAGCTTAGTGTCACTCCTCCTTCACACCGACCATTTAACAGTAAAACAAAGTCTGATCACACTGACATACAAACTGTGGTCACAAGGATTCAAGGTAAAACAAAATCATCAGTGTTGAGTTAGTTAAGTTAATAGCTCTACTAACAACATGAAAAATGTTTTGATTTAATTAAAATCAAAATTGCACATAATTAGTCTAACAGAGCATGGTCAAATGTTGAAGGTCAATGATAATACAAATCAAATAATGTAATATCATTTGTGTTATTATTTTGCATCAGTTCTTAATATAATATACTAACATAACAGAACATAACAAACAGAACCATAAGGTAATTGTGGGGGCAAAAAAACACCCAACTACTAATTAACCAAATTTTAATTTTAAAACATGATTAGATCATACAGATGGTTATAATCCTCTATAAACTATCATACCCAAAGGTCAGCACATCGTTTTACATTTCAGGAATAAAACTGTGAAATTGCTTTACATTTCTTTCTTGCTTCAGGTGAAATGTTGCTGATCGTGTTCAGTGAGAACATAATATCTTCTTAAGTCGACCGAAGGCCCTGAATCGAATCGAATCAAAATCAAATTGTGCAGACTTTGTGATATTGGCAAATATTGAATTGTTGTCCAAAGAATCGATTTCGTATTGTATCCTCACGTTAGGGGTGATTTACACCCCTAATGGCCTGTTCAATATTTCTCACTCGTCCATCTTGGAAAAGAGCCCATTGAAAAAGTTTGGGGAGGGCTGAACCTTTCAGAAGTATATCCAGCAGGTGATTAGACGATTATTCCATCGTTCAACTTTTATTATGGGCCAATCAGAAAATGCAGGTGGAAGCTACTCCGCTACTTTGTAATATAATTCCTTTCAAAAACAGGTCAGAATTGGAGCAAAAAAATCCTTGCTACAGAGAAGTTTGTCATGTTTATATTTGTTTTTCATTGAATAAAGACATGTGGTCCTGATCGGATAAGAGCTACTGAAAGTGTTAGCATCTATGCAAATCCCTGTAGAAACAGTGCTCCCTGCTGTTGTCTTCCTGCTCTAAAGGACTCTGATTGGTTGTAGATTGGAGCTTGGCGAGATGGATCGGCCAGATTATAGACAGCGAATCAGGCTGCTCCAGCTGTTGTGTAGGTTATTCCATTTTATTCCAAAACTCTGGACACTGGTTTCAAAAGTTTTCAGATTTGGGCATTCTGTATAGAGTTCCCATGTAAACTATTTCACTAATTTAGGCCCCTTGATCGTGATGTTTCTACAGCTTTGAGGCGCTGAGGCTTACTTTGTCTATGAAGTGCAGGTAACCGTTGATTGCAGGCAGGTCGGGGGTGGTGATTGCGGCATCTCCAATGTGGATAACCTAAAACAAAGAGACAACATTAATGCTTTCAACAAAAGACTCAAATGCTGAAATCAAAACAGCAGGGCTCAACTTCGCTTTGTAGCTAATGTATGTATTTAATCAAATGACTTTCTCTCTTTCATTTCCTATTACTTTTATTATTTTTATCATTTCAAAAGCCTCCTATGGACACCAGAGCATGTGCTGAAGCTAATTATGTGTCAATTAATTTGGCATTGATTGCCTTAATTGTGGGGGATTGGTGATCGGCCAATCTTTACATGAGAAACAGATCTTATCGACCAATCTTATCTACATCCTAAAAGGTCTGAAAGTCAGCCACTGTAGCTTTTTCCTCTGCCAGACTGACAGGCCCACAATATTTTTACATTTAAAGCCACAAAGATGCTGCATTTGGACATTTCTTTTTGAACTACAAGGAACTCAGGACATTTATTAGTGGTTTAAGTTGTGTTGTTAGTTTGCACTGTAGATTATTTTAAATACTCTCGTAAACCTTGGTGATTTCCTTTATTTGTCAAAGCAAAATACTGCTGTGCACTTTATTTTTGGTAAGAGGCTCAACACAGGCCTGCAGTGTAAACTGTTGTGCAAGTATTTTTTATTTTTTTGTTTATTTGGAAAATGAAAAACTAAAGGAACTGATATAATTTAGTTTATTTGAGAGAACTACCTCATGTGCAGTTAAAACAAGGAATTGTTGTAACAAGTGTTGTTTAATGTTTTGAAGGTGTATGCTGTCAGTTATTAAAAAAAAATCTGTATCGGTGAAATTCGGTATTGGCAGGTCAGGCTTTTAGAGATCATGATCAGCCAGAAAATTGTGATCAGTGCACCCCTCACTGAAACACTCATCAACACATCCGGTTTTTCCAAAGTATTTGTGATGTCCACATCAAATAAACAGTAAGTACAGGGCGTCCATAATGTCTATTTATGATTTTAAAAATGTATTACAATGGCAGTTGATGAGATATCTTAACCAGATTTGTTTTATTTTAATCAGTGTTTATTAAAGTTTTTATTCACATTAAAATTTTGTGTTAAAATTTAAGAGACTATATAGACACTCTGTATAGATGACAAAGAGGCAACAGTAAAATATCAATCTTAATTTAATCTAAACATAAAGCAAGATGAAAGGGAAATTCCAAAGGGTTTTATGGCCCTTTTCCATTAGCCCTACTCTACTCTACTCGACTCTACCCGGCTCTACTCTACTAGTTTTGTGCTGCTTTTCCATTAGCCCCAGTCACCTGCCTAACGGGGTGCAGTGTCGCTGTAAACAGAGAGCGGCACTGCGGTGACGTCATTTTGAGCGCGACACAACAATCTGTGGCTTTTTGTCACAAACCGAGTAAAAAAGGAAAGAAGAAGAAGGCTGCAAGTGGTAAGAAGAAATACCCCTTGAGAAGCACAGGAGAGTTTTGGAAGCTATACAACAGAATGAAGCCAAGGACGAGAGCAATCCAGCTGCAAAGAAAAGACGTATGAGGGTAAGCTAATGGTAGCTACCGCTAGCATGCTAGGTCATGAATCATCGATGACGACATTGTCTGACCAATCAGTAGCCGGCAGTCTGTGACGTCATCTTTCAGTATCCACTCAGCTCACTTGGAACCAGAGTGGAGTAGGTACTAAAACTAGCTTGTTTTAGGAGGTACCAGGCTAGTGGAAACACGCTGCAAATAGAGTAGAGCCGAGTAGAGTGGGGCCAAGGCGTGCTAGTGGAAAAAGGCCATTAGTGAAGCTGGATCTGGCCAGTCTAGCCCTCTTTCTTACCCCGCTTCTGTTGCTAACCTCCCACTGTGTAGGAGGGTGCAGGGTGGGAAGTTTACTGCCCACCAGGCTGTCCAGATCCCCCACAGAGTAGATTCCTTTAAGGATATGAGCTCTGAAATCATGAAAAAAAGAGAAGTACGGTTACAAGTCTTTCATCCACACACAAACTCTGCACTGGCCTGATTCACAGTAACCTGACATGCCAGATGGACAGTTCCACATTGGAAATATTTCACTAATCCATCTGGGGAGGAAACCTGTGAAAATGTTTTCAGGGGCAGAACCTTCAAAAACAACAGCTGCTTGTGATTGGACGATTGTTTGGCTCATCACACTCATCACAGACCAATCCATAATAAGCAGCACTGCTATGACGTAGCATACATAGCAGTGAAACGTAGTAAGTGGGGTTGTATGAGCTCCATATGACCACTTAGTACATTAGATACAGTAAACATATAAACATTTCGGAAATATAAAGTTTATCTGGACCTAGCTAACTCGTGTCATGTATCCCTCCGCTAACCCCCCCCCCCTCCATTTTAAGTGCATAAAATGTTTGTGCAATTAAAAATAGTCATATGTAGCGTACTCCTAAACTGTGGTATTATTTTTTGATTTGTGTTCTTGTAGGTGGAGGAAATAGCCTTTGAATTTTGTACGGTACTCTCCCGTCTTTTTCTTCGTCTCCGATGGTTACAGACTGTGGCTTACTGAGGGAGAGGAGAGAACTTTCTGCTGTATCTAATGTACTTAGTGGCCACATGGAGCTCATACAACCCCACTTCAAAAAAACTGAACTGTCCCTTTAATGGCCATAAGCCATAGCAGCTAACTGTTTTTTTCTATCTGAGTATAATTTATTGCAAATGCTATTTTATCATGTGAAATAAATAAAGAAGCCAAAGCTTAGTGTCTGCACTCTTGTGAAAATGACCTTTCAGAGGGTTTGTGTGTGTGTTTGTGAAGTAACTGACCGCAGGAAGTAAGGCAGACGGTGTCGGTTCAACCAGAAGTTGTCCTGATATGCAGACATGTTTCTAAGAGCTCTGTTGGATGGAACCAGAAGTGTGATGTTTCCACTCAGGTCCTCATTGCTGTGACGGTACTTCTGTTTGACAAACACACAGAAACAGTCCTGAGTTTAAATCATCAGTGCAGGATGTAAAATTTTTCTTCGAGTTACTTCTTAACCTATTGGGTAAACAGGGATGTTTGTCTATTAAGGTCTTTTTTTGCTCAATTTTTGGCCATAATTTTGGTTGCGTTAAGTTCAAATGGAAAGATTTTTAGAAGGATTTTTTTTTAATTACAAATCTTAAATTCAATTTTTTTAAATTAAACTTACCACCCTTTGAGGGAGCAGACTGAAAGATTTGAGCAAAAAAGGGGCAACATTTTGAATCTGTCATTTGTTGATTTATTTTAGAAGGGTGATATGTTAAGAATGTGACACTGCACAAAAATAACAATGCATCCAAATCAATTTTATAACTAATCTTGTGTATATGTATGCCTGATCTTTAAAAAAAAACAGTTCTCCAACATTTGTTAAATCATTTATTTATGTTGTGTATTTTTCAAAATAACTGTAGTGATGTCTTGTAATCAAATTCGCAATTAAAAGGTAAAATTTAAAAAATAAAAAATAATAATACTTGGTATTTCAGATTAGGACTGAAGTTGATTTAAAGAACCGAGCAAAAAAATCTGAATCTGTCATGTTTTATTGGAGTTTTGGGGAGCACATTTACATCCTTTCTCCTGTGGTACAAAACATTAATTTTACCTTTGTCTCTGTTCAAGATTTATTTTGATTGGTTTTATTTTTACATTTCAGCTGTAAAGACCAGTCCAGCCAATCGGTTCATTTGTTCAGTGTTTGCTTTCGTGGCTTTTGGCTTTATCTTACTGTTTTTTCAATTTGTAGAAATTAGACCTAACAACCTGATAATAACATATCATGATGAAAGATTTGTAATTATTTTTTTGGGTTATAAACTAAAGTGGTTAGTGATTAACAGCAGTGGTGTAGTGGTTCCTTGAGAAGTGGGTATACTCTAAATTTTCGCCTTTTTTTAAGGAGTACAGAAAAAAAGACGG
The DNA here is from genome assembly GCA_036419115.1 of Scarus forsteni. NCBI lineage: Eukaryota > Metazoa > Chordata > Actinopteri > Labriformes > Labridae > Scarus > Scarus forsteni. The sequence goes on along the minus strand of JAZDUH010000103.1, from coordinate 3,186,603 downwards.
TTTTAGAACCAGTGACATGTAAGACTACTCTATTTACCCAAAAATCTGTCATTTCTACTTGCTCACTATTATAAAATTATCATGACTTAATTAGGAGCAGTTTGTAGTTACTACTGGTCACACAAGCAGAATGGATGAATGTAAAATGTATTTATCATGAGGCAAACATGGTGTTTTGGTTATTTTTTGAACATTTATTTAAATAAAATACTTTAAATAGGAAGTTGACAATGCATTCTTGTTCATATTTAACCAATTTAATCAGTGAAGGCAGCGAGTACCAGCCAGTTAGAGGCAGAGGAGGGTGGGTCATGGCTTCACCATCCTTGAGGGAAAAAAGGGCAATCTGGCAGTTAGATATTACTGAATGGTGCACATCGGAGGGGTTTAGAAGTGGGTATACTCAATGCTGACATAAAAATAAGTGGGCATACTCCGTATACCGGCGTATACCCTCGACTACACCACTGATTAACAGGGAGCTCAGCAGAAGGACAAAAAACCACTTCCACAAAAGTTTCACAGAGCAGGACACACCTGAAACAGCCGGTTGAAGGCGTACATCATGAAGTTCGTGTCCAGCTCCTACAAACACAAGAAAACAGCATGAGTGATCTCGAAATATCATACTAAGGTCAGACTTTGTCTTTACTCAGAGGTGTTAAAGGTCTACAGGAACATTAACTTGTTTATTTTTCCAGAAAAATCACAGCTGCCAATCATAACATCAGTATTAAGGAGGTATTTCTGTATTTTTGGCGTTGTGTTTTGGCAGGCAGTAATCAGTGAAGAGATTCCAGCTGAACCTTTAACCCTTACACTCCCAGGAATATTTCATGCGTAAAAAAAAAAAAAAATCTGTCAGTGTTTTAGGATGCAGGAAAAACTGCAAAAAACAACAAAATAACTGAGATTTTCTCTGTGCAGGATTTGAAGAAGCTAAAAGTTATTATTACCATCATCCATCATCCATCCCACACTAAGAAAAGTCACATCACCGTTGTAGCTAAACTACAAATTATGAAGGAAGGCAAGTCCAAGTTCAGGTAGATATTCTCCATAAAATGACGGCGCACTCTTAATGAGGGAAAATAACATTAACAAACAAACAATGGCAAATACAAAGGATTGATATAAATACTTTTTAACTCAAACACAATTTAAAATTCATGATTTAATGAGCTTGAGCATTACTAAAGACATTTTAAGCTTCTTTTTAAAGCAATAACAGAATAAATGTTTACCAGTTTAACCCTTTACGGCCCAAGACCATAGATTATTGCCAGAAAATTCTAATTTTTTGGAGCTGAAATGTTTGTTTCACTTACTGCTAAAATCCATAAAAATCAAAATGTCCATAAAATTCAACATATAGATTTTTCGTATCTCATTCGATACATTTGGTGTTTTTGGCAATTGATAATCCATTTGAGGACATTTTTACCATTTATCTGATTGTATTCAGATATTTTTTTTTGTAACTTGTTGATCATATTGAGTAGATAGAGGTATTATAAAAGTATGTGTCAAATATGATACAATTGGCTTTATAGGGTTAAAGCACAAATACATTACCTTTATCAGTGTTTCAAAATAAAGTTTTTACTAACATTATATATTATCTCATTTTGCCCCGTAAAAGATATTTAGAGATACAACTACAGAAAAGTTCTTTGACTTGCTCCAGAGTGCAACCATTTTGGGCCCACATGCACCCTAAATTTTTGAGAGTGCACTTCACATTTTTTCTTGGGCGCACTGGTGGCCCCCCCCCAAAAAAAATGTTAGGTGCACTCTTACAAATTTAAGTTAAAAAAAGTAACTGCAGTAGCAGCAAAATCCACCGAAAAACGGACAAGACACAGCACCTGTTTCCTCTCTTTTCTGTCCCTGTGTTGTATCTTCACAGACTGCAGGCCCATCCAAACACATGCACACACACAACCCTCAAAATCATCCAATCAGCTGTTAGTATGCAAATGAGCCCAGACTGTGGTGTCAGGTTTCAGCACGGAGCGGTAACTCTGAAGAAGCAGCAAAGCTCTGAAAAAATTTGTCTCAGTGACTGTCAGATAGTTAATAATTACCAACAAAACAAGTAAAACAAAGTAACGTTAACTATGACATCAATATTTGTTCAGTTCTTTCTCCTGTTAAAGGGGGGTTCTCAGTCACACAGGCACAGAGCCGAGTGTCCACGCTCACTGCCTGCAACAGTCCGAGAACAAATGAAACCGGCTGAACATAAAGCTGTAAATAAAAAAAAACACAAAAAGAGAACATAATAAAGAAAAAGGTCATAAAAAATTCTGCCCAATATGATGTTTTTTTTTTATAAATTAGTGTGAGAATTGTTTTTTATTATTTACCTTAGCTTCACTTTTGTAAATATGGACTATAGTGTGTGAAGTCTTACTCTAGATTGAAATTTAATGGAAAATTTGACCATCCAGTTGAGTTAAATGTTATATTTTTGGTTGTTAAAATCTGAATATTTATTTCATTTGCAGTTCAGTATGGCATCTTAAACATAAGCTCTTTTTATTTTGAAATATCTTATTTAACTTGAGATATTTGAGTTTGAAATGTTAAATGTCAGTTCAGTAAAAAACTTTAAGCACAAGCACTCTTATTTGGAAATGTTTTATTGCTTAAAGTTTTAGTTTGAAATGATCAATTTCATTCAGTGAAGCACTCTGTTTTTCTTTTCTAAATGTATTTTTTTGGGCATTTTTTCCTCTAATGATAGGAGAGAGACAGTGGATAGTCCCGTGAAAGGGGGAGAGAGAGCAGGGGAAGACACTCTGCAAACTGGTCACAGGCGGGACTCGAACCTGGACCGGCAGAAGCATGTACATGGGGTGCCTGGTTGCTAACCACTCCGCCAAACTAGCACCCCGCACTCTGTTTTTCTTTTAATATATAATATTAAGTATTTCCTTGCATGTTATTCTTGTTTAAAAAGTGTTTACATTATGTAAAAGTTATGGACAGTGATAAAATGGTGACCTTATGCTATTAAAGGTAACACAATAAAAAATTTAGGTGCACCTAGTGGTGTACGATATGACGATATTACATCGTTAAGGATTATAACCTGGGGATGATCTCATAAAGCTGAAAGATCGTCAGATCGTCTGTGTGGGCGCAGAGACTTTGACGCTCACCAGACAAACCAATCGTAGCACATTACGCCCAGTGCATGGTGGGATCTCCTGTTTGGTTATGTAGCGTGAAGCCATGGCAGAAAGAAAAAAGAAGATAAAAGCTTGAAGATGTCTGAATAAAAATCTGTTCTAAAGCAGCTGTATTATTCACTCAGATTATAGACATTGCAGTTAGATAACATTTGTTCTAAACTGTTGCACTTTAAGAGATAACCAGTTACTTAAGCTTGCATTTATATTTGACCCTTTTCAATAAGCTATTTGGTGTGTTTGGTTTTATGTTACAAAAGTGCACTTTATTGTTGTTCATTACCTTTTATGTTTACATTTATTGCACATTTTTACAAAAGCTGCACTATCTAAATTCAAACCTGTTCAGAAAGTTTCTTTGGCTTAAATTGTCTTTTTTTTTCTTTTAGGGTTTTACGTGTTTTATATGTTAAACATAGGGGAAAAAGTGGTCAAACATGCAAATTAGTCTAGATAAATCAACGTAAAAAGAATTGTGATAAGATCATGATCGTGATTTTATTTTTAAAAATCGTGATATGATATTTTTGCCCTAGGTGTGCCTAATTTTTGTGCTGCTGCACCTTAAAAAAATTTTTAGTTGCACCGTTACAACCAATGCAGAAAGTTACTCTGGAGCCCTGTCATCTATCCTGATTTTTGCATTATATAGTACTCATGAGGAATCATAGTTCTTATCATGTTTCTTCTTTTTTCCATTTTTCTAAATGGTTGGTGGGCCGCATTAAGTGAGGTGAAGGACCACATGTGGCCCCCGGGCTGCCAGTTGCCCACCCCTGTTGTAAAGGGTGGGGAGCACTTTGCTGAACACCTTTGTTATCATATCAGTCAAACTTTCTTTACTCACATCCGCGATGTATCCGTAGCAGATTACTCCGTCTCCAACGTAGCCATCGGGACAGGTACAGTTGCGCGTCCCGTTTTCCAGCCTCTGACATTTTGCCTGTTAGGTCCCAGCAGAGAGGGATTATGGGATATGGGAACGTTACTTACAGACAGTAATTTTATAACTGAAAATCACATAAAAATATTCATGGACTAAAGAGATTAAGCAAAGGAAAACATTAATTTCATTTTTTTCAATTATTTCAAATATGAAGTTAAAATAAAACTACTGTCTAAGACGGAAGAAAAATAAAACAAAAGAAAACAAGACAAAATCTAAGCATCACATACGAAAAGGAATGGGAGCAGGTTAAAAAAATGTAATATTTCCACCACTTTCTAAACCATTATTTACAAATCTCATAAACAACTGCGTTCATGCAAACTAATTTCTTGCTTGAATATTGCTAACACATTATCTCCACCAACAACAGTATGTATAACTTCACATTCGTATATTACATATATTTTTAAATTTAATATACAGTATTTACTACAAGAGAGATGTACAGAATTCTGGTACCATCATTATCTTACAGCAATAACCACTTAATTCTCTTGAAGGTTAAAAATCGAGGCAACTGGACTGTGTGAAGTTTTTGGAAGACGTTTCGCTTCTCATCTAAGAAGCTTCTACAGTTCCAATGAGAATGAGAATAAAAAAAAAAAATAATAATAATAGCTTTATTTGTATAGCACTTCTAAAAACAGAAATTTACAAAGTGCTTTAAAAGACAAAACAAAGGAAGAAAAAGGCAGAATAAAATCAACAATCAGGTCAACAGAGACCACAAGAGTAAGAGGAAAAGGCACAGAGGGTCATGTTAACTAACAACAAAATAAAATAAAATAGAATAAACTGGCAGGATTGAAAGAGCTGGAATAATGCATAATGACAGGAGATGACAGGACAGTAAATAGATAATAGATTTACAGATACATAGATAAATTTAAGACTGTTGAAGGTTGATGACATCACATCAGGAAGATAGAAAAGAAGAGGAGATAGGGGACAGTAAAAGAGAAATAATAATAATAAATAAATAAACACATAAAATAAAATGGAATAAAAATAATGGTAATAAAAACAGAGTACATCAAAACAAGAAAAGAGTATAAACAGGACTAAAATGATGAGAAACCCTGAGGAGGATTAGAGCAGTAGAACTTAAAATAGTAAAACAAGTAAAATAGGATCATGTAAAAGCAAATCTAAAAAAGTGGGTTTTTAGACTAGATTTAAAAAAGAAGTGAAACATCTTCCCAAAACTCAACACAGTTCAGCTGCCTCGATTTCAAATCTTCAATTAAACAATGATGTGGATGAATGAGAATCTACACAGACGTAACCACTTAATTCTCTTCACTGAAGTATCCTGTAAATATATTCTTCTTGTAATTATTTATTTTAAATTTGTTTTCACTTGGGCATTTCTTCATTTCCTCTCTACGACTTGAAGGTGCTATGAGGAGAATCTATTTCCGGCGACATAAAGACTTTGCTACCCATGAGCATGCACGGCGACTGTCGTAAAGACGTGACCCAAGCCAAAGCGTGTGTTTGTTGTGATGCTAATGAATGCAGCTCGGACCTTCCTCAGAACTCTGCATTGCTTTACAACTTCTTTTTTCAACAACTAACGACGAGGTAATGTATCTCTTTCTAGTTACGTAGTGGTAGTTTTTGATGTGTGACAACAAGCAATTTTTGGAAAACTTATTATAGTAGTTTTGTAGCTAGCTATATATGGCTACTCACAGCCCGATGCTCTAAGACGTGTCAGAATAATATAAATTTGCTCTAGTTTTAATTGTCTTGTTTCTGAAGTTGAGTATCCAGGCCAGTCCAGCCCTATCCAGTTTTACGCCTTCCTCCGGGAGTGGCGTGTCCCATGATATTTTTCTTTTCTGTCATATTCATATCATTCACTTTTTATGCATGTTTGTAAAAGATTTAAACTGTACTGGGCACAGTGCATAACAGAGAAAGGCATGATTTTGAACTTGTTTAAACATAAGCACTGTGATCCAATAATTTATGCATGAAAAGGTTAAAGGTGCAGTGTGTAGAAACTGGCATTTTAGCAACATCTAGTGTTCAGATTTTGGAATTAGCCGGTCCTTTTCTAAAACATCACATCACAAAGCGACGAGAGCCGGTGAAGACCAAAAAGGATCGTGAACAGGGCATCATGTACAACAGTTACCAGATGAGGGTTTTTTATTCATATTTGTAACTATTATTTTGATCATAAGTCAGTTAAGATGATGATTATAGTTTGTAAACTTTTTTAGACATTTTCAAGGTTGCGCTTTGCTCTTTTCGTCCTCAAAACCCACCCGTAGACAACATGGCTGATCGTTATGTCAGCCTCTGCAGATGGGAGATCCACGGTGCATAGATATAAAAAAGTAGGGCTGTCACTTTAGTGCATTAATTAGATTAATTAATTACACAGCAAATTAATGCGTTATAAAAATTAATCGCAAGATTAATCAAATCACACAAACATTTTGATATTGGCCAGCTGGAGGACCCGTACATGGCAGTGGCACGTCACTTAACACATGCATCTCTAGTCAAACCAAACAAAGCCCAGGTGACAACAGGAATGGTATATTTAAGACTTAGGGCTCTAATTTCGTAGACCAGGCGCAAGCGCAGGCGCACCTGCCCTGCGCCGGCCTTCGCCGCGCGGACAGGGTGTGACCTGCGCACATTGCAAGTTTCCTGCAGTGCCAAGAGAGGCGCACTCAAGGCACAGAGGGGCGCAGAAGAGCGCGTCCACGCCCACGTCTCTGCCTCTCCGCGCAAATGTCAGAGTAGGAGGAGAATAGACATGAGTGGGATTAACACAGCCGATCGCTGTCTTCACCAGTCAAATGAGCGCCTCTCCTCGCCTTTAAATGCGCTGCGGCCGAGGCGCAGCGTCTGATTGGTTTGAATGATCCCCGCCACCGCGGAAACAGTGTGCTGGAAAGACCCAGCAGTGGAGATGGTCAGAGCCGCTGTCCCTTCAGCAGGAGAATGGACAGCGGGGCGCGTCACCGTGTGGGCCAGCTCCCGGGACAGATGTAATCTGTTCCTTTGTCATTAATAGGAGTAAAAAAAATAAGAGACAGTTACACACCCGCTGGCTTATCCATTCATAATACTTGTGATCCACCTGCACTCCTGGTTTGTCATCGCCAAATAGCAGAGCCTTTAGTGATATACTGTATACTCTCTCGGTGTCTCCTCCTCATCCTCCTTGCAATAATGTACTCTATCTTTTTAGATCACGTTAAAAATAAAGACTTAAATAGAGAAAAATATGGGAAATCACGGGTAAATCCTGAGTGACAGACTTTTATTTTCTCTCCTTTTTCTTCGTCTTTTTTCTCCCTTTTTTCTTTGAATTTAATGAAATGGGAGAAGCCAGATATATCCTCAGTATCAGATGTTAAGGCTGTTTATTGTTGACTTGTAAGATGTGCATCAAACTTCCAGCTGCCGTCAGGTTAAGTTTCCATTATGACAAACGGCTTTAATCCGACATCAGATGTGACGGGAAAATATAGATATAAATGTATATGCTGGTTCAGACAGTTACATTAAATAGTGATTGCTGTGATTGTTTATTGCATTAAAATGTGCCTGACACTCTGGAAACCTGCCTCTGAGGCGTGCGCACATGTGCGCTTGTCACCAAATTACAGCTGCGGAGGGTGCGCTCCGCCTTGCGCCGAGAATAGACCAGGTTAGAGCAGGCGAGCTTTCAGCGCACTTTCTGCACTGTTTTTGGCACGAAATTGTCACTGCGCCAACATGAATCTGCCGACACCTCCCCCTGGTGCGCCGTCAACTCCCCCTGGTGCACCGTCACACCCACCTCTGCGCAGAACAGAAACATTACGTCTATTATTCACCGTTTCTGTTTGGCGAAACGCTGCCAACTTCTACACACTACATCTTTAATAGCCCAGAGCATTAAAAAGGGCTAAAATCAAAATGAACCCAAATGTAGCAAAAACTTTCCCTCATAATTTAGGTTACACTGATTCTCAATGTCCCAAAATCTTATTTTCAAAGTTTATGGCATAAAAATAAGATACCTTATAGGTCTCATGTTCTGAAAAATTAATATTCTTTAATTGTAAAAAAGGGCTTGTGGAGCAGAACAACGAGACAACATTAACTTTTTACAGCAAATGTTCATTAGACGCTCTGATATTCCTTCCTGGGGTTTCTGATGTCATAGCTAAGCAGCTAAACCTTTATGTGTTTTTCTGGCAAAGGTGCCATGACGGCTTTTAAAATCTGCTTTGCAGCCTCCCCAGCCAATCAGGGCAGAGTTTATTATCATAGCTTCCTGTAACCCACCCCCTCAGAACAGAGTGTTTCCAAAGAGGAGGGAAAAGGAGCTGGAACACAGTCAAAAGATTTTTTTTTTTGTTATTTAACTTAAATCCTTCATGAATAGACACCCAGACATGATGTAAATGGTCAAACACATCAGGACATGTGACCTTTAATGGGTAATAAAGTATGACTCAAATATTTAATGAGTGTATGTGTGTGAGTGTGTGTGCACATGCCACTGTTTACCAGTTCATGACATCCTCCGTTCCTCCTCGAGCAGGGGTTGACGAGATCACAGGTGGTGCCATCTCCCATGTACCCTGATTTGCACAAACACTGACTCTGCAGAGAGAATCACAAACTCACTTCATTGGTCTTATAAAATAAATAATGTCTTTTCGAATGTTGTAGCCTGTGGACTGCTTCACAAATCCACTGCTTATATTTCAGGTCCATCGAGGAAACATCACACATCAGGAGATTAAACGGAGAAGAGGCTACCTTTACAGTATATTGGCTGAGAAGATGAACAGCATTTAAGGATATTTCCAAAGCATGATGTTTATCTTTCATTAACAGTATTATCTCCTGAGATAAATAGCCAGTTTGGCATTTCCATTTTACACTTCCATGTAAAAGGAGTGATTTGAGTTAAGATGATGATACACAGCGTCAGTGCTGCAAATTGTCTGCCCAAGCTAATATGCTAGCACTGAAATTTTCAATGTGCACAGACAATGTTAAAATAGAGCTCTTTAGAGTTTATTGTAATCCCCTGCATACTGCAGGACTAATTACAGTACAGGCAGAATGAAAGAGCTGCAGGTGGCTTACAATGATGCCTTCAGAATAGCTTTGAAATTGCCAAGGTGGACAAGTGTGAGTGAGTTGTTTGTTACCTGTAATGTCCCCACTTTTCATGCTGTTCTCAGAAATGTAATGTACCAATTTATGTGCTGATTAACTGCTTCAGAAAATGACATTTAAATGTCACTGACTCAACCCTCATTAAGTGATATAGTCATTTTATTTTATTCTATTACTAATATTTATACTTTTTTACTGTATTGATAAGGATTTTAAATCTGGAATAAAGTGTCTATAACAAGGAAGAGACGGGCAGCGCTCACCCACTGCTTATTAGCTTAGCTCAAACACTGGGAGTCAGTGGGTAGTGTTAGCCTGCTTCTGCCTACAGTCATCAGATAAAGTCTTTGGCAACTCTAAACGGTCCTGTGTGCATGCTGTTGCTCGTTTTTACCATGCTATTTTATATTATCTTCTACTATCACTGTATTATTTTCTAGTACTCCTAAACAGTTCTTTTGTTGATCAACTTACGCAGTGGTTTGTCTTAAAGATGGGATATTCCTGTATGAGTCAAGTCTTTTGACAAACAAAACAACAAAAAACAAAAGAAAGCTTCTGTAAGGAGTAGAGCAAGATAATATGATGATAGTAGAAGGCATGCATGTGTGTCATGCGGTTTTTTCCTATGTATTTTTTCTGAAAATTACATTAAGAACAATAATAATAATAACAATAATAATAATAATAATAAATTTTATTTAAGGACGCCTTTTATGACACTCAAGGTCACTTTACAAAAGATAAAAAATGCATTAAAATTGAAACATAAAACAGGTATAAAAATCAAACAAAACAATACAGTAGATGATGTAAATATCAGAGAGAGTAGAAGAGCTTGAACAAATGTGCTTTGAGTCTTGTTTTAAAGAGAGGTAAGGATTCAGTGTTGCAAAGGTCAGGGGGGAGAGAGTTCCATAACTGGGTGCTAATATTAAAGGTGCTATGAGGAGAATTTATTTCCGGCGATATAAAGACTCAGCTACCCATGAGCACGCGTGGCGACTGTCGTAAAGACGTGACCCAAGCCAAAGCGTGTGTTTGTTGTGATGCTAATGAATGCAGCTCTGACCTTCCTCAGAACTCTGCATTACTTTACAACTTCTTTTTTCAACAACTTACAGGATGCAAAGCCACGAGGTAATGTATCTCTTTCTAGTTACGGTGCGGTAGTTTTTGATGTGTGGCAACAAGCAATTTTTGGAAAACTTGGTATTGTAGTTTTGTAGCTGGCTATAGATCGCCACTTACAGCCTGGTGCTCTAAGACGTGTCTGAATAATATAAATTTGCTCTAGTTTTAATTGTCTTGTTCCTGAAGTTGAGTATCCAGGCCAGTCCAGCCCTGTACGACCTGACCATGAAGCTAAGGAATAGCATTTATAGATAACCTATTTTGATGCTATAAAACTCATCTTAAAGTGTGTATTTCCATCAGGCATATATCTAAAAGGGAGACTTTTTTGTAATTACTTAAAAACTTGTCATACCATCTTTAAGTGATAATTATATTTTAATATAATTAAAATATAAAAATAGATAATGTGATGTAACGCAGTAAAAAAATAAATGAGTAGCAACAACCACACAGAACTCTTGAAAGTTGCTGAAGTGTTTATCTGATGCCTGTAGGCAGACAGGCTAACACTACCCATTGACTCCCAGCGTTTGAGCTAAGCTAATTAGCAGTTAGTGAGCTTTGCCCATCTCTTCCTAGTTACCATACATATACATGAACTCGAGAGTGAGGCAAGACATGAAAAGACAAAAAGAAGTTTGAGGGATTGAGGTTCAAAAATTGACCTAGTGATAAATTATCATAATAACGTAGGGTGATTATATTATTTCCATTATTCTGCAGCTGCAGACTGTAGTGGTTATATAGTTATAATAACAAACTTACCTGCCCAGGTCCAATGTGGTTACAGAATGCGTTGGGGCTGCAGCCTCCTCTGCTCTCCAGCTGACAGTTATTTATCTCCAAACACACTTTACCATCACCTGTCCAACCCTCAACACAGGTACATGACGCGTTTCCTGGACCTACATATACACAGTCTGCCTGAAAAAGACAAAAAAAGAGAGGAAGAAAATCAACAATAATTCACGTCAATAAAAGGCTGGAACAGAGACAACTCCAATCCATCTGCAGAGACTATTTTTAAGAGATGGCTGTTTAGGGAAAACTTCAGCAGAGGTTGGACAACATAATGTTTTCTGTACGTCATAATGGTCGGTTTGTCAGACTAGGCAAGTTAGAGGACAGAGCTTTAGTTTGTACCTCAAAACGTGATGTTGATGAGAAGTTAGTTTACTGATAAATGTTCGTCTGCTGTTCTCTCCAACATTTCTCTTTAACAGCACTTTGTTATTACCGCCTCCAAGGAGGTTATGTTATTGCTGGCGTCTGTTTGGGTTTTTGTTTTTTGTTTGTTTCTCTGTTAGCAAAAGAAACAAAAAGTTACGGACGGATTTCGATAAAATTCCAGGAAATGTGTGGATTGGGACGAGGAACAAATGATTAGATTTTGGGAGCGATCCGGATCACCGTCTGGATCCAGGGATTCTTTAAAGGATTCTTTAACATTGCGAGATTGGAAAATTTTCAGCATTTGTGCATATTACTCCGCCAAAAATAGTCAGGGCATTTGGAAAAAAAAATACAAGACAAGTTTCCAACAGGTTTTACAAGATATCAAACTGATCTGGATCCCGGCAAAATTCTGGAGATACAGAACAAGAAAAATTTAGATGTTCTTGGAAATTTCGTCATAGCAAGGGAACAAATAAAGACATAGACTTGCAACAAACACCAAAATATAGCCAAGATACTGTGGAATCTGGAGTGTTCAATCTGATTTGTTGTATCTTCAAAAACTTTGGAGCTAGATCCAGAAGAAAACCTCCATGACAAAAATGGGATTTTTAGTAAATAACTACTGAACTGAACTAGATATCATTAAGAATCTGATTGCTAATGGTATGTTTTCATGGTCAAGGAATCTAAATATTTAGATGAAATAAAGGCAGGACTAATATTTATGGTGAAAATCACAATATGGGTGAGGACTGTGGCTCTCCGAGTGCTTTTGTCGTTTAGTTTTCGTCATAATTTAGTCATCAAAATTTTTTTATTTTAGTCTGTTAGTTGATGAAATTTCACAACATTTTAGTTGATGAAATCTACTGTTCCAGCAAACTAAATGTAATAACCCTTTATTTAATTCTAGTAAAGTTGAATGTCTAAATGAACAGAAACAAATGTTCCTTTAGTGTGAAATGCAGTCACCTTTATTTAGGCTACCTGGCAGAGCATCTTAGTTACAATACCAGAACTGACAACAAACAGTGAACCTGCTCTACATGAATATATCAATTCATAAAGAGAGCAGCTCTGATTGGATTGCTCCACAACTTATCCCACCACCACCAAGCTAAGGCAGCTGTGATTGGATGTCTCTCTGAACTCATCCAACCTTTAACACAACCAAAGTAGCTGTGATTGGATAGATTCAGTTAATTTAGTTTAAGTTTTTGTCCACGTGCACTTGTTTTTGTTAGTTACTGTTTGGTTTTCATCAGAGGAAAAAAGGTTGGTGACGAAAACTATGACCAAAATAATTTGTTAACAAAACCAACACTGTTTGACAGTCTGTAGTCGCTCATCTAAAACAAATCATAAGAGAAGGGCAGCTGTTTTTCAGCTTTGAAAGCCATTCATAGGTCTAGTAGCTCTTAAGACGCTCTCAATGCATCAGCTGAGGTTTGTTTACATGCCAGTGCTGCACAGATCGCACAAAAATCAAACCTGTTTGACTTTCTGTCACGTCTCAGACTGATCTGTTACATGCTGATGGACAGGAGTTAAATCCACTTTTTCCTTATTTAGTCGTCAGTCCTGCAGACACAAGCAAAGAAGCAGATCTTACGTTTTTATCGCAGCCACCTTTGCTGCTCTGCAGGCAGGGGTTGATGGGAGAACAGGAGAGGCCGTCACCGTCGTATCCGTCTTTACACAAACATCTGTGCCAACACAAACACATTAAACAGCTGTAATCTGAGTAAAAAAGTCACAGATAAGAAACAGGAACAAAGTGGGGGAAATTCTTAAGTGACTAACTTTTAAAAAATAAAGCGAGGGGAAAATTTACTCAGTACAAACTGTCAGGAAAGTTTCATTTTACTCCTTTAAAGCTCCATTGAGTGAATCTGATAAAAATTTGAGGCAGAAACCAGAACATTTTTGTGTTAAGTTTGAAAAAAAACATTTGTTGTTTGTTTTTTGGGAGTTGTTTCAAGGACGATATCTGTTTGAATATTTATGAATAATTTGCTGCAACTGCTAAAATTTTGCCTATCAATTTGCTTTAAATCTACATGAATTGAATGTTTTTTGAAAAAAAATGGAAAAACAAACATGGAGAGTCACCATAAACAATTTATCACAGGGCTATTCACAGCATTGACCGTTTATTCAGAAGTCAATGTTCCTCAACTACACTATATCATAAGTGATTTACATACAAATGCATACATCATATTTCACCAATATATAATACTTAAATAGAATACTTAAATATAGAATACTTAAACTTATAGAATACTTAAATTCTATTCTACGTACACACAGAAAATAGACATTAACAAACAAGATATATTTTTCCAGACTCTTTAATTACAGTCCTGGGTTAAATAATGCTCGTCATTCTTATATCAACTTTAAGGTTCATTGCTGAATCAGTAACATCTTTTAAATTGCAATTACAAATCACTGTTTTAGACTTGCTTTACATGATGCTTTTACACAATTACTTATTAAACTATTTTTAATCTCTGCTGTTCTCACCAGTTTGTCGTGGTTTTAGGGATTCTGATTGGCTACTGGATTCATGTTGGGTGTTGGATGTTCGTATATATTTGTATATATACACAGATGTATATGTGTATTTTATATATGTATATTTGTATCTATGCATATATGTGTATATGTATACTCAACAAAAATATAAACGCAGCACTTTTGTTTTTGCTCCCATTTTTCATGAGATGGACTTAAAGATCTGAAATTCATTCCAGATACACAATATTACCATTTCTCTCGAACATTGTTCACAAATCTGTCTAAATGTGTGATAGTGAGCACTTCTGCTTTGCTGAGATAATCCATCCCACCTCACAGGTGTGCCACATCAAGATGCTCATCAGACACCATGATTAGTGCACAGGTGTGCCTTAGACTGTCCACAATAAAAGGCCACTCTGAAATGTGCATTTTTTTTGCTTTATTGGGGGTCTGGGGACTCAGAACCAGTCAGTATCTGGTGTGACCACCATTTGCCTCATGCAGTGCAACACATCTTCTTTGCATAGAGTTTATCAGATTGTCAATTGTGGCCTGTGGAATGTTGGTCCACTCCTCTTCAATGGCTGTCTTGAAGTTGCTGCATATTACTGGGAACTGGTACGCTGTCGCGTGAGCATTTGCCCACTCAAGTCTGTTCTGGCGGCGATCTGGAGTCAGGTTAAGACCCGATGACGACGAGCATGCAGTGGAGCTTCCCCGAGACGGTTTCTGACAGTTTGTGCAGAAATTCTTTGGTTATGCAAACCAATTGTTTCAGCAGCTGTCTGAGTGGCTGGTCTCAGACGATCTTGAGGTGAACCTGCTGGATGTGGAGGTCCTGGGCTGGTGTGGTTACACGTGGTCCGCGGTTGTGAGGCCGGTTGGATGTACTGCCATATTCTCTGAAACGCCTTTGGAGATGGCTTATGGTGGAGAAATGAACATTCAATGCACGAGCAACAGATCTGTTTGACATTCCTGCTGTCAGCATGCCAATTGCACGCTCCCTCAATGCTTGCGACATCTGTTGCATTTTGCTGTGAGACAAAACTGCACATTTCAGGGTGGCCTTTTGTTGTGGACAGTCTAAGGTACACTTGTGCACTAATCATGGTGTCTGATGAGCATCTTGATGTGGCACACCTGTGAGGTGGGATGGATTATCTCAGCAAAGCAGAAGTGCTCACTATCACACATTTAGACAGATTTGTGAACAACATTTGAAAGAAATGGTAATATTGTGTATCTGGAATGAATTTTAGATCTTTGTGTCCATCTCATGAAAAATGGGAGCAAAAACAATAGTGCTGCGTTTATATTTTTGTTGAGTGTATGTACCTATTAGGGCTGGGTGATATGGCCTAGAAATAAAATCCCTGACTTTTTCCACAACACTCGATTTACGATTTTAATCGATTTTTCCCTCCCTAAAGAGAAACCAAACTCCCAGTGACATAAAAAAGAAACAAATCAAGTTTTGCCTTTATGTTGTCTAAATGTTTCCCTCTTAAAGTCAAAGTCTGGGTCATAAAAGGTTGATAATGTAGTGTAAACGTAGGCAGGTTTGTCTACATAAACACTAAAAGGCTGAGGTATTTTTACAGTATTAGCATGAAACTCTCTGATCAATATTTAATCTACTTAAATAACAAATTCAAGCTTATAAAAGTGCTTGTGCAAACCCTACAAGGCCGACCATCATGAAAATTGTATATATATTTTTTTAAATTGCAAGTACTTACAATTGGACAAAGGCAAGGAAAAAAAATTGGATTTTTAATATTTTAAATCTTCTGCAGAAAATAATTTGAATTAATCGATTTAATCGAGTTTTTGCCCAGCTCTGGTATCTATGCATATATGTGTATTCATAAAAGGAATGAGTTTTATGCTCTATTGTAAAGTGTCTTGAGATAACACTTGTTGTAAATTGGTGCTATATAAATAAAGATTGATTGATTGATTGACCCAAGTCTTATCAAAATACCTTGAAACGAAATACCTTCCATTCATATGTACGTGTAAACATATTAAGCTGTATTAACTTAGTTTATTGCTACACTACTTCAGCTGTTTCCAGCTCACTGGTTGGCCATTTTCTTCCCTTTTGATTTTAACCTCTGCGCCTTTTTCTTTCTCTCTTTTGCTCCCTGTTCGACCTGATTGATGATTTATTGTTTCGAATTCTGCCTTTTTCTGCTTTGCTTTGTCTGTTTAAGCACTTTAATGTCTGTTCATGAAGGTGCAATACAAATAAAGTTATTATTATTCAAAATTTTTGTTCTGAATATTCTTTTAAACTTACTTAAACTCATCTGGTAAACTGTTCCATGATTTATCCAAATATATCTTTTTATCATGCCATATTTATTTGTTTGTCTTCTTGTAAAAATGAAGCCAAATACAACCCTAATAATAAAGCATGGACAAACTTTTGGACGTATTTGGCTGTAAACAAGTGAACAAACACTGAAAACTGTTGTTGGGACCTTACACGGTATCGAGCCCCCGCTGCTCGCAGTAGGCGTAGATGTGGCAGTGCTCATGCAGCCCGTCCGTGTTGCAGGGCGTAGCCTTCTTGTCACACTTTTCTCCGGAGTATCCCTCCTTACAGGACCCTCGCCGACACGCTCCGTTACTGCCAGGGCGGTTATCACACACTCCGTGGACACAGTGACACTCTGGAGACGAACACAGACAGCTGGAGCATCTCTTCTTGTGTGTTTGTGTTTATTTTAGCAAACAAAACACTGAAGGCCAGATTGTCAAAAGGACTGCACAGCTTTTGCGACCACTAAATCTGTGCAAATGACCAAAAAAAATAGTGTGCAATCCTCAAAGCATACGCAAAGGTTGAAATGCACACAAACTTAACACAAACTGCACTGCCACTCCACGCTGCACCGGTCCAATTTGCATGCATGTAAAGGGAAATATTCATAAATTCAGCACAAAATTGCCCCCTTATATGCAAATAAGCCTCATTGAAAACACCACCTTATCCACAAAGACCAGCACTAATTGCCACAGGCAGTAAAGCGGTGCTATTTAACGCCAGTGAGACCTGTGTATTAAGTAAACGCAATTTCTGGCAGAAATCATCAATAAATTCAAGGATATTGAATGCTAAAAATAAAGCAGAACAAATCAAATCATCATTCGATTCGATTAACATTTCAGGGAACAGAGAAACTACAAACAGGCAAACAAACCATTTTCTTGGTGTTGGCTTTAAAGGTTAAAAAGCTAATAGTTGATTACGTGATGACATAAAATGCACAAACCTTTTCAAGATTAGAAAAGGCAGGAATATTTGTAAATAAAACAGCAATCAAAGTAAGTTAAGATTGATAATACTGAGTTTGACAATCCACAATATTTTTTCTGATGAATAACAGATTTTATAAATCTAAATCAGCATATCAGTAAGTGGTTGAGTATTTAAAATAATAATGACGGTACTAATAAAAACAACTTTAAGCTTTTGAACCTTTAAATCCCACACAAAGGACATTTCAGTTCTTATGAATTTTTTGCAGTTTTTCTTCTGTATCCTAAAAATATTGACAAAAACAATCACGTTATTTTTTTAACGCATTAAATCTTCCTGAATGTATTGTCTTCTGCCAAACAGTTGAGCTGGGAGTTAAAGGGTTAAAAAAGGGTGAATATCTGAAAAAAGAAAAAAGTTACCAGTTTAAATATCAATATTTTGTCTTTTTGTGTATCGATTATAGGTAAAAAAGGATTTCCAAATCTTAAAATTATGACATAAAAAGTCAAAATTCTTATGTACAGTATATAATCATACTTATGACATAAAGTCAGAAATATGAGATAAATATAAGCATCATTATTTGGAGATTAACCTTGAAATTATGAGATAAAAAAAGTCATAATTATACGATAAAAAGTCGTAATTATGAGATAACAAATATTTGTTATGACATATAAAATCCTAATTATGAGATAAACATCAAAATTATGAGATAAAGTCATATTTTAGAGATAAAGGTCAGAATTTTGAAATATAAAGTCTTAATAAAGAGATAAAAAGACATAACTATGACAAACAAGTCAAAATAATGAGATAAATGGTCATAATTATGAGATATAAAGCCATGATAATTGGACAACAAAGTCATAATTATGAGATCTAACGTCATTATAATAAGATTACAGTCATATTTATGAGATAGAAGTCAAAATTATGAGATAGAAGTCAGAATTATGAAATATTAAGTCTTAAAAATGAGATAAAAAGACATAACTATGGGAGACAAGTCAAAATTATGAGATAAATAGTCATAATTTGAGATCTAATGTCATAATTATGAGATATAAAGTCATTATAATAAGAATACAGTCATATTTATGAGATATAAGTCAAAATTATTAGATAAAGCCATATTTAAGAGATAAAGGTCAGAATTTTGAAATATAAAGTCTTTATAATGAGATAAAAAGACATAACTATGAGATCTACGGTCATAATTCTGAGATATAAAGTCATAATAATGGGACAACAAAATCATATTTAGGAGAAAGAAGTCAAAATTATGAGATCTTAGGTCATGATTATGAGATATAAAGTTGATTTCCAAACCATAACGTTTTGTTTTGTTTAAGTTTAACCCATCTTATCTGATCATAGGTACAATTAAGGATTCATTTTAAAATTATTTTATTTGTTTTTAAATTGAATTGAATTGATTTATTTATTTCGGTCACGTCAGCACACTTATACAGCACCACACATTGTCAATAGTTGATCAAATGTACATGTCCGAAAGGGAAGATGGGAGAAGCAGAGCTTATCTAGTCCCGTCCCCATTTTCTCAATATTTAGTCTCCTCTTTTCCACATATCATCAGATTATTATTATAATTTTTATTCCATTTACAGAAGTATGACATAATTCTTGGCTGTCCTTTAGTGTCCGTATTTGACATATTATGACCAATCCTTTGTTCCACGTAAGGCATAATACATGACTCTCTTTTTTTTTTGTTGTTGTTGGTCCCGGTTTGTGATGTTGGGGTGGTGTGTCCGCGTTGCTTTTCTTTTTTCCAGGTTTCAAACATGTGTTAAACGCGTGACTCCTCGTCACTCTCCTCTTCACCTAGGCGTGCTCCTGCACTGTTGTCCCGGGCTCTGCTGTAGTTTTCAGCCATGCGGGCGTTTCCGCCTCCCAGTCGGATTTTGTTGAGGGGTGCGCGAGCCATCTTTCTGTGACCTCCGGCTCCCTAAATCCCTCCATGGTCTTGCCCCGTCCTACCTCTCTGAGCTTCTGCACCCTCACACACCCTCCCGTTGACTCAGGTCAGCCGATCAGCTTCTCCTGAAGGTCCCTAAGACCAAGCGGAAGCTCAGGACGGTGCTTTGCTGTTGCAGCCCCAAAACTTTGGAACGGGCTGCCTCAAAATATTAAACAGGCCACGTCTTTGCCTGTTTGTAAATCCCTCCTAAGACCCACCTTTTCTCCCTGGCATTTGATCCACTATAGTTGGCGATTGTATTGTATTATTATGTATTTTTATTTTATTTTATTTTTGATTGCTTCTTCTGCGTTATTTTATTCATTTTAATTTGTTTTTATGTCTTTTAAATTGTTCCTTGTCTTTTACTTATGTTTTATGTCTATTCTTTTATCTCGTACTTTATTTATTCTCCTGTACAGCACTTTGTTTCAACCATGGTTGTTTTTTAAAGTGCTTAACAAATAAAGTTGGATTGGATTGGATCTTCATTGGAATTGGTCTTTTTATTCGGGGCTGCACACCTGAAATAACTAATCACTGCTTTCTTACTTTAGGATACTTGTTTAACTCATGACAAACGTTTTGGAACAAGCCTGCGATGTGCAGCTGGAACTCTGGAGCTTTACCTTCATCACACTTGTCTCCAAACTTTGTGGGATCGGAGCAGAGGTGACAGGCGATCCCGTCGAACTCTGGGTGACAGCTGCACGAGCCGTTTCCTTCAATACCGTCGAAGCACTGCACGGTGCAAAGAAAGAAAAACAAGCTCATGAGAGCACGTGGGCGTGGAAAAAGGACGTTGGTGATGGAGCTGCTGGTTTGATTCTCACCTTTCCTTTATCGTAACAGGGGTGCTGGAAGCCTCCGATGCAGGGTTTACAGTCTGGACCGTAAAAACCTTCACAGCACTGAGGGATCTGAAAGTGACAACAGCCATTAAGTGAGTCATTTATCCTGTGAACAGGTGGATATAACTGGCCACTTTATTAGGTACACTTTGCTTTTACTGGGTTGGACCCCTTTGGCCTTCAGAGCTGCCTGATTCAACAAGGACTTAAAAATATTTACTGAACATCTATGATGAGAATCTCCTGCTCCAGCACATGCCAAAGGGCTCCACTGGATTGAGATCTGGTGACTATGGAGGCCACTGGATTACAGTGAGCTCATTCAATCAATAAATCAAATTATTGTTTTTAAAGAACTTTTCACATAAAAATGTAGCCCCAAGTGTTGTAAATTCAAGAACACAGGCAGGTAAGAGTCAGGGGATACAAAATATAACACAAAACCACGTCCACCTTCCCAACTCACATCACTAAATATTAAAAGTTAAGTACAAAAAAACAGTTTTAAAACCAAGGAAAAAGGAAATAAATAAAAAGAAGTAATGTAACACAATATAGTAACTTTGAAACTAAAATCCAAAAATCAACTAAAAAGGTACAGTAGGTCTTGACAGTAGGTGGCGATCTCGGGTCTGCAGGCCGACTGTTCCACAGATGGGGGACTTAAAAATAAAAATATGATTTAATGTATGTTTGGGTTTTTACTTTGGGATCATTCAAAAGAACTGAAGACCTGAGGGCTCGACCAAACTCACATGGTAAAAACAGATCAGACAAATAGGAAGGACCGAGACAGCGTTAACTTGATGGCTAATTATTTTCATTTAAGTTTTTGTCAACAACCTTTTTCCCCTGATGAAAACTGGACAGTGAATTAATAAAAACAAGTGTACATGGACAAAAACTTAAACTAAATGAATGGACATTTTTATCAACAAAGAAAAACTAGACTAAAATGTTTGAAATGTTTGAATGAAAGTCAAAATTATGAGACAAAAGTTGAAATAATGAAATAAAAAGTCAAAATTATTTATTTAAAATCATACTAATGAGATAATGTCATAAATATGAGATAAAATGATGAAATTATGAGATAAAACGTTTAAATTATGACATAAAAAATCATAATTACAACATAAAGAGTCATAACTATAAGATTAAAAGTCATATTTATGAGATGTAAGTCAAAATTATGAGACTATAAGTCAAAATAATTGGACAACAAAGTCATAGTTATGAGATCTAATGTCATAATTATGAGATAAAGTCATATTTAAGAGATAAAGGTCATAATTATGAAATAGAAAGTCTTAGTAATGAGATAAAAAGAAATAACTATGGGAAACAAGTCAAAATTATGAGATAAAATGTCATAATTATGAGATAAAAAAATCATAATTATGAGATATAAAGCCACTAAAATAAGATTACAAAGTCATATCGATGAGAAAGAAGTCCAAATAATGAGATAGCAGTCAGAATTATGAGATAAAAAGTCACAATTATGAGATATAAAGTCATCTTTATGGAATCAAGTCGAAATTATAAGATAAGCCAATATTTTATTTTAGTTAAAATCATAATTCTGAGCTAAAAAAAATAATTATAAGATATTCAGTAAAAAATTATAAGTTAAAGTCATATGAGAAAGAAGTCAAAATATGAGGAAGCAGTCATAATTACAAGATAAAAATCATAATTATGAGATATCAAGTAAAATTTATGGGATAACTCTGGTGGTCCCCTTTTAGTCAACATATTAAGTCAACATTATGGGATATTAGGTCATAATTATGAGATAAAGTCCTAATTATGAGATTAAAAAGACATAATAATGAGATAAAAAATCATAATTACGAGATATTAAGTAAAATTTATGGGATAACAGTCATAATTATGACATTAAAAGTCATTGTTATGAGATAAAAAGATGAAATTATGAATTAAGTCATTATTATGAGATAACAAAGTCCAAATTATGAGATAACAGTCATAATTATGAGATATAAAGTCATAACAATATGACAAAAAAGTCATATTTATGAGATTAAGTCAAAATTTTGGTACATTAGGTCATAATTATGAGATAAGTCCTAATTATGAGATTAAAAAGACATAATAATGAGATAAAAAATCATAATTACGAGATATTAAGTCAAAATTATGAATGGTGGAAACATGCTTCTATAGATCAGCCATTCTCAACCTTGGGGTCCCGACCCCAATTGGGGTCGCGAGATGATTTCTGGGGTTCGTCAAATCATTTAGGAAAAATATAAATGCGCAAAATTAATGTGGCGTCCGACCGGACGTTAAAGGACAACAAGTGATTGGTCTCAAACAGGCACTTTATTATTCAAAATCAATTACTGTCGGCAGTAACTACACCAAAACAACAACAACAAATGTCTGACCTCCTCATTCACACATACAGACGCAGCTCTCTCTACCCTGCCCCTCATCTCATCATTAACCACACTGGGCTATACCTGCCCACAACACATAGACCGCGGAACGTGTTTGAACAAGGGGGGGCCACAATCGCAAGGGGGGGTCACCGAAATTTTCGGTCAGACATGATGCGTAGCCGAGGCTATAGACCACACTATACACGGACACACACGTAATGCCATCATCTACCAGGCTATTGTTAGCTGTTGTTAGCACGCTGTGTCTGCGTTGTTGTATTAAGAATGTGATTATCACTATGGCAGCATTTTTGTAAATATAAATCTAACAATACTATGTATACAGCTGATCTAGAGCGACACACCCCAGTCAGAAGTGCAAATAAATGGATTATTACAGGAGCTAAATAACCGTTCACACTGGGGGCATCCATCTTCGATTGACACCTCGGGGTGGAGAGGTTTCACCGAGCTCCCAGTAGGAAATTCAGACTTCGGGGGACGTTCCAGTTTTAGTTTCCCACTCGGAGCTCAAAATTCCTACTTCTGACTACAACTTGAACGCGGTGAAGCCAAATGTGTTTGTTTGTTGTGGTGAATGGCTGCAGCATGGATCTTTGTCGGAACTCTACATTGCTTTACAAGTTCTTTTTCAACAACTTACAGGATGCAAAGTGACGAGGTAATGTATCTCTTTCTAGTTACGTAGTGGTAGTTTTTGATGTGTGAAGACAAGCAATGCAGGGAAAAGTTATTATCGTAGTTGTAGACGGCTATATATCGCTACTTACAGCCCGGCGCTCTAAGACGTGTAATATAGATAATAAAATAATATAAATTTGCTCTATTTTTAATTGTCTTGTTCCTGAAGTTGAGTATCCAGGCCAGTCCAGCCCTGTACGACCCGACCAGGAGGCTAAAGAATAGCATTTATAGATAACCTATTTAGATGCTATAAAACTCATCGATAAGTGCGTATTTTGACCCAAAGTTATCCACCAGCCTGCACCTTCATGTCTATGCCACAACATATGCGTTCACAGTGTGAAATCACAGAACTTAAACTTAAACATTAGGCTACTTAAACATTAAAACAGTAAGGGTTGCTCTCTTTATATTAAATTACATAATTTCAAACAGAGAGTTGTTTTTTGTGTTTTCTGCTTCATTGTCTGTTCAAAATTCATTATATCAACGGCATTTGTATGATCTGAACTGTGCACATCAGATTGATGTTCTCTGTTCAAAGAAGCAGGCCCAGCCATCACATAAGTGGTTGTAGCTATCTGGCCTTGTGAAAAAAGAAGACGTCAAACAGATAGGAGTGTTGGTTTTTCCTTTTTTCATTGCGTTCCGGGGGGGGACAGTACTGAACGTTAAATTGAGGGTCGCGACTTTGAAAGGTTGAGAACCACTGCTATAGATAACCGATAATAGTCTGGAGGTAATCGAAGGCCAAACTCTTACCTGTTTGGTGGCGTTGCAGTATTTGGCACAGCCTCTCTTTAGAGTCAATCTGACATGAGCTTCAAGGTAATGACAGCCAGTCTGGTGACTCTCCTGGAGACACAACACAGGACAGTTACGGATAAATGTAGAGCAGTGTTGTTATTTATTTATCTGTCAGCCAGCAGCAGGACAGAAGGATTTACTGAAGAGCACAAAAACACAGGGATTCATGTTTTTCAGGGAATCATTCAGGCGACTTCTCAAGAGATGATGGTCACTCGTAATGCTCCACGAGTGCATGTGCTGAGCAGTGTCGTGAGTAATGCATTACAAAAGTAATGTAATTACTGTCATGTGTTCCTTTTAAACGTAACATAGTAATATAAGATATTAAAAAGGGTAATATTTTACTCTGTACAAATGTCAGTAATGCAAGTTACAATGCTTTTTTAATTCAACCCCAAATAAAGAGGTGTTCTTTTTTTCTTTGTTTAAATACAAGTTTGCCAAACACTCTGTGAGATCAGCAGAGGAGAAAAGTCCTCCACTCAGCCTAAAGTTACAGCATCTCTAACACAATTTACCAGAATTTTACCTTTAGTCTGTCTTTGCTGTGATGGTTTCTTGTTTTGTGTCATGAGCATCAACGTGTCTGTTATATTCTCCTGTTTTTAGCCTT
The DNA here is from genome assembly GCA_036419115.1 of Scarus forsteni. Lineage (NCBI taxonomy): Eukaryota > Metazoa > Chordata > Actinopteri > Labriformes > Labridae > Scarus > Scarus forsteni. Next base: position 3,161,825 of record JAZDUH010000103.1, on the reverse strand, counting down.
AAGCTGAACTCAGTCAGATAGACACCACATCACCTTCACTGGATGTGTAATGAGCTTTTTTAATGAGCTACATTTAGAATGACAAATCCATATTCCTGTTATTTTGACCAGCGTAACTTAAAAGTAATGTGATAATAGTGTAATGCCTTATATTTCAAATACAGTAATATTATAATGTAACTAAGTACTTTGAAATGACAGTAACAAGTAATAAATTATGCATTACATTTTTAAAGTAACTTGCCCAACACTGGTGCTGAGAAATAATGCACCCCTGCTGACACACAAGGCTTCTCGCAGCAAGGAGGTGTTGATGTGTGGGGCAAAGAGCTAAGCTGATCCCTAAAGCTGCAGGAGGCAGCAGTGATTGGACCAGACTGCAAGGCAGCGCTGAAGAGAGTAAAGTGGGACTAGATCCAAAAACACTGGAGTGGGTTAGCATGTAGCATTTTGTTTCACAAAGTCTTAAAGGAATATAGGATAGCAAGGTAGCTTTTGTGATAAACGTCTAACAAACACGTTTATGAGACTTCACGTTAAAGGGGCAGTGTGTAGAACGTGGCATTTTAGCGACATCTAGTGTTCAAATTCTAGTATGAGCCCGTCTGTTAATAAAACATCACATCAGTAAGCAACGAGAGCCGGTGAAGACCAAAAAGGATCGTGAACAGGGCATCATTTACAAAACCCAAAACCAGTGAAGTTGGCACGTTGTGTAAATTGTAAATAAAAACAGAATACAGTGATTTACAAATCCTTTTCAACTTATATTCAATTGAATACACAGCAAAGACAAGATATTTAATGTTCGAACTGAGAAACTTTATTTTCTTTTGCAAATAATCATCAACTTAGAATTTAATGGCAGCAACACATTGCAAAAAAGTTGTCACAGGGTCATTTTTACCACTGTGTTACATCGCCTTTCCTTTTAACAACACTCAGTAAACGTTTGGGAACTGGAGAGACGAATTTCTGAAGCTTTGCAGGTGGAATACGGAGGGGTTCTTGCTTGATGTACAGCTTAAGCTGTTCAACAGTCCGGGGTCTCCGTTGTTGTATTTTACGCTTCATAATGTGCCACACATTTTCAATGGGGGACAGGTCTGGACTACAGGCAGGCCAGTCTAGCACCTGCACTCTTTTACTTGTTGTAACACGTGCAGAATGTGGCTTGGCATTGTCTTGCTGAAATAAGCAGGGGCGTCCATGAAAAAGACGTTGCTTGGATGGCAACATATGTTGCTCCAAAACCTGTATGTACCTTTCAGCATTAATGGTGTCTTCACAGATGTGTAAGTTACCCATGCCTTGTTTTAACTTGCACTTACAGATGCAGCGACGAACTGTAGTTACTGACAGTGGTTTTCTGAAGTGTTCCTGAGCCCATGTGGTGATATCCTTTACACAGTGATGCTGGTTTTTGATGCAGTACCGCCTGAGGGATCGAAGGTCACGGGCATTCAATGTTGGTTTTGGGCCTTGCCTCTTCCGTGCAGTAATTTCTCCAGATTCTCTGAACCTTTTGATGATATTACGGACCGTAGATGATGATATCCCTAAATTCCTTGCAATAGCTCGTTGAGAAATGTTGTTCTTAAACTGTTGGACAATTTGCTCACGCATTTGTTCACAAAGTGGTGACCCTCGCCCCATCCTTGTTTGTGAATGACTGAGCATTTCAGGGAAGCTGCTTTTATACCCAATCATGGCACCCACCTGTTCCCAATTAGCCTGTTCACCTGTGGGATGTTCCAAATAAATGTTTGATGAGCATTCCTCAACTTTCTCAGTCTTTTTTGACACTTGTGCAGCTTTTTTGAAACATGTTGCAGGCATCAAATTCCAAATGAGCTAATATTTGCAAAAAATAACAAAGTTTACCAGTTTGAACATTAAATATCTTGTCTTTGCTGTGTATTCAATTGAATATAAGTTGAAAGGGATTTGGAAATCATTGTATTCTGTTTTTATTTACAATTTACACAATGTGCCAACTTCACTGGTTTTGGGTTTGTACAACAGCTACGAGGTGAGGGGTTTTTCATTAATATTTGTGATTATTATTTCTATGAATTATAAAAGTACTTACTGTCCTTGAATATTAAAAAGATATATTAATTCTAAGCCCTCTTTCTATTAAAAACAACAATGTAATCAAGTTTAATGTTCCCATATTCACAGCTTCATCATAAAGTATCATATTAAAGTTTTGATTTTACATATCAGATCAAGTTTACTGCAAAGATGTACTAAAAAATGTTCCCTCATGGTGAAACAGTGAAATGAAATAATCATAAAATGTGCTGCAGTATAAACATTTACCAGTTCAACGGTGCCCTCTGGACATTCAGTGTTGTTGAGGTAACTGCAGTGAATGCATGGACCCTGAAAACATAAACAGACACAAACATGAGCAGGGCCGCTGCCAGGAATCCCGGGGCCCCGTGAAAAGATATTAATCTGGGCCCCATCCAGAGCAGCTCTGCAGAGTTCCTCACAATAAGCAACTATCAAACAAATAAATTAGTAAATATGAAGAAAAAGATGGACTGAATGGTTATTAAGGACACAAATAAGCTTTTAGTGCCAGAAAAAGAAATGGTAAATAAATTAAGAAATGTTATTTAATAAAGAAATGGTAATTAAATGAAGCAGTGACAAATGAAAGGTAATTGGTAAATTAGTGTCTAACGGTAAATTAGGCTGAAATGACTATGATAATGAAGAAATGGTCAATTAATTCAAATTAATTAATAATGGTAATTTAATGATGAAATGGAAAATAAATGAAGCAGTGACAAATTAAAGACAAATGGTACACAGTGTCAAAACGGTTAATTCAACTGCAAATTTAAGATGAAATGGTTAAATGAAGATTGGTAAACTAATGAAGAAATTGTAAAGTAGTTAAGAAAAGGTATATAACTTTTTCCTATTTGTATCATTTCAAGCCTTTACTTGCTTTTATTTTTCATTTTTTCTTCAGGTTGTAATCAATTTTCATGAATCTTTAACACTTTCAGAGATTTTAAACTTTTGCAGATTATACATTTTTCTTGATCAAATTGCCTTATTTTGCAACCTAAGTATTTGAAAATATAAAAATATCTTCATGCCATTCAGTCGTGCTGATATTTGCAAGGGAATAAACAAAACTAAAATCATCAAGGATTGTCCCAAAAGGCTTTACTTATTAACTGCAATGTAATTTAAGGGGAATTTTGTGATGCAAAATGAATATTTTCTGTTTTTAGTTTACCAAAAATTTCAAGGTGAAAAGATCTGACTTTACTTTACAGCAGCTGAAGCAGCAACTTCATGAAACAGTCTGAAGCTACGAGGAGGGAGGATGAGAGAAAGACTTCACTGACTCTGGTATGAGCTAAAACTGATCCAGAAGTTTGTTCTGTCTCTGAACTGTTCTGCTCAATGTAAATTTACTCCATTTGTTCATACTCTGGTTTTAACTGAAAGTAAGGGCTTGCTCTATGATACTTCAAGATTAAATAAAGACAGAATGAATGAATGATTAGCTAATCTCATGTGAATGTGTGTGCTGGAGGTCCATCACTTTATCTGTCTGGTCTCTGCTCACCACAGTGATCTTCGTCTCGGTTTTATCACAGCGGTGTGGGAGGATGGGGAGGATGGAGGGCGGGTACAGCAGGCTGTCTATCATGTGGATGATCCCGTTAGATGCTATGATGTTGGTGGTCTCCAGATGGATGCCCTTCTCTCCCAGCAGGATGTCACCCTGCAGAGAAAACACAGGCAATCGCTGCCCTTGTAAAACAGCTCATTCTCACAACCAGGGCGAAAAAAACGTGAAGAACGAATCAGAAACACTCACGCTGTCCGACACGTTGACGGTGATGATCTGATTGGCCATCGTCTCAATCTGAGGGACGGCAGCCAACTCATCTGCTGTCAACTGCAGACAAAACAAAAGCTCAAGTTTTCTTTTTGTAATGTTTCTATTGCAGACATGGACAAAATTGTTGGTTCCCTTCCATTAAAGAGAGAAAACCCCACATGGTCACTGAAACAAGCTGAAACTGACAAAAGTAACAATAAATAAAAAATTACTGAAAATCAACTAATGAAAATCAGACTTTGCTTTTGAATTGTAGTCCAAGAGAATTATTTAAAAAAACAAACTAATGAAACTGGCCTGGACAAAAATGATGATACCCTTAACTTAATGTGTTGTTGCACACCCTTTTGAGTCAATCACTGTAATCAGGTGATTTCTGTAACTCTCAGTGAGACTTCTACACCTGTCCACGGGTATGTTGGCCCACTCCTCACGAGCAATCTGCTCCAGCTGTCCCAGGTTTGAAGGCTGTCTTCTCCAGACTGCATGTTTCAGCTCCTTCCACAAATGTTCAATAGGATTTAGACCAGGGATCATAGAAGGCCACTTCAGAATAGTCCAGTGTTTTGAGCCATTCTTGGGTGTTTTTAGCTGTGTGTCTTGGGTCATTATCCTGTTGGAGGACCTGCACAGATTCAAGACACCCTGTGCAAGATGCAGAAAAGCAGCCCCAGAACATAACTGAGCCTCCTTTATATTTCACAGTAGGTACCGTTTTCTTTTCCTTCTGTGCTTCATTTTTGTATCTGTGAGCACAGAGCTGATGTGACTTGCCAAAAAGTTTTGTCAGGACATTCTCCCAGAAGCTTTGTGGCTTGTCAAAATGCATTTTGACAAATTCCAGTCTCATTTTTTTATGATTTGCTTTCAACAGTGACCCCCAAATTCCACTGCACGCCTGCATGGCCAGTCTTGCTCCGGCCTGGTCTTAAGTTCGACCATAGACTGTAAAAAACATGGACGCCATGATGCTAGGCTCAAATTGAAGCCGCCACAAAAACTGCTCCCCCTGTTGACTGGCTGCAGGTCAATTCTCCGTCTCCCCCATTCATCTGGACGGGCCGAAGTGAAACTTCAATAAAAATTAATACATCTTGTAGAAATATTTCTCCCATCCGTATGCTGTGGTGACATTAAAGTATTATTGGGCTGCGTGTTTTCCAAGTCCTCTTTTTTCTGAAAAGTTTCTTTTTTATTAGTTATTAGAGTTTAAAAATGACCGCGGTTTACGGCAGCTTCACAATGATTGTGTACGGCGTATGCTGAGGAGTGTTGCGACCGTTTACGACAGCTGCGTCCGGATTATGGCCCAAATTCTCTACTGGTTGCACAATGGCGGCGCCCTGACGGAAGATATTCTGGCTTCAAATCCGTTACATGGTGGAAGGCGGAGCCACGCTATCCAGTTCTTATAATACATCCATGGCTCCGACAGGCAAACCCCACTGGAAGCGGCGCGCCCAGAAGCGTCGCAGCGCGAAGCCCCGGAGGGGGAGGGCTGAGCCCCGGAGAGCTGCAGGCTATCATGAGAATAGCGATGTCACACGCTCATAAAACGTGTTATAGACTGAGAAAAGAAATAAACAACACCTTGCTTATAGAAGCTTAGCTTCTCTGAGTCCCTTTGCTGGTCACCACACAGCTTTGTGAATTGTTCAACTTCTATCCGTCTATATCCGTGTAGGAAAGATGTATGATGTCATGTATACAATGTTAGATAATTCTGTAACTCTACTATTCACTTTTCTTCGTCCATGGTGTCGTGTTGTCTCTGGGACCCTCTGACCGACTGCTGACCTGATGCTCGTGCCTTCAGTTTTGACGTGATGACAAATAATTGAGGAACAGAGTCCGTGGTTTGTGTTTTATTTTGAAACTTCCGGTTACTCCACACGGTGACTTCCTGTCGGGTGCTTTCTTACCGACAGTGAATTTACGAGGTTTGGAAGCGGCCGCACAGAAAATAGACCTAAAGCGAATCTCTCGCGCCTTGGCGGTGCGGCGCTTTCGCATGCAGTGGAATTTGCCCGATAGACTACAATGGGATAGATGAGGATGTCTGGACAGTGGTTATAGAAAATACACTTAAAATAATGAGTTGTAACAATGAGAGAGAGACACAATTTAAAATATTACATAAACTTCATTTTACACCACTATTGAGAGGAAAGCTGGGTCTGGGCTCTTCTAACTGTCATAAATGCGATACAGAAGCAGGAACATAAGCACATATGCTTTGGAAATGTGTAAATATACAAAAGTTTTGGGCAGAGGTGAAAGAGGAGGTGTTACCTTGACTGGATATAACTTGGACCCGTCAGCCTTGCAATGCATTCTAGCAGCTAAACGAGCCAATGTAAGGAACACTCAAAATGCTAAACTGGATGCAATTCTTCTGTACTTAGCAAGAAAAATTTATCAAGATTTGGCAACCAGTCCTGGAGAAAGTGAACCCTGATGGACAGACTTTTTCTCTACCTGGTTAGCTTTAAGAAAATAACAGCAACCACAAGAATTCTGGACATTATCACATCCAGCTGGTGATGTATGTTTGCTGTCTTGCTTAGGTCTTGTTACTCTTTTGTCCTTTTTATTCATTTTTTCTTTTGTAATATGTCGGTTTATAACGTGCCCTGCTGCCAGTTGTTGTTGTTCTGTTAAGATTGTTCAACGTTAAGAAAGAAAAACAGGGTTTGTGAACTGCATCTGTGAACTGCATTGTAATACTAAATGCCAGAACCTCAAAAATTGAAGTTTTAAAAAATAAACAATATTTCAAATCCCCATTTCATTTGATGTCAAGACTTTATTTTTGGGTGCTATGGCGGAAAATATCCAAACTACAGCTGATAAATATTAAATGAGAATACTGAAGAGGGAAAATGCATAACTCCCTCAAAATGTAACACCAAAAACAATGATGATGGTTTTAAACTTGTTTGTAAGTAAAAACAAATATTGAAAAATAAGTATTTCTGGTAACACTTTACTGAAGAGGTCTGCAACTTTCATCGCACTTAGGTAATAATTAGACACGAGAATTTGGTGAAAATGTATTGTCGCGAGTCACAGTTGGTAGGTTCCAGTTTTTTCCAGTTTCTTTGAAATGTACTCCAAATTGCAAAGTAAGGAAGTGACGATCAGCAAATAATTTATTTGAAATTAAATCACAACACCACAAAATGTTTTTAGAAGTATCCCAACATTTCTGCTCTTTCCAGAGAAGCAGGTGATAAATACAGTAGCTTCTTAGTTCTTGAATACAGAAGTTAGGTTCATTGTTTCCTGTGATAATTACCTTTGAAATGTTAACCCTATAAAGCCAATTGTATCATATTTGATACATACTTTTATAATACCTCTTTCTACTCAATATGATCAACAAATTACAAAAAAAACATCTGAATACAATCAGATAAATGATAAAAATGTCCTCAAATGGATTATCAGTTGCCAAGAACACCTAATGTATCTAATGAGATGTAAAAAATCTATATGTTGAATTTTATGGATTTTTTTATTTTTATGGATTTTAGCAGAAAGTGAAACAAACCTTTCAGCTTAAAAAAATTAGAAGTTTCTGGCTATAAACTATGGTCTTGGGCCTTAAAGGGTTAAGTGAATAATTCAATTTCCCAATAAGCAGTTGATAGTTAGCTATTTGTTATTTAATTTCACCAAGTTCTTTTGTACCGAGTTTGTAGATATGTATAATTGAGATCACATGCAAAATAGACGGTACTCGCCGTGTCTATCCCAATCAGGTAAGGCCAATTTACAACCCCACTCTTGGTGAATATACCATCTGAAGCCTTCAAATGTATCATGTGAAACATTACAGGCCTAATCATAAAGGTATATATTCATCTCTATTTTGCATTTTTCTGGAAATAGCAGAAACGTTGGGATACTTCTAAACATTTTGTGTTGGGTTGTGATTTAATTTCAAATAAATTATTTGCTGACCGTCACTTCCTTACTTTGCAATTTGGATTAAATTTCAAAGAAACTCTGTATTTGGAAATGCCCCAAAATTAGGGAATTCTGGTTACAACAGTTTTTATCTTTCCAAGCAGCACTGGATCCTAAGCTCTTCATATTAGGAATCTACCCCAAAAACCAAAATATACAAAGAAAGGAAATAATTTTCATGGATATTTGTCTTTTACAAGCTAAAAGAACAATAGCACTTAATTGGAAAAACAGTGAGAGGCCTAGCATCAAACGTTGGTTTCATGAAATGTCTGTGTTTCTTCCCTTGGAAAAAAACACTTACACTCTGAAAGATAAACAAGACCTGCTTCACAGCATTTGGAAGCCTTTTATTCAATATCTTAGGGACAATGACTTGTCTAGTTTGCTCGAGGAGGATACGGAGAAATGATATACATTGCTGATTTCTCTACAGAAAGAAGTGTTCCTTTGACCATGTACTCTCGAAGGGTGAATAATTACAATATTGTTTAAATATTATGTTTTTTATGTTTAATATAAATTAATTTATATTTGTACTTGCTGTAATGATCTTTATTATTGTCTTTTTATTTTTATTATTATTTTATTTTATTTATTTATTCATTTTTATTAAGTTAAGGATGTTTTACAATGTAAATGTCAAAACTCAATAAACACATTGTTAAAAAAAAAAAAAAAATTCAAAGAAACTGGAAAAAACAGTAACTTACCAATTGTGACTTGCGACAATAAATTTGGACATTATTTTAAAGAAGCTATGTGCTAATTTTCACCAAATTCTCATGAAATTTGGTGGGTAATTTCAAAGAAATAAGAAAAAACTTTGTCGAATTATTACCTAAGTGTGATGAAATTTGCAGACCTCTAAAGGAAAGTGTTACAGTATTTCTTTGTGCTTTAATAATTCATGCATGACAGGGTTAAGGACACTGTTTGACTAATTACTGATGACGACTTCGCAGGATAAGAGAAGGAAAAATTATGAACTCTACCATTGTTTTGTTTCTGTTTTACATTCATATACTCTTTTCATGATGACTGTGCAGAACATTGTTTGTCCGAGCTGTTAGTTGTTGTGGGAAAAAAGAAGATAAAAATGAAAAAATATATTTAAAAAATAAAATATATGAGATTAGAATGATAATATAAAAGCCCTAAAATCAAATTATACTGGCAGGATATTCATACGTGTTTAGAAACTATATTTCAAATCCCATTTCATTTGATTCATGAAATTTACACGTTCACGTCTTTGATTTATACATCCATTTTGTACTTGTATGCATTCTGTCTCTTGTAAAATGGTGCCATATGTTTGATGTCCCTGATAAAAATAAAATTAAAAAAATTCCCACGTTCTGTTTATCTGAGTTCCTTCAGTGTGGCACACAGGGTATGCAGAAGAGAAGCAGTGAAGAACTCACTGATCGGCTGGAGGGACTGTGCTGCTTGGTTCTTACCATGGCCTTGCTGAATATGTGGTGTCTAAGAAGCTCCTGAAGTTTAAGTCTGGCCTTTAAAGGAAAAAAAAGGACAAGAGTTTAATCAATACCATCCCCATTTATGCAGTTTACAGAGTGGTGCAACAATCACAAGCATCAGGAATACAAAAGTCTCTCACGTCGTGCAGCATGTACAAGATGCTGCCGTCTCTGGCTCGGTCCACAGCCTCGTTTGTGGGGATGAACACAGTCAGGGGTCCTGGACCTCGCAGTGGAAGGGGCGCCCCACAGTTCTGCAATAAAACACACACATACAGGTCAGGGCTGTCTATTAATGCACATTTATAAACATTTATATTTTAGCATGCTTTACATTTATGGTTGGTTGGTTTTTGGAAACTATATTTTTGAACAACACTCAACTTTTTGGGTCTTGTTTATGGCCCGAAAGAATAAATACTCCGGCATGTTAATGAAGTAGGAGGTATTTCTCAAGCTATTACTGGAATGATCATAATTAACTGGAGCTATTTTCATTATTTAAAAAAATGCCTGTGAGTTAATGTGTGTCAGAATGAATACTCACATCTACAAGAGACAGGAAGCGGTTGAATCTGTCGTCTTTGGTCAGGATCTCTCCAATGGTCTTATCAGCAAACTGGACACAATAAGAGAAGGAGAAGAAGAAGAAGAGGGGGAGGAAAGAAGTAGAAGAAAGAAGAAGTAAAAAGAAGTAAAAGAAGAAGAAGAAGAAGAAGAGGAGGAGGGAAGAAGTAGAAGAAAGAAGAAAGAGGAAGAAGAAGACGAAAGACAATGAAGAAGAAGAAGAAAAAGAAGAAAAAAGAGAAGAAGAAGACGAAGTAGAAGAAGAAATAGAATCAAGAAATTTACTTAAATACAGAATACTTTGATGGTAGCTGTGAAAAATCCTGTTACAAAGAACTGACTATCACAGGAGAGCCCTTCATTAAAGACATTGATCACAAGGGGTGTAACGGTACATGTATCCGTGCCGAACCGCTCCAAAAGGACGTTCGGTTCGGTACAGTGCTGTACTCGAACGAGTACAGTAAGTTTACGTTAGCCGCTGCACATGGCTCTCTAATATTCACGGGGGTATTCGTCTACGATTGGCGTGGTTAAGGAAGGCTTTTTAATATTCATGAGGAAAGTGGTCTGTGATTCGTGCTCTTGTGATCACGTACATATCATGTGGACGTGACGTTCCACGGGGAGCCAATCAGAAGACGAGTATCAAAGAGCTTCTGTATCCACAAAAGCTTGTGTCTGAATTGTGCATCATGGCTACTGCTAGCCACCAACCCGAGCTCCGTCGCTGAAATCTCCTGTTTCTCCTGTTGCTTCCTGGTGAAATATTGCAACGGAGAAAGACAGGTGGATAAAACGACGGCGGTGTGCCGATACTGTGCAACTGAGGTTGTGTATTTTCCGACAGCACGTCAAACATGCTAACTCACATGAAACGGCTCCACTCAAGTGTAAATATTTCTGCAGTAAGGTAAAAAAACACTGAAGAGCAAATTCAACTGCCGTCTGCATTCGAGCAGCCTCTCCCTGACAGTTCAGATCGGGCCAAAGTGATAACAGCATCCATCAGCATTTTTATAGCATCAGATCTAAGACCATATTCAGCTGTGGAAAGTGCTGGTTTTAAACACATGCTAAAGGTGATTGAGCCCCGGTATTAAGTACCCAGTCGTCCAAATTTAAGCCAAGAATTTAAGAAGAAATTCATTAGTTTTAATTTCATACATTTGTTGTTTATTTATTTTATTTAACTTATTAGTATTACCAAGCAGCACATTGAATATATTTTGGTTTTCAGTTTGTATAATTAAAAGTTTTTGGTTTAATTAACATGCTAAACAAGCAAATAGTTTTGTGTTGTTTCCGTACAGTACTGAAAATGTACCAAACCATGACCCCAAAACCGAGGTATGTACCGAACCATCATGTTTGTGTACTGTTACACCCCAAATGATCACAATTAACATTTACAAAACAGAAAAGATTACAGCATGTGTTAATCATAACTCCAGACTATTTGCCTCACGCTGGGAAAATTGGGTTAATTATATGAAGCCTTTTGGGCAAGACTTTATTTTTTTTCTGAAGCTTTGATTCCTCTGTTAAAGACATGATCTCCCGCCCACAGGGCAAGGACCCTATAGTTTTTGCATCATTTCTTTCTTCTTATTATTATGCTGACCTGCTCTTTAAACTTCAATTTGACCCCCTAAACATGCTCAAAAACTCACCAAATTTGGCACACACCTCAGATTCAGTGAAAAATCTGATAAAATGAAAAAAAAAAATTACCCAAACATGCCAAAATGTGCTCTCTAGTGCCACCTAGGAACACTAAACCGGACCTCACCTCCACTAGAAATGTCATAGAGAGATCAAACCAGTGACAGAACGATTGTGTCCTCCTACACGTAAATGGTATCAGCTTGAAATATGGAAAGATGGCAGACTAGACATTGATGATCAAAAATTATTCAGGAATTTGTTGTTTCTCGAAAGGTTTCCGAACGACGAGCCCTCAAAGTTGGTGAACCCCAAAGAAGCCCTCGCAGCTCCTCCCATTCAAATGAATGGGGAAAGAAAACTCAGGCCCAGCCATCCTATGGCAGTTAGGCCTCTACAATAAAAACCAAAGGGGCCACAGTTTTAAGAAATACATGACTGGATTCCTGACAAAGTAAACTATCAGGAAATTCTGTTACTGAGAGATCTGGTCAAAATTTTGGCATCTTTGAGGCGGTGTTTCATAAGTTGCCACTCAATCTGAGAGCGATTTGGCCAGAGGATGACGTCACTCTTCTCTGCCTTTTAATGTCCACAGCTGATCATGTGACTGAAGGAGGGAAAATGGAGTGTGTAATACACAGCCATCATAGAGACTGAGGCTCCTGACAGAGCTGCAGAAGCACATATCAGTCTCACTTTGAGCTGTTAAAAGGGATGAAAAGGGATGGGACCCGACCAACGCTGCTTGCAGCTTTAATTTTTTTTCTGCTCCTTTAGTTAAAAAAAAGAAAAAAGGAATACATTTACACATAAATCTGTTTTCCATATGACATTTCAAACTAACAAATCGGTGAAGTGTAAGTATATTGTTTTGTAATTCCTGTAAAAGTGTTTATTGTAAACAGCAATAAAAAGTTTATCAAAAAAGAAAAGAAATATATATATTACCCCTCTGTTGTTATAAAATCCTGCACACACATAGGCTTAAACTCATTCACAGGCCCTACGATCAGGCACTAATGGAGGATGTCAGTGATGGCTTGCTACTCCTAAAGAACTACAGAGCAGTTTTGGGGTTTAGTGTCTTGCTCAAGGGCACTTCGACAGAGCCCGGGAAGTTAGCTGGCACTTCTCCAGCTACCAAACTGACTTCCAAACCTTCGGTCAGGACTTGAACCAGCCACCCTCAAGTAAGAAGCCGGAGTGCCCAGAGAGAACCAACGCATGCACAGGGAGAACATGCAAACTCCACACAGAAAGGCCCTGACTGACGTGGAGATGGAACCAGCAACCTTCTTGCTGTGAGGCTCGTGCTCTACCTGCTGCGCCCCATACTGTGTTCAACGATTCTCACCTTTTCATCACGCGGAGGCTTTTGCAAAGTGACCAAGATCGTCTTGTCGATGATGTGAATGATCCCGTTGGATGCCGGCAGGTCTTGCTGAGTGATGGTGTACTGCACCGTGGGGTCTTCCATCATGATGAACTTCTACATGGACAAAATTAAGACTGTTAACAAACTTGTTTTTAGACTTTCTTCACATTCAGCAGAAAATAATAATAATAATGATAATAATAAATCCATTCATATAATGCCTTTTAAAGCAGATATGTTTAAAAGATTTCCTAAAATGTGTGCCCATTGTTTGATTTTGTCATCAGCTTGTTAAAACTAAGTCACTTGTAGCTGAGTGTTGATATCTCACAATTTATTTTCCAAATTAAACTGCACAATCAAGCAGGGATGCAACAACACATTAAACCCATGGTTCAGTTCATACCCTGGTGATGGTGTTTTAGAGAAATATTACAAGAACAAGACTGTGGAGTTATGTGGAAGTAAAAATAATGTGTGCACACAAAGAGAGTTTACCCTGGTCCTGTTCCTTTTTATTCAGGCCAGGTTTGATGGCTAGCGAGAGCCTGTGATGAATCCACGACCGGTTAGGTTACCAGTCACACGGCAGCTCATCCTCCTGCTCTGGCGAGGCTGGTAGGAGGCTTCTTTGCAGCCGCTACTTTCTTTCATTTTTTTGTCATCGATCCCTCAGCTTACCCACTCACGCCCTTGCACTTACACCCAAATAAAAGCAAACTGAACTTTAATTGCGTCTGGAGCAAACAGGTGCTCGCGCTCTAAGCACTTATGGACTATTGAAATTCAATAATTTTGTGCCTTATCATTTGTTGTTGTTTTGTAATTGTCCTTGTTTAATATATGATGATCATCAAATACAAATCTTGTCTCTTTCTCTACAACAGAGGATTAGGGCCACATTAAAAACTTAAAAAAAGGAAGGTTACGAGAATAAAGTTGAAAAATTATGAGAATAAAGTCGAAAAATTACAAGAATTAAGTCAGAAAATTTCAAGAATAAAGTCGAAAAATCATACGAGAATAATCTCTTAGATTTACGAGAATAAAGTCAAAAACTTATGAGAATAAAGTTGAAAAATTCAGAGATTAAAGTCAAAAAATGAAGAGAATAATCTTACAAATTTATGAGAACAAAGTCGAAAAATGACGAGAATAATCTTATAAATTTACGAGAATAAAGCAGAAAAATTTCAAGAATAAAGTTGAAAAATTCCAAGATTAAAGTAGAAAAATGACGAGAATAATCTTATAAATTTCAAGAATAAAGTTGAAAAATTCCAAGATTAAAGTTGAGAAATTCCGAGATTAAAGTTGAAAAATGACGAGAATAATCTTATAAATTAATGAGAATAATCTTATAAAATTAAGAGAATAAAGCTGAAAAATTACGAGAATAATCTTATAAATTTATGAGAATAAATTAAAAAAAATTAGGAGAATAAAGTTGAAAAAATTACGAGAATAAAGTCATCTTTACGTAAGCCGCAGCAGACCAATCCAGACGGCTTACGTAGTGCAGGGAGCGCGCGTAGATGTGCACTGCGGAAGTACGCTATAGCACTGTTTAGGCTCGAAAAATGTACTAAATGACCTCGTTTCGAATTAATTATGGACGTTACCCGCTCAGGACACTTGGATTATAGCGGACGAGCAGTATGAAGGAAAAAAAGCACGTTTTTGTGGACTTTTATGGACCTTTTTCTTCGGGCGCCGTCGTCCCCTGTTAGATGGACGTTTGTTGACAGCGAAAATCCCCCCGGACCTCCAGCTGCATTTGACACATCAAAAAAGTGCTCCAGAGTGTTGCTCAGCATGAGGGTGAGTAGAAAATGAAGGCATATCATTCTTTGGGTGTAATATTCCTTTAAAGCCAAAGAAACGTTCTGAACAGGTTTTAATTTAAACAGTGCAGTTTTTATAAAAATGTGCAATAAATGTAAACATAAAAGATAATGAACAACAATATCAACATTATCTCTTAAAGTGCAACAATTTAAAACAAATGTTCTCTAACTGCAGTGTCTATAATCTGAGTGAATAATACAGCTGCTTTAGAACAGATTTTTGTACAGACATCTTCAAGCTTTTATCTCCTTTTTTCTTTCCTCCATGGCTTCACGCTACATAACCAAACAGGAGATCCCACCATGCACTGCGCTTAATGTGCTACAATTGGTTATTCGGGTGAGCGTCAAAGTCTCTGTGCCCACACAGACGATCTGACGATCTTTCTGCTTTATGACGATATTAAATCGTTATGATCCTTAACGATTTAATATCGTCATATCGCACACCCCTAAAAGGAAGCTTCACCGTTTTAGATCTAACTTTGGGGACTATTAAAAGACCACTACCTGAAGACCTGAGGGCTCTAGTGGGCTCATACGGGAAAAGCAAATCGCATAAATAAGAGGGTCTAAGACCATTAAGAGATTTAAAAACCAATGAAATAACCTTCAAATCTATTCTAAAAGAAACAGGAAGCCAATGCAGAGACCTTAAAATCGGTGTAATGTGGGCTCTCCTTCTGGTCTTCGTCAGCATACGTGCGGCTGAATTTTGAAGGAGCTGTAGATGTGACATGTTCTTTTTGGGAAGACCAGAGAGGAGAGCATTACAGTAATCAACGCTGCAGGTAATAAAAGCATGAATAAGAGTCTCTGCATTGGCTTGAGAGAGAAACTGGTGCACTCTGGAGATGTTCTTTAAATGATAAAAAGCCTTTTTGGTGACATCTCGGATATACATATACAATACATTACATGTCTCTGAATTTATTGATGACCTCTGCCAAACAGCAGAGCTGATAGTCAAAAGGTTAACTCCTTTATCGCTTCAGTCTGTGGGTGCAGCCACTTTTTATTACTCATACATACATACATCCTTTACTTGTTTGGAATGTTAACCATGCTTTTTAATAGGCAGCTATTGTATATTTGCTGACCAGCAGTCTGTCATTTGCCGTCCTCCTCCTTGATCAGGAGCACAGCTTGGTTTGATAAGTCCACCTTGTTGATCTACTTTTTTGTACTGGAACTAACTGTGCACCAATGTCTATACTGCTCATATTATAATGTGTATGTTATATATAATGTATATGTTTTTTATGTTGTTACGTTTGAATGTGAATCCACTGCAAACCAAATCGCCCGTCAAGGGACAAATGAATAAAATGAACTATGAACGATGAACTACATCCGTCTGCCAGTATTAGCAAATTTTCAAACAGACCAAACAAACTGCTTTTCTTGTTGAGGGTTGTACAAACACTGCAAGTTAGATTTTTTTTTTTATCTTTACTTCACTCTGTAGGTCATTTAGAACTAGACTGACTCTTTACTGAACTCTGACTGTCGTTACATTTGTCTTTATCTTTTAGAAAATGTGGATTTATGAGTCTCTTGTCAGCTCACACACCCAGAGAGATAAACAGAAACGTAACAGTCAGGAAACACTGAGGAAACTCCGCCTCCTCTGCGTCACAGCAGAAAACAGGAAAGACAGCTTATAACACCTCGACCATGAGAGAGGGATCAGACTGACAACAAAACAGCCAAAAACACAACAGAACAGCTTCCAGGGAGGGACGGCTGAAGAAGAGGACGGTGCATTTACAGACAGACTGGACACTTGGACTTCACCCTGTGCTGATTTTAACCGAGGGAGCAACAGGTGAAAGTGAAAGTAACTTTTACAGAACTCTCTGGAGCTGTTTTTTTTTCACTCTCAGACAAAATGTCTTCACTGTCTGAGGAGGATTTCAACTGTCCCATCTGTCAGGACATTTTTAAAGACCCCGTGGTTCTGTCCTGCAGCCACAGCTTCTGTAAAGACTGCCTGCAGAAATGGTGGAGGACCAAAGAGTCCAGGAAGTGTCCATACTGCAAAAGAAGATCCTCCAAGAGCGATCCGCCTCGTAATCTGGCCTTAAAGAACTTGAGCGAGGCTTTTGCTCAGGAGAAAGGTCAGAAACCTTCAGGAGGGTCTGAGGGCCTCTGCAGTCTACACTCGGAGAAGCTCCGGCTCTTCTGCCTGGACCATCAGCAGCCTGTGTGTGTCGTCTGTCGAGATTCAAAGAAGCACAACGACCACAAGTTCAGACCGATCGATGAGGCTGCTGTGGAGAAAAAGACGGAGCTGGAGAAGCTCCTGAAGCCCTTAAAGGAGAACCTGGAGACCCTCAAAGAGCTTAAAGGGAAATGTGATCAAACTGCAGACTACATCAAGGTTCAGGCACAAAACACAGAGCGGCGTATCAGGGAGCAGTTCAAGAAGCTTCACAAGTTTCTACAGGACGAGGAGGAGGCCAGGATCTCTGCTCTGAAGGGTGAGGAGCAGCAGAAGAGTCGCAGGATGAAGGAGAAGATCGAAGCTCTGAGCAGAGACGTAGCAGCTCTGATGGGCACGATCAGAGCCGTGGAGAAGGAGCTGCGAGCTGATGACGTCTCGTTCTTACAGAGCTACAAGGACGCAGTGACGAGAGTCCAGCAGGGAGCCAAGCTGACTGACCAAGAGATTGGCTCAGGAGCTCTGATCAATGAGGCCAAACATGTGGGCAACCTGATCTTCAACATCTGGAACAGGATGAAAGGGATCGTCTCCTACACTCCTGTGATCCTGGATCCAAACACCGCAGACCCAGAGCTCCTCCTGTCCGACGATCTGACCAGCGTGAGATCTGCAGAGCGCCAACAGCTTCCAAAGAACCCAGAGAGGGTGGAGTACTCCTGCTCCGTCCTCGGCTCCGAAGGCTTCAGCTCTGGAGCTCAGGGCTGGGAGGTGGACGTTGGAGCCAACAAGGACTGGGAGCTGGGCGTTTTGGGAGGGCTCACCCAGAAGAGTGGAGGCCAACAGTCTGGACTGTGGAGAATCATGTTCTCCAGTGGTAACATCACTGCTTTCTCCACGCTGATGGACTCAGAGAGAGATCTATTAGTGGAGAAGCAGCCCCAGAAGATCCGAGTTCAGTTGGACTTTGACAAAGGTAAACTGATGTTCGCTGACGCTGACACAAACGAACACATTTACACCTTCAGACAGGCTTTCACCGGCACCCTGTACCCGTACATTTACACCGAGAATAGCCTCCCGCTGAAGATTTTACCGATCAAGTTCTCTGTGAAGGTTATAAAGGAAAGTGCGGCAAAGGAACAGTAAGGTTTGGGCAAAGTGAGGACGTCTTTGTCATTGTCCTGGATTTTTATGGGTCTTAGTGCTAACAAAACTGTATCATGGTTAGAGCTGCAACAACTGATTAATAAAGTTTGAATAATTAATAGTCAAATGTGCTGTCAATATCAGAATAGGCATTTACTGCAAACCACATTTAAACATTCAAAAATGCTTACTTGGTATAGCGGTGCAAAAAAGAAACAAACAACATATAGTAAGAACAGAAATTCAAATGTTAATAGAACCAATAATAATAATGATAATTATTATTATTGTTATTATTATTATTACTATAATAATAATAAAATAATAATAATAATAATAACTAGAAAGCACTCGGAGAGCGCAGACCTCCGCCAGCGCCACAGTCCTCAGCCATATTGTGATTTTCACCATAAATATTAGTCCTACCTTTATTTCATCTAAATATTTAGATTCCTTGACCATGAAAACATACCATTAGCAACTGGATTCATAATGATATCTATTTTAGTTCAGTAGTTATTCACAGAAATCAGCGGCCAGACGCTGATCCAGATCAACACCAAAATCGAATCAGTTCTTCCTTTTCCCATGCTGAACCTGAAAATTTCATCAAATTCCATCCATTACTTTTTGAGTTATTTTGTTCACAGACAGACAGATGAACAGACGGACAGACAGACGGACAGACAAACAAACTCTCCCGAAAACATAACCTCCTTGGCGGAGGTAATAATAATAATAATAATAATAAAAAGAAGAAGAAGAAGAAGAAGAAGAAGAAGAAAACTAGAACGCAGTTGGAGAGCACAAACCTCTCCTAATGGTGAAGGGGTGTGATTACATAGGTTTATTTTTCTTCCCTCTCCTTTACGAGCATGTGGGTGAAATCAGCTGGTGTTATTTTCTACTGAAGGGACCTTTTATTACTTTTGTATTGGTATTTTGCTTCATTTGCATAAATGTACATAATATAGACAATATTTATTTCTTGCTTGTTCGAAATAAACTACTACTAAATTAAACTAACTAAACCTCCACCAAGGCAGCTCACATATTGCAATAAGCAATATTTCCATGATACAGTTACCATCATAAAATGATTCATGACCCTCAGAGCACACATACAGCACTCAGAATCACGTTGATTATTGATCATTAGTTTGACAGTTATTGAGCAAAAATTATTGTTTGCTAATGGTGGTTGTCTGGATTACCACCAAAATCTCATCATTTTTAAGTTGGGTCATTACCAACATCTCCTGGAAATTTAAGCAAAATCCGCCAAGTATTTTTGAGTAATCTTGTTAACAAACAAACAAACTAACAAACAAACATACAACGGGAAAAAGCATAACCTGGCGGAGGTATTCAAATCAATAAAATTTGATAATTAAATGTGCTGTCAGAAACGTATTGGTATTAATAGCCAAATATAAAGTCAAGAAATGTTTTTTGGTATACTGGTTAAAAAAAACAACCAACAATAGAACCAATAATAATAATAATAACAATTTTAGC
This sequence comes from Scarus forsteni, assembly GCA_036419115.1. Taxonomy (NCBI): domain Eukaryota; kingdom Metazoa; phylum Chordata; class Actinopteri; order Labriformes; family Labridae; genus Scarus; species Scarus forsteni. The sequence goes on along the minus strand of JAZDUH010000103.1, from coordinate 3,142,204 downwards.
ACTCCCCAGAGTGTTGAACACTCAGCTCGAGTGGTTTATTTGAGATGCAGAAATCTTTCATCCATCACAATAATGGAAAAATCTTTTAACATGACACACCAGATGGATCATTCAGTACATTTCATTGGTCCGTCTGAGTCATAGGCGCAAATCCCGGGGGGGACGCAGGGGTCAGGTCCCCCCCTTCCATAAAGTTGTCCCCCCAAAAAAATTCAGTTGTAATTAATTTTCTAATAGTATAGTAATGTTTTTCTAATGGTATAATACAAGTCATGCTACTTAAAACACACTGTTTGACCATTTAAAATACTGAAAGATCCCCCCCCTCGCGATCCTCGCAGTGGTTTGATCCAATCGCCGCACACACACATGCACACAAAAACAGACGCACAGGCAGAGCGGAGGATCGCGGTTAAGTAAGTAGCTTTCATTGAAAGACTGAACAGTTATAACTTCACTTGTTCAACAGACACACAGAGAAAATGAAAAGCAAATGTCAACTCCTTTGTCCGAGGTCTGACAGTATGCTTTAAATAAACACAAGACACTGATTAAGCTTTCCACCCGATGTGGTGCGCACACACAGACACAAACTGCAGAGCGCCAAGGATCGCGATTAAGTGCATTAAAGCACTAAACAATTTATAAGTTAATTATCACACCGTTTGCTGCTGGCTGGCAAACAGCCTCTCCTTTATGATGCAAAAAAGGCTGTGACAGATAAGACAGACAGGTGACATGCTGACATCCTCATCCTCTTATTTATGACACAATATTAAACTATTTAAGATGCCTCTAGTGTGATATTGTCCGGATTTATGAATTCATTAATGTAGGCCATTATTTATTTGAGTTCTATGTTCTATTCTAGATTTATTTATTTAAAAATAAAGTAGTTATGACTTTGACTTAGATGTTGAACAGATCCAGTTTCTAATTACATTCTGACAGTTAATTTACACCCCTTATTGTTCTCCAATTAAAATCAACACTTTTTCCATTAATTTGGGTATAAAATAATGAATATTGAGTTCATAGTGGTGTGGACATGTCGCTTCCACATTCATGCCAAAACATTTTTTTTGTATCATATTCAGATTTTATTTTTGTTGACAGTTTGATAAAAAACATATCTTTGAAGAATAATTAGGTGTAGTGTAGTTATTCACTGAAGTGTTTCTTCTAGTTTTAGCACTTGTATTGAGCTTTCAGTTCTTGTGAAGCTGCTGTAATTGTGTTCAGACCAGTGTTCATGGTGAGAAAAGAAATTCTGTTTGGTCACAACTGGAGTAATTGACACCTATCACACAACACCACTTGGAATTGCCAGTTGAGTATAAACAAACCTGCAGACAGGTAGGATAGATTTTAGAGTTTCTAATTACATGAGACTTATTAATTTACAAATCTCCAATATAGTCAGATTCTTTTTCTATTTTTAGAAAATTGTCAGCCGGTCTATAATGTTGAACAGATAAAAATGTGTCCACATTTGTCATTCACATTTCTCTGCCAAGCTCAGCAAAGAACATATATCCCTGCAATTTTTTTCATTTCTATATATTTTTTCATATCTGTCTTCAGCTCATTAGGTGTGACCTGGTCGTTATTCACTAACAAAGGTACAGCTGACTCTTTTAGCTCAACATGGCAGAATATTTATCTTGTGAAGCTGCTAATTGTGTTCAGACAGCTTCATGAAGTAGAGAGAGACGGACAGCTGGCTCTCAACAACAGGAGCATGTACGACTCAATGAAAACTTTAATTTCGCTATAGCAACAGAAGAGGTTGAGCTGCTCAGACTTGAGATGACAGACATGGATCTATCCAGGTGGATACGGAAAATGACAAACCTGAAGACAATGAGAGATATAATTAAGGAAATGACAGCAAATAAATAGCATTTATAGTATATCATCCAAACCTAAAGGTCCAGGAATTGATGTCTTAAATTTTACTGTTTATTGTCCCCCCCAACAATGAAAAGGGATTTTCACCCCTGGTCTGAGTAACAGCCCAGACAAAGTGTTTGGGGATAGGCAAAACCTTTTAGAAGCACATCTGGCAGGGGATTGGACAATCATTCTGTCAATCAAATCCATTACAGACCAATCAGATAATGTAGTAGGCGGGCACTACTGCTGCAGTGTAAAGTGCAAAATGTGAGCCACTTTCTAAAACAAACTCTCAACAAAACAAACAAAACAGAACAGACATATCCTTTCTGTTGAGAAATTCTTTGAGTTTGTTTATCATTTAACAAAGAAAAGTGGTCCAGATCTGAAAAACTGCTGCGTAGCATGTATGCTAATCTCTGCATGTGCTGCCTTTTCCAACATTAAATCAGGAGGATCCAAGTGGTTTCTGGCCATTTTATGAGGTGGAAATGAGACATAGTTAAACAAAAATGGATTCTTAATAATGAAAAAAAACAAAACAACTAGAACTTAATTGCAGTATTACTGTGAAAATAACAAATGTTTTGGGGTTTTGATGGGAGGGGATGGAAGTTTGTGTCTAAATCAGAATTGTTTTTTTTATTGACAAGTGTGCAACACATACAAGGAATATGAAAGACAGCAACATAAAAAAAGGTAAAATAGAAACAGAGGATAAGATTAAAAAAAATTGAAAACAGTATGTAAAAAATGCATAAAAAAGTGTACATTGGATCATCAATGAATTACAGAAAATATCAGCCAATGGACCGAAAATAAAAATGATCATTAGTTGCAGCCCTAATCATGGTGTCATGAAACTAGAAAGGACGAGGCATTAATTTCAAAAACAAGCCTGTGATGTTAAACTCAATTGTTTGTGTATAAATTGACAAAGATGCTCCAACATATCACTGTGTGTTAACGTCTTAGAGCTGTGGCTGTAACTAAATGCTGGTTCATTTCTCTCCTGTGTTGTGTTTAAGAGCTTAACGATGAAGTCAAACAAACTGAACAGTTTTTTAATAATAACTATTATTAGAATAAAAAAATTTCCTTACACTTTGATACTTTTTTTTTCTGAAATTTAGTTTTTGAGGGTGTTTAAAGATCATTTTGCTGACATTACAGTTGCTGTAAATATGATTTTTTTGTAACTACAATTGTTAAAAACCACATTGTGGATGTGATGGTGAAGGTGTGATGTTTAAAATGATGATTAAACTTTGTTTTTTTTATGAGGGCTGAACAATTATTTGCTCTAAAATCATAAGTGCACTGCAAGCATGCGCAATAATCACAGCACAAGACATAAGTCATTTGTAAATACTGTTGGGATCCATGTCCCTGCAAAAGCCTGCACCAAAGTTTGGCTCCCCCGAGGTTTCACACGTAGGTGTGAATCCTCTGATAAGAACAAAAGACCCTGCCCTGCTCTGCAGTTTTGGAGTTTTTCAGTCCCTTCTGAAGAGGACACAGGTCCTCTCTCTCAGCTAAGAGTCTCTCCTTCTGAACCATGGAGTGAAGGGGACAAAGCTCCTCTCTCACAGCTCTTTCTCAGGAAACAACCTCAAGACTTCTTCCACAGTCCTGCTCAATACAGACTGTAGCACCATAGGCGACACAAGAGCCTTAAGGAACAGGAGTTCCTGATCCGAAGCAAGAAACAACACCACCGAGTTACCATCAAGCTGCTAACTCAAGGGACAAAGGAGAAACCAGTGGACTTCAGAGCCAGGAGCTGGAGGGACAGACCGGCCTGGGACCCACTGAGAAGCCATCAAACTTGCAGCACTGGACTTTGCAGAGCAGAACCTAAACGGACACCTTTTCCTCCCATGAACTTGGTAATATAACTGGGCCTTACAGACTTTAGCATAGCACGGCTAAGCACAGGACTATTCAGTTTAAACAATCACGGCATTGCTTTTACTTAATATGTTCTTAGAGCTTTAAGCTGTAGCTAACTTCATGTAGTTACATTACCGTTTCAGGTAGAGGCATCAATCTAACAAAGAGACCATTTCTGACCTCCACACTCCCCATGTGGTCCTGGTCATAAATGCCTTTGAGCCATGCGGCGTTAAGACACCCTTTAGAGGCAGCCATCTTGCCTTTGTTTGTTACACACACACACACACACACACACATATAGACACACTCACACACACTTAGAGATAGGATTTTGTTAGATTAGGTATTGTATGTTTGCATGTTTGTTTGTCAATAAATGATTTTAAACACAAAGTCAGTTGCTGGTCTGTTAATGTTGTATAAGAGTGAATCTTGCCAACCTCTTCTCTGCAGAACTACCAAATCCTTTAACTTTGACTGACAATTCATTAGGTAACTTTGGTTATTTTTATTAAGTTAATTATAAATCATGGTTCCAAATCAATAGTCAGTAACCTTAATGAGACAAACTTAATAAATTGACTATCATTTCCCCTTTTATAGGTGGTTTCTCGAGGTTTAATGTAAATTAAATCCCATTACTTAATTAAAGTAATTATTTCTGATAGCCAATACTATTAAGTAAAACAGTGAATAGTTGTCCACTGATCATAAAGCACAACATAATTGGCGTCCCTGGGTGGGCAGAGTACTGTTGGCAATTTTTCACAATTGTGCAATATTAACTTTAACCAGTGTAAAACAAATATGGAACATTAGCATACGTGTTACATGAAGTTTTCTGCTGCTGCTTTCAACTCCAGTTAGACCTATTCTGTAGGAACTGTAACAACTTTGAATTAGCATTTGAATACCACATATTCAATGAAAGCTGTTAGAACTAACGGTAAATTCAATTGCTCCTTGTATTGTTGTTCTATTTAACCACAGTGAGCCATCGGCCCTGTGACATTGAGAGTTGTACCTGGCTGTTACTGCCATGCAATTCAGCCTAAGTGAGAAATAGAGCATCAGATAGAGCCACAGTGTGCTACCAGCCCTGTGAAAAGTTAAGTACCTTGCTGTCACTGCAAAGTGTTCCAGCTTGTAAACTTTTAGAAAGACTTCCTAACTGTAACTGCCTTGCATCTCAGTTAGTGCACAAATGTATTTATTTTTTTGCCCAAGCTACATCGTTGTTGTTGCTTTGCACCCAACAACTGATAAAGCCTACCCCTCATTCTAACTTAACAATGGAGAACCCCTGTGTAGAGCAGTTTATTTCCACCTTAGCACAAAAGCTAAAACCTGGCTACTCTGAATTCACCAGCAAGTTGAACTTCAGTGAGTGCAAAAGGGAGATAGACTCACTACTCAATGACAGGTGTGATGCACAGACATCATCCAAACGTACATTGTTAACATGCTTGCTCCTGAACTTCCACAGACAAACCAGCATTGTCCTTCAGAGCAAAGCAGCCTTAGAAGAGGAGGTAAAATCCCTTAGAGTGCAGAATGCATGTCTACTCCAAGAAGTTATGACTTCTAACAAGAAAGCCTTACGCTACTTAGAAGACCTGCACTCAGCAGAGTTAGATCTTTGCTCACACAAGGAGGAATTGTTGAGGCTTAGATCAGAACATTCTGCACCCCCAAGACCATTGACACCAAGTGATTCTGGTTTTTACGATTCACACTCATCCATTAGGTTAACACCCACACTGAATGACAAAATTAACAGTGCTCGATATTCTCATCTTCCTAAAACAGAAGTTGAGGAAACACAGAGTTTGTCCTCAGGAGAAGATGCTGCATCCTGCTCTTCTCAGCCTTTGATGCATGACAGCTTCACACATGCTAATCACTCCAAAGGGAGGACTAGCAGAGGTAAACACTGGTCAGCTTTTTCTTCACTCTGCAGCCAGAGGAATGACAGCTGTTCAGACCATGTCCCCCAAACAGACAGAGCTGTCACAACTGAAGCACACACCCATAGTGTAGGTAGCTTCACCTTGCCCTCACCAGAAAGTACTCTTCAGAGCATGCGCCTTGAAGAGATTGACACTATGGCCAAAGACATAGAACATTTTGATCCAGACAATTGTGATCATCATGTTGAAAATTATTTTGATCACTTAGACCATCAACTAATTGACTTGCCCCATGCAACCCAAAAGGAGAAAGTTAAACTTGTGTGGAAGACCTGCTCTAAATCTGTCCGCAAGTTTATCGCATCACTTCCTCCTTTTGTCAGAGATGACTACAGCAAGCAACGTCAGGCACTGATTGAAGAATTCTCTTCTACTGCCGATGAAGCTACAGCAATGGTTGCAGCCCTCCAAATTAAACACTCCCGTCAGGAACATCCCAGAGATTATTACTGGCGTTTGAGGTGTGCATACTTCCACGGCAGAAACACACCAGGCCTGGAAGAAAACTCATCTTTCAAGTCTTTGTTCTTGCACAATCTTCATCCCTGCATTCGTCCTCAGGTTAAAATTTGGGCACACCTAGAGAAACCTTCGATGCATGAGATAAAGAGGAGGACACAAATAGTTTGGGAAACTGTTGTCCAGTCCAAAACAAGAACAATTGAACCTGCCAGTGCCACCTCAACGGAAGTGTTAATGAGACCTCCAGTCACAAAAGGTCACCCTCCGAACAGACCAAAGGGGGGTGATAAAAGGCCACAGAGTGACACTGAGCGTAGCCGCCGTGTCCATCACCTGCGTAGAGATAGGCACTCAGTAAACAGAAGCTGTAGAAGGCCATATGCAGAGATTCTGGCCCAGACACATGACCAGCCAGTTTATGCCTCAGATGATGACAACCACATCTCTGATTACAATTCAGATAACAGTCATAGTCCTTCAGACAATGACAGTGTCTCTGAATATTTCTCACCATATAGCGACTTTCACTGTCACAGCCCGGAGCCACAAGTTAGGAAAAGCTTAAAGCCCAGGAGCTCCAGATTTTTCTAACTACCCTGGTAGTTAATAGGCAACCTGAGTTTGTCAGCAACAGCAGAAAGCTCAGTGATATACAGAAAATCTTCACTAGTGTTACACTCCAGCAATGCTAGTTACCTTTAGTGCCATATTCTCCAGTTAACATTAACATATTCACAGCACTAACCTTCATGTTCTCACTCACCCTGACAAAAAGCTGAGAAACACAGGTTAGCTCTTACACACATCATTTTTGTTCTTCATTTAAATTTTGTATATATCTGACCAACTGTCCTAGCTTAGCCAAGATAGGAAGTTTAGACTGCCCAGATTTTACAAATTCAATGAACTGAAAAATGAACTCTTTCCCTTTATGGAAAACATGGACTTTACTGCCCTCAGGATCGCACATCAGGCGCAATCCTAAGGCCAAAGGGGGGATGTTGGGATCCATGTCCCTGCAAAAGCCTGCACCAAAGTTTGGCTCCCCCGAGGTTTCACACGTAGGTGTGAATCCTCTGATAAGAACAAAAGACCCTGCCCTGCTCTGCAGTTTTGGAGTTTTTCAGTCCCTTCTGAAGAGGACACAGGTCCTCTCTCTCAGCTAAGAGTCTCTCCTTCTGAACCATGGAGTGAAGGGGACAAAGCTCCTCTCTCACAGCTCTTTCTCAGGAAACAACCTCAAGACTTCTTCCACAGTCCTGCTCAATACAGACTGTAGCACCATAGGCGACACAAGAGCCTTAAGGAACAGGAGTTCCTGATCCGAAGCAAGAAACAACACCACCGAGTTACCATCAAGCTGCTAACTCAAGGGACAAAGGAGAAACCAGTGGACTTCAGAGCCAGGAGCTGGAGGGACAGACCGGCCTGGGACCCACTGAGAAGCCATCAAACTTGCAGCACTGGACTTTGCAGAGCAGAACCTAAACGGACACCTTTTCCTCCCATGAACTTGGTAATATAACTGGGCCTTACAGACTTTAGCATAGCACGGCTAAGCACAGGACTATTCAGTTTAAACAATCACGGCATTGCTTTACTTAATATGTTCTTAGAGCTTTAAGCTGTAGCTAACTTCTGCGTAGTTACATTACCGTTTCAGGTAGAGGCATCAATCTAACAAAGAGACCATTTCTGACCTCCACACTCCCCATGTGGTCCTGGTCATAAATGCCTTTGAGCCATGCGGCGTTAAGACACCCTTTAGAGGCAGCCATCTTGCCTTTGTTTGTTACACACACACACACACACACACACATATAGACACACTCACACACACTTAGAGATAGGATTTTGTTAGATTAGGTATTGTATGTTTGCATGTTTGTTTGTCAATAAATGATTTTAAACACAAAGTCAGTTGCTGGTCTGTTAATGTTGTATAAGAGTGAATCTTGCCAACCTCTTCTCTGCAGAACTACCAATCCTTCAACTTTGGCTGACAATTCATTGGATAACTTTGGTTATTTTTATTAAGTTAATTATAAATCATGGTTCCAAAGTAATAGTCAGTAACCTTAATGAGACAAACTTAATAAATTGACTATCATTTCCCCTTTATAGGTGGTTTCTCGAGGTTTAATGTAAATTAAATCCCATTACTTAATTAAAGTAATTATTTCTGATAGCCAATACTATTAAGTAAAACAGTGAATAGTTGTCCACTGATCATAAAGCACAACAATACTGTCTTCTGTTTGTGTTTTGATCCAAACCATTTCCTCGCCTGTCTAATCTCTCCATCAGTGGGCTTACTAAAACAACCAATCACAACACAGTTTGACGAGGCTCATGGGGATACGGAGGATATGCAGCTTAAAGAGGGTCCATTTTAGGTGGTGACTTGTTTTTTTACTTTCTTTAAAGGGACTGTGAGGAGTTTCTAAGTAATTACAAAAAAGTCCCATTATTAGATATATGCCTGATACAAATACACACTTTAAGATGAGTTTTATAGCATCAAAATAGGTTATCTATAAATGCTATTCCTTAGCCTTCCGGTCAGGTCGGACAGGGCTGGACTGGCCTGGAAACTCAACTTCGGAAACAAGACAATTAAAACTAGAGCAAATTTATATTATTCAGACACGTCTTAGAGCACCGGGCTGTAAGTAGAGATATATAGCCGGCTACAAAACTACGATACTAAGTTTTCCAAAAATTGCTTGTTGTCACACATCAAAAACTACCGCTACATAACTAGAAAGAGATACATTACCTCGTGGCTTTGCATCCTGTAAGTTGTTGAAAAAAGAAGTTGTAAAGCAATGCAGAGTTCTGAGGAAGGTCCGTGCTACATTTATTAGCATCACAACAAACACACGCTTTGGCTTGGGTCACGTCTTTTGGTGCTTTCCAGTTGTAGTCAGAAGTAGGAATTTCTGAGTTCAGAGTAGGAAACTGCAACTGGAATGTCCCCCGAAGTCGGAATTTCCTACTGGGAACTCGGTGAAACCTCGCCACCCCCGAGTTGACAATCAAAGATGGATGCCCCCAGTGTGAACAGTTATTTAGCTCCTGTAATAATCAATTTATTTGCACTTCTGACTGGGGTGTGTCGCTCTAGATCAGCTGTATACATAGTATTGTTAGACTTATATTTACAAAAATGCTGCCATAGTGATAATCACATTCTTCATGTGATATTTGTGAACAACACAGGGCGTGCTAACAACAGCTAACAATAGCCTGGTAGATCGGCATGTTTTTTTCCGACTTCAACTGAAACGCCGATAAGTCGGAGATGATGTCACTCCCATTTCCGAGGTTACTGGAACGCAGCATTACGACAGTCGCCGCACGTGCTCATGGGTAGCAGAGTCTTAATGTCGCCGCTAACAGATTCTCCTCATAGCACCTTTAAATTGTAACTAGTTGCAAAGTTTAAAAAAAAATAATATTGAAACTTGCCAGGTGGCCCTGTCAGGTTTTGCACAAGCACTTTTATAGGCTTATTTATTTTAATTAGATTAAATATTGATCAGAGAGAAACATGTCAACAAGCTGTGAAAATCCCTCAGCTTTCAGTGTTTATGTAGACAAACCTGCCTGTGTTAGAACTTCATAATCAACATTTTATGACGCACACTTTAATTTTAAGAGGGAAATTCTGATTGATCTATGAATATATTTGACAACATAAAGGCAGAACTTGATTCATGTCATTTTTGTGTCACTTGGAGTTTTTTTGCTTTGGGAGGAAAAAAATCAATTAAAATAGTAAATCAAGTTTTGTGGGGAGAAAATCTGGGATTTTATTTTCAGACCATATCGGCCAGCCCTAGAAGAAGATAATAAGATGAGAGTAGAAGATAACGTTACACAACACAGTAAAAACAACAACAAGCACATAGGACCGTTCAGAGCTGCTGAAGAGTTTAGACAGAGGCAGGCTAACACTACCCATTGACTCCCAGTGTTTAAACCAAGCTAATTAGCGGTGGGCTAGCTTTGTTTGCCTCTTCCTTTTACTGCACGCACAGGGGAAAGAGTGGAGTCTGCCTGCTTGTCATGGACTCAGGAGTGAGGCAAGACATGAAAAGGAAAAAAATGTTGGTGTATCCCTTTAAAGTTAAGACTGTCTGAAGATTCACACATAAAATCCTGACGTCCCTTTGAGTTTTGTGAGGTCTTCTTACCTTGTTGCCTTTGCTCCTGAACCTGGCCCCTCCGTCCATGCGGAGGTCTCGCCCCTCCAGGTCTTTGTAGAGGTGCTGACCCTGAATCATGTGGTTTCGACACACTCCTGTCAGGTGAGGACTCTGAAGAGAATTTGGAACACACGTTTATATCCTAAAATATGCTTATTGATTGATTTTTCCATAAATTAAAAAATAAAGAGATGCTTTGTTTATAATATTGGCAGTTGGCAGGGGTGGAAGAAAAAATCGATTCACATAAGTATCAGAGTTTTTTGTTTGAGAATTTTTAAATTGATTTTTTCCCAAATTTAAATGCTTCATTTTAGTCTGTGTTAATAAGCCACTTTCAAATGCAATCCAGGCTTTTGAAGAGAGAGTAAAAACAGCTGGTTAAAATATATTACTGAATAAATCCTAAAAACAGACTCACATGTGATGTGTATTTTTCCTGATATAGTCTGAAGGCATCATCATTGTTCATCTTTTTCACTGCTGTAAGAAAAGCTAACTAAAGATTGAAAAAATTGGCAATATCATAGAATCGCAATTTAAATTGAATCGGCACTTAAAGGAACAGTGTGTATTATTAAATGCTAAATGAAAAAAAAAAAAAAACAGACTTGGTAAAAATGGAATATATTATTTAAAATTATACTTAAAGTAGTTTCTAATCAGCCTTAAATAATTAATGTTTTGTTTTCGTTACCTTAGAAAAAGTCATTTATATCAATCTAGGAGCGGGTCACCCCTTTATAGAGGGCTCCATCTTGCGTCACCATCTTCTCCACCGTAACCCAGAACGGACAACAATACGCTTTCGCGTTTTTTTGTTGACGCCTACCGGAAATGCACAGTTGCAAAATACACGAAGAAGAAGAGAGTGATTACCAAGCAGCTGTGCTAATACAAACAAACATGGAGGACCACATGTACAATTTGCCATCAGTGGAGCGTGAATCATTGTCAAAGAAACGAAAACGGGATGAGGCCAAACGCAATCGGGACAGGCTACGACAAAAAACAGGGTCAACATCGGCGCTGCCTTTCCCAGATGGAAGTCCCTGAAGGATAAGTTTGCAGACAGACGCAGAAGTTGCCTGTTTTTTGCTGGACAGGTAAGACTAAGTGTCGAATTGTACTCTTATATGGAGCCAAATTTATTTGTTTACTTTCGGGAGAAGTCGGAGTAAGACGCAGAGAATGTATCTGCTATGAGAGGCTTATTTCACGGCCACAAGCAATTTTCTGTGGACAGAAAACATAGGCTGATAACTAAGCTATATAGCGCTGTTGATGAGACAAAGATAAAGATTTTCACCGTACTCCTTAATTTTATTGTTTGCTCCTTATTTGTTATTTAGTAGCATATGTACACATTGATACGGTGTACATTTTAGGACATCCTCGGTCTCAGGAAAACCTCTGTGTCATTTCTCAGACCAAACGGCATCAGAAAAACCCCCCTCAATAAAACCTCCGTCAGATAATACGGCCTCAGGCTTCAAAATGAAAGTCATCAGACAAAATACTGGAAAAACGGACTCACATAAAAAACAGCCTCAGGTCGTAACAAGATCATAATCATTGTAATATCATAAATGTTAAATCGTCTTGAGACGGCATTCAGCTAAAAATCAGCCACTAGCAAACTTCCCATTTTCAAAATAAAAGCATTCTTCATTATCTCCTATTAGTTCTTTAAAGCTTTTGTAAATTAGGCTCTTGTTTTGGAGCCGACCGGAAGTTTCTTCGATAGCATAATGGCGCGCTTAACAGAATGTCCGAAATACCGAAATGAAATTTGTATCTGTGCGTTTTATGGCTCAAATGACCACATTTTGGTATTCTACATGGTGACTTTATCGCCTAAAATGCTCTCTGAATTTTCAAATGTGGTGAATCGACAGAGATATTTGATAGCCTGGTAGCTGGAAACGCTCGTTGACGACGCCATGTTGAAAAAACACTTTTGTCCTTGGAAGGCCATCATAGCTCCTGGGTTCTCCGAAAGGGAGGGGGGAGCGCCGGAGTGCTGCAATCTCAAACCTCACCTTTAGATGTCGCTAAAAACTACACACTGTACCTTTAAAAAATTTTTAAAAATCGAATCGTAAGAAAAGTGTATCGTCCCAGTCCTAGCAGTTGGACAAGCTGTCAGTACTGTTGTAAGACATAATCTTCTGTATCACAGTTAAATACATATGTATACATCCATGCAATGATCAAGACAGTTGAAGGTTTATAAAACCAGCATTCAAGTTCAGTATTTGAGCATTTAGAATCATGTTTTTGAATTTTAGTTCGGTTCTGATTAGACTATAAGAACAAAAAGCTTGTGATAGCCTCTCCCAGCCCTAACGTGCAGACTGATGCACTGTTTCATTGAAGTGAAATTCGAGGATCACTTGAACATGTTGGATGAAAGGTAACTTACGAGGACTGCATCCCGGAGGGGGACGAAGATTGTGAAGGGTCCGAAGTGTGTTAGCTGCATATCACATCCTGAAACTGAAAAACAGATCTACATAAATGAACAGGTAAAAGCAGCAAAAACTATGATTACAGGGGAGAAAATGTAATTTTTTTAAATACTCTTTCTTTACAGCCTTTCTCTGACTTAAACATATTCTCTTATTTCAGCAATCTCTTTCTCTTATGTCTACATACTCTCTATTATTACAACAAACTCTTTCTCTTATTTAAACATACTCATTCTTTTATTTTAGCAAACTCTCTTATTTTAACATACTCTTTAATTTCAACAAACTCTTTCTCTTACTTAAACATATCCTGTCTTATTTTAACAAATTCTTATTTTAACATTCTCTCTCTTATTTAAACAGTCTCATTTCAACAAACTCTCTCATTTCATAAAACTTTTCTCTGATTTTAACATACTGTCTCTTTTTCAACCAACTCTTTTTTTACTTTAACCTACTCTTTCTTATTTGTAAAACTCTGTTTTATTTAACATATTCTCTCTTATTTCATCAAACGTTGTCTTATTTTAACATACTCTCTTATTTAAACAAACTTTCTCTTATTTAACATACTACCTCTTACACTATATTATACCAAAAGTATTCGTTCACCCATCGAAGTATTCAGAATCAGGTGTTCCAGTCACTTCCATGTCCACAGGTGTATAAAATCATCACCTAGGCATGCAGACTGCTTTAACAAACATTAGTGAAAGAATGGGTCGCTCTCAGGAGCTCAGTGAATTCCAGCGTGGAACTGTGATAGGATGCCACCTGAGCAACAAATCCAGTGGTGACATTTCCTCACTCCTAAATATTCCACAGTCAACTGTCAGCTGGATTATAAGAACGTGGAAGTGTTTGGGAACCACAGCAACTCAGCCACCAAGTGGTAGGCCACGTAAACTGATGGAGCGGGGTCAGCGGATGCTGAGGCGCATCGTGAGAAGAGGTCGCCAACTTTCTGCAGAGTCAATCACTACAGACCTCCAAACTTCATGTGGCCTTCAGATTAGCTCAAGAACAGTGCAGAGAGCTTCATGGATGGGTTTCCATGGCCGAGCAGCTGCATCCAAGCCTCACATCACCAAGTGCAATGCAAAGCGTGGATGCAGTGGTGTAAAGCACGCCGCCACTGGACTCTAGAGCAGTGGAGACGCGTTCTCTGGAGTGACCAATCACGCTTCTCCATCTGACAATCTGATGGACCAGTCTGGGTTTGGACGTTGCCAGGAGAACCATACTTGTGGGACTGCATTGTGCCAAGTGTAAAGTTTGGTGGAGGGGGGATTATGGTGTGGGGGTGTTTTTCAGGAGCTGGGCTTGGCCCCTTAGTTCCAGTCAAAGGAACTCTGAAGGCTTCAGCACACCAAGACATTTTGGACAATTCCATGCTCCAACTTTGTGGGAACAGTTTGGAGCTGGCCCCTTCCTCTTCCAACATGACTGAGCACCAGAGCACAAAGCAGGTCCATAAAGACATGGAGGACAGAGTCTGGTGTGGATGAACTTGACTGGCCCGCACAGAGTCCTGACCTCAACCCGACAGAACAGCTTTGGGATGAATTAGAGCAGAGACTGAGAGCCAGGCCTTCTGGTCCAACATCAGTGTGTGAGCTCACAAATGCTCTTCTGGAAGAATGGTCAAAAATTCCCATAAACACTCCTAAACCTTGTGGACAGCCTTCCCAGAAGAGTTGAAGCTGTTATAGCTGCAAAGGGTGGACCCACGTCATATTGAACCCTATGGATTAGGAATCGGATGGCATTAAGTTCATATGCGAGTCAAGGCAGGTGAGCGAATACTTTTGGCAATAAAGTATATTTTAACAAACTCCTATTTTAACATACAGCATACTCTCTCGTTTAACAAACTTTCTCATATTTTAACATACTCTCTCTTATTTAAACTTTCTCTTATTTCAGCAAACTTTTTCTCAGAATTTTAACAGACTGTCTTATTTCAACAAACCTTTAATCTAACTTGAACATACTCTTTCTTAATTTCATAAAACTCTTATTTTGACATACTGTCTCTCATTTGTCTCTGTCTCTGAGGTGAAATACTAAACTGTAACTTAAAAAATTAAAAAAATTCTTGTATTTGACAGGAGTATGAATAGTTTTGGTCCTAAATATATACAAATGAAGGTGATTTTTTATTTACTAAACAACATAGCAGCTGGATGGAGCTTTTGGGTGAAGGGTTCCTTGAATTCCAGCTCAATTATCCGATTCAACAGGTTACCGTAGCATCGCTGGCCGTCACTAATATGATCATCGTCACAGACACATCTGAAAGAGGAGGTGATGGCACAAAGTGAGATAAGAGCACAAAAGAGTTTACAGTCTAGGGCCTGTATTCACAAAGCATTTTATCTTACTACAGGGACTCCTACATGACTCTAAAAGTTCCTAACTAAGAGTTTTCTCTTCAAACCTGTTCACAAAGCTGCTGAGACTAAGGCTGTTTTCAAATTCACCTACTATACTAGTAGTGCGTACTGTTTTGACCAAAATGTACTATGCAGTATACAGTATGTGAACAAAAGCAAAGTTGCAGTATACAAAAAATACCCGGATGACGTACTGATTCAGGAAAAAAGGGGTTCCTCAGGGATCAATTTTGGGTCCCCTACTTTTTTCTCTCTATGTTAATGATTTACCAACTGTTTGCAAGAGCGTGGACACCATTATGTATGCTGATGATACAGTCATTTTTACACAAGCAAAAAGTGCTGAGGAGGCAGCCCTTTGACTGTCAACAGCTCTAAACGAGCTACAGAAATGATTATTAGATTCATGTCTTTGTCTTAAAGTGATATTCCGGGATTGAACAAGTTGGGTCCTATCACAAGGTTTAGGGCAGAAATTACCTCTACCTCAGTGTTTCTGTGGAGCAGAAGCCCAGGGCGCTAGGACCTAACTCCCTCTTCCTGCTTCGGTTCTGCTCGTCTGCTGAATCCGCTGTAGTCAGACGGGGCCATATTTTACTTGACCAAAAACACAAATAAACAGACTCCCACCGAAAAAGTCTGATATCGGTCTGCATTCACGCTTTATTTAGAGAATTTTCAGTGCGTTACTTTCACACAAAAACAACGCTAAATAAGGCTCTATTTCACGGCGCTACGAGAACTACTTGTTCTAAAAAAAAATGTATCTATGTTTTTCCCTATACCAATGACAAAGTTAGCCCCAACCAAAGTTTATCTGGGAGGGGAAGCTCTACAAAACGTAGAAGAGTTTAAGTATCTCGGGGTGGTGCTAGATTCAACAATGCTGTTCCAAAGACATGCTCAGAAAATAGTAAAAAATATAAATTTTAATATCTGTAATTTCAAACATATTAGAGCATCTTTGACTGATAAAGCAGCACTTACATTTCTCCACTCAGTGATACTCTCTTATATTGAGTATTACATTACCAGTCAGTCCTACACTGGCCTCTGTCATTAAACCTATTGAATCATGCTACAAAAGGGCACTGAAAAAAATACTCGACAAATATAATCTACTAAATTTCTCAAATTTTAAATTATTTAAATCATCCTGCTTAATTTACAAAGTTTTACACCATTTTGCCCCTCCTACAATGAATGAGTTCACCAGCGGGAATCCGCCTGTGGTCCTACAGTGACCGGCCCCGCGGTCAGAGGAGACTGTGAACTTCCTCTAAGATGAACAAGCGTTCAACAATGCTGTTCCAAAGACATGCTCAGAAAATAGTAAAAAATATAAATTTTAATATCTGTAATTTCAAACATATTAGAGCATCTTTGACTGATAAAGCAGCACTTACATTTCTCCACTCAGTGATACTCTCTTATATTGAGTATTACATTACCAGTCGGTCCTACACTGGCCTCTGTCATTAAACCTATTGAATCATGCTACATAAGGCCACTGAAAAAAATACTCGACAAATGTAATCTACTAAATTTCTCAAATTTTAAATTATTTAAATCATCCTGCTTAATTTACAAAGTTTTACACCATTTTGCCCCTCCTACAATGAATGAGTTCACCAAGCGGAAATCCGCCTGTGGTCCTACACGAGTGACCCGGGCCACGGTCAGAGGAGACTGTGAACTTCCTCTAAGATGAACAGCGTTCTCTCAAAACATCCCGTCAGTCCAGGGTGCAAAGATTTGGAACAGTCTTGTGTCATCACAAATTTTATTTACGTGAACTTTTATATTTGTATTTCATTTATTAGGAGGAGGCTCTGCACCCAAGACACCGAGTTGTTTCTATTTGTTGAAGTGATTGCATTTTTGACTAATTCTATTACCATCATTCTACCCTCCTGATTGAGGCCGTACCTTTTCAGAAGCTCATTGTTATTGTATCTTTCCTAAATGTTCTCTGATCATGAGGTGGATTGGCACCAGCAGCCATGCTGAGATTCTTTCTGAACTGGTCTGAGTGACTTAGGAGTTGTCTTCACTACTTCTAACTTCTCACAGGTTTTGGACTCTAAAATATAGGACTGACACGCCTTTTATTTTTGAGAGTTTCTCCTAAAGTTAGGAGGTACTTTGAGCCTGAAGATGTTTTGTGAATACAGGCCCTGGTTTCTGACCCAGTCTCAGCTGAAGTAGCTGTTTTCAGATCAGATATTGAATTTTTTGAGAGTGTCATGATAGTAAAGGCTTGTAAGTAAAGAAACAGCTCTGATGTGTTACCTGTGTTTTCCATCCAGTCCAGTTTGGCAGGTGGCAAAGGAGCCACAAGGGTTGGACACGCAGGCGTCATTGAGCTGACAGCCAAACTCAGGGCTGCCACCGATCGGAGACATGCCACTCATGCACTCACAGCTGGACTGAAAGACAGACAGACAGGAGACCAAACATGTCAGGTCAAACTCTGACGTGGATTTAAGATGTAAAATTTTCTGACTGGAATGCATTTCTTTTCACTGTAACGTAGTAATGTAAGGCTTTAGAAAAAAAAGGTAATATTTTACTCAGTACAAATGTCAGCAATGCAAGTTACAATTCATTTTTAGCTTAACCTAAAATGAAGGGTTTTTTTGTCTGTTTGAATACAAATTCACCAAACACTCTGTAAAATCAGCAGAGGAGAAAAATCCTCTGCTTGGCCTAAAGTTACAGCATCTAACACAATTTACCTGAATTTAACCTTTTGTCTGTTTTTGCTGTGATCGTTTCTTGTCTTGTTCCATGAGCATCACTGTGTCTATTATATTCTCCTGTTTTTAACCTTAAGCTGAACTCAGTCAGATAGACACCACGTCACCTTCACTGGATGTGTAATGAGCTTTTTTAATGAGCTACATTTAGAATGACAAATCCATATTTCCTGTCATTTTGACGAAAGTAATGTGATATAGTGTAATGCCTTAGATTTCAAATACAGTAATACTACTAGAAAAGCACTCGGAGAGCGCAGACCTCCACCAGCACCACAGTCCTCTCCCATATTGTGATTTTTACCATAAATATTAGTCCTACTTTTATTTCATCTAAATATTTAGATTCCTTGACAATGAAAACATGCCATTAGCAATTGGATTCATAATGATATCTATTTTAGTTCAGTAGTTATTCACGAAAATCGCATTTTTTGCCATGGCGGATCCAGATGGTGATCCAGATCAACACCAAAATTGAGTCAGTTCTTCCTTTTCCAATGCTGAACATTTCCTGAAAATTTCATCAGGTAATAATGTAACTAATTACTTTGAAATGACAGTAACAAGTAATAAATAATGCATTACATCTTAGAAGTAACTTGCCCAACACTGGTGGTTTCGCACCTGCTATGGAAAGATACCAGGGCATAAAACTGAAATTGGTGATATCAACCATAATTCACCTCTACTCGTACTCATTTCTAAAACCCTGGATGTTAATGGTTACAGTACTGGTTTGCTTTTAGCCACTGCTTAACATGCGTTTTAAAAGTTTGTAATGTTGGGTACTCCCTTATGGCGAGTGGGAGGCTATATATGAGATGACATACCACATATGTTTACATTGGCATAAAAAAAATCTAAACATGGTTTTGCCCTACTTTACATAATTATTAGACAGCACTCTTTGACTGGCTCTCTAAAGCATATTCAACCAAGCCATGACTTGGCTTTCTTTGGTTGCTCTACAAGGACTTTCAAGTTGTCATATGACATACAGTAAGGCCAAAAGTTTGGACACACCTTCTCATTCAATGTGTTTTCTTTATTTTCATCACTGTTTACATTGTAGATTCTCACTGAAGGTGTCAAAACTATGAATGAACACATGTGGAATTATGTACTTAACAAAAAAGTGTGAAATAAATGAAAACATGTCTTATATTCTAGTTTCTTCAAAGTATCCACCCTTTGCTCTGATTACTGCTTTGCACACTCTTCATTCTCTTTATGAGCTTCAACAGGTAGTCACCTGAAATGGTTTCCTCTTCTCAGGTGTACCTTTCCAGGGTTAATTAATGGAATTTCTTGCCTTATTAATGAGGTTGGGACCATCATTTGTGTTGTTCAGAAGTCAGGCTGATGCACAGTCGACAGCCCTATTAGACAACTGTTAGAATTAATATAAAGGCAAGAACCAATCAGCTAAGTTAAGAGAAACGAGTGGCCATCATTACTTCAGTGAGAATCTACAATGTAATTAGTGATGAAAATAAAGAAAAAGCATTGAAAGAGAAGGTGTGTCCAAACTTTTGGCCTGTACTGTATAGATTGCCCTACATCTAGCAACGGTTGCTGCTAAAATACTTATACTCCTGACTTGAAGTCTACCAACTTACCCTGCTTTACACACTGGCTCAGAGAGATGTCTGTTATTCAGATGGAAAGACTACGTCTGGATAAACCTAACACACGGAACAGACTATTGTTGAGAATCTGGGGGCCTTTTACTGGCTCAGTGTAACATAACTCCTCATCTACAGGGACCCTGACACTCATGGAAATTTGAAAAAGCACGTGAATTTTTTTTTTTTTACATTTTGTTTTAGACTTGAGTAATTAATATTGTAGCATTCTCTATGTGGAGCTACTTTTTTCCAGATTCAACTGGCAGCCTTATTGTACTGTTTTGTGTAGTGCTGTACTTTGTTTTGTTTGTTCATTTTTGCTCATTGAAAAGTGAAAATAAAATATAAAAAAGAAATCTAAACTTGTCAACTCTACTCTAGGTACTCTAATGGCCCGGTACCTCCTAAAACAAGCTAGTTTTAGTACCTACTCCGCTCTGGTTCCAAGCGAGCTGAGTCGATACTAAAAGATGACGACACTGACTGCCGGCTACTGATTGGTCAGACAATGTCGTCATCGATGAGTCATGAGCGCGACAACCCAGCATGCTAGCGGTAGCTACCATTAGCTCACCCTTATACGTCTTTTCTTTGCAGCTCGATTGCTCTCGTCCTCGGCTTCATTCTGTTGTATACCTTCCAAAACTCTCCTGTGCTGTTTGTGACAAAAAGCTACAGATTGTTGTGTCGTGCTCAAGATGTCGTCACCGCAGTGCCTCTCAGCTGTTTACAGCGACACTGCACGCCGTGTGGGGCTAATGTAAAAGCAGCACAAGGCGAGTAGAGTAGAGCCGGGCTAATGGAAAAGGGCCATAGTTATTTGTGTATTTCTACATCTTACTGAATCAAATTGCCACCCAAAGAATCAGATCGAATTGAATTGTCCTACTATTAGAGAGTTGACCACATTTTTGACCAAAAGGCAAAGTTTGGCAGGAAGGATGTTAAGCTGGAAATAACATTTGCTTATGAACTTAGCAAATATCAGAGGTGACAAAACGTTTATTCTTCAGGACCTGATAGAGCAGTGATGTTAAGCCCTGTTTCCACCAGAGGCTTCAGTTTGGTTCGTCTCGGTTCGGCTCACTTTTTGTGCCGGGACAGGACCCCTTATAAGCTAACCGTCCCCACCTACTTTTTGGGACCCTTCTGTTGGGGTGCCAAGCATCCCGATCCGACCCCATAAGGTGGAGCTAGAAACACTGCAGTCCGTTGATTGGTCGAAGACGTCACTTCCTGTGTGACAGCAGAACAACACATAACTCCGCCATGTTTAAATCTCCCCTCGCCTTTGTGAAGATAACTCTCGTGGCACACAGCCTTCTCTGAAACAAAGCTTGGCTGCACTTTGAAACAAAAAGCCACATGCTGATCATAAAAAAGAAGAACTGCTGGATGTCTTCCATCATTGCTCTTTGTTAACTGTGTCATGTTTTTCTCTTCGTTGTATTTAACAGCCGGTTACATGGTGTTGCGCTCTATGACGTCATGCTATCAGCATCCGGTTTATACGCCACCTACCAAGTACGGTTCGGTTAGCTGTGGAAACGCAAACAGGATCAGGCTTTACTGATCCGGCCTGAGCCAATCCATGCCGATCCATACCAGACCACTTGGTGGAAATGGGGCTTTATAGGAAAGAGTTTATATAGGTAGTCACCTTGTTGGGTCCTTTAAAGACACAGACGGTTGAGTTAAAGGGACATCCCCCGTTGTTCTGGGTGCAAGGGTTTTTGGGGACGCACACCTTCCCGTCTCCCTCATAGTCTGGTTTGCAGGCACAGCTGACTTTTGACCCCTGAGCAGAGCACTGGGCGTTGACGTCACAGTCTGTCGCCGAACAAACAGCTGAGCAGGAGACAAAAGGCCACAGTCAGTGTGATTTGTACTTTAATAAGAAAATAGATTTACAAGAATTGTTTTGACTTTTCAGACATGACATCAGAAGCTGTTAGATATCAAGGAGAGATAGAGAGAGCGGGGAATGACATGCAAGAGGCAAAAAAAGCATATGTGGAAACAGTTCTATATTAAAATGTCAGATTTGTTAAGACAAAGACGTGTGGTGGCTTCAACCTCTCAAAAAAATACAGCTGATTGGGTCTAATACACACAGTCCAAACAAAAGGCAGCCGTGGATCCAGCGTCACTTCCAAGGTTCATTTACAAAAAAACAGGATTTACAATCGTTACTTTAGGGATAAACTAAATGAAAGGTTACTATTTTCAGCAGATCTGCTCTTTGCAGTCCACAAACCTTTACGCTCCCACTCTAAATCCTCTAGCCAGGTGTCACTAATCACATTAAATAACCTGAAGCAGGCAGCGACTCTGGTACATAGGGATGGGCAGAATGGTGAAAATGAACTTGGTCAATTTGTTATTATAAACAAACAAAAATTCAGTCCTTTAAAGATGCTATGAGGAGTTTCTAAGTAATTACAAAAAAGTCTCACTTTTAGATAAATGCGTGATCGTAATACACACTTCAAGATGAGTTTTATAGCATCAAAATAGGTTATCTATAAATGCTATTCCTTAGCTTCTCGGTCAGGTCGGACAGGGCTGGACTGGCCTGGATACTCAACTTCAGGAACAAGACAATTAAAACTAGAGCAAATTTATATTATTTTATTATTTATATTACACGTCTTAGAGCACCGGGCTGTAAGTAGAGATATATATCCAGCTACAAAACTACGATACCAAGTTTTCCAAAAATTGCTTGTTACACATCAAAAACTACCGCTATGTTACTAGAAAGAGATACATTACCTCGTCGCTTTGCATCCTGTAAGTTGTTGAAAAAAGAAGTTGTAAAGCAATGCAGAGTTCTGAGGAAGGTCAGAGCTGCATTCATTAGCATCACAACAAACACACGCTTTGGCTTGGATCACGTCTTTATGACAGTCGCTGCTCGTGCTAATGGGTAGCAGAGTCTTTATGTCGCCTGAAATAGATTCTCCTCATAGCACCTTTAACTTTAGAAATTAATTCAAACAAATGCAGACTAAAATAATCACAATTATGCAGGCAAGAAAATTCATAACAACAGATTATTTAAATTAATATTCTTTCCTTGATTTGGTTTAAAATAAAATTAATTCATTCTTTAATTCAGATTTCCTTTTGGCCCCAACAGACATGTGAGTCGACTGTCATTTTGCTTACTTGCACATTTTCCTTGTGGTGTTTTCCTGTGTCCAGGCAAACATTCACAGACAGCGTTGTCTCCTTCTCCTTTACAGTACGAGTATGGGGTGCAGGTACTGCATCCTCTACTCACTGAAGAAAACAGACAAAGAAGGAGCTCAGGAGATTTAACGCACTTCTTACAGATGCAGCTGTGTTTTGATTAAATGGTATTTTTGCTTCCCCTTTTGTTCCCCTTTTGACTGTGCTTGCAGTAACAAGGAAGAGCTTAGCTTAATTAGCTTAGCTCAAACACTAAGCATCAACGGGTATTGTTAGCCTGCCTCTGCCTACAGTCATTAAATAAACTCTTCAGCAACTCTAAACGGTCCTGTGTACTTGTTGTGACTCATTTGTTTTTACCCAATGTTATGAGATTGCTTTTTAGACTAAGAGAAATGAAAGTAAACTGCAGGGCGCATGCTTGAAAGTAGGTAAACAAACAAAGCATGTCTACAGTGGTTTGCACAAGCACCCTGCGGTTGAGGCCCTGTTTACACAGAGACTCTGAGACTTAAAAGCAAAGATTTTTACTTTGTGTATTCACTGGATCCGCGTTCTGATGGAGATGCTGGAAACAAATTAATCTGCTGTAGAGGTAGAGAGGCAGTGCTGTTACAACACACCTAAAAACTTTTCACAAACAACAATGGCGAGTGGACAATGCAGGAGTTTCTTTTCTGGACAACAAATCAGTTTGGACAACAAATCTGTCTGGATAGTTTTGTCTGGATAACAAACCGAGCACGATTAGCGGCACTTGTGTTACTCTGTAGACGGCCAAAGTTTTTGTTCCTCCTGGTATGTGCGCAGCCTTCGTGTGAAAGAGTACTGTGCATGCGGTGACGTCAGCCTTTTACTCTTAAACGCTCTGATTTTGGTTTACACTAAGCTGCATGGAGGAGAATTTTGAAAATTCTCCACTCTGAAGCCTGGTTTCAAAGTTTGTGGACTCAAGCACTCCGTATAGAGTTCCCATGTAAAGGCCAAAACGCTATGAAAACTAACAGATTTGACCGAATTTGGCCTTATGTAAACAGCCCCTTAGTTTTGTACGCAGCTCTTTTGAAAACTGGCACACAGGACCGTTGAGAGCAGTTGAAGGCTTTATCTGATGACTGTAGGCAGAGGCAGAGGCAGGTTAGCACTACTCACTGACTCCCAGTGTTTGAGCTAAGCTAAGCTAAGTAGCGGTGGGAAAGCTCTGCCTGTCTCTTCCTTGGCCCCCCTGTGTGTGAGCATATGGGGCTAAAGTTTGGTTGAGCTAACACGTGCAGTATCAATTCAGTATCAAAAAAAATATATATATTGTTTAACTTTACTCTGAGCAAACAACCCGAACATCTCGTTCGACAGTTCACAGAAACTGTGTTGTCCCCAAAAGATCCTCTGCCTTTGCTCAAACAGCTTTTTCATTCAAAACCATTAAACAATGGAATCAGCTCCCAGACAGTCTGAAATGTTCTGTAGATTTAAACATTTTTTCTAGAAATCTAAAGAAATGTATTCTTGATAACCAACTGTGTCAGCATCAGTCTGGTTGATTTTGTATATAGGATTTGACACTGATGTATATTAATTTTAAATGAGCTAATGTATTGTGTTTTGTAATAGTTTTTAACATAAACAGTTATGTAATTGCATTGTGATTGTTGTGAACCTGCCCAGGGACTGCAGATGGAAATTAGCATTTGCTAAATCTGGTACAAAGCATCTTTTCTACTGAAAGATTAATGTATTTGTACATGGTCCCTGTCAAAAAAATCAATAAACTAAACTAATTAGCAAAATACTAACACAAATAAATCGATAAATTAGATTTGTGATGGCCTTACCTACGTTACAGCGCCTCCCAGTGTACGGCGGCTGACACAAACACTGTCCGTCACCAGCTGGACCTTTATTACACACTCCATGAACGCAGTCACACACTGAGGAGAAAAACAAGGAGTGACAGTAAACAACAGAGGGACATTTCCTGGAAAAACTACTTCAGAAATATTTTCTATCATTGTTAAGATTTTCCCATTTGACCACATTCGAACAGTCGTCTTGTGAAAACCTGAAATAAAGCCTACTGGTAAAAGGAAAATAAAAAAAATCAATTTTGATCCAGCTTTATGTGAAGCAACTGAGTCCTTATCTTGTTCTGCACATGTGATTAAAGGTCTACATTATTGCCATGCAAGGGGGCTGAGCCTTTGTCTTATGATCTACATGTGGGGGCAGGGTAAAGGGTGAATCAATCAATCTTTATTTATATACATATACATATATATATATATACACAACATGAATCCATATAGCCAATCATGAATCCCTCCATCATGGCTCAAGAAAAAACCTTCTGTTAAGCAGCAGTAAATCTTGAATGTGGATCCCAGTCTCATGATGAACAGCAAATCCACACCATGCTGTGTTGGTGTGAGGGTGAAGGAAGGGAGGTAAGAGGAGACAAGTGGACTAAAGTGAGAACTAAAGCTAGAGACAGATCCATGAACCATAGACCTGTCGTCTGATTTATTAGAGGTTAGCCTCTTGAGATGCTACATCTCGTTTTCAGGAGGGTCCTCATGTCTCTATAACTGTGGTGATAACTTTATAGAAGTATAATTAATGAGAGTCTAACTGAAAATAAGAATTTATGGTGAAGTCTGCAGCACATCACTGTTTGTCGAACTGTTTAAAGAGTTTATATTATCCAAAAATAAACTGAGAACTGACTGAACCAAGCACTGGGTTGTCCTTTCTATCCCTTTGGCCAAAACTGTAGGCAAAAGATTTTGGTCAGGCCTCACAGAGTGTTTATCCACCTACCTCTGTCACAGTTTTGTCCATAAGCGTTTGGATTCGAACACTCGTGACATGCAAAACCTGTGAAGCCAGCCTGGCAAGAGAAGTCGAGAAAAGCAGAATTTATTACAAAATGACTCCACATACAAAAGCTAAGGCTTTCAAATTACTCTTTCATTATGAGGTTTATTGTTTAAATAAATAAAAAACACTGCTGTCTGGACTTCAAACTGACATTTTCATCAAAAGGTGGAGCCCAGCTATGGCCATAATTCTGCAATAAGACTATCCACACCCCCGCATTGTGGAAGATTGTAGAGAGTCTATTCCAGAACACAGTACACCAGGGGTGGGCAACTTTTATTACCAAGAGGGCCAAAACCATTTTCCCAGCCTGAGGGCAACATTGTAACAAATTTTCAGAAACTCTCGATGAGGAAAAAGAATGTTGGATAAACAACAAATGAGAATATAAATTTGTCATAAAATTAGAATACCAGTATTCATATATTACAACATAAGTTATTATGCATAATCAAATGAACTTGATGAAGAATTCAAACAAAAATTTAAAATTTTTAGAGCTCCAATATTTTGCTGCTACCAGTTTCAAATATAGTATTGAGTAATACTCGATATAATGTTAAAGACTTCATGAAAGAGATTCAGACAATATAAGAGCAAAGTAGAGTTGTAAATAACTTACATAAGATTATATAGAATTATTTCTATTGGATATCTGAGTATTCTTCATATTAACAGCTGCTGGTTTTGGGGAATGAATGGCGGGCCACATTTAGTGATGTGGAGGGCTACATTTGGCCCCCAGGCCGCCACTTGCCCACCCCTGCACTACACAAATAACTTTGTGAATCTACCTTTTTTCTCCTCTTTCCCTTCCTTCCCATCATATATTTCCTGGTTCTCGATTCCCTATTTCCCCTTTTTATTTATCATTATTATTATTATTACCTCCGCGAAGGAGGTTGTGTTTTTGGGAGAGTTTCTTTGTCTGTTTGTGAAAAAAATAACTCAAAAAGTTATGGATGGATTTTGATGAAATTTTCAGGAAATATTCAGCATGGGAAAAGGAAGAAGTGATTTAATTTTGGTGTTGATCCGGATCACTGTCTGGATCCGCCATGGTGAAAAATGTGATTTTTGCATTCGTTTAATTATTATTATTATTATTATTATATTTTTGTTATTATTATTATTATTATTATTATTATTATTATTATTATTATTATTATTATTATTATTATTATTATTATATTTTTGTTATTATTATTATTATTATTATTATTATTATTATTATTATTATTATTATTATCTTTTTACTCTTTTTTTCCTTCTAATTATATGAAATAATTGATCAATTTAATTGCTTATTCTATGTGTTTTCCATTAAACATGTCACTAAACCACTTGGATGCAGCTGGAAAATGTAAATGAGAGTGTTAAAGAAAAAAATGGTCAAAAAGTAAGTTTTATGAGTGTTGCCAGTTTTGCAATAAAAATAAAGTTAAAAAATAATACTGATGTGTGAGCTCCTCACCAAAACACAGAATAAAAAAACATTTCTAATAGTTACAAATGTGCTTTTCAAAACTATTCAGTCTTTAATTTAAATAAATTTAATGATCCACCAAAAGTTTCTCAAACATAAAAAAAAACAAAATCTTTGGCCACTGTGTCATAAAAAGTTTGTTCAAGGAGGAGACGGCTACAGTGGATCTCCTAAATTTGTGTCAGCGAACATGATGGTGGTGAAGTCCTTGAGAGTCTTGGAAATGTTTAAAAGTTATATCTTTGTCTTACAAAGCTGTTAAAGCGTTCTAACTAACATTTTAGACACTCTGTAGATTGCAACTTAAACAAGTCTTCTTAGCTTTACCTTGTTGATATCTCTTTTTTTATGAAAATAAGGGTGATATGATAAAAAAAATTTAGCTTTGCTGCCACCCCTTTTGATTGGGGTGTACTCATTTTTGCACTCTAATATTAAATTGAGTAAAATGCTTTTGTGTGTTCAACTTTGAAAATCTCGTTTGCAATCAATGGCCGACATTTGGGGGTTATTTGGTGGTATAGTCTGCCATAGAAAATGTTGATTTTGAACAGAAACTACAGCTTTTCTGACAGATCTGAGGGTGTGCTCATTTATGTTGAGCACTGCATAACGCACTCTCAATGGGGAGAAAAAAATTAAATTGGCAAAGAGTAGAAAATATAAAGCTTAAAAGGATAATGCCATTATAAATATATATTTAGACTCAAACACAATAGAAACTTCTAATTTAATTAGCAGAACACATAACTAAAGCAAATGTATGCTTCTTTAAAAGTAATAAAACAAAGAATAATTACCTTTTTTTGAAGCACAAATACACTACCAACATCATAGTTTCCAAATACAGTTTTTACTACTACAAAATATTGTATTTTAATGCCTCATAAAAATATTTAGACATAGAAATATTTTATCACCTATTCTAATTTGTGCTTTATGTAGTAGTGGTTACTCATGATGAATCATATTTAAGTTTTTATGTTTTCTTTATATTTTATATTTTTTTTGGGGGGGGGGGGGGTTTGATTGGTGGGCTGCACTGAGTGAGGTGAAGGGCCACATGTGGTTGGTTGTGAATCAGCGGTGCTCGTGCATGTGAGCAAGGGGGTTCATTTTGGAGGAGGGGTGAGAGGGGCTAGACCAAGGGTGTCCAAACAGTGGCCAGGGGGCCAAATGCGGCCCGCTGCCCATTTTGAAACAGTTGAGGAATCAAGACATTTAAATTACAGCAGCAAATACCATCACTCATGCACATTCTCTGCTGTATTTACTTTGCCACAAGGTCTCATTTACAAAGTATATTACAATATTCATCTTCAAGCACCAACATTCTTGCAGTTTACTCTTGTTTTGTGTCTGAAAGTGAAGCTAAGATGTCAGTGTCTCCCATCTCTGCTGCTCTAAAGGTCTCCCCGTACTAGGTGTGAATCTAGTACGGGCGACAGGTGATAACCCACCCATAAACCTTTAAATTTTAACTTCAATACACTAAAAATGAGGTGTGGAAAGTGGCTCAGTTGTCCATGTATTCCTCTTTATGCGGCCCTCGATGTAAAAAGTTTGGACACCCCTGGGCTAGACTAAGCCCTGAGGAGATGCTACATTCAAATTCATGCTGGATCTCCAAAATTACCGACCCTAGCTTTAAGCAGCATCAAATAAAGGAATGAAACTCTGTCAATCATGATCAGAATACATACATCGCAGACGCAGCTCCCGTTCCCGTCGGCTCCCATCTGACACGTCCCGTGAAGGTTGCAGGTCATCTGTGACCATTTCGGACAAGCTAAACACAGAACAAAAAAACAGGTGAGCTCCCCAGGTCAGCCTCGTGAATGAGATTTTAAAGTCCCCTGCTGATGTTTTCAGGGCCAGGACTTTTCCCCTCCTTTATTTAAACAAATACTTTTAATCAAAATGCACTTCCACTGAACAAGAAGAGTCCCTCCTGTATTTAAGTGTCTGAGTGTGTGAGGGTGTGAGGGTCTTACGTAGACACAGCGGTCCCCAGTGGTCTTTGCAGCAGGTCGGCATCATCTGACCCTTCAAACATTGTTGCTGACATCCTTCCAGCGGCACCAACCTCGAGTCCATCCGCACAACGTAACTGCAACCAAAACAAACATCAGAGGAACAGCTTCATCCACTCAGCCAAACATAAACATAAGGATCAATCACGGTGTTAAATTACTCATATATAACCAGGACCATTTTAGGTTTTTACAAATCAGAGACTTTATTAAGAAAAAATACAAGGATGACAACTGGAGACGACATCCTGGAAATTTTCCAAAAAGCCTGAAAAGATGGGACCTACAGAAAAATAATTTCTAGACTATATCGTTCTCTCCAGAATTTAATGACCATACCCTTGACATTATAACAAAATGGGAAGCAGAGGGCATTTTTAAGTCTAAAATCTGCTTTAACTTCAAAATGAATGAAAGAATATTTATTTTGAAAATGTAAAAGAAAATAATAAAAAAAACAGTACAATGAAAATTCAGCAGTTTTAGCAAACAATCCAACAACAAATATAAACTTACTGTTAAATTTACAGTTTAACTTGTTTTACATCTCAAAAAGGAGTGGAATGAAGAAAAACTTCAAACACCCCTTCTCCATTGCTGAATAATGAAAAGAATCCAGTCAGTTTACCTCCAAAGAGAGAATATATATATATATATGTATGTACATATATATATATATAGATATATATATATATATATATATATATATGTATGTATATATATATTTATATATATATATATATAAATATATATATATATATATATATATATATATATATATATATATATATGTATACACACATAAATACAAACATATACACATACATACACATATATACCCCTGATATACAATGAGATTATACAGCAGTTGTTATACTTACTGTCATTATTATTACTGTGTAAATCTGAATTATCTATAATAATGACATAAATTCATGAAATATAT
Organism: Scarus forsteni; assembly: GCA_036419115.1. Classification (NCBI taxonomy): domain Eukaryota; kingdom Metazoa; phylum Chordata; class Actinopteri; order Labriformes; family Labridae; genus Scarus; species Scarus forsteni. The sequence goes on along the minus strand of JAZDUH010000103.1, from coordinate 3,111,978 downwards.
GTCTAAATATTAGATATATCTATAGATATTAGCATAGTACATGGTATATACACGTGTCAACCCATATATATCTCCAAATCTATAATCTGTATAAAAATTTTAAAATATTTTTAAACACTGGGGTGCTGGTTTGGTGGAGTGGTTAGCAACCATGCACGTCCCATACACATACTTGTGCCAGTCTGGGTTTCGAATCCCGTATGTGACCAGTTTGCAAAGTGTCTTCCCCTACACTCTCACTCCCTTTCACAAGCCTATCCACTGTCTCTCTCCTATCAATAAAGGCCCCAAAAATACTGAAAAAATAATACATATAAATTTTAAAACACCCAACATATATATGCGACTGCACACAAATGCAAAATCATGTACCTCAATGATTTAGGAGAACTTAAATGTGCAAAGGGAGACAAATGTATAATAAGAGTAGTAGCAAGCAAGAAGGCTCTGACTAGAAAATGGCTGAAAAGAGACAAACCTGCTATAAATGACTGGACTGATGATGTTTACAATTTACACGTTATGAGGGGAATCACATCTAAACTGAGATGTGAAATTGATCTCTTTGCTGAAATTTGGTCTTGGCCTTGGCCCCAGTGCACAGTGGAGGACAGAGTCTGGTGTGGATCAACTTGACTGGCCTGCACAGAGTCCTGACCTCAACCCGACAGAACACCTTTAGGATGAATTAGAGCAGAGACTGAGAGCCAGGCCTTCTTGTCCAACATCAGTGTGACCTCACAAATGTTCTTCTGGAAGAATGGTCAAAACTTCCCATAAACACTCCTAAACCTTGTGGACAGCCTTCCCAGAAGAGTTGAAGCTGTTATAGCTGCAAAGAGTGGACCGACAACATATTGAACCCTATGGGTTAGGAATGGGATGTCACTTAAGTTCATATGAGAGTCAAAGCAGGTGAGCGAATACGTTTGGCAACATAGTGTACTGTATGTATATCACAACATACCGGTATTAGTGTATTGATATTTCTTAAAACCCCTAATGAGCTAATCTTCTGGTTATTTAGATTTTTAGTTTGTCTCTGGCTTTGAAGAGAACCTGAAAATAGTTTGAGTCCTTTTTGCTAAATGAGGAAGGGCCTTCAGCTGGTCTGTCCTTCAGGCCTCTAGGCTACTAAAACATAACCTGACAAGCCAGATGGACAGCTCCATATATCTGCCACAGAAATATTTCACAAGTCCATCTGGGTAGGAGCCCTTTAAATTTGTTTTCAGGGGCAGAACGTAAAAAAAAAAAACACAAGCTTGTGATTGGACAATCGTTTGGCTCGTCACATTCATCACAGACCAATATACATCAAGCAGGGTTGCCTCCTATAATGTAGCATACATAGCGGCTAATGTAGCAGCTAATAGCTAACAACAGTTAACAACAGTTCATGGATGTTAGCCATAGTGGCCAACTTAGCCGCTAACAGCTAACAACAGTTAATAACCCTTAGCCGCTAACTTAGGTGCTAACAGCTAACGGCCTTATACTATCGTCTTACACTAAATTGTACCACAAAGATGAGTCATTTAACACTTATATGTGACATGAACCTCGTCAAAGACAATCCCTACAAGTAAACTTCTGAGGAGGGCAGATTTCACCAAGTTTCACTGAGTAGCTATGAGGACAATAGGCTAATCAGCATGTCCGTTCTCAACTTCCGGTTGTCATCACATCCGCATTCTGCTGCTCCCACCTCTCTTCCCTGATTAGGCCGTTAAGAATTCAGCGAGTGAATTCGTTGGACAACGGAGGCTGGCAAGACGGACCTGCAGGATTTCAGAATCAGGCAGATCTGTCTGCTCTGCAAGGCTAACTAAAGCACATCACTGTGAAGAAGCTGGTCCTTCTAAATCAAACAAAAGTCAGATTTTCTGGCATTACTTGGAGAATGAAAGCGCCTTGAAGAAATGCAAAGAGGTCCAGCAACTCTTGTAGTTCAGGAAAACCATGTGTGAGACTGATCTTAGATTTTGAAGAAGCTGGCTCATACCTGCATTTGGTGGAGTTAAGTTTGGTGAAGCCGTGCGGGCAGCTCATGGTGGCATCGAGGGCACAGGAGGTGCAGGCCCCCTGGTGATGGACACTTGTTAGGACATCACAGCGCCCAGAAGGGTTAGTCTGAGAGGAAGAGGAGAGATTTATGACTGTGTGGTTAAGAAAATAGTAAGAGGAGAGTTTAAAGTGTTCAGTGATATTTTTAATCTCATCTCCAGGTGGCAGCGTATTCATGAAAACTTTGATTTACAGTCAATATATACAGAAAAAAGAGACACCAGAGGAAGACATAACACTGAAGAACATCAATATCTGTTTTAAAACCTGTTCAGCCCCTTTTTAATCCTTCTGCTCAACAATGTCATACTCATAAACAAAAGTGTATCTCTGCAACCACAATGTCTATCTGAATTATTTTAATGATATTGTGCAATCTTCTTAAAATTTACTCTCTGAAAAAATGTTTTCTAATATTGGTAACTTTTTCATATTCAACAGAAACTTCTGCCTCACTCTTTAAAAAACTGAATATTCTCTCAGTTTATGATATAAATATTCATCAGATATGTGTTTATTTATAAACACGTGTCCTTACCTTTGTCTTTTTACCATCATCATTTACAAATTTCTTCAAATTAAATTCACAGATTCACTCATTTAATACCACACGGGTTAGTCATCTTCACCTTCCCTTTTTTTAGAGCTAAACACGGTCACTTCTCCATCAGATATCATGGTGTAAAAATATGGAATGATAAAAGACTTGTAGCTGAGAGCTCATCATCATTGCATGTTTTTAAAGGAAACTGTCTTTACATTTAATTCATGAAGTTTAGTTTTACTTTGCTTTTTTTCCTATGTCTTAATTTTTTTCTAATTTAGTCAGCTCTATTATGGTCTCTATATTTTTGTTTCTTTGTTAAACCTGTTTAATTTTGTCTTATTGTCGATTATTGTTATTTCTTTTTGTTTCTTCACACATAGTTGAACACATGTATGCATATATTACTTTGTGTTCTTACTGAAATCTTGACTGTTTTCTGCTTTTTTCTTATAGAAAGGTGAGCTCCTTTGCATAAGCCTGATGGCTTCTTGACCTCCTGACACATTTCTTTGTTTTCTGAATATTTCCAGTTTGATCTTATGTATCTTTTATAGTGAAAATCTAATAAACTAATAAATAAACAAAACAAATCAAAAATAATATTGGTGTCATAATGAGAGATTGAGACATGAGAGATTTGTCCAGATGTTGAATTATCAGTATATGTGTTACTGGGACAGAGTAAATGAAGATAGAAGTCAGAATAATTAGAAAAATTCATCCTCGTCTAATTCAAAACAATTTTTTTATTGTGAATATCTCTTGAAAATGATGCTGGAGTGGCTGTAAAAATCTAAACATGAAAAATAAAAAATGTTTGCATCATCTCTGCAAATGAATATTGTTTAATTGGAGAGGTTTGATAACAATATGGTCAGGGGAGGACTTTGAAAAACAGTGCATATTGAGCCAAAGGTCATAAATACATGTATTTTGTCAAATGAAAGTCAAATTTAATAGTCTTATATCTAATATTTAATACTGCTTTGTGCTGTCGTGCTGAGAAGCTTTTCTCTTGAGCTCCAGAAGACCCAAAATTGGGTCCTCTGGGCCCATGGTGGTTAAAAGGTGAAACTTTGAATACATACCTCTGGACTTTTTCTTTTTTTTCCCTTGTCTGCATTGTCTTCTCAGCTGAGCACTGTGTCCAATGGCAGCGTTGGAAAGACCAATGCATTTTTTTTTTCTAGCAGTGAGAGATAAGTAAATATGATTCACTGCTACAGTAACCATCACCAACCCTCCCTGTAGGCTACTCCATCAAATCAAACTTTATTTAACCCCTGATGTGAGCTGAAGGGGAGGGCTGTGCCACACCACAGTGTGAAAGAAGGGGAAACAGTGACAGACAGGACAAGACAAGACAACAGGGAGGAGGACAAACAGGTAGTGTGAATGTTTTGAGAAAGCAGTCCAAGTGCTGTGCTGATTTTAGTCCATACCGGAAGTAAAAGCTGCAAGAAACCAGGGACACCAGAGATGTGGGACTGGATAGTAGGGGGTGGACCCACAGGGGTGAGATATGAAGGAGCATGCATCACATGCCACCTCTGGACTTTTTGACTTGCCTCTTGCACTACAAAACTGATGCCTTTGAAAAAATATGGAGACCATTCCTGGATTATGTTAATGTAAATATTTCTGCAATAACGACAAGATCACTTATGTAAGGAGAAGGGAGGATTTTTTTTCTTGAATTTAGCTCCCATTACATATTACATTTTACCCTATTCTGTATAATGTCCCTTTTCTTGTATCGTTACTTCCAGCTTGTTATTGCTATTGTATTGTTTTGTCCTGTCTTATACATGTTTGTTTAATTTAACGAAAAAAAAAGGTGAAACTGTATATTATTTGGATTAAGATATTATTGTTATGGTAGTGCCTCATTCACTGGACGACCAAAAGCAAACATCAGATCCTCTTCCGGTCATTCAAACTTTCCCCTTCGATACAGAGTTGCCTCATTTTAGTCCGTGAAGCTCTTAGCAGTTCAGCTCATGAATACATTTTTTAAAATCCTCCATAAATATAGATGAATAAATTAAAAAATAAAATAAGACTAAGTCTTAAATATGCCATTCCTGTTGTCACCTGGGCTTTGTTTGGTTTGACTACAGACGCATGTGTGAAGTGGCGTGCCACTGCCATGTACGGGTCCTTCAGCTGGCCAATATTAAAATGTTTGTGTGCTATGATTAATCTTTCGATTAATTTTTATAATGCATTAATTTGCGGTGAGATTAATTAATCTAATTAATGCACTAAAGTGACAGCCCTAATGCTGCGTTCACACCGCACGCTACTTGTACTACCTTGGCGATCACTCTCCATGCAAAGTCAATGTACAGCCGCAATGGGGCGGGGTTAACCCTCCCGCGACGCGACAGCCGCTTGTCACACCACCACATAGCTTGTGGCGCGATGTCAAAGTAGAAAAGTTAATCTATTCAGACGATGTCGTGTGTGGCTGTGCAGCAACAGCCAATCAGCTGTGTGTGTATGTGTGACGGTACCCGAGACAGACAGTTATTCATCCAGACTACAGGGCGGATGAGTTGCGTCTAGGTGGAACTAATCTCAATGAGGACATTAGTACCGCCTAGACGGACCGTGGTAAACTCACAGATAATGCTGCTGCAGGGCATCAGCTGCAGTGTTTTGTGGTTGATAAGTGAGTGAAAATGATACAGCTGGAATAATGTCTGCTTACACGTTCTATTATGTGAAATATGATATGATCGCCGTGAAACTCGAGCGGACGTGATGTCACCGAGCGACGGTCGATGGCAATGAGCAAAATGAGGTATTCATGGACGCGCGACGCTACGTCAGTTGGCGACGCGACTTTTGTCGCTGGGTCGCCTGCGGTGTGAACGAAGAATAAGATTTTTGTCAAGGTATGTGAAAAATCTGCATGTCTGAGATAAAAGAAAGAAAACTTAAATACATTTTGTTGATTTACTGCTTAAGTAGCCTAAAATAAATTTTGCTATTTTTATTATTTCTTTTTGCCACCAGTGTTTTGAGTTTTTATTTTCTAATCCTTAACTTGCATTATTTTATCTACTCATATTTCATGGCTTAGTCGGAAATAGTTACCAGTTACATTTTTATTTAATTGCCTCCGCCAAGGAGGTTATGTTTTCGGGAGAGTTTGTTTGTCTGTCCGTCCGTCTGTGAACAAAATAACTCAAAAGGCTATTGATGGATTTTGATGAAATTTTCAGGAAATGTTCAGCATGGGAAAAGGAAGAACTGATTCTATTTTGGTTATGATCCGGATCAGAGTCTGGCCGCTAAATGTGATTTCTGTGAATAACTACTGAACTAAAATAGATATCATTATGGTCACAGAGTCAAAATATTTTGATGAAATAAAGGTAGGACTAATATGTATGGTGAAATCACAATGTGGGTGAGGACTGTGGCGCTGGCGGAGGTCTGCACTCTCCGAGTGCTTTTCTAGTTTCCTTTGTTTTGAGTATTAATCGCTAACAAGGTAGAAAGAAGGTAAATAATTTTCCAAGACAGTTCAAGCTGTTCCAGGATATTTTACTTTTTCCTTCATTTTCCAGGTTTTCCAGGACGTGTGAACCCTGCATGTACCTCAAACAAAAAGCCGGACGAGTCTCCTTCAGAAGTTCACATCATAATAGAGGATTTTGTGTTTCCTGAACTAAAAGGTTAACAGAGTAAATAATCTCCTATGAGAGACCACGCTGACAATCATAATGAGCAGGAAGTATTTAAGATGCTTTTCCATTCGCACATGTCCTGGCTTAAGAGGGAAGTCTGAACTTTATCCCTGATGCTGCTGTTGTTGTTCTTTTTGGCACCACAGTCGATGTCGATAAGCGCCTGACTCCTGCCAAATGTCAAACTCTGTCTTTCTTGGTGGACGGATGCTGCCCTGCCCACCTAAGCTCAGTGGTTAAGAGATGTTATGTCTCATTTAAACCTTGAAAAAGTACATTACTCAATACATAATTCCAAAAAAAAAAAAAGTTTCTAAAAGTGTGGGGATCTTGTCTGAAATACTTCCATAACCTTCAGACTAGCCAGAGATCGGATACTTCACTCACACTTACTTTATTTTACTTTACTCTTTAACCTCCTTGGATTGAAACCCAATCCAATCAATCCACTTTAATTGTGCAGCACATTTAAACAACAAACTGTCTCCAAAGGGCTGTACATAGAATTATAAAAACAATAAAACAAAACAAAACAAACATTCCCATGCAACAATAAGCAATAAAACCCGACTTCCAGCTGTTACCTGTGTCAATGAGAAAACAGTTTGGCCTTTTTGTCCTGTTGATTTTATTCGGCTCGGAAACGACGGGTGGGGTGGGTGGATGAGATAAGACCTTTTGTGTTGTTGTTGTGTTGTTGTTTTGGCACGAGATTAATATTACCAAAGGCCAAATCTAACAGGATGAAAACTTCATTTGTATCACAAGCCATTACATAAATATTTAACATGAGCAGTCGTGATGAACCTTACTTCTATACTTTGCAGTGATGGTTCTGCTTCAGTCGTGTCTTTAGGTGCTGATTGTGTTGCTACGTTTAATTATTTTACCCGCCTGCAAAGTAAATTTCCCGAAGAGGACGATTAAGTGAAGTTAAAGTGAAAACTAAAGACCTTCCTTTTTAATCTGGCTTTTAGCTGATTGTCATTATTATTATTTTACATTATATTTTAACTTATCTTCACCGTTTTATTCTGTTTTATTTCTACATTTCAGTTCAGATTTTTATTAGAATTTTTATTCTTTGTTAAAGAGGACATATCATGCTTGTTTCTCCTTTTCACTTTGCCAGACTAGGATGCCTGTAAAGCATTTCTGCCCTCAGTACAAGTCATTTAGTTCCTTCATTGCCCCACAATAGCGTTCTCAAAATCCTCATTTTAGGCCATTATCAAGCTCTCGTTGAAACGCTCAGATCTCAGGATGACCTAAAGTTACCTCGCAACGTCACAGTCCTTTGTGCTCTGATTGGTCAGTTCTATCGGGTAGAGCCAGCTTGTCCTTCTTCTTCTACTGTATTTTCTGGCAGGCTCAAAGCAGCGACCGCATATGGAGTCCCCCTACAGGCCAGAGCTGGTAATGAGTGAGTGTGAGCTAGGGAGCTATATACCCCTGCTGGTGGATGTGTTCCTCAGTGACGGTTTTGTGGCTAACGGACATCACAGAGGAGGAAGTGTTTTATCAGATTACTCCAATAAAAAGAAAAGTACCTCGTGTCGTCACGACGTTTGAAATCTCGCGGACATCTCGCAATGACCTAGAGGCATCAAATCTCGTTCTAGGATATTAGAAAAAATACAATATCTCATTTTTTGAAATTAAGGGGATGTAAGGTCTTGTTTTCAAATTTATTATATTATATGTAAGTATTAAATCATGCATTAGCATGATATGTCTCCTTTAAATAACTGTTCTGTGGCAGTAAAAACTTCACATCCTTGCGTGTTTCTGAGCTACTATTGTTACTGTGTACAGTTAGAATGAGGGTTAGTAGCCTAACTATAGTAGAAATTTTGATTCAGGTGGTTTGAATTAATTTTTGAGATATACAAAATTGAAAAAATGACTTATTGCCTGAGAATTTAAAAAGTTAAGTTCAACCATATTTTGGCAAAATGGATTTATTTTGTTTCTCTGACACAAAATGAATGTAGTAACTATAACTAATCTTATCATATATATATATATATATATATATATATATATATATATATATATATATATATATATATATATATATATATATATATATATATATATATATATATATATATATATATATATATATATATATATATATATATATATATATATATATATATATATATATATATATATATATATATATACATATATATATATATATATATATATATATATATTTATATATATATATATATATATATATTTATAGATAGATAGATAGATAGATATAGATATATTTTCCCTTTCTGTTAGTATGCTGTGTCAGCCAACTTGGCTCGTGAGTTTTCATATGTTTATTCATATAAAAAAAGGAAAAGAGGAGAAAATTGATGTTAAATAATGTTGAATATTGAAAATGCTGTATATATACATATATATATTTATATATTTGTATGCATCACTTCTCTAATAAAAAGACAATTAAAAAAAGAAATACTAATCCAGGTAGGGATGGGTACCTTTCCTATTTGAACCGATACCATACTGATGCCCGGTACCTGTGAATCAGTATCGGTACTCAACGGTACCAATTTTCGGTACTTTTGCGTGTGTTTATGGGGTAATAGATATTAATTTGTTTAATATTAAGATCTCAAATTTTTTCAATGTTAATTTATTTCTCAATATATAAAATTTGACAGATACATATCAAAACAACATTCAACTGTTTGTATTGTAACACTGTAGTTGTCCCAAAAACTTCTTCAACATGAACAACATGCTGTGTTTAAGTCTGGTATGGAAATTCACCTACTCTACCAAATAATATGCCTGCTTCTTCCACTCCCTCACAGTCACAAGGATGCGTTTAGGTACCTAAACATGGCACCTTTTGATTTTACGTGAATCGGTACTCGGTAGTACCTACACAATTCGGTCGGCACCTCATAAAGTACCTGATTCGGTACCCATCCCTAAATCCAGGACTCTACAGAAATATATGGGCAGACCAATTATAATGGATTAAAAAAAAGGTCTATTACACATAGAAGAAAGAGGAAATGTGGATAACTGGTACTGATTTGTATGTGAGAAGTTAATATGTTTTTAAACCCATCTGTCTCTCTCTCTCTCACACATACACAGGGCTACCTGAGCTGGACCGAGAGTAGGCCATACTGTAGGTAATTCACTTACCATTGTCATCACCCAGGACCACCTTGGACTTGTTCCTTATTTTCTCATTCCTGTACACTAAGCCTAAACCTAAAGTTTATATTTGATCGTGATGTAACATGTCTGGTGGTGTTCATTATACTTTGACTTTTATTTGAACTGTTTTTGATGGATAGACAAAACAATTTTGTTTAATACTTTAATCTTTTAACATGTTTTAGTTGTTTCAAATATATTTGTAGCTTTTTATTGATTTGCCTGATGTTTCTTGGTTTTATTGCTTTGCTGTTTCTTGCGTCCGTTCTTATAAATTTTATCTTTTACTTTAGTTTCTGTGGTGTGCATTTGCCTCCAAATCCTCTTGACATCCTAAAACTATTCATTACAACTACAGTGGAATAAACTTAGTGGACGGGCCTCTGCTGAGTGTTTATTTGCTAAGTGGTTGAAAGAAAGTGATTATCGTTATTTATGTATGCGTGTGCATGCACCTATATATGTACAGTACAGACCAAAAGTTTGGACACACCTGTCATTCAATGTGTTTTCTTTATTTTCATCACTAATTCCATTGTAGATTTTCACTGAAGTAATGACGACCACTTGTTTCTCTTAACTTAGCTGATTGGTTCTTGCCATAATATTAATTCTAACAGCTGTCTAATAGGGCTGTGGGCTGTGCATCAGCCTGACTTCTGAACAACACAAATGATGATCCAACACCATTAATAAGGCAAGAAATTCCATTAATTAACCCTGGAAAGGCACACCTGAGAAGAGAAAACCATTTCAGGTGACTACCTGTTGAAGCTCATAAAGAGAATGAAGAGTGTGCAAAGCAGTAATCAGAGCAAAGGGTGGATACTTTGAAGAAACTAGAATATAAGACATGTTTTCATTTATTTCACACTTTTTTGTTAAGTACATAATTCCACATGTGTTCATTCATAGTTTTGATACCTTCAGTGAGAATCTACAATGTAAATAGTGATGAAAATAAAGAAAACATTTTGAATGAGAAGGTGTGTCCAAACTTTTGGCCTGCACTGTATCTATATCTATATCTATATCTATATCTATATCTATATCTATATCTATATATCTATATCTATATCCATATCTATCTATATCCATATCTATCTATATCCATATCTATCTATATCCATATCTATCTATCTATCTATCTATCTATCTATCTATCTATCTATCTATCTATCTATCTATCTATATCTATATATATATATATCTATATATCTATCTATCTATCTATATCTCTATCTATCTATATCTATATCTATATCTATATCTATATCTATATCTATATCTATATATATATAGATATAGATAGATATAGATCTATATCTATATATCTATATCTATATCTATATATAAATGTATATATATATATATATATATATCTATATATATATATATATATATATGTACATATATATATATATATACACATATATATTAGGGGTGCAACAATACATGTATCAGTATTGAACCGTCTGATACAGTGGCCTCGGTTCGGTACACCCTATGAACCGAACAATACACAATTTTGTATTTATCTATTTGATCAACTTCTAACAAGGTGCTATGTGCTTAGCACATGATTCAAAGAGGGCAAAGGAAACCGAGCGGGCCATAGCTACTTTTATTGCTGTCCACATGAGACCCTTTTCTGTTGTGGATAACGCCGGGTTTCAGGACATGGTACAGACACTTGATACACTTATAGCTAGTTATTTGTAATATTTACTCTGCTGCTAAGAATGCACCACATAAGATGGGTGAGTTCTCTATTAGATAGGCTACATTTATTTTTTACTTATTTTTATTTTTGCATGGTGATGTTTTTGTTTTTTTTTTTTTTTTTTTTTTTTTTTTTTTTTTTTTTTTTTTTTTTTTTTTTTTTTTTTTTTTTTTTTTTTTTTTTTTTTTTTTTTTTTTTTTTTTTTTGTTTTGTATGATTCTAAGTATGCACCGAAGAATGTGCCTGGTTTAGCTGCAAGAGTTACATTTAATTCACTTTAATGAAAATGTACTCTGAGTTGAAACAAATGTCGGTTACTTTAAAAAAACACAAGTAAAAAAGGCATTGAAATTTCTCATATTTTGTATCAAAAAAGTATCGAACCGAACCGTGAATTATGTGTATCATTGCAGCCCTAATATATATATTTATAATAAAATAAATTGAATCACGCAAGTATTGGGATTTTTTTGTGTGACAGTTTTTTTTTCCAATTATTTTGATTAATATTTCAACCTATGGGATGGGTACAGAGAAAAAATAAACAAGGATATTACAGATATCAAACAAGGGTCGTCTCCAGACTTTAATAAGCCTTTACAGTGAATAATAATGTCTCCTTAAAAAACAGTATGTTAGAGACCAAGTCCCCATTCCCTGCTCAGATAACTCATTCAGTCTGACTCATTCACACCACAAGAGACAAAACAGATGGACAGACAAAAGTACAGAAGTATGGACAAGAAGAGAAGGAGAAGGGGAAAAAGCAGAAGAGGAAGAAAAGGCAGCGTAGGAATAAAAATAACAAAATAATAACTAAAATTAAATTAGATTAAAAATTAATATGAAAAGTAAACAGGGTCAATAACTCAATATTTCGTTGGTTTTCAGCATCAATATGTAAAGTATCTATATGAAGCAAAAAAGGCCGCCAGATTTTAAGAAAGGCCTGTAGTTTGAAGATTTTTTTTTTTTTTTAAACATATTTTTATTGATATTTCTTCACAAATGATACAAATCCAAAAGGGCAGGACTGACATGTACAACTTAACAAAAACAAAATGAGACAAAACAAAACAGATCGGGCAACTTTTCCATTCTCTTTGGGAAACAAAAAAAAAGGAGAAATTAATGTAAGTGACATGGTACGTTGGCAGCAAGAAGTTATTGACTATGACCAATCTATAGATTTCATATACATTCAGCTTTGTGGGGAATTGAGCTTGGTTCTGATGTGATCCATAAATGGTTTCCATACTTTTATAAGAGTCATTCAGTACATACCTGAGTTTTTCAAGCTTAAGGTGCTGCATCACATCCCTTATCCAGTGGGTCCAGCTGGGTGTATGTGGGGACTTCCAATTTAGAAGAATCAGCCTGCGAGCTAACAAGGCTGTAAATTTTACTATTCTGAGATTAATGCCTATTAGATTCTTGTTCTTTTCTCCAACTATGCCGAACACAGCAATCATTGGATCTGGATGAACTACTATTTTGAAAGCATCTGAGAGAGTCTGAAAGATCGAACACCAGTAAGTGTAGAGATGAGGGCAATGCCAGAATGAGTGTGCGAGGGACGCAGGTGAAAGTTTGCATTTATCACAAGAAGAGTCTACCTCTGGAAACATTTTAGAAAGTTTGAGCTTTGAGAAATGGAGACGATGCAACACCTTAAACTGGATAATGTTTTGTTTGGCACAAATTGATGCAGTGTGTACCCCTTTCAGCGCCTTATTCCATCCTTCATCTGTCAGGGTCATGTAGTTTGAAGATTTTTAAATCATTTTTTCCAGTCTTTTGAAGAGATAGTATAAACAGCTGGTTAAAATATATTGCTGAAGAAATCCTAAAAACAGACTCACATGTGATGTGTATTTTTCCTGATATAGTCTGTAGGTGTCATCATTGTTCATATTTTTCGTTGAAATAAGCACTCCAAAACAAGCAGTCTATTCTCTTTTATTTTTTGTTTAATTAATTTAGTTGTAGAATATGCTTAAGTTAAACAGAGTGGTTATTTTGCAATTTAAAAATATATGTTCTGGCTTTTACTGGATTTCATGAGGTTACTTTTCAGGTTCTTCTAATTATTTATTTAATCGTCCTATATTTTAATGTTTAAGGCTAACATTTATTGAACCCATTGGTTAATAACAAATGGGTCAGTTTTTCTCATACCTATTATTGCTGTCTACTGTTCTCTGTTTGAGTAATCTCACCTGATCAAGTCTTTTCATACAGTCCATACTACAAAATAATTAATAAAAGTAGGTTTGATTCTAGAGGTAGGAGAAAAATTCATTTTACATTAGTCTTGGGATCTTTTGTTTGACGATTTTTAAATTGATTTTTTTGTACAGAAATCGATTTTTTTCCAAATTTAAATGCTTTATTTTAGTCTTGTGTTGATAAGCCACTTTTTTTTTTTTTTTTAAGTTATTTTTTTGGGCTTTTTATGGCCTTTATTCAATAGGACAGCTGAAGTTGTGACAGGAAAGCGGGTGAAGAGAGGGGGAATGACATGCAGCACAGGGCTGAGGCCGGGATTCGTCACTACAGCCGCTGCTGGGGGTTGGCAGCCTCCGCACATGGGGCAGACACTCTACCAACTGAGCTAATGTCTGCCCCGATAAGCCACTTTTAAATGCAGTCCAGTCTTTTGAAGAGAGAGAATAAACAGCTGGTTAAAATATATAGCTGAATAAATCCTAAAAACAGACTCACATGACCAGCTCATTAAGTTTCAGGTCTTTTTGCAGCTCATTCCAAACAAAAGGAGCAGAAAATTTAAAGACCTTTTTTCCCTGCTGAGCTCGGAAGATCATAAGATCCTGGAGGTTAACCCTGCAAAGCTGTTGGATTGCCATGTCTAAATATGACATGGAGAAGTGAAACCGCCCCCCTCCCCTGCCTGCCACATCTACTCTTGATTAACAGGTTGGTGACCCCCTGTACTGAAGTGTTGGTGGACCTTCATGTCCCAGAGCCTGAAGTGTGAGAACTCACCTGGCTTTGCAGTGAAGTTTGCAGGCAGAGCAGCAGCAGCAGGAGCAGCATGGTGCAGGGTGTCACATCCAGGGAGGGAGAAATAAATCCAGCAGCCCGGCTCTCTGCTCCGTTAGTAGAAAAAAAGAACAGATGATAGAGTGGAGGAATGCTGGATCCTCACATCAGCTCTCTCTGCTCTGAAGCTCCGAAACAACCTGCTTTTTAACAACAGGAAAAACACTCGGGTAACAACATCCTCTGAGATCAGGCAAAGTCAAATCTGTGAAATAAAAGCTGTCAGGTGGAGCAAAAACTCTAACAACAAATAAAAATAAAAATCACAGGGTGGATTCCAGCAGTGTGGAGCTCATGAGCGCTCTCCTTCACTCATTTTCATCACAGAGGAGGTGATTCCTGTTAAACTGGAGCTTTAAAAAACAGATTATAACTAAAGATCTCTGCTCAGCTGCCCGCGAGGTCCAGAGCAGTCAGAGAGGCTGGAGCAGCTTCAGGCGTCACGGCTTTTCCTCTCTAATCTAGGAAATGAGAAAAAAAAAAAAAGAAAACAGCAAGCTAAGACCCTCCCATCAGAGGTCATCCCCTCCTACAGCTTCCCTGGAAGTGACACAAAAACGAAAGAGAGCAAAAGCAGAAAATGTGCAAGGTGCAAAAATTTGGTTTAACTGGAATTTTAGAGTTCAGGGCTTTAGTGATCTGGACAGACCAGCATATCAGATATGAGAGTTCTTCACATTCAGCAAAAGCAAAATCAGCATTTTAGGAAAATTTAAGGGCAGTGATCATCACCTGGAGGCCCCCGGGTCACATCAGGGCCCCCACAGCTTCTTATACAGTCCCCAGAGTATTATCAACGTCAGAAAAATATACTGGACGATAATTCTGGTTAACACTTTACTTTAGAGGTCCGCAAATTTCATCGCACTTAGGTATTAATCAGACAATTTTTTTTCTTGGCCCTACCTGATTGTGATAGACACTAGGGCTGAACAGTTAATGGCAAATTAGATTAAATTGCAATATGGTGTTGAACATTTTGGCATCGTGACGTAGTTTCTTGCAATTTCATGCCTATTTTAACCTTTTTTAACCCAGTTTTTACAACTTTATGCCTATCTTGCTCCCATTCATCTATTTTTTTGGCCACTGTCAGACCATGTTTGGAATTTTTACATGGTTTTTGAAATTTAATCCCAATTTTGCTGCTATAATCAATTTTCCTTAGTCACTTTTGATTGTTTTTTGCCTTTTTTTGCAATTTCATACCTATTTTGCACCTATTAACTTTTTTTCTGCTTTCGTGTCATTTTTTTTACCCAGTTTTTAGAATTTCATACCTATATTGCTTCTGTTCTTCACTTCTCCACTTTTTCTCAAATCTTTTATCCTTAGATTAATTTAATGTCATATTGGTTTTACTATAAAAAGATCTACTGCTTATGTTTGTTTAAGAATACATAAGATGAGGAACATTAAAACAATGGCAGAGTAAATCGCAATATTGGGGAAAAATATCACAATTAGATTATTTTCTTAAATCGTTCAGCCCAAATAGACGCTGCGAGTAAAGCACATTGTCACTGTCAGATCACAATCAGGTAAAGCTAATTTACAACCCCACTCTTGGTGAATATCACATCTGAAGCCTTCGACTGTATCATGTAAATCTTTATAGGCCTGATCATAAAGGTATATCATTAGGACTGAACAATTACCGGTAATTGCAAATTAGATTAAATCCCAATATGGCTTGTTGCAATTTTCAAATCGCAGAAGGTTCAATATTTTTAGCCCAAAATGTGTTCAACATTTTGACATTGTGATGTAGTTTTTTTCAATTTCATGCCTATTTTTTTTTTAACCTCTATTCACACACTTTTTTTCCCACTTTGGGACCATTTTACCTTTTTTTAACCCCGTTTTTACAACTTTTTTTTTTTTTTTTTAAATGTATTTTTTGGGCATTTTGTGCCTCCATTGATAGGAGAGAGACAGTGGACAGGCCCGTGAAAGGGGGTGAGAGAGCAGAGGAAGACACTCCGCAAACTGGCCAAAGGACCGGCAGAAGCACGCACACGGGGTGCCTGGCTGCCAACCACTCCGCCAAACCAGCACCCCCGTTTTTACAACTTTATGCCTATTTTGCCCCCATTCATCTTTTTTGGCCACTGTCAGAACCATTTTTGGAATTTTTACGTTTTTTTTAATTTAATTTCAAATTTTATTCCCAATTTTGCTGCCATAATCAATTTTCCTGAGCCACTTTTTTGTTGTTTTTTTTTTGCCAATTTTTCCCCCTTTTTCTTTTTGCAACTTCATCCCTATTTTGCATCTATTTATTAACCTTTTTCCGCTTTCATACCATTTTTACCCAGTTTTTACAATTTCATACCTATTTTGCTTCTGTTCTTCACTTCTCCACTTTTTCTCAAATCTTTTATCCTTAGATTAATTTAATGTCATATTAGTTTTACTATAAAAGATCTACTGCTTATGTTTGTTTAAGAATACATAAGATGAGGAACATTAAAACAATTGCAGAGTAAATCGCAATATTGGGCAAAAAATCACAATTAGATTATTTTCTCAAATCGTTCAGCCCTATATATCATTAATAGAGAAAGAAATAGGTGAATTTTTTTATTTATTTATTCAGTCTGGGATATCTTAGTTAAAATAGTGCTGTAAATTTAAAAAGGTGACCTTTTGACCTGGTACATCATAAAAAACTGTTTGAACATGAACTAAACCCAAAGCAGTTACATTAATCATATTTTAATGTTATGCATTAATGCATGTTCTGCATATTACTTGTTTTTTGTCCAACTCGTATTTTCCTTTGTACTTGTTAAATCTAAAATACTGTACATCACAACATCAGCTTTTAAATTAACCAGTGGTGCTCATATAGTGCTTCACCATGTTTGTTTGCAGTAACATCTCATGAGATCTTGTTCAGTAGAAAGCAACGCTAAACGCTGATCACACCAGACTAGCAGGGTTGATACCACAGGCTGCTTCTCTGCACATCCAAAGAAGAAAAACTACCCAAGTTAAAAGATCGATCTTTGGATTTTATGAATCGATTATGAACCAGTTAAAGGAAAATCGATTTAAATCGATTAAATCGAATTTTTTCACCCAGCCCTAATAGTGTCTAAACCCAGACCTAGAGATACTTATCCATGCATTTGTCTCTAGTAGGTTAGATTACTGTAACGGCCTGCTCACCGGCCTCTCCAAACGAGCCATAACACAGCTGCAGTACATCCAGAATGCTGCTGCTCGGGTCCTGACCAGAACCAGGAAGTACGAGCACATTAGTCCTGTGCTCAGGTCCCTACACTGGCTTCCTGTGGCTCAGAGAATAGACTTTAAAGCAGCTCTGCTTGTGTACAAATCTCTCCATGGCCTGGCACCAAAGTACATCTCTGACATGTTAGTGCCATATGAACCATCTCAGACTCTGAGGACCTCAGGGGCCGGCCTTCTGCTGGTGCCTAGAGACAGGACTAAACATGGAGAATCAGGGTTCCAGTTTTATGCAGCTAAATTCTGGAACAGTATTTCTGAAGATGTGAGACAGGCCTCGACTCTGACAATGTTCAAATCTAGGCTAAAAACAGCTGTTTAACTGTGTTTATGACTGAAAGGATCTTATCTGCACTCTTCTCTTTACATTTATTTTATAATGATCAACGTTGTTTTTTTGTGTTGTGATTTTAATGCATTTTTCTTGTTCTGTAAAGCACTTTGAATTGTCTTGTGTATGAACTCTGCTCTACAAATAAACTTGCCTTGCCTTTTTAATCCTTATAGATTTTTTTTTTAAGTGTGCACAGTGGTTGTAGGTTGGTTTTGTAGGTGTTGCCCCAAACTTCAATACAATACTTCAATTGAAACTGGATGGATTTACATGAAAACTTTGTTTATGGTGACCACACATGTTTGCTTATAAGTGTTTGAAATAAAGCATTCAATTCATTTTATTTATTTTTCTTTTCTTTCATAATTGTTTTATTCTAAAAAAGATGATTGTGAGTTTAGGGAGGGGGTGGAAGGTGTTCATTAAATGACAAAAGAAACTAACCTGTATTTTTTTGTAAAATGGGACCTCTGGCATGCTTTTACAAATAAAAGTTACTAAAAATAATAAAAAGACTGAACGCATTGGGTCAGCTTGCCAAAGATTTTGCTGTTGTAAGGAACCCTTCAAAAAGCCCACCCCATTTATTTATAATCACATGTTTTTGCTATTATTAATTTATTTGTTTATTTTTGTTATATGGATGTATTTATATGTGTATGTATGTGTATGATATGAATGTTTATATTTACATTACTTTTATTTATTCATTTTTATTTATTTATTTTAAATCACTCATATGTTTGTCTATCTTCCCATGAACTGGTACACGCTCTGTGGAACCACCTGACAGTGGTGGTAGTGCTTTGGATGAAGATATGATGGAAAGAAATAGAAAAGAAAAGAAAAAACACGTATTTTGTACCAGATGTTATTTTTGGTTGTTGAGTAAATAAAGAACAAGTTAAAAAAAAAGCCTACCCCAGAAGACCTTTAGTTTAAACACAAACTTCATCGTTCAAGAACTTTAAGGGCACTCCAGTCGAGTTTTCTCCACTTGAGGGTAAACTTCTTGTGTTCTGAACCACAGCAGAGGAAACTTTAACAGAAGCTCCTCTGAGGCTCTTTCCTCGAGCTTATGAAGCACAAACTTTCATTAGATAATAAATAAAATGGGAAGAATTCCAGGCATTCCAAATGACGGCTATTTTCTGACCTCTTATCAATTTAGTGCCTTGTTATGTGAAGTATTTCAGATTTTTTGCTCCTCTGAGATTTAGAGCATTAACTTTTCAACACTTGATGAAAAACAAAAACAGGGCAGCGGTTTAGCTCGTTTGTTGGAGCAGGTGCTCGTGCACGGAGGCTTCAGGCCTCACATTCACAGTTTCACATTCATCTTCTGATCCTGAAGCTGGTTTAAACTGCTGCTCTCTCTCCACTTCATCAACACAGAATCCGTCCTGATCAAAACAGAAAATCCAATGATCGGGAGGTTAATGGAGGCTCAGAAAGGCAGGGCTCCAGACTCACTTTTTGCATTGGTTGCAACGGTGCACCTCCTCACATTTTTTTAGGGTGCACCAGCACAAAAATTAGGTGTACCCAAATGTTTCATAGTGTCACCTTTAAGGCCATAAGTCACCACTTTATCACTCTCCATGATTTTATATATATAATGTAAACGAGTAAAGAAATACTTGTCTTTATCTACTTTGTTTTACTTGTTTTTTTTGATAATTATTATTAATTATCTGACAGTCACTGAGACGAATTTGGCCTGACACCACAGTCAGGCTTCATCTGGGCTCATTTGCATACTATCAGCTGATTGGATGATTACTGAGGGCTCTGTGTGTGTGTGTGTGTGATTGGGTGGGTGAGGACTGTGGCGCTGGTGGAGGTCTGCGCTCTCCAAGTGCTTTTCTAGTTTTAGATCAAATCGTCTTATGCTGCTGCTTTACACCGAATCTGTACTAATACATATCAGCCATAAATAGGACTTTAAGAATGTCTCATTAACACATTCTGGATATATGTTATAACATTCATTCATTCATTCATTTTCTATACCCGGCTGTCCCTTTCGGAGTTGCGGGGGGCTGGAGCCTATCCCAGCTATCATCGGGCGAGAGGCGGGGTACACCCTGAATCGGTCGCCAGTCGATCGCAGGGCCACATAGAGAGACAGACAACCATTCACTCTCACACTCATACCTAAGGACAAGTTAGAGTTACCAATTAACCTAATGCTGCTGCTTTACACTGAATCTGTACTAATACATGTGAGCTAAAATATGACTTTAAGAATGTCTCATTAATACATTCTGGATATATGTTATAACATTTAGATCAAAATCATTATTTTTCACCTTACTTGTTATTTTTTTGTAATTTACCTCAAATCACAGCCTGTCATCTCCTTCTGGTTTTCTGAGGACAGGATGTGCCCTGGTTTTCCTCTCTGGTTGTTTTCTTCTGTCTCTGGAGTCTTTGTCATGGTGGAGATTTTGAGGTCAACCTTTGGAGAGATGTAATAAGAATGAATGAATGTTTATCTCGAACTTACATGGAAAACGTAGGGGAGAGTGGGGTAAGATGAGCCATTTTTGCCTTTTGTTGTCGCTGAGGCAAGTAAAAATGCAACAGAGATAAAATGAAAACATAAACTTTTATTTAAGAATGTTTGCTATTAACTGAGATTGAAAGGATGTATCAGTGACTAATGGCCATTTTCCACTAGCTCTACTCGACTCTACTCACCTTGTGCTGTTTTTCCATTAGCCCCAGTCGCCTACCCAACGGGGTGCAGTGTCGCTGTAAACAGCTGAGCGGCACTGCGGTGACGTCATTTTGAGCCCGACACAACAATCTGTGGCTCTTTGTCACAAACCGAGTAAAAAAGGAAAGCAGAAGAAGGCTGCAGGTGGCAAGAAGAAATACCCCTTGAGAAGCACAGGAGAGTTTTGGAAGCTATACAACAGAATGAAGCCGAGGACGAGAGCAATCCAGCTGCAAAGAAAAGACATATGAGGGTAAGCTAACGGTAGCTACCGCTAGCATGCTAGGTCGTCGCGCTCATGACTGACCAATCAGTAGCCGGCAGTCAGTGACGTCATCTTTTAGTATCGACTCAGCTTGTTTAGAACCAGAGCGGAGTAGGTACTAAAACTAGCTTGTTTTAGGAGGTAGTGAAAACACGCTGAAAATCGAGTAGAGCCGAGTAGAGTAGGGCCAAGGCGTGCTAGTGGAAAAGGGCCATAAGAG
Organism: Scarus forsteni; assembly: GCA_036419115.1. Classification (NCBI taxonomy): domain Eukaryota; kingdom Metazoa; phylum Chordata; class Actinopteri; order Labriformes; family Labridae; genus Scarus; species Scarus forsteni. The sequence continues at coordinate 3,090,886 of JAZDUH010000103.1, read as the reverse complement.
CCTGGAAACTGTGGCCTTTCAAAATAAAAGCGCTCCTGTGGCTCAACTCGCCCCAGGTCAGGGGGAAGTTAAGCCAAGTCCGTGGGTAAGTTGACCATGTGACTTTATAACTTCAAATCTGAGAATTATTAAAAGATGATGTATTGTTGTTAAAAGAGTCATTTTACAAGAATTTGTTCACTTCACAAATAGTCACATTTATTTTCTTAACCCTAACTTAAACACTCTAGAAAAAAATCAGTAAATTCAAAATTTTAATGCCACAAATTGACACATTTTGCAACTTTTTGGGAAAATTAGATACTCATATAAAGTAAAATGAGAGCCAGCCAAGCTTTGCACAACAAACAGAAACAAAATCAGTTTTTGGAAGAAAGAAAACTTCTATTCCTTCTGGAAAAGTTACATTTACTGCTTTTAAATTTGTCTTGTTCACTCTTAGCATGATTTTTTTATGTTTAACATTTGATCCGACTAGTCAGTTTGTTAACATAACATTAAATAGTATTTTATGATTCAGTACATTATTATAACTTTTTAAACTTTTGGTGGTATAAAAGGAACCAATGGCTCACTTTGCCCCATAGCTAACATTTTGAAAAATGTTGCTAGTTTCACTATTCCAGCTCATCTTTGGCCAAATGACTCATACAGCTTTATACATTGGTAAATAACAAATATGGATAATACACAATTTTAGACCTGGATAAATTGGATTTTAAACAAAGCTCAATATACCTGACATGCTGAAAATTTACTTTGCCACACGAAAAAGAGTTTTTTTGTGTTAAAAAGTACCAACTTCTTATCCAAGGTGCCTTTTCAACAGAGGCAGGGAGAAGTGATACGGGCTTTCTGAATTTAAGGCCACATGACAAAAGTTGTTTACTGTTTCCCAGAAACAGGGGCTGGGTCAACTTACCCACTGGCTCAGTTTACCCCACTCTCCCCTACATATGTATACATCTATACAAATCCAACAAAATAAAATATAAAAAAGGTACAGGTAAGCAAAGGCAAATAGTTATTACAGTGTTTTTTCTATCATTAATCTTTGCAAAATATAAGTATCATGAACTCCTTTAATAATAAGAATCAATAAACAAATGAAGCAGACATATGGAATCAGAGTTGCTGCATGTAAATACAAAAACTTTCTGGAAAGGGCTTCAAAGTATGTTTGGTGCTTTTTGCTCTTTCAGGATTTACTTCTGGTTCCTACTGCTCTAAGTTATAACATCTTATCTTCCAACTCGCCTCATAATTCATCCCTGCAAACCTTTTTTACCTTAAAGCCAAAACATTCTTCTCTTGTAAACAAACATTTCTCAATTAACATCAAGAGCTCTTACAGTAAAGAAAGACCTCAAACTTTGAACTGTCTGGAGACTTAGGAACCTGCAGGACCCCACAGACATTCACAGTTTGGTACGTCCAGCCTTCTGATGTGTTAGTGAGAAAAGAGAGATTGTGAGAAGTCCTCTCTCTTCCTGTCAGGAAGTTTGGGACGGATTTCCCCTCGCCGTCGTCCCAGTGGGGCAGTGCAACTTTGGGATCTGGATGGACTTCCTGGTCAGCGGGCATAACTCCTCGTCTGCTTCACAGACAGAAAAGAGGAAAAGAATGAGTTTCTTTCCTGTATCAATACATTTTAAATCGAAATGTCAGGCACATCGAGGTAAGAGTGAGCAGAGGGAGGGTAAAGGGTTAAACTGCAAAAAGAAAGAACAATCACAGGAAGCAGGAAGCATGTTGGAGCACTCTGGGGTTTTTACTGCCTTGCTCAAGGGCTACAAAGCTGTCATTTTTCAAGACACATATCCTAAAACTGAACCTGCAGTTTAGCTTTAGCTTTTTTAGCTTTTTTTTTGTTTTGTGATCAAATTTTTTATTAATTTTCTTCAAATCAAATCAAATCAAACTTTATTTATAAAGCACTTTTCATACTTAAAAACAACACAAAGTGCCTCACAGAGGCTAAAAAACAACATAAAACAAAAAACCCAGCCATCCCCTTCCCACAAATACAGAGACATATCCAGACACACACTCGCAGACATCAACATACGCACACACTCACCCACGCCCACACACACATACTCACACACATTCATACGAGCTGTCATAAAAGAGAGAGAGAGACATGGCTGTACACCGAGGACGGAGGTAAGGAATAAGCTACCTTTGCACAGATGCACAGACACGAGGCCCCACACCACAGCGCAATGACCTCCAGCCATGCAGGCGGAGCCATCCCCCGGCAGCGGCCCCACAAGTGGACCAGGAGCAGTTCACGGCGTGGAGAGCCCCTATGAGGAAACACTGGAGCTAAAAACCATCATACTAAAACAATAATAATAATAACGAGCTTTTTTCAGCTGCGCCTCTTGGCCAAGGTGAAGCCCTTCCTCAGTCGGCAGGATCTTGAAAAGGCCATTCATGCTTTTATCAGTTCCCGCCTGGACTACTGTAATGCCCTTTATTTTGGCCTCAGCCAGTCTTCCCTCTCTCGCCTTCAGCTCGTTCAAAATGCTGCAGCGAGATTTCTAACTGACACGCCAAGACGTGAGCACATCACCCCTGTGCTGTCGTCTCTCCACTGGCTTCCAGTTCGTTTTAGAATTGATTTTAAACTTTTGTTGTTTGTTTTTAATGCCATTCACGGCCTGGCTCCTCTATATTTATCAGAGGTTTTAACTTTACGCAGCCATACGAGGGCCCTGCGTTCTTCTGACCGTTCTTTTGCTGTCGCTGCACCTACACGTTGTGGAACAAGCTGCCCCCAGACATCCACACCACGACTGACTTTGGTCTTTTTAAATCTAAACTGAAAACTCACTTTTTTAGAATGGCTTTTAACCCTGACTAAGGCTTCTACGTTTTAGGCTCATGTCAGATAGTTTTATTTTGTTTTATCTTTTCCGAATGGCTTGTATGCACCTTGCTGCTGTGTCACACTTCCCGTTGTATTCTTATGTATCTCTTGCTTTTATGTATTGTTCTTACAGTATTGTTTTATGTTGTTTTTATCCATAGTGTTCTTATTTATTTTCTGACACTACTGTAAAGCACCTTGGGGGCCTTTTTGGGTTACTGTAAAGGGCTTTAGAAATAAATATTGATTGACTGATTGACTGAATAATAAAAATATAAGAAGAGATAAAATAACATAAAATGGATAACTGAAATGACGTAAAAAATAAGAATTAAATATGATAAAAAGTTTGACTACAAGAATAAATAAGCTATAAAGTAATAGAACAATAAATAACTAGAAAAGCACTCGGAGAGCGCAGACCTCCACCAGCGCCACAGTCCTCAGCCATATTGTGATTTTGACCATAAATATTAGTCCTACCTTTATTTCACCTAAATATTTAGATTCCTTGACCATGAAAACATACCATTAGCAACTGGATTCATAATGATATCTATTTTAGTTCAGTAGTTATTCACAGAAATCACATTTTTCGCCATGGCAGCCAGACGCTGATCTGGATTAACACCAAAATCGAATCAGTTCTCCCTTTTCCCATGCTGAACATTTCCTGAAAATTTTATCAAAATCCATCCATTACTTTTTGAGTTATTTTGTTCACAGACGGACGGACGGACAGACAGACAAACAAACTCTCCCGAAAACATAACCTCCTTGGCAGAGGTAGTAAAGGAATAAATAAGTGGTTTAAATCAATTAAAAGCTTTATTAAAGAGGTGGGTTTCAAGCCTCTTTTTAAAAGTATCAACAGACTCTGCAGCCCTGAGATTCTCCGGCAGGCTGTTCCACAAACGGGGGCCATAATAAGTAAAAGCCGCCTCCCCGTGTATCTTAGTTCTAACTTTTGGTATGGTTAAAAGACCAGTGCCAGAGGAGATGCTGGTGGGACTAAACTGGTGGGTTAGGACCCAAAAAGGTCACAGAACTATTTCCAGTGAGTTGTGAATGTTCACCTGCGTATAAAAGCCCCAAGCAGACATTTCCCAAATGTCCACTTCATCCCCAGAAACAGCTAACTCACCAAAATCAGACAATAGAAGATCATAAAAACGTTTCCTGGCCAGAGGAGTCTGGATTTCTGCTGATGGTAGGGTCAGAATTTGGTGTGAACTTCATGACAGCATGGATCCATCCTGCCTCAAATCAACACTGTGGGCTGCTGTGGAGTGGGGGAGAGTTTTCTTCTTAACACTAACAAAGCATTACTAACACTAACTAATACATAAGTATTGTTGCTGATAATGCCATCCCTCTATGATTACAGCCTTCTGGAAATATCATTATAATCCTTAAAAGAGATGCACAAACTTATTGAAGCAAGATAGACACCTGCTGGATATTTAGAGAGGTTTTATAACGATATGGTCAGGCGAGGACTTTGAAAAACAGTTCTTACGTTTTTGTTGGAGACCATGCAAGCATTATGAAAATTTGGTACTTTGGGGCTGTGGAGTTTTTGGATGGGTCCTCGCTCCACCGCACATCCCTCATGCCTGTTTGACCTCCATTCTGAGGGTTTTATCCCTTTTTAGAGAGATCACAGTTCGAAGTTTTCAAATTATTCATTCATTTTTTTTAGTCCCCAAGGGTGGTGCTCCCTTTGGGAAGACCTTAACATCCAGATCTCAGTTTTACATTTTTGCTATCTAAAAGTGTTTTGGAGATATGACAGTCAAAAGTTTTTTTCCTCCTCATGGTTGGTCCTCCCTTCAGTAGACCTTAAAGTTCAGAACTGAAATGTTTTCATTTATTTCACACTTTTTTGTTAAAGGTGCTATGAGGAGAAGCTATTACTGGCGACACAAAGACTCTGCTACCCATGAGCACGCGCGGCGACTGTCGTAATGCTGCGTTCCAGTAACCTCGGAACTGGGAATGACACGTTCCAGTTGAAGTCGGAAAGAAACATGCCGATCTACCAGGCTATTGTTAGCTGTTGTTAGCACGCCCTGTGTTGTTGTATGAAGAATGTCATTATCACTATGGCAGCATTTTCGTAAATATAAGTCTAACAATACTATGTATACAGCTGATCTAGAGTGACACACTCCAGTCAGAAGTGCAAATAAATTGATTATTACAGGAGCTAAATAACTGTTCACACTGGGGGCATCCATCTTCCATTGTCAACTCGGGGGTGGCGAGGTTTCACCGAGTTCCCAGTAGGAAATTCCGACCTCAGGGGACGCTCCAGTTGCAGTTTCCTACTCGGAACTCGGAAATTCCTACTTCTGACTACAACTAGAACGCACCAAAAGACGTGACCCAAGCCAAAGAGTGTGTTTGTTGTGATGCTAATAAATGCAGCTCAGACCTTCCTCAGAGCTCTGCATTGCTTTACAACTTCTTTATTCAACAACTTACAGGATGCAAAGCGACGAGGTAATGTATCTCTTTCTAGTTACGTAGCGGTAGTTTTTGATGTGTGACAACAAGTAATTTTTGGAAAACTTAGTATCGTAGTTTTGTAGCCGGCTATTTTTAATTGTCTTGTTCCTGAAGTTGAGTGTCCAGGCCAGTCCAGCCCTGTCTGACCCAACTGCAAAGCTAAGGAATAGCATTTATAAGTAACCTTTTTTGATGCTATAAAACTCATCTTAAAGCAAGTACATAATTCCACACGTGTTCATTCATAGTTTTGATACCTTCAGTGAGAATCTACAATGTAAATAGTGATGAAAATAAAGAAAACACATTGAATATGAAGGTGTGTTCAAACTTTTGGCCTGTCCTGTGCATTTAATTTGTATTTGATTAGAACTCAAACTGACAAAAAACATTGTGTTTGAAAAAAGTTTCAGAACTGCGACATAAGCGTAAAAGAAAAGCAGCTTGTTATAATATCAAGAATTAACTGTACGAGTTCTGATAGGATTAGATGTCTGCTTTAGTGTGCTGCTGCTACACTGTGTATCTGGCAGATTGTCTCTGTTATGACCTCTGATTCGTGGTCACGCGCCTCTGATATCTTGTCTTTTGCACATTAAATAAAAGACAAACAAATCAAAAAATTGTGGAAGGACAACGTGATAAGTTGTCATCTGTGGATGTTACTTAACTCACTCAAACACACGGCACCTCGCTGCTGACCTGTTTAAAAGGCTTGAAAAACATGAATCGAGGGCCGAAGACCGAGGAAGAGGTGCCTGTGCCAGAGGCCGTGGTCGTCTCTGTGACCTGGTGACCGTCTCCTCCTCCTCAAACGCCTCCGATCAGCACTCTGAGCAGGAAAGCAGCAGAGAAAAGCAAAGGAAGATAAGAGGAAGCGAGAAAGGATTTACTATCAGTGTCACATCCTTCTGGTGCTCCCTGATATCTTTTTACACTTCATGTTATCAAAGCAGACTTTTACTGGATATGCAGAATATTCAGTACGCCACAGATTATCATGAACATACAGCATCGTTTCAAAGGGTCACCGCTGGCTCTGAGTGATCAACCAGGATGACATGCTAAGCAGCACTAAAACCAGACATCAGCACTGGATCAATGTGACCCGGCTGCTTGAAAATGAAAGAAGAAAACTGGATATTTAGAGCTTTATTAGCAGAGCTTTTGCATAATAATTACACATTTATTCACATGTGGTAGTGACACAAAATGTCTGTATCCTATAAATATCCCATGTGGGGTTCCACAAGGATCAGTGTTGGGTCCTAAATTGTTTATACTGTACATCAATGATATTTGTAATGTGTCAAAATTGTTAAATCTTATTCTGTCTGCTGATGACACCAACTTGTTTTATTTTGGTAAGAACCTGGATCATTTTATGGGTACAGTGGTAAAAGAATTGGATGCCTTGACAATATGGTTCAGTATCAATAAATTATCTTTAAATGTAAGTAAAACTAAATATATGATATTTGGAAATCGAAAAAATAACACAAGGGTAAAAGTTATGGTAGATGGTCTGGAAATAGAATATGTTTATGAGAATAAGTTCTTAGGAGTGAACTTCTAGTTTGAAGTGGAAGTAGGCTACAGTTGATTTATTTACCAAACTTAATTTTAATTGTATAAAACAAACAAACCATGAGTACGAGTTGACACTTCAGTTATTAATCTGCAAAGATATTGCCAGAAGCAGCATTTTATGTGAAACAGTCAATGCTGGAGAATACGTATTATTATTGGGGGTAAATATTTTATATATTTTTGTGTGATGGCGTACGACGGCGTATTAGGGCCACTTAAAAGAGAAAAACAGTTCAAGAATAAACATCACACGCACAATACAGTATTAAGAATGAGGAGAAGCAGGAACATTAAGGGTGGTGGAAATACAGAGGAAAAATACAGAACATAACGGTAAAATGTCAGACCTGTCAGTGGTTTACGCTAATAATGCCGCAGGTATAGAACAGACTTGACACCACCGTCCGGCTGTTACAAACTGTTCACGGAAAACAACAACAACAGACCTTTTTACAACTTATACACACTATTACGTGTTGAAAAGGTACAGATAACAAATACTGGCTCATATATTTATTTTCGTGCGCTGCTCCGGTTGTTGAAGCTTCGCTTCAGCCGCTTTGCATTGTGGGTAACAGTAGGCGAAGCAGACTGGTCCAATGCACACTGTGAATTTTTACCCGAATCAGTTCATCATCCGGGTATTTTTTGCATACTGCAACTTTACTTTTTTTTGCATACTGTATACTGCAGACTACTTTTTTTTTTTTTTAAATGTATTTTTTGGGCATTTTGTGCCTTTTTTATTGATAGGAGAGAGACAGTGGATAGGCTTGCCAAAGGGGGTGGGAGAGTAGGGGAAGACACTCTGCAAACTGCTCACAGGCGAGATTCGAACCTGGACCAGCAGAAGCAAGTACATGGGGTGCCTGGTTGCTAACCACTCCGCCAAACCAGCACCCCTACTGCAGACTACATTTTGGTCGAATCAGTACGCACTGCTAGTACAGTAGGTGAATTCAAAAAACAGCATGTTTCATTAACCTGGCAACAGGTGAATGCCTTTGATTTCCCTTTGAAGGATGACATCATCATTAGAGATTCAATGAGATCAAAGATTTTTATAAAATAAGAGCCAAAATCACTCTCTCGAGTCAAACTCTAACAAAATGTCCAGAGAGTGGAAAAAACTTGTGGCACAGCGATTTTCAATGACAGAGAATTCAAAGAAACCGGCCAAGACTCGTTCCACACCGAAGATCCAGACCGAAGACTGGAAGTGTGAGCAGAGACAGGCCGAAGAGGAGCTCCTGAAGAAGTACAGGAAGAAGCAGCAGGAGAAACAGGCCAAGTTTGACGCCATGGAGGCAGAGGAAATGAGGGCGATACGACAGCACAACCAGCAGATTATTGACGACACCAACCGTCAGCTTTTCCTGAGAAGCCACGACGTGAGAAAAATCCACAATGACTTACTGCCTCGACACATCCAGTTAGAAAACGAGAAAATGGCGAAGGTTAAAAAAGCCAACCAGGAGATGGAGAAAGAAAAGGAAAGGAGGTATGGCGAGATGATGAGGCGTGAGGCAGAGGAGGAGCTGCGACAGAGACCCAAACGCCACCAGCTGGACTCCACACACCTTCAGGTAATGGAGGAGAAAGATCAGGAGAGACGCAAGGAAATACAGATGGCTGCAGAGCAGAGGAAGAGAGAGGAGGCTCAGTACATCCAGGACGTGAAAGACGAGGCTCAGAAGAAGAAGGAAAGACAAGGACTTCTGATGGCAGAGCGGCAGCAGGACATCGCAGAGAAACAGCTGAGCAAGCAGAGGGAGGCCGAGCGAGACACGCAGGAGGACATGACAGTGTTTCGCCAGACCATCCACCAAAAAACAAACCAGGAGCTCTGCAAGAAGAAGGAGAAGGACCTGGTGAGACAGTTCAACAGCGCCGTGGTCTACCATCAGCGCTCCGTCATGAACGAGGAGGAGGCCGCCGCCGAGAGGAGGAGAGAGGAGGAGTGGGCGGCGGCAGAGCGAGCCAGAGACAAGGAGGAGAAGAAGAAGAGGGCGGACAAGCTGAGGAAGATGGCCGACATGAAACAGAAGACATCTGCGGACCTGAAGAGGCAGATGACGGAGAAGCAGCAGAGGGAGCAGTCGCAGAGGCAGACGGAGGAGAGCTTCTTCCAGAACAACGTCTGGGCCGACGCACTGCACTACCGCGAGGTGTCGCAGCGAGCCAGAGCCGCCCGCAAGAAGGACGCCAAGATCGTGGACCAGAACGTGGAGCTGACGGAAATCAGGCGAGGCCTCGAGGAGGATCAGAACATGGAGGAGCGGTTCTTCGACAGGAAGGTTGGTGAGTATTACGCCTGGGAGGAGAGAGAGAGTCAGAAGTACAGGCGTGACCTCCAGAGGGCGGTGGGAACGACGCGCTTCCCAAACTCCATCTACGGGAAGAAGGACATCAACAAACCCTGTCCTTGTCTGGGAGTCCAGCGGCAGACCCACCCCCTGATCACCCACCTGACACCTGCACACAAAGTCTCCGTCCCCAGCGAGACAGAGGCAGCTTTCCGCTGTGTGCGCTCACCTGAGACAAAGACCTGCCCCCCGATCATCTCTGAGACACACCTGAGGCCATCGTCCACACCACCGCAGGACGGACAGGCCTGCCTCCCCTCCTCTCTGTCCGGGAGACGTCACTTCCCCTCCACGTCGGCCAGGCCTCCTTATCTGACAGCTTCTAAGCAACCTTCATTAGCTGCACGTAAGCCGCCACAGAGAAGCTCCGCCTCCACTGCTGCCGGGAAACACCGCCATCCCGCTGCGCCTGCAGACCCTCGGAGAGCTCCCTATTAAACTGTAGCATAGCAGCCCATGTGTGCCGACTAAGGTTATTTTTTTTAAGTCTGGAAAAAAAGTTTAAAGAATTTTGACTTTAATTTCAGAGTTATGACTTTTTCACAGACTGAGAAAAACATTTTCTTTCCCGGGTTTTCTCCTGGTGCTCAGGTTCACCCACACATAACCACTTAAAAAAAATTTAGAGTAGTTTTCTTCTTCGCCATGTTGCCTTCTTCTGACCCACAGCCAGACTCAAATTCAAAAATCCAAAAAAACCCACCTGTAGACAACATGGCCGATCGTTATGTCAGCCTCCAGATATAAAAATAAAAAAAGTTTTCTGACTTAATAAAAACAAAATCATAGTTTTATAGGGATGATTTTTCACCTGTTTTTATTGATATCCTATATTCACAGTTTCTGTTCTGCTGCCAACTTCTACACACTACACCTTTACACTAATTTGGTTCTGTTCATTTGGTATTATTTTCCAATCAAAACTCCACTTTCCATTGATTCTTTAGGTATCTTTGCCTGTTTAATGGGATGTTTATAAATGTTTGTGTTGGCATTTTTTTTCGTTTTGCTAGAGGGAGAACAAACAACTCATAATGTCTTTATTCACTATTGATTTATTATTATTTTTTAACTTTTACCCCTATTTATTTTAGAATATAGAATATAGATAAATAGAGGCAATATAATCATGCTGCTAAATATCAAATACAAAATGAAATAAAAAAAATAATAAAAGTTCCATCAGTTCAATTCTGCAAAAAGTGTAGAGAATATTTGAGCATGGATAAAATAAGTTCCACGTTAAGTGCAACATTAACAAAAGTGCAAGCTCGTAACATTAACAGCTAAATTTTCCAAATTATTTTTTAAATATTCATGTTTCTTCTTTCCAGCAGTTCTCCTGAGACAGTGTTTTCAGTGTTGTGCTGGTTTGGCGAAAGTAAGAAACCAGGCACGTCCTATAAACCTGTTGGTCCTGGTTTGAATCAGCCTCTCTCCCCAATAAAGGCACAAAAAATGCCCAAAAATAATCCTAAAAAAAGACAGTGTTTTCTGTTTCATTTCTCAACATTAATGTTTTTATGGCAGAAATATTAACGTGTCTACACTGTCTGAGTTGAGGGCAGATCAGACAGAGGTAGCAGGAACGATAAGCTGCTCATAGACTCGGGCGAACTGTGATTGGAGCAGCATGTCTGCAGACGTCAGCGCTTTCAGAGTCGAGTACCCCGCCATGTAGTAGTTTCTATTATTATTACTTATCGTTTTACATTTGTCTGTAATGACTCCCTGGAGCTGCTCTGCCTGATGACTCTGCAAAGCACTTAAATTAAGACAGTTGTGCATACCGCCATTAAATGCCTCAAGAGACGAGGACCATGAAGGACATGTGTTCTCCTGTGCGTTTACTGTCCGTCTGTCTTTTTGGGGGCTCCCCATAGCTATGGGGAGAGTGGCTTGTGGCAAAGCCACGATTCCCGTGGAAATTGTCTAGTTACATTTTCTAGTAAGTCACATGACCGGCTGCGCTAAACTGTCATGATAAAATGGATGCTTTTAATGAAATGATACTTTAAATTAAGCTTTTAAAAACACAACCTCACAGATGCCACAATTTTGACCAAATCTCTCTAAAAATAAGATAGTTCAGCGGATTTAAAAAAAAATTTGTAACGTTTATTTTTTTGTGCAGAGGCCTAACTGCCACAGCTTGTTTATAGCTGTTTCTTATCCACTCCATTCATTTGAATGGGAGAAACTGGGAGGGTTTAGTGGGGTTGATCAATTTTGTGGTCTTATCATTTCTGTTTGAGAAACAACAAATTCCTTCACAGCTTTTCATTAGCATGGCCTCCTCTGTCATCTGTTCCCATTTCTCTGATTTTATAGGGAGAGGACCCTAAATATTAAGCGGCACATTTTGAGACAATATAAACACTTGATATCAATTTGGGTGCTTCAACTGCCAAACATAATTTACATAAAAATCTATTATAAACACTGATAATGATCCAGAACAAACTGTTTACTTACCTTTATGAAACTGTTAGTCTTACCTATTTTCCAACCTGAACTTCACTGTAACAGCAGTCAGTTTGAAATGTTGGCCAACTGTAAGTACAATTTTCAACAAGACAGTGTTTATTTCACACAAATATTAAAAACAGACTCCTATGTTGCAAAAATTAAATTTTAGTTACCTTCAACAACTAGTGCAAACCAGACGCTAAACAGTTTACTTACTGACATCAAAATGAGCTCCTTTCATAAAACTGTTGTAGTTTAAATGAACTAAATCTCACTTTTCTAGCTGTCAGACCAGACTTTAACTCAACTTGCCCATGTTAAACTGCAAACTACTTAAGCTACACATTACTGCTAATGGAGCTGCTAGCGAACAAGAAAACATGCTAAGTGATTTGACCATTTGTGCACAAACTGATTAAAAAGTTGAGGAAATAACAGAAAAAGCGTGACAATTAAATCAAACCACGCTCTCTTTTCCTACTGTGCTGCTTGCAGACTTGTAGCTTACGTAAGGTTGAACTACTTCACTGCTAACAGTTTAGGTTTCTCATACTCTTGTAAAATGGATGCTCCTAGCTTGTTTTAAAGTTCATTTCCACCTTTTTGTTTCAGTACCTACCTTACACTGATGAGGCCTGATAGTTAAAAATTAGTCTACGTGATGCAAATTCACAAAATACCAAGGCAGACATATTAAATATCACTTTATATTTTTGACCTTGAGTTGTTAATTCCCCTAAGAAGGCGAAGCTAGTCATTAGCATGCTAAAATGCACTGCTAGCTAACAAGACTCCAGCCAGTTAGCTAAACAAACTGTTGAAGGTTTAGAAATAAACCAATTGGCTTTAAAATCCGCTTTAGATACAAAGTCAAAAACTAATGTGTTTAAAATACACACATACATATTTATATATTTGTGGGTCTTAAAGCTGGGGTCTACGATTTGAAACCGCAGCCTGCCCCCCCTTCCCTCACCTCTCCCCTCCGTGTTCCGAGATCCCGCCCCCAGTGTCGCCTCATATAAGCCCCCTCGGACAGAGCTACGAGCGACTAGCACAATATATCAGCAGCAAACTCAATCAAAAACAGCTCAGCTCAACTGAAAGTATCAAACACGACAGACATCCCCCTTGTAACACACAGCAGTAGCCATTTCAATTGGACCGGCGGCAATGCGGGTCTGGCGCCGCCAGAGCGGAGCCGATTGTGGGGGAGGATTTATCTTTCTCAGCCTGTCCTCCCCAGCTCAGCTTACAATGCTAACGATTAGCGGCTAACAGGCTAACCCGCTCCGCTACAAGTCATTAGCCAGGACAGGCACAGACTAACCAGAGTTATTCAGCAGACATCTCCCACTGTAGTAAACAAAGCCATTACCTGATCAACCAGGGGCAAAACGGCCGATGCTGAAGGTCTGACAGCCGGCTGAGGCGATTCGTTAGCCGTTAGCCCGCTAACAGGCCTCAACCCACGGGCAGAACTCCGTTGGGCCCCGCGGGAGAGGGAGGCGGCTTCCCGGTTTCGGCGCTAGGCTTTTCCGGCTCCATGATAGTTCAGTAGCTAACGCTGCTAGCTGCTCACCGGACGTAGAGGGGAGGAGGCGGGACCATGGGCATGACGCTGCGTAGTGAGGGAGACGGGGGATTGGATGGACTCACGGACCAACTCACGGACCAATTGAACCTTACAGGCTTCTAGGCTTGATTGGTCAACTAGTATGCAGCTTTGCAGCAGATATACTGAATGGATTTTTTTCGTTCTTTTTGGTCTTTATACTGTGTAGATAGGACCATAGGACCATAACAGCCTTATAAACGGTGTTATTAATATGTACAAAGCTTCCAAATCGTAGACCATAGCTTTAAACTAAACCATTTTAATCAAAAATATGTCAAACTTTGGTAGCATCTGCATTATTGCAATACTAGCAAAACTATTAAAAGTTCAGAAATGTATAAGTGAACTAGCAAGATGAAATTTTTCAGTTCCAAGTCACAATTCAAAACTTATATACCCACAAATGGTGCTTTGTTGGTTCTCCATAAATCCACATCTTCTTTTTTTTATATTCCTTTTAAATTTTCCATTTATCTGTATTCTGAAACAGTCATATATTGGTGAAAATGAAGCTCTGTTTTACTTTTCCTCAGCATTTTATGCAGGTCCTAGCTGTCATCATCATCCAGCCTTTGTGGTACAGATAATTGATGGATTAAATCCATGTTGACCTTCCAGATATCAGTGACAGCACTTTTCTTTTTTTCCCTCTTTTTTTTGTACATAATGTTTAATATTTATTTTAATTTGCCTCAACATATAAAAAAACATTTTTTTGGTCAAACATAGACAATTTAAACACTTAAATATAAATTCATGATAGGCAAAAATAGGAAAAAGGAAAACGAAATAAATAAGTAAATAAATACATAGATAATTAAATTACACCCAAAGTGTACAACGTTGTGGCAGTTTTGTTAGTTTCTTCAGCATGAAATCACATTCACACAACTTTTCTGATTTTTTCTCTGTCTACTAGAGTAACGACTAAAAGAAAAAAGTACCGTAATAAAATATTGACATAAGTTAATTTGGCCTCTGAAGGTGAGATAAATTAGTATAAAAAGGAGAAAGAAAACAGCGAAAGGGAGGGGAAGAGAGAAGAGAAAATATATATATATGTATATATGCACATACATACAGTGACAGCATTTTTCAATCGTGGTAACCATTAATTTTTAGAATCTTTAAAAGTTGCACCACAAATGTCCAAGTTTTTTTTTTATTAAGTTATACCTCCAACTTGAGGTAACATTACATCACAGCCAAAGTCTATCCCACTGTAGAACAGTTGCAACACACCAACTCACCTTCACTTAAAGCATTTAGAAAAGCAAAAAGTCCTTTAACATTCCTAAGTCAGACGAGCAGAAACATAAAAAACAGAAATGCTACCAGAGCACAAACCTCAACCGAGGCATTTCCAACATTGTTGGGTAAGTTTGGTTATTATCCCTATAAAGCCAATTGTATCATATTTGATACATACTTTTATAATACCTCTATCTACTCAATATTATCAACAAACTACAAAAACAAAATCTGACTACAATCAGATAAATGATAAAAATGTCCTCAAATGGATTAGCAGTTGCCAAAAACACCTAATGTATCAAATGAGATAAAAAAAAAAAAATCTATATTTTGAATTTTATGAACATTTTGATTTTTATGGATTTTAGCAGAAAGTGAAACAAACATTTCAGCTCCAAAAAAATTGAATTTTCTGGCTATAATCTATGGCAGTGATCCCCAACTGGCGGCCCGGGGCCCACATTAGGCCCCTCAGAGCTTTCCATCCGGCCCCCTGACTATTAATTTACAGAAGAGGATTTGGGCCACAGTAAAGGAAGTTTTTAAGGAGATTTAGCTTTTTCTTTGACTGTGAAAAATTAACAATATACACAATGCTAAGTATGAGTTCATTCTCAAAATTCTTGCTTTTCTCCTCATAATTTCTGCTTGAATTTCAGAGTTCTGATTTTTTTTTCTGCATAATTCTAAATTTAATCTCAAATTTTTTGAGTTTTCCCCCCATAATACTAAAAGCAATCTCAGAATTTAAAAAAATCCTTTCAGAATTCTGACTTTTTACAGACATAAAACAACTTCAACCTTAAATATTCTTTTCTTTTTTAAGTTTTTGTTGGCCCTTCTGGTCTTTCGCATTAATGAGCATGAGGAAATGTGCAGAGTAAAACATTTTTTTGTTTGAAGGACAGCTTTTCGTCATTTGATACCCTCAAATATTAATGAAACCCCATGTGGCTGCTTCAGGACTGGTGGACCAAAACACGTCATTAGAATTGTTTTTAATTATTATTGGTGTTTTCTTAAATCAGGCCCCCAGAGTATATGCCAAGGAAAAAAATGGCCCTTGTATAAATGTACATGATGATCCCTGATCTATGGTCCTGGGCCTTAAAGGGTTAAGAACCATGTGGTAAACTGCCCTGTCATGTTAAGAAATCTGTGGATCTGGTTTCACATCTGGATTCAGATCACCACCAATATTGGATAACTTCTTCTTTGCCCCATGACTAACAGTTCCTGGAACTTTCATTAAAATCCACTGAGAACTTGAGTTTATGACAAAAACTGTAAAAAAACTCTGCTCTGTCAATTTTAACAAATGTTTAGAAAAGGGTCATTCTACAGAAACGTGGATTTTTGGGATGGCAAGATGTCTTTTGTTTAATTTATTTTTTTAACATTTAAACTTCAACTACATTGTTACATATGTCATTGACTTTATGGATACACATAAATGAAAACATTGATTTTTTTTTTTTGGTACATTTATCACAAAACACTGTTTAATAAAGTATCCGCACATCTGATTGTCACTGGTGTTCCTGATTGTTACCCATAAGAAAGGTAACACCAGTGACAGTTTCACAAAAAATACCCTTTAACAAAATGGCTGCTGCAGAGCATGACACAGCATGTTACTAATCTTGATCTATTCACTAAAGTACGGAAGCCCCAAAAGGTCACGTTTTTTTCACATTGTTTTAGAACCGTTTTCTCATGATAACGACATAATTTCAGTCATTTTCCGAGATCTCGACTTATTTATGTCGTTATCTCAGGAAAACGACTGAAATTAAGTCGTTATCACGAGAAAACGGTGCAAAAAAAACATGGAAAAACCATGACCGTTTAGGGCTTCCGTACTAAAGTATGTCTTCTAAATACATTTTTATTTATTTGTTTGCAACTCCCTGCCAATAAAGTTGGTTACACCAGTGACGTCGACTAAAAGCTGCATATGAAATCATGAGATAAATGTTAATATTTCTGAAAACTGAAACAGACAATGTTCTTACCAGGGTCCCTCTTCATAGATCTTTAAGAAAGAGGTCAAATGAAGTCACGTGATGTCATCAGAGTGATTTCTTTTTCCAAAATAAAACTTTTGTCATATGGTAACACCAGTGACATAACTACTTTTAAATATATTTTATAATACTTATTTGGCATTTTGTTTTAAAATGTATTTTATATCATATATTCCATAGTTATTTATACATTCTTGTATTTTTTTTTTTTTTTTAGAAAAACATATATTTAAACTCAAAATACAGCACTCTTTCTCCATCAATGACTGTGGGGATGAGCACTTTTGTTGTGGCTGGGGTTCTAAATAATTGATTAAAAAGCAAATATTACCAAGCTGATGGCTCCAAATCGTGTGATAGCTGAAATAATATGTTTTTTAAATAAAATACTAAAAAAAATCAAACACAAACTGTTTTCTTCAGGAGTAATATATCTCTTAAGGCTAGGGACAGAAAAATGCATGTTTCTGTAGAATGAGTCAAAAAAAAAAGTCCTGCATCCTCATCTGGATTTGGATCACACAACCAAAACTGTGTTACTTCTTTGCAAGGGTGTAGGTTTGATTTTGACATTGGTGGGGACATAAAAGTGCTCCAAGGCTGCACTCCTGAATGTGTTTTACATTTATGACTGTTATTTGACATCATGTAGAGCTGATCAAACAAACAAGCAAACTATCATATTCACAAAAAGCTTCTCCATATACTACACCTTCAGCCTCTCCTCTTCAATCTCTACAATAATCATACATGTTTATGGTTATAGTCTGGAAAGAAAACAGTTTTACAAATATTACCAATAACTGTAATTTATTCCCCAAAATACAAATGTGTGAAATTATGTTTGTAATCGGATGTTTTATTGTGTTTTTGCCCACAAACTTTTTATTGTTGGTATTAAATAGTTGCTGCCTTTCAATGCACAAATAATATATGGATAATAAATAAAATAACCAAGAAGTGTGTCTCTTTGGCATTAAATATAAACATTTTTTAGTTATAACTTTATATACTATGCTTGTGTTTTGTGTTAGGAACCATGTGGTGGTGGCATAATATTGATAGGGATGTGTCCCTAGTGTCCCTACCCAATTCAACGCCCCTGCTTCTTTGTGCCATGACCAACATTTCCACAAGATTCATCAAAACCTTTTCATGACTTTTTGAGTTATCTTGTGAACAAACAAATGCAAACAAAAACATAACCTCCTCTGTCGAGGTAACACACCTGACACCTCTGCCTCCTTAAGGGAAGTAGGTCCTTAAAGGAGACATATCATGCTTGTTTCTCCTTTTCACTATGCCAGACTAGGATGCCTGTAAAGCATTTCTGCCCTCAGTACAAGTCATTTAGTTCCTTCATTGCCCCACAATAGCGTTCACAATATCCTCATTTTAGGCCATTATCAAGCTCTCGTTGAAACGCTCGGATCTGAGGATGACCTACAGTTACCTCGCAACATCACAGCCCTTTGTGCTCTGATTGGTCAGGTCTATTGGGGGTAGAGCCAGCCTGTCCTTCTTCTTCTACTGTATTTTCCGGCAGGCTCAAAGCAGCGACACAGATGAGTCCCCCTACAGGCCAGAGCTGGTAATGACTGAGTGTGAGCTAGGGATCTATATACTGCTGCTGGTGGATGTGTTCCTCGGTGACGGTTTTGTGGCTAACGGACATCACAGAGGAGGAAGTGTTTTATCAGATTACTCCAATAAAAAGAAAGGTACCTCGTGTCGTCACGACGTTTGAAATCTCGCGGACATCTAGCAATGACCTATTTTCAGAGGCATCAAATCTCGTTCTAGGATATCAGAAAAAATACAATATCTCATTTTTTGAAAATTAAGGGGGTGTAAGGTCTTGTTTTCAAATTTATTATATTATATGTAAGTATTAAATCATGCATCTGCATATGTCTCCTTTAAAGCGATATTCGGGGATGGAATAAGTTGGGTCCTATCACAAGGTTTAGGGCAGAAATTACCCCTTTATGTGCAACAGAAGCCCAGGGCGCACGGACCAAATCCTCCCTCTCTGCTCCCTGCCTGCTCGTATGCAGAGTTCCTCTGCACTCAGACGGGGCCATATTTTACTTGACCAAAAACACACATAAACGGACTCCCACCGAAAAAATCTGATATCGGTCTGCATTCACGCTTTATTTAGAGAATTTTCAGCACGTTACTTTCACACAAAAACACCGCTAAATAAGGCTCTAGTTCTCATCAGGTCGTAAAACGGCCTCCGCTGCAGAGCTGTGGCTACTCTAGTCTGCAGAGCCTCCGCTGCAGCTGCAAACTCTTAATTTCAGCTGTTTCCCAACGAGGTCAGCCCAGCTGGTTTACAGGAGAGTTAAATCTTATGACATCTCGTTGGAGGTCACTTGAACATCTTCATGTGAGGATGTATCAGAGCTGAATCGTGTTTTTATCACAGTATTTGATCACATGAAAGGCCGAGTCTTGTTCCCTGTCGGTCTGTTAGCCCGTGGGATCCTGCACAAGCCACTCAGAGGTCAGATTTCCAGTAATGCTGATCAGACACTTCCTCGTATAGTATCTCTGCTCTCAGTCTGCCACAGTGTCCCTAAAAAGGAAATCAGCTGAATTTCATGAAGAGGTCCCGCAGCAGACAGGAAAAAGAGGAAGGACGAAGTTTAATGAGTTCAAAGGTGGCGGTGTGTTTCGTGATGGAGGAACGCCAAGTCATCAAAAACCTCGGTGAGTGGGGAAAGTGTGAACTGCTGACAGGAAGGTTTGGTGAATTCTTACCCTTTCATGGTTTTACAATGTTTTTCAGGAAAACAAGTGGATGTCGACCTGACTGCAGACGCAGGGTAACAAAAAGAAGAGGCCACGTGGAGATCCTTCAGCCAAGTGTTTCCACGGTTTTTGTAGTGAAGAAGAGTCGAGTCACCAAGGAGCCAAACAGTTAAAAGGCTTCTTATTGCTGCTAAGAAAACAAAAGAAAAACACAAATACTGTAAAATACCAAATAAACGCCCGGTCCCGGATAAACGCCCGGTGTAACAGTACATTTTGACAAACAGACGCCTGTTCCAAATAAACGCCTGGTGTAATTTATTCGGCGCAATGTACAAGCTATGGTCGAAGTTTACAGAACACACATGCAAATGCTGAGCTCACAGGAGGACGATCACGTCAGTTAGCGGTACGTTGCTACTTATCTCCATGTCCCTGGTGCAGTGAAAAAAAAAGAAGTAAGACTTTAACTTAACTACCAGTTGTTCCTGACCAGAAGAAGACAAGAGTGTAACAACGGTATTGTAATTTTGCCTTGTTATTCATACTAGTGTAAATAAATAATTTGATTGTATTTACCATATTTTTTCATTTTTTGCTAAGTAAAATTTTTGTGCAAAAGGAATGAACGCCTGTCCCAAATAGTCACCTGGTCCCAAATAAACACCTGGTCTGCTCAGTAATTGAAGCAAATAAACGCCCTGGCTACAATTTGGTATTTTACGGTATCTGAGTTGTTTTCATGGAGAGAAGTTAGCATAGGCAAGCACACACCTTTATGGAAAATTGTTTGGGCATAAAATTGATACATCAGTCATAAGGCCCTTTTCCATTAGCCCTACTCTACTCTACTCGACTCTACCCGGCTCTACTCTACTCGCCTTGTGCTGCTTTTCCATTAGCCCCAGTCACCTGCCCAACAGGGTGCAGTGTCGCAGTAAACAGCTGAGCGGCACTGCGGCGACGTCATTTTGAGTGCGACACAACAATCTGTGGCTTTTTGTCACAAACCGAGTAAAAAAGGAAAGCAGAAGAAGGCTGCAGGTGGTAAGAAGAAATACCCCTTGAGAAGCACAGGAGAGTTTTGGAAGCTATACAACAGAATGAAGCCGAGGACGAGAGCAATCGAGCTGCAAAGAAAAGGCGTATGAGGGTAAGCTAATGGTCGCTACCGCTAGCACGCTAGGTCGTTGCGCTCATGACTCATCGATGACGACATTGTCTGACCAAACAGTAGCTGGCAGTCGGTGACGTCATCTTTTAGTATCGACTCAGCTCGCTTGGAACCAGAGCGGAGTAGGTACTAAAACTAGCTTGTTTTAGGAGGTACCAGGCTAGTGGAAACACGCTGCTAATCGAGTAGGACCGAGTAGAGTAGGGCCAAGGCGTGCTAGTGGAAAAGAGCCAACAGTCAGCTCTACCAGTACTCAAATTCACATTACATTATTGACAGGAGAGAGACAGTGGATAGGCCCGTGACAGGAGGAGAGAGTAGGGGAAGACACCCTGCAAACTGGCCAAGGCTGGACCCGAACCCAGACCGACAGAAGTGTGTATGTGGGACATGCTTGGTTGCCAACCACTCCGCCAAACCAGCACCCCACATGTACTCAATTTTGGTCACCTAGTGCACAAATACCTTTTACTAGTGCAGCAAAAAGTGTCACTGGTACTCCCAGTAAACTTAAAAATGTTCTTTAGTTCTAATAGTTAGACTTAAATGAAAATAAGGGGGTGGGGAAATGCAAATTCAGGCTTCTCATTGGCTTGCAAAATTATTACAATTAATCAATCAGGGTGTTGGATTTGGTTATTTTTCCTCCTACTTAATTTGCATTGGGTCTTCTAGTATTACTAGTAAGTCTTTTGGCTTTACCGGGACTACTAGTAGACTAAAAACAGCCTTTGAGTACTACAATTGAGATATTTTGAGTTTAATAGTACAAGTAAACACAAATATTGTTTTACTGGAAAAGGTTTTTGGCGCACCAGTAGACCTCATTAGTAAAGCAATATCACAAACTATTAGACAATTTTGTGTTACTTGTACTACGAGCAAAGTTTTTCTATTTTTACAATATTTTTTTTAAAGTCTAGCAGTACTAGTGGTAACACCAAATTGTCTACTAGTAGATGATTTAACTTTACTTACAAAGTCTACTATACCCTTAATTTGTTTTCCCTGTCCCACTTATTAGCATTTAAGGCAGTGACCACCAACTGGTGGCCCTTCAGAGCTTTCCACCTGGCCCTCAGAGTATTATGATTATCTATTTTAGGATCAAACTTTTTTTTATAACTAAAAGAAATCACAATCTTAAGAAAAAGTCAGAATTCTTTAATGTTTAATTCTCAAATGAAGTATGACCTAATTCTTTTATATTCTCCACTTTTTTCATATAACTCTAATTTTAATCTCAGAATTTGGACTTTAAAACAAGTTCAGTTTTAAATTTCCTTTTCCTCTCTGTCTTTTTCTTTCTGGCCCTTCTGGACATGCGCAGGCTAAAAATGTGTTGTTTTAATGATAGATTTTGTCTCTAAATACCCAAAACTATTTGAGATCCCATGTTTGCGCTTCAGGACTGGTGAATGGGGCTTATAAATTGAATTGAATTGATTTTCTTTCGGTCATGTCAGCACACTTATACAACATCACACATTGTCAATAGATGATCACATTGTACATGTCCGAAAGGGAAGACGGAAGAAGCAGAGCTTATCTAGTCCAATCCCCATTTCCTCAATATTAGGTCTCCTCTTAAATAAATTTGTAAGTGGACCAAATTATTTAATTTTAATTGCTTTGTTATTATTTTCACTGTTTTCTGGCCTGCATAGCATATGCAAAGAAAAAAATGGCCCTTGTACAAATGTGATTGATGATGCTTGATTTAAGGCTTACTACTGGTAGTAAAAAATTTTTACATATACTAGTACTAATAGACCAAAAACAGTATGCTAGTACAACTGGTGAAAATTTTAGGATGTACAAGTAATACTAGTAACACTTTTTGCTTTACTAGTAAAGTCTACTTGCACACTAGCTGTCCAAAAATGAGTAGATATTACCCAAACAGTGCTCCATACACCTTTAAAATGAAGACCTTTAATTAAAGTGTCCAGTAGGTGTTGCTGTAATTGTTTTAGTAAACCTACATTGACAAACTCAGAGGTGACAGAGGAATTCTGTGGTTATTTTAAAGTTCAACATGATCCAAGAGTCCCTAACAATCGTTACAAAAGATTTTTTAAAAATCGGACCTGTTCCGTCTGGTGCTTTTGACAATAATCTCTGTATGTAAGAAGTTGATTCACTCACCAAGTTCATAGCAGAGATCTTGAAGCCAAATGAAACACTGAAAAAAGTCTGACAAGATAAAAACAAGCAGTGCATATAACTTACAAACTGTACCATATAAAACTCATTAAAGTGCGTGTGCTGTTTCCCATCCCATGCAGCACTTGCAGCTGGAACATGTTTTTCCTGAATCTCAAACAAATCCACATTTTTTCCTTCTCCCTTAAGGGTGTAGTCAGCGATCTTCTAATCTTCTAATCTAATGCACTATTTGTCAAAATCACCGTATTTCTCCTCTCCATCCACAAGATGTCACCACTGACAGCATGTTGAAAAAAAAGTCTGGTTTCAATACACAGCCTTGGCTCTGAATTTCAGCAGGTAAATACTGTGGCTCGGGCCGAGCTACTAAAACAGGGTACATCCCCCCACATCCAGGGGGCGGTCATACTCATGCGCAGATCAGACAGAGGGGGGAGAGGGAGTAGTAGGTTGCGTAGCGTGCGCAGTTAGCGTAAGAGAGAGATACAATAGGTGCAGTAGCAATGGCAGAAGAGCAGAAAGTGAAAAAGAAGGGCTATGACCATGAAAGAGCGAAGACCCGGGGTCAACATTGGTGTTGCTTTCTGACGGTGGAGGGAAGTCCGCAAATTTAAAGACCTGAAAACGGACGCAGATGTCACCGTCTTTCTGCTGGATAGGTTAGCAACATTAGCTTTGTGGTGCTTCACATAACAGTAACAGCCGTCGGACATTCATCTTATTGTCTAATCTGCCAGAATGTACTGTTGTCGTGATGTTATCAATAATGGAAGTCGAGTTGTCTGACGAGTCGGAGTTACCTTAGCTACGTTGGTCAGCTACGTAGTTTCTACGGCCGTTTCCATGACAATGCACGTCCATCAGCTTTCAGGGGTGGAGCCAGGGGTGAGGTATGAAGGGAGAGGCGGGTCTAAATTTGTTTATCAACAACCTCTCCACTCTTTTTCTCCCACATCGCTGACTACACCTTTAATTTGCATAAATACATGATAGTGAGTTTAAAGCAGCTTTAGCTTCATCTGACAGCGACAAAAGTGATAAAAGCAGGAGCATCATACCACAAACTGTAAGGATGTGTTAATAGCAAAGGCTCATATTGGGAGAACGATATTATGTTTTTGCAAAATTCACTTATTTGAATTGATGCTTGGAACTGGGCTTTGTACCACAGAAATGTAGAAATCCTGGACTTTTACAGAAAATGTTTTCATCATATTTTCTCTTGAAGCATGAAGTGGCTACTCCTACAGTCAGAGACGTTTTATGGTTTCATTGCTGCATCAGCTGAAAAATGCAGACTGTGGTCAACCAGCAGATTTGTGGAAGAACAAACTTCCACCTCTAAATGTAGAATTTAGGAACTTGTGGGTATTTGTCATCATTTTCACTTTAATTAAGTGGCATTCCCCTTTAACGAGACAACAACATGTAATGTAAACAACACTGGTGAAGAGTGGGAGGGTCAACCAAGAGCTGGAGCCCCCTTTGTTGATACTCCTGTACAAAAACAGAATAAAACGCAAAGAAAATACAAAAAATAATACTCAATGATAATACTAAGTATGACATTTAAGAGTTCATATCAACAGGATCTTCATGTTTAGTACAAAGTCTGAGTCATGATAAAAAACATCTGTCCCAAAGCAACGAATTATATTATTAATATATTTATAACAATATACAGTTTAATAATACTGCCTCATCCACGACAATGTGCAAGGAATAAATGTTCAGAGAGCAGATTGTGCTGAGCAGCAAAGTGTGAGTGTGTGCTATTTAAAACAACGGTCCGTCATCCCGGATCGTCCTCTCGTCACCTCGTCCAGAGTCAGACTGCACAAATCTATAAAAGTGATTTTTGGTTTTAAGAGAGCCTTACATAAATAACAGGACAGAAAACAGCTTTGGAGTTAATCAGAGAAATGCGTCTGAATGAAGCTAGGCTAGCAGTTTCCCCTGACTTGCAGTCTTTGTGCTAAGCTAGGCTAACATGTCTGAAACATCTCTTTGCATGAACCCTGACTCTGAGGAGGACCTGAGACGAGAGGAGTCACCACAAATGAAGGCTGTTCCTTAAAGGTAATGTTGGTTAAAATCTCATAGAGCTCCTGTGGACTGTCTGCAGCGCCCCCTGCTGTGCAAACACAAGCCTGTCTGTCTTTTAGTCTGTTATGTGGTTTTTAGTACGTCTCCTCCGTGAATACTCCTGTTTGACTCCATTTTAGGCCACAGGCTCCCCAGTCCATCCGGGATGTCCTGCAGATGTCCGTCGATTCCTTCTGCCTCGGAAGTTTTTCTGAAGTGGACACCAAGCCGAGTTCATTTATCCCTTCATGTTTCCAAAATTAAGACTAAAAGGCCTCAGTATGCTTCTGTTTGAAGGTATTCTGGATCATCCAACAGCTGACAGACAGAAGATGGCTGCCTCTAACAGTGCAGTTCTCCAAAACAAACAACCATGCCCTCTTTACTGGCCAATTTTAGTGCCACAGAATTGAAAACAGTTACATATTATGATCTTTTTTTTAACAGTTGTGTTCAGGGATGGAAAAAAAAGCTGTACATACTTGGATATGAGCTGCTTCAACTTAAGCCCCAGTCACACATTCAGTTTTCTTATGGCGATTGAGCACGATTGTCATAATCCTGATGAAACGTGCTTTGGTCGTGGTCCATGTGCTACTTGATCTGGATCAGAATTGTATAGTTGTGGACGAATGCGGGGGAACAGGGAAGAGTCCGGATTGTTCTGAACCGTTCAAAACTGTCGTGGAGAATCGCCGCTCTCGGTGTAGGGGGTGGAAGCCTAATGCAGTCCTAAGGTGAACGGTACTAGCATGGCATGTACGGTGCTCAATTGGGCTGATGGTGGCTCAATCCTGAAGCTTTCTAAGGACGACTGGCAAGGGCGTATCCGGTTGAGCCCCGACTGTGTCGAGGCGGCACAAGTAACGGGGCTCAATCAGGGTTCAAGTGACTCAAACTGGGCTTGAACGGGATGGAAATTCATAGAATCCTCATCGTATAGTTGTATTAACCTACTTGAAGCGGGACGAATGCCCCCAAAGCGCTGTAGAAGCGTTACTGTCGATGTATTTACGGGGTGTGTCCAAGGGAGAGACAGTCATTTCATCCTGTATCATGCCGATCACACCAGCCTTGCCAATCATGTACTGTCGTGCACAATCGCCATGAGAAATGGGATTGTGTGACTGGGGCTTTCCCATCAATGATCGACCCAACAGTAACATCAATGCCTACAGCAAATCAACATCAGGCAGGAAATTAAACCTGTTGTTTACATCTCATGAACTCTTAACAACCTCGTGAAGTTGTGGTTCTATCTTGGCCATAACAGCCTGCATTTCAAGCTCAACTACACAGTGCTTTATAAACGCCACCACTGTGAGGATGGGACAGGACAATTTTAAGTCATGGCTTGATCTCTATTACAGCTGGGACATCCCAAAAAACTTGGTTCCCATTTGTAGCTCTGCTCACCTTCGTCAGGCTCCACCGACACTGCATGCTGATTGAACAAATCAGGATTAGAAGAAGATAATACGATGATAGTAGAATATAATGTAACACAAAGAGGTAAAACACTAGTCGCAGTAAGCACACAGGACCATTTTGATCTGCTGAAGGGTTTATCTGATGACTGTAGGCAGAGGCAGGCTAACAATTAGGGCTGGGACGATACGCTTTTCTCCCGATTCAATTTTTTACAATTTTTTAGGTGCCGATTCGACTTAAATTACAATTCTATGATATTGCCGATTTTTGCAATCTTATGTGAATTGATTTTTTCTCCCACCCCTACTAACAATACTCATTGACTCCCAGTGTTTGAGCTAAGCTAACTAGCGGTGGGCTAGTTTTATCTGTCTCTTCCTTGTTAGTGCTACAGTCAAAAGAATGGTGTCTATCTGCTTTTCATGAGCTTAGGTGTGAGTCAAGACATAAAAACAAAGAAAATGTTGGCGTGTTCCTTTAAAGAGAGAATTAAACCTCAAAAGCTGACACACTGTGACGGGGCATCATGATTTAACGTCAATCCTTACCCCATTTCTTTTCAAAACTTCAGCTTAATGTCTAAAGGAGAGACTTCTAATGTGCATTTTCATCTTCATCTTCATCACCTTCAGGCGTTTCTCCTCCACGCTGGCACTGAAGCATACTGAGGCCTTTAAAAATCTAAATCAAACCCTGAAACTGTAAAGTATCTCCGTCATTCTCTGACTCCTCCCTCCAAATCAATGCAGTCGTCCTCAACCAATCAGCCCGTGAGCTCCACAGGAAGCTCCCGGCTGCACAGCGCCTCCCACTGACGGGCGAGGAGCGAGATCAGCCTCTCTCTGCTGTCCGCTCCCGGGACGAACACGCACCACTGGACCTCGCCCTCCGCTCCCCCGCTGACTCCTCCCCCTCTGGGCGGAGTCTCCTCTCCTCCGGCCGTAAAGTGGTCCATGGT
This sequence comes from Scarus forsteni, assembly GCA_036419115.1. Lineage (NCBI taxonomy): Eukaryota > Metazoa > Chordata > Actinopteri > Labriformes > Labridae > Scarus > Scarus forsteni. Next base: position 3,063,599 of record JAZDUH010000103.1, on the reverse strand, counting down.
GAGGTGGCAGAGCAGATCTGGGCCGGGCAGGTCGTCGAACACCAGCGTCAGAGCCTGAGGGTAGGTCTGATAACCCAGAAGGACTCGGTCCAGGTCCCGGATTCTCCGAGCTTCACGCAGCTGGTAACGCTCCCTGCAGGACGAGAACAGGAGGAACATGAGGACCAGAACATGGAGACAACAGATCACAGAAACATGAAACAACACCTACAGCACACAAAATCCTTCTCCCATGGCTAAATGAACAAACTGAGATCACATTTAGGAGTCAACAGTGGACTCCTATTGCCTTATTTATTTATTGTATTTATGGTTTTTAGCGTATACTGTATATTATAATTTTGTTAAAATCCTTAGTCTATTTTTAATGTGCATATTTTTTTACTTCCTATGAAAAGATCCCAGCTTAGAATCAATAAAATACATCCATCCATCCTCAGTTCCATCCTTCTATCCATCCATTTATCTATCACCCATTTATCCGTCCATCCAATGGATGTATCTTACCATCTTTCATCCATCTCTCCATCCACCCGTCCGACCATCCATCTATCAATATCTATATATCATCCATCCATCTATCCATCCATTTATACATCCATCTATCCATCTATCTATATTTCTATCATCCATTTATCCATGTATCTCTCATCTATCTTTCTATCTTCTATCATTCATCCATCTATATATATATATATCTATCATCAATCCATCCATCGATATATATATCTATCCATCCATTCATCCACTACCCATCTAATCATCCGTCCATCCATTTATCCATCTATCCATCTTTTATCTATGTATTTTATCTATGTATCATTTATCTATCATCCATCAATCTATCAATCTATTATCCATTGATCCATCTATATGTCCGTCTATCTATCTATCTATCTATCTATCTATCTATCTATCTATCTATCTATCTATCTATCTATCTATCTATCTATCCATCCATCTATCTGACCATCCATCCATCATCTGTTTGTACATCCATCCATCCATGTATCTCTCCATCTAGCTTTCTATCTATCCATCTATCTATCATCCATCAATCTATCTATATCCATCTATCCATCTATCCACCTATCTATCCATCTACAAAGACATCAAGAAAAATACCAGACAGTCTAAAAAAAATCAACAACTAATAATTCTCATTTAGTCACATCCTTTATGCTATTTTGAAAGCAAGCCTTGAACATTTTTCACTTTTAAATCAGTCATAATTCATGTAATTACAGTTTTTAGATTCAATTAGACTGTTTTCACTCAAAGAAACTGTGAAACATTTTTTTTTCTGACTAAAGCACTATAACACTGTAGTTATTACAAGGAAGTTGTGTTTTTGCCAGCGTATGTTTGTTTGTGCAAGTTTGCGCAAAAACTACTGGATGGATTTTGCTGAAATATTCAGGAGATGCTTAGAAATTATTAGATTTTGGAGGTGAAATGTATATTTTTCTGGAAACAAAAAAGACTCCAAAATGAAAAAAAAATCCATCAGTTAGTAGCCCTAACATGTGAACTGTTGTAATAATAAGCAAACACTTCCCCTCTGATGAAGGAAACCGCCTGACAGAAAAAGGTTAGAGGTGTAAGAATAATAAAATGACTGCTCTCCACATTATTACACAAAACCTTCAAAGGAATGTAAACTGATGTTGGAGCTGTTCAGAGCATGTGCAGGTTAAGTTAAACTACACATTTCACAACTGTACCAGCTCCAAAAACATAAATATGACACTGATAATAAATGGGCGTTACTTTGAGATCCAGTCCTCTTGCTCTCCCACGCTAAGCTGTACTGAATTTAAATTATTGGAGTCAGTGAGGAAGTATCCAGACCTGCTGCTCTTCCACTCTTATCACTGAAGTCTAAGTTAAGCTTCTCTGCTGAAAGGCCTCAATGAAGAAAGTTTCACTTGTTTACGTCCTCTTTTCACCGAACCGTCTACACGTCACAGTCGGTTGTGTCTCCTCTTCTTCCTCTTTTCCTCGGCAGACAAACAAACACGAGGACGCTTTTTTTTACGTGTTACTAGAATAAAACTCTGCTGCAAACAGGGGAGAGGGCAAACTTCACCAACTCTTACTGTTAAACCTCCATCAGCTCTGCATCCCGATCACTGTTAATCATGACAGCACATTTTTATTTATTTTTAGTCTTTTGTCTGAAATATCTTCAAGTTCGAGTCTTAATTTAGTCTCTATATTGTTTATTTTCAGTCTAGTTTTAGTTGATAAAATTTCCCAACATCTCAGTCGGAGCATTTTGATGTTTCCTTGAATTTCTGAAGTCATGTTTCACACTTGGATCAAATCAAACATCTAATAACCCTTTATTGAATGCTAGTAAAGACTAAATGAACAGACACAAATGTTCCATTTGTGTGAAATGCAGTCACCTTTATTTAGGCTACCTGGCAGAGCATCTCAGTTACAATACCAGAACTGACAACAAACAGTGAACCTGCTCTACATGAATATCCATCCATCCATTTTCTATACCCGGCTATCCCTTTCGGGGTTGCGGGGGGCTGGAGCCTATCCCAGCTATCATCGGGCGAGAGGCGGGGTACACCCTGAATCGGTCGCCAGTCGATCGCAGGGCCACATTGAGAGACAGACAACCACTCACGCTCACACTCATACCTAAGGACAATTTAGAGTTACCAATTAACCTAATGAGCATGTTTTTGGTCTGTGGGAGGAAGCGGAGAGAACCCACGCATGCACGGGAAGAACATGCGATTAAGTCTCTGTTAAACATTTTAGTCTAGTTTTTATTTGTTTATGAAAATGTTTATTTAGTTTTTGTCCATGTGCACTTGTTTTTATTAGTTACTGTCTTGTTTTTTGTTGGGGGAAAAACAGTTGCTGACAAAAACTATGATGATTTTAATTATTAATTACCCTGGTGGTCATGGATTTTAATGATTGTGCTCTTAATTAGGAGGTAAATGTGGGGCGGGGCTTCCTGTGTGATCACCTGGAGGGCGGCTCTTTGGCGAAGTCGGGCAGAGGATAGCTGACGTAGTCCTCGTCCAGGAGGAAGACGTCGGTGCTGGTCAGGATCAGAGTGCGGGGCTGAAGGACTGGAGATGAAGAGGAGTGACCCGACAGAGAGGAGCCCTGGCCGGACTGACCGTTGGAGACCTGAACCTGGAAGATCGAGTTTCAGTAATTAAAAAGATGACGATGATAAAAGAAAAAGTAAATGAGTACTCTGAAAGAGGACTGAGCGATTCTGGGAAAAACTAACACTGCAGTACAAGGTAGAAACCCCGGCCAAGGTAGCTCACATATTACAGTTACATCTGTAAACAATAGCTCCATGATAAATGCTAAACTCTATCAACCTCTCAACTGGGAAGAGGGAAGTGGCAGTGACGTCATCTCAGAGTTATCAGCATTTCAGTTACAAAGTCGGAAAAAACGTGCCGATCTACCAGGCTGTTGTTAGCTGTTGTTAGCACGTTCATACTGCGTATACACGTACTGTGTATACGACTGATTTAGTGCCATAAACACCAGTCATGCTGTGCTTAGAAATGTAATGTACAATTAACTGATTACTTAATTTTTAATTCTGTATTTTAATTTATGTTATTATCAATATTCAAACCCCTACATTTTGATGATAAGGGTCTTTTGAGTCTGGAATAAAGAGTCTATCAGGAAACAGAAACAATATACATACATGGTGATCTATTCTCTGACTGCTGAGGTTGATTTAAGACGGCTAATCGTCCATTATTAGTCAGAGAAAAAGGGAAAACAGGTGCTTTAGCTCACCGTTAACCAACACAGAAATGGCTGTTTGAGATACAGCATCACTGCTACCTCACAAAAACTATCTAACATTCAGTCCAACACAAGACAAAAAATTAGATTGTGGCAGTTAGAAAGCCTGGAAACATTGACAGCACTTGTATCACCTTCTAGTTAATACTGCAAAGCTTGTACATCAGTAAATATGTTCAAAAGATAGAAAGAAAAACATCATTTAAGTCCAATATCTACTTTTCCTTTAGCCTTGCTGCCCCTCTTACATGCTGGATGCTCTTAAAGATTTTCAACATTTTGACAGAGATTCTTTTTCCACCTTTATGCTGCTTCTTTCTGCCAGTCCCCCGATTATGATTCCAGAAAAGGTTGATATTTATCCCAGAACAGTAAGACTAGGGCTGGGTATCATTCAGATTTTCTGGATCGATTCGATTCAATATTACCAGGTCTCAAATCTATACGATTCACGATACAATAAGATATTTATTCAGTCTGGGATATCTTAGTTAAATTAATACTGTAAACTTAAAAAGTGACTTTTGACCTTGTACATTATTTAAATTGTTTTTACATTAAGAAATTAACCCAAAGCAGCTACATTAATCTTATATTAATTATATACATTAATGCGTATTCTACATATTACTTATTTTCTGTCCAACTCCTCTTTTCCTTCGTGATTGTAAAATCTGAAATACGTCCATACGTCAGCCTTTAAACACGCCGATGGTGCCCATATAGTGCTATTTGCTTCTGCCGTGTTTGTTTGATTACTTGCAGTAACATCTCACAATATTTTGTTCCCTGGAAAGCAGAGCTAAACGCAGATCACGCAATACTAGCTGGGTTGATACCTCAGGCTGCTTCTCGAACCGTCCAATGAAGAAAAAACTACCCAAGTTAAAGACCAATCTTTGGATTTTATGGATCGATTATGAACCATTTAAAGGGAAATCAATTAAAATCGATTGAATTGATTTTTTAAACCCAGCCCTAAGTAAGACCAATAAATGCTCTGCCGCTCTTTTAAGAAAAGTCTCTACACGTCCACATGAATTCCCAAATTTCCAAAAAGCAAAATCCAAAAGTCTGACCTGAAACACGAGCAGGTAGAGCAGGACGTTGAAGGAGCGTGAGGATGAGGATGCTGCGTTCGCTGAGGTCTTCCTCTCTGCCACGATGAAGGTCAGGTCTCCCATCTCCTCCTCGCTGGGATAAACGAACTTCACCCTGCTGCTGTGCACCAGCTCGTAGTTCTGCATCTTTCCTGCAGGGGGAGACAAAGTCAGTGACTATATCAGTCTTTCTCACTTTGAGAAAGCATTAATGACAGTCAAATTCAGACTGAATCCACGTTTATATTTCAGATTAATCAATAAAGATATCCCTAATTCTCCTAAAAATCATCAGCTTTGTAAATATTCAGTTACAACATTGATCATTATTGGAGTTCTCACTTGTACCCAGAGCTGATTACGATGCTGGTCAACAGGACAAATACAGATTAATGCAAGATAAACATAAACATTCAGTGCATTTCAATCACCACTTAGATCATTATTGAAAGAATTGAAAATGTATGCAAGTCTTGAGTTTGTTTTGTTTTCTCTGTGCTATTCCTTTGCTCTATTCATGCTATTTGACTTACTATAATTTGCCTCAGTTATGTTCGAACTCATGTGACTTTTTGAGAGACCTTAAACTTAAGGTGAACACGTTGTGGTTTTACCACTTGGTAAATGGAAAATGTGCACACAGCTTGTGCTGGCAGATTACAAAATAGGTTTTGTGGTTTTTCAACGTATCAAGGATGTTTACCAAAGCGTCTTGCAGCGGTTTTCAGTGTGGGGGAAGCACCATCTTAAACTTTTGAGCCAGATAAGCATATAAAAAGACACAGCAAATACAGCCTGAAATGAAGTGTTAACTTAGTCGACTAAATATTTTCTTCATACTTTTCGCCAACTACCTCTTTTCCCCTGGTTAAAACAAAACAGTAACTAATAAAAACAAGTGCAAATGGACACAAACTAAATTAGCTGACCTAATTTGGTCATGTAGAAAGTAGAGACAAGTTAGGAATCTATCCAATCACAGCTACTTTGGTTGTGTGGAAAGGTTGGATGAGTTCAGAGGGACATCCAATCACAGCTGCCTTAGCTTGGTGGTGGTGGGATAAGTTGTGGAGCGATCCAATCAGAGCTGCTCTCTTTATGAATTGATACATTCATGTAGAGCAGGTTCACTGTTTTGTTTTGCTGGCAAAATTTGTCAATCAGGTTTTCCAGGACTCGTTGGCTCCATGCTCTCACCTGTGTTTGTGTTGGTGAACTGGGAGTAAAAATCCTGATCTGACGGCTCTGGAGGAGGAAGCTGCTGCTGTAAACTGAGGGCCGACATCAGCTCCTGGAGGAAGACGCCCGTCCCGTAGCTGTCCCTGCTGAGGCAGCACACGATGTGTTCGGCTGAACGACCTGGAAAGGCAAAGACAGAGAGGGTCAGTGGGAGAATCGAGGGGTCAGAGAGGTCAAACATTTATAAATGATGGAGACAGCGCTGACCTACGACCCTGAAGTACTGGTCGAAGAGTCCCACGTTCACAGAGAGCAGATCAGAGAGTCTGATGGACAGACAGCAGCACAGAGACACGTCGGGATCTCCAGAGTCCATCGTGTCCAACACTGACGGAGACAAAGGGAAAAATAAAATCAATCAAACTTTATTTCTGTAGCACTTTTCATACAGGACTTTGTAATACAAAGTGCTTTACATGGGACAAAAGATACAATAAAATACCAATAAGTGAATTATTGGTATTTAAATTATTGTTTAAATTTATTTTTCTACACAGGTGTATGCATATATTTTTTTATTCTGTAAAGTGTACATCTTTTTTTTTTTTTTTTAATGTATTTTTGGGGCATTTTTGTGCCTTTAATGATAGCAGAAAGACAGTGAACAGGGTTGTGAAAGGGGGTGAGAGAGTAGGGAAGACACTCTGCAAACTGATCACAGGCGGGATTCGAACCTGGACCGGCAGAAGCAAGTACACGGGGTGCTAACCACTCCGCCAAACCAGCACCCCAAGTGTACATCTTTGCCTCTACTAAATATATGCATATTTTTATTCAAATTAGGTACATTCATATTTCATTTTCTATTATTTATGTTTACATTTGGTGCTGTTTATTTCCTGAGTGACACCACCTGCTGAACCGAATTTCTTGTGTGTTGTGAACGTACTTGGCTAATAAAGCTGATTCTGATTCTGATCTAGAAATACAAATTAACGAGGGACACTATAACAAAACCGATCAATTCTGCATGTTTCTTTAGACTTTTATGTTAAATGTTTTCCTTTTTAGATGTTAAAAATCAATTTTCAGCAAGCTGTTTTTGATGTCAAACTCTGAGTGTCACTTTAAAATGTGCAATAACATAAAATATGTAAATTATACTTCAGACAAGTATTAAAGGATTCATACAAGTTATATAATGTAATGTTTTATCCAACAATCATATACAAGCATATAAGAATATAAATTAAGGATATTTTAACACCTACTATTACTAAGAGATGCAGGTAATGATATTTAGTAATAAAAATGTATCTATACTATGAAGAGGCTTATAATAGGTGTTAACTTAGTTGTGAGACAGATATGTATAAAGACAAAAGTAAACATTTAAATATGTATGTTCATGAGTGAAAATATTTCTTTAATATAGAGGGAGAGATTTTTTTTATGGTGCTGAAGTTTAAGCAGCTTTGATATCAATCTAAACAGACAGCTATGGTTTATACAACATATACTGTAGGTGAAAACAATCAAGTAATGAGAATAAGAGATTATCGTGTTTCTAAAGTGTTCACAGCAGGCGATCATTATAAAGTCCTGACTGTGTGCAGTATTTACCAAAGTTAATATCATCATTTAGTTGTAACTGGGTTCAGTAGAAAGGGCTGATTCCCTATTTAGGCCATTAGAAACCTAACTTATATTAAAACTGAAAAGCCAAAATACTACTTTGCAACAGTAAATGTGATATATTTTCCAGCCTGTGTCCTCCTACCCGAGTTATGTCCGAGCGTGGAGGCCGAGTCCTCTAACAGGAAGTAGATCGTGTCGGTGGAGAGCAGCAGACAGCAGGTGAGTTCAGATTCAGGAGATTTGTACAGGACGACAGAGAGCCACAAAACCTGCTTCACCTCCTCTGAGTCAGACTGAAGTGAACGGGAAAAATACAGAAGAGGGTTAGAGCCAGACAGGAGAAAATAAAACAGGGAGAGAGGATTGTTTTTTACATTTTTTAGGTCAAAAAGAAAGTCAAAATGTCAAGAATAGAGTCAAAATGTCATGAAAAAAGTCAGCAATAAATGTCAAGAAAAGTCTAAATTACAAGAATAAATTAGTCATTATACACTAAGAACAAAGTAACTATGTGGGTATGTAATGTCAAAAATAAAGCATAAATGGGGTGCTGGTTTGGCGGAGTGGTTAGCAACCAGGCACCCCATGTACATGCTTCTGCTGGTCCAGGTTCGAATCCCGCCTGTGACCAGTTTGCAGAGTGTCTTCCCCTGCTCTCTCACCCCTTTTCACACGCCTATCCACTGTCTCTCTCCTTTCAATAAAGGCACAAAATGCCCCAAAAAATACATAAAAAAAAAAATAATACAGCATAAATGTAGAGCAAAAAGTCAGCAATAAATGTCAAGAAAAAGTCTAAATTATAAGAATAAATTAGTCATTATATGTAAAGAACAAAGTTGCTATTTGGCTATTTAATGTCAAGCAAAAGCCAAAATGTCTAGAGAGATAGTTAGCAATAAATGTAAAAAAAGCTAAAATGTCAAGAGTCGGTAATAAATGTAAAAAAAAGTCAAAATGTGGACCAATAGTCAGCAATAAATGTAAAGAAAAAGTCTAAATTACAAGAATAAATCAGTCACCATATGACGAGAATAATGTTTAATTAACTGTCAAGAAATCAAACCAAAAAATTTAAGAATAAAGTCGGTAAAATTGTCCAGAACAAGATAAAAATATTGAGAATGATGCCTGCAATATATTGTGAGAAAAAATTGGGAAGAAAGTCAAAATGTCAAGAATAAAGTCAAAATATCATGAAAAAAGTCAGCAATAAATGTAAAAAAAAAAAAAAAAGAAAATTTACAAGACTAAATCAGTTATTATATTTCAAGAATAAGGTCGCTATTTGGCTAATTAATGTCAAAAAAATCTAAATGTCCAGAAAAAAGTCAGCAATAAATGTCAAGAAAAATTTAAAATTACAAGAATATATCAGTCAATATATGACGAGAATAAATTTACATTAACTGCCACGAGAGAAACCCAAAAATTTGAGAATAAAGTCGGCATAAATTTCCAGAATAAAGTAAAAATGATGAGAATGATGTTGGCAATACATTGTGAGAAAAAAAATAAAAATAAAGGGAATAAAGTTAGCATAGAATATCAAGAAAAAAGTAAAAATGACCAAAATAAAATCAGTATTTAAAGTGGAGAAAAGTCAACAGTTAATCTGGAGATTAAAGTCGGCCATAAATTCTGAGAAAAAAGCTGTCATTTAATGTCGGGATTAAATTTGACCTATTTTTCAGTAAACACTGAATGGCTTTGATTTTATAAAATGCCTTGCACTGAAGCTTTACTTCATAGTCAGATGAAATTCTGCCTTTTTTAGCTCACTACAACGAGATTATGAGACAAAAAAGTTCTCTTGGCAGAGCTGTGATGATATTAAGTTGGAGATTTAAACGATTGAACAAGTTCATCAAAAATCTGGACACAAAAAACACAGCTGTATGTTTGTGTTGTTCGTCCTACCATCGCGATGTGTCTGTGGAAGTAGGCGAGCAGTTTTTGTCCCTGGAGGCCGGACAGGAGCTTCAGTCCTGGGGAGAGACCGGGGAGGAGGTGAGGGGAGGGCTGGTTCTCCTCCAGCTGAGGGTGAGAGGAGTCCCAGCTGGAGAGACGGGGACAGAGAGGAGATAAAAATACATCAAAATCAATAAAAAGGCCTCTCTCAATGTTGAGAAGAAAGTGAAAATATCAAGGAATTAAAGTCATCGATAAATGTATAGAAAAAGTTGAATTAGAGAGAATTAAGTTGGCGTTAAATGTTGAGAAAAAAGTGAAACTGTAGAGATTAAAGTCAGCATTTAATACTGACCAAAAACAAATCAAAATTAAGAGAATTAAGATGGCATTAAATGTTGAGAAAAAGTAAAACTGTCTGGGAATGAAGTCAGCATTAAATGTAAAGACAAAAGTGAAAATCTTGAGAATTAGATCAGCATTAAATGTCAAGAAAAAAGAAAAATGTTGAGGATAAAGTCAGTATTAATTTTTTTTAAGTCAAAATGCAGAGAATAAAGTTGGCATTAAATGTCAAGAAGAAAGAAAAAAATGTTGAGGATAAAGTCAGTATTAAAACTTTCTAAAAAAAACAAAACGCAATAAATAATGTTTGCAGTAAATGTCAAGGAAAATTAAAAGAGTTGAGAATATAGTTGGCATTAATTGTAAAGAAAAAAGTAAGAAGGCTTAGAATACAGTTGGAATTAAACATCAAGGAAAAATAAAAAGGAAAAATTTTGAGAATAAAGTCAGTGTTAAAAACTGAAAGATAATCATAATGCAGAAAATAATGTTGGCAGTAAATGTTCAAGTGAAATGAAAAGTATTAACATTAAAATTGGCATTATTTGTCAAGAAAAAAGTAATGATGTTGAGAATACAGTTGGAATTAAATGTCAAGAAAAAATTAAACATGTTTAGAATAAAGTCAGCATTAAAAATAAAAAAGACAAAATGTAGGTAATAAAATCACAATTAAATGCCATGAAAAAAGTAAAAACGTCAAGAATAGAGCTAGCATTAAAATCGAGAAAAAAATTCAAATGTCAAGAAAAAAGTAAAAATGTAAAATATAAAGTCAGCATTACATCTCAAAAAAAGGTTTTTCTGGTGCTCCCTCCAGAGAAACACAGTATGTCTTTTATTATAAAATTAACTGTGGGATTAAAAAAAAAAAAAAAAGGTGTGATGTAGATACAAAAAGATCATAAAGGAGGTTTTACCTTCCTGTGCTGTGTGACTTTCTGTTACTGCAACAACCGCACTGCTCTCTGGACTTGTGACAGCCTAAAAAAAAAAATAAATAAAATAGTCGACATATCAGTGGAGCTGCAGACGAGGGTTAACCTGAATCAAACTGATGATCTTAGAGGTGAAATAATAATCAGCTGGTCTTCACCTGGTGTGTGTGGACAGGGTGTGCAGGGATGAGGCAGGGCGACCATCTTCACCCCCTCCAGAGAGCCTCTCCGCTGGTTCAGCTCCCCCAGAAAAAAGCTCCTGTCCCGGGGAAGAGGGAGGAGCAGCAGCAGCCTCTGACCTCCGAGGAGCAGCTCCACGCTGTGACACCTCCTGCACACACGAGAAGGAAAGAGAGCTGATTGTCAGGGTTTCAAGTTAGATCCTTAAAGACCAGTTTATTCATTTTACTTTGTTAATACTTTTTTTTTTTGTTTGTTAATACTTTAACGTGACACAGAGTAAATAAAAAAACCTAAAAACTGTAAACGCTCCAAGTGCACAAACCTCAGTAAAGGCATTTCCAAGATTATCAGGCAGGCTATAGTCAAAAATGTGGAAAACTGTCCCATTCGGCACTGATAAACCTATAAAAAAATTCTGGAACTGAATCTGGATTCCCTTAAAAAGATATCATAACTTTTCCAGTGTTCTTGCTGACCGCCTTGGAATAAAAATATGAAGATAAGCAAAGGTTCAGGATCCCTGAACGATCAAAAAAGGTGCGATGTTGCTATTGGAGTCTCGCTTTGCTGCACGATGACATTTGCATACTTGATGCTGGATTTGGGTTTCTGTGTTTTTGTGTTTGTAGAGCTCATACAAAATGATGTAAGTGAATAAAACTTCATACCAGTCCGCCCGGGTTTGTTCATTTTCTCTATAAAACATCTCGAGTATTCAGACTTTATTTCTGTACCTGTGCTGGTGTTTCGGGTCCTGGCAGATCTTCTCCTCCACCTGAGCGTCTCTCTCTCTGGGGTGAAGCACCACAGAGCCGAGGGGCACCCGGACCAGCCTGCAGCAGGAAGACGAGGAGGAGGAGGAGGAGGAGGAGGGTGGAAGAAGGTCTTTGTTCCTCCGCTCCCTCTCAGTCAGCTCTTTAAAGTCCACCTTCAGCACCCAGAGGTGTCGGTGGGTGAGGAAGAGGAGAGAGGGCGGGCCGGGCTCCTCGCTGTCTGATAAAATGTCCGACAGGAGGTGATGGCGTTCTGCGGAGGAGGCGGCGGCAGGGAGGAGGTGGGCCGGGAAGCCTCCTTTGGCTCCCTGACTCTCCTCCAGCTCCCAGGAGTTGATGAGTGAGCGAGGGAGGAGCTGGGGGGTGTTGATGGGCTCTGGTTCAGAGTGAGGTCCTGATGCCTGATGAAGAGATGAAGAGATGTAAGGTTCATCTTAAAGGGACACGCACAGGCCTGTCACGATAATCAATAAATCAATTAACCGCACGATAAATAAAAACGTCCTCGGTAAGTTTGCCGGCCTCGATAAACTGACACGTGCATGTTTGTTCTCCTCCGCTCTTTCTACCAAACAGGCTGAATGAGAAGATGGCAACAATTCCAGAACTGTATAAACTTCCTTTTCAGGGTTCCCACTCTTTTCTAGAAATCATTTTCCAGGCTTTTCCAGGACTTTTTCCAGTGTCACATAACCAACTAAAGTTGCATTGATGCTGTGGACAGTTTTCAATTCTAGCTAGCCTTCTAAAAAACAAGATTAGAGGTTGATGAACAATATCTCTAGCTATTGATCATATTGATCTTAGAATTTCTTTGTTTCTAACTCTCCAGCATGAACGTTGTCTGTTAGCTATCTGTTTAATCTGGCTTTTTATGTGTCTTAATATTATAAATTTATGGTTATACATATTTTACAATATTTATTTACTCTGTTTTTTATGAATAGATTTTGTTAATTTAGCCAAAATTTTATTTTGTAATTTATTTTATTATTTCCTTTTGGTCCCCATTGTTTAGAATTTTTATATTTTATGCCTCAACTTGCATTATTTTACCTACTCACATTTTCTGGCTACGTGTACATTAGTTAACAAGTACATTTTTACTAAATTTTCTATGTTTCAAGCTAGAAGATAGATAATTTTCCAGGACAATTCAAGCTTTTCCAGGACATTTAACTTTTTTCCTCATTTTCCATTTGCAAAATTGAGCAATCATTTTCCAGGTTTTCCAGGGTTTTCAAGGACACGTGGGAACCCTGCTTTTATTAATTGTTTTTATTTTGTTTGCTTTTATCAGAGTTTTGTTTTTTTCTTAACAGAGACAGGGTCAATTTTTTTTATTGTTTTTGATTTGTATAATTATTTTTATTTACATTAAATTTTCCCTGAAGAGTCCATTTCATTTTCATTAGGTTTTTTTTCTCTTTTTTTGCTTGTTAAATTTATTATATTGTTTTATTCATTATATTTAAAAGATTGTGACCCTCCAATTACAGATTAATACTCTTAAGAAATTAAAGTTTATAGCTTTTGACATAGTGTATTCACTTTATAATGACATATATTATAATTACAATATTGACAATAATATCATTTATCGGCAATAATTTTTTTGACAGTTATCGTCCAGCAAAATTTGTTATCGTGACAGGCCTAGACACGCCAACATTTTTTTGTTTTCATGTCTTGCTTCACTCCAGAGTTAATGACAAGCAGATAGACTCCATTCTTTTGACTCTGTGTGCAGTAACAAGGAAGAAACAGGCAGAGCTCACCCAACGCTAGTTAGTTTAGCTCAAACACTGGGAGTCAGTGGGTATTGTTAGCCTGCCTCTGCCTATAGTCCTCAGATAACCTCTTCAGCAACTCTAAACAGTCCTGTGTGCTTGTTGTGACTCCTTTTTTGCCGCGTTATGTTATGTTATCTTCTTCTATCATCGTATTATCTTCTACTACTCCTAAACAGAGGCTTTGTTTTGTTGACCTACTTACAAGCACATCTGCAGTGGTTTGAGCTTGAGATGTGACGTTCATGGACGAGTCGAGTCTATTGAACCATGAGAACCAATTTGCAGTTGTGAGTGGGCTTTTTGTTTCAGGTCATTCTTAAAGGTAAATGGCCTGCAAAAGCGAGCACGACTCGAGCTGAGACATTTTATTCAGTAAGAACCTTAGAAGATTTGGAAGTAAAGAAAGAGTGGATGGACGTAAGCACTAAAATGCCAACCTTCTTAAAGCTGTAGCTTCCAAGTTGGACGAGGTTTCCCTGACAGAGACGCAGAACTGGAGTTTTTCTTCCAGTAGACGTAAATACATAAATACGTCATGTCCACCCCCGCAATCAGAACAATTCCCAATCCCCAGGCCTTGAAACAGGCGAATAAACAGATTTTCAATGTAAACCTCTATTTGGAATTACTATGTCTATGTAAGCACAAAGGAGAAAACTGAATTCCAAACTATTGAATTCCAAATAACTAATTCTGAATTAAAAAACATCACGTAACTGGCAAATGTCTATCCAGCCTTGGTTTTTGTAACCAAACAGACGGTCAGGCTTTTATCTACGTTTCCTGTTGATCCTCAACAGCTTTATTGTGGAGAAAACAGCACTAGCTACATTTTAAATAAATATAAGTCTGGCTATAAGTATTTCTTTTTGGTGGAAAAATCATCTATGTCCCTCTTTTTACTGTAACATTCACATTTATGTTTGGACTGGGACAAAATAATTTGTGTATTTTGAGTTTTTATTGGCTGTAGGGTGAACATCAGATCCCAAATGAGCAACTGCACTTCTGGAGCAAGCCCAAAAATACACAACCCGCAGCTGCCAATATTTACAAGCAACTTTAAAAAAGAAGCCCAAAGGGGCCACATTTGGCACTCCAAGAAACAAAATATAACAACTGCTAAATATGATTCATCTTGAGCGACCAGTACTACATAATGTAGAAATTAGGATAGTTAAACATTGTTGTTATATGTTGTGTTTTTTCCAAGTCATTACAGGACTTACTTTGGTATGATTGTGCCCCGAAATATCTTTTATGAAGCATTGTAAAAACTATTCTTGGAAACAATGGTAGACGCAATACTTCTGCCTTATAAACTAGTAAAAACTGAATTTTATTGCACTAAAAAGAAGCTTAAATTGGCTTTAATTATGTTTCATTGAATTGTGTTTGAGTTAAAATATATTTGTGTTGGTATAATGATTTTTTTAAGCTTCATATTTGCTATTTTTTGTTTGTTTGTGTATATTTTTTCCTCATTGAGAGTGTCCGACAACATAACAGACTGATTTTCATGTGTCCCTCTTGGTAATCAAAGCTGCCCTCCCCTGTGCTCGGCTGTTTTAACAAAAGACACATTTTGTGTTATAACGAAACAGAATTGCTCTCCACCTCATGGCAGTTTCAGTATTTATATTCCTCATAAAACATCCCAGGCTCGAAAAGGTTTAAACGCTGCTCCGGTACCTGCATCAGTTCTGTCAGCTCAGTCCTGGTCTGCTGCAGCTCCTCGTACTCAGAGAACATAAACCAGCGCCTTGGGTCGTCTCTGCAGCCGAAGGCGAGGCAGGAGTCGGGGAGCTCTGCGTGGGAGGAGAGCAGAAGCTGGGAGTACGGCAGCAGGAGGTCCACCTGCAGGTTTGGAAACACCTCCTCCAACGGTGGGGCCTGCTGCTGGTCTGGAGAAAGGAGAACATGTCGCTCTTAACAGCAGATTTATTGTTGAACACACGGGAATATTTCAGTTTAAAAAATCAAGTAAATATATACAGAGCCACAGTTTGTTCTGCATTAGACTAAATTGTGTATCTATGAAAAGAACAGCTGAAATAGTAAAAAAAAGCTCTTTATTGTCACTATATAAATACTCCTTAAGCACCAGAATTTACACAGTGAAACATAGTTTGGCATCCTTCATAGCAGCAAACAACATACACAACAAATAAAGACATCATTAGATAGAGACAAATTATGAATAGAAAGACCTATAGCTAAAAAAAACGGTAACACTTTCTATGAAGCCCACATTTATAATGCATTATAACAGCATCCATAATGCATTGTAATGCATTCATAATGCCTCATAACTACACTTACAAGCAAACGTAATGCTTCATGGTGCTTTATATCAACGGTCATAAACATTATAATGTCATTTATAATGAATTATAATGGCTTGTTCCATGGATGCTCATGAATACTCATGAACAATAGAGCTAGTCATTATACACTCAACAAAAATATAAACGCAACACTTTTGTTTTTGCTCCCATTTTTCATGAGATGGACTTAAAAATCTAAAATTCATTCCAGATAAACAATATTACCATTTCTTTCAAATGTTGTTCACAAATCTGTCTAAATGTTTGATAGTGAGCACTTCTGCTTTGCTGAGATAATCCATCCCACCTCACAGGTGTGCCACATCAAGATGCTCATCAGACACCATGATTAGTGCACAGGTGTGCCTTAGACTGTCCACAATAAAAGGCCACCCTGAAATGTGCATTTTTTAACTTTATTGGGGGTCTGGGGACTCAGAACCAGTCAGTATCTGGTGTGACCACCATTAGCCTCACGCAGTGCAACACATCTTCTTCGCATAGAGTTTATCAGATTGTCAATTGTGGCCTGTGGAATGTTGGTCCACTCCTCTTCAATGGCTGTGCGAAGTTGATGGATATTGGTGGGAACTAGTACATGCTGTCGTATACGCCGGTCAAGCACATCCCGACGATCTGGAGTCAGGTTAAGACCCCGATGAGGACGATGAGCATGCAGTTGAGCTTCCCTGAGACGGTTTCTGACAGTTTGTGCAGAAATTCTTTGGTTATGCAAACCAATTGTTTCAGCAGCTGTCTGAGTGGCTGGTCTCAGACGATCTTGGAGGTGAACCTGCTGGATGTGGAGGTCCTGGGCTGGTGTGGTTACACGTGGTCTGCGGTTGTGAGGCCGGTTGGATGTACTGCCATATTCTCTGAAACGCCTTTGGAGACGGCTTATGGTGGAGAAATGAACATTCAATGCACGAGCAACAGATCTGGTTGTAATTCCTGCTGTCAGCATGCCAATTGCACGCTCCCTCAATGCTTGCGACATCTGTGGCATTTTGCTGTGAGACAAAACTGCACATTTCAGAGTGGCCTTTTATTGTGGGCAGTCTAAGGTACACCTGTGCACTAATCATGGCGTCTGATGAGCATCTTGATGTGGCACACCTGTGAGGTGGGATGGATTATCTCAGCAAAGCAGAAGTGCTCACTATCAAACATTTAGACAGATTTGTCAACAACAATTGAAAGAAATGGTAATATTGTTTATCTGGAATGAATTTTAGATCTTTGAGTCCATCTCATGAAAAATGGGAGCAGAAACAAAAGTGTTGCGTTTATATTTTTGTTGAGTATAATTTATTATAAGTGATATCGGTAACACTTTACTTAAAGGTCTAGTTTATAATGCATTAGAAGCACATGCAAAAGACGTTATAATGCATGTATAATGCTTCATAATTGTCATTATAATGGTGTATAACCATGTATAAGAACTTGCACCAAGGTTTATAAAGTATTACAAGTGTGGACATAATGTAGTATAATCAAGCCTTTATAATGTTTTATACCTGCATACTCAAGTGACAAGTGTTTTGAATGAAGAATCTGAAGTCCTGGGTCACATTATAACCATCCTTACTCTAGCCAGTAGAGAAATAATCATTCTTATTTCTTTTTTATGTAAAGCTCTTAATGCTACAAGATTTTGTTTGAATAGTGTTGTACTAATAAAGTTCGACTGCTTGATTTTTGAAACCAAGCTTCCTGCTCTCTCTGCTCCGAGCTTACCTGCATCCTGATTGGTCCAGGTGAGTTCATCTTTGAGGTGCAGCACACCAAACAGCCAATCCGTCAGCACCACGCACGCCCTCTTCTGCTCCACCTCCTCCTTCACCTGCAGACTGTAGCACCACAGCACCCTGCTGACCGTCAGCTCCTCTTCCTCGGCCTCCTCTTCATCCGGCTCCCCCTGGTGGCCGAAGGGCTCCTCTGCAGGAGGGCCGGACGTTGATGTGGAGGAGGAGCAGACGGACTCCTCCACGGAGTCATCCAGACCCATCTCAAAGTACCCGTCCCTGGAGCCTGGACTGGAGTCATGAGAAGAAGAAGAATAAATAATCTATCACATGGACTGAGGTGATTTTTAAAAAATAGAAGAAACATGAATTAGTCCAAAGAAGGATTATTTGCAGTGTTAAAGCAGAAAAGTGAACAGCAATGATTAAAAAAAAATAGACTAAGTATAAAAAACAGAATTTGCTTGGTATGATTGTGTGTTTTATAAAGTCAACAACAGGGTGGTACTACAGCATCAATTTGGGAATCATTCTGGTCCTAAATTACTGTTAATCAACAAGATGACAATTTAGTTATTTAGTATAATTTATTGTTGTACATAATGTAACAATGGATTCATGTGTTTATTTATGTATTTAATCTGAATTTCCATGATATTTCAGCTACTCATCTGAGCTAGTTGTTTATTATTATTATTACTTTTTTCATTCATGAACTCATTTTACCCTCATGACTCTATTCTGTAAAGTGTAAATCTAATTTAAAGTGCTTTTATATTAATTTCCCCAGACCTCAACACAGTCTTTCAGTCTCTGTAAAGCGCTGTATAAATAAAATGTATTATTATTATTGTTTGAGCTGCAGCTGCTCCATCATAACAGCCTCTTTACCTGGTAATTTCCACCTCAGTCCTCTCCACATGCACCTGAACCTCTCTGGATTCAGACATCTGCTCCTCCCCCTGCTCCTCCTCCCTCTCTGCAGCCTCCTCCTCCTCCTCCTCCTTCGACTGTGTCTTCTGCTCCTTCAGGGCGGAGGTGAGAAGGTGGATGAGCTGGGTGATGAAGTCTTTGTTGGAGGAGGAGAGGAAGAACAGGTGAGGAGGTAAGAGAGGACCTGAGGTGGAGCTGCAGGTGAAGCAGGTGGTTTCTTCTGGTTTGGAGGAGGAGGTGCAGCAGCTGGAGAGACAGACACAGGAAAGAGTGATTTAATGTTTTCTTGTGGTGTCAACAGTCCTGAAATTTTAAGTGGATCTTTAATTTGTTCTGTTTAATTCAAGTGGTGTTAGATTTCAATTGGAAAAAGCATCACTATTTTAGAGACAAGATGGATGGTAAACACACAAAAGAGGATGGTTAATCTGAGCAAAGCAAAAGGCCTTAGCTTCTTTTAGTTTCGCTAGTGTTGTGCTCAAGACCACACTATCCGGGACCAAGACCTGCCCGAGACCAGAATGCACCGAGACCAAGACAAGACCAAGACTTCTGGGAGACCAAGTCGAGACCAAGACCGAGACAAGACTAAGACCATCAAAATCAATTTTTTAAAAACCATGACAAGGTTGAACAGTTAAGGGGGGTGTCCATCAGTCACAAACCCGGGGAGGTTGCAGTCATCACAGGGGAAATAACACATGAATTGAAGCTTTTTGTTGTTTACCAAGTGCTCCTCCTTATTCACATTAATGAAGCTGAAGAACAGCAGATTAGTGCTGGTCTTGATCGGTCTTGATGGAAAATCCAGAGTCCGGCCAGACCAAGACCAAGACAAGACCGAGTAAAAATGCTCTGGAGTCCAAGACAAGACCAAGACCTTCAAAATGTGGTCTGGAGACCAAGACTGGTCTTGAGTAACACAACACTAATTTTCTCTTTAACCTATTTGACCAATTCGTCTCACTCCCGAGTCCATGACAAACAGATAGACTCCATTCTTTGACTGTGCGTGCAGTAACAAAAATGACACAAGCAGAGCTCGCTCACCACTAATCAGCTTAGCTCAAACATTCATTCATACTCCTGTGGTTATGTTTTTGTACTCAGTGTATTTTACACTTACTGAGAGCCAAGCAGGATAGAACAAGATGAATACCTACCTTTAATAGGTAGAATAGACAAACAGACTCTACCGAAAACATAACCTCCTGGTGGAGGTAATAAAAATACACAACCTTGCCAAAATTCATCTCACATGCACGAGTAGAGACAACATTATAAAAAAAAGAAGAAAAGGTGGAAAAAGGATTCTTCTTTTCATACTCATTTATTTATCTCAGTATTAGAGGCCAAATTAACTTGCGTCACTATTTTTATTACTATAAATATTTTGTTTGTTGTTACTCTTCCTGCAGACAGACAAAAGAATCTGCAAACAAAAAGAAAAACTGTATGAATGTGGTTTGATGCTGTCTGTCTGTCTGTGAACAAAATAACTCAAAAAGTTATGGATGGATTTTGATGAAATTTTCAGGAAATGTTCAGCATGGGAAAAGGAAGAAGTGATTCAATTTTGGTGTTGATCCGGATCACCATCTGGATCCGCCATGACGAAAAATGTGATTTTTGTGAATAACTACTGAACTAAAATAGATATCATTATGAAACCAAATGCTAATGGTATGTTTTCATGGTCAAGGAATCTAAATATTTAGATGAAATAAAGGTAGGACTAATATTTATGTTAAAAATCACAATATGGGAGAGGACTGTGGTGCTGGCTGAGGTCTGTGCTCTCCAAGTTTTTTTCTAGTTTCTTTATGTATGCATTTGTTTATTTTTCTTTTCCCTTTTCCTCTTTCTGCTTTTCCTGAATTTATATTTATGTGTTTGTATGATTTATATTTGACCAGACAATTAATTGTTCTACTCTGTGGCAAATGAAAATAAAAATTAAACATCACGTTCAAAAAAAAAAAAAAAGAGAAAGAGTTTGTAAAATGTGGATTTAGGGGTTCACACTGACCAGACAGGATCAGAGGATGTTGTTGTTGTTGATGTCGTACTTGAAGGAGCTCTACTTTGTGGGAGTTCAGACAGACTGACAGCAGGTTGTTGTACCTGAGGAAAAACAAATAATCACATGTATTCACCTTCTCTAACGTCACATTTCTCACATTTGGTAACACCGTTAACCTCTGGTACTTTTTTAAAGGCAAATTTTAACATGTTCTCTAAATCAGAATGAAATGTTTTAAATTATTGCCCAGCATATTATGGAAAAATAGTCATAATACTTCAGTTTATTAATAATAATTTAGTTTATTTCTGACCTGCGGCGGGTCAGCAGACAGGAGTTGTGTGTTTGTGTTAAGGCTTGCAGGGGGAGGTGCAGCGTCCACAGGAGGGAGAATACAGGGGGAAACGGGGGCTTCTTCTCTGCTCGTCATTTCTGAAACAGGAAACCGAAGAGATCAGTGACGCTCAGAGGCGGGGGGCACAGTGACAAAAATATTAACCAACAGTTTATCTGACATCTGCTCTTTTTTCTAATCTGTTTATTAGTATTTCTAAATATCCTGCAAGAAAGTATGACAATATATTGACTCTAAGCTACAGTTTTCTTATGCCTTTTTGATGGTTTTATGCTTAATTGTTTAAGTACCTGAACATAAAAACATAATTATCAGACACTTTTTCACTTCATGGATACCATTTAAGCATTTCAGACTGATTTAGCTTTTATTAACACACAACAAAAACAGTATCACATTATCTTAATAAACCATCCATACTTACTTGTTTATGCTATTTAAAAAAAACATTGTCAAAAGGAGGAGGATCCACTTCATAACAAACAGAAAATACACAAAACACCTTTAAAAGTCTCAATATTTAGACAGACAAAAACAAAAGCATGCATTTAGTTCTAAGTGTTAGTTTTTACACACACATTATACAGCCTGTGATGATCAAAAGCAAATATTAAATGTTGTTAATAAGCTAAAGCAGATTGTCAAACAACTTAAATCTGTTTAGTTAGGGTTAGAGTCAGTGTCAGATTATTGGTAATTAACTTGTAATTATAACATTATCGTGTCCCTGTTTGTTAATCACAGAGTTTGTTTTGAAGTTTTACAGCTTCAGACAATATGAGTCTGTTCATTCTGGCGGAAAAGCTACACATTAGTTTAGTTTTTAATTTTTGAAAATGATGTTTTGACAGTTTGTAGCAGGGCCATTATGACGGCATTAACCCTCATTTAAAGTAAAACACTAATATAATTTGGGCCTATTGTTCAGTAAAGACTGTTAAAAAAGAAACACAGAAATTTTGCATACTGGCCTAAAGATCACTTATTTACAATGTCATATCCACATAAGGAATTATCATTTTTAACACAGGAACAATAAGAGAAAAGACCTATACATCCAATACCATTCTTAATTAGTGTTACTTTTTTTATATTATTTTTTGCAGATCAAAAATTTAAAAATCATGAATATTTTTCCCTTGACTTAGCCTTACTTTGCTTATAATAACACTTCACTAATATAAATACTGAACATGTACACTGTTTTTATGATGACATGCCTTCAGATTTGCAAAGCCACATTTTAAGGTTCGTATTTTTGATTTTAATATTTTCTAGTATTTTTTCCTGACCAGGAATGTAAGTACATAAGTACAATTTGATATCTGATTCAAGAAATAATAACAATGGGCTTTACCATTTTTTCTGTTTCTGAATTTGAGAATTTGTGGGTAACAATAACAACTACATTTTGGCATAAAATATGATTTCAGTCAAATAACTTCTACATTGTGATGCTTTAACCATTACAGAAACATAAATAAATTATTTGTTAATTACCAATGCTATTACTTCAGGGTTGTGGTTGTGGCATCAACCTTACATTGGTTGGTGGTCTAAATAAATGTATTAAACACTGATTGAATTATTTTTATTTCAATGGAAAACACTGTTATGTACTGTGTGTTAGTGCTGGGCATTAATTTAGTTTTAATCACAATTAAATACCCGTTTCTAAAAATAAGAAACTGAAAAATCAACCAAACAAGCTTCAAATTTTTCATCTTTTTTTCTATATATCATTAATTGTTTTATTTCCACACATGTTTTCATTGGTTGCCTGTTATTTTATGTCCATAATGATAGAGTAAAGAGTGTTTAAAAGCCTGAATTGTATGTGGTGCACATTCTGAAATGAGTATTTTTTTTAAACCATGATATTAATTACTACTTAAATAATCGTGATTCTGATTTTTGCTACAATCGAGCAGCTCCACTGTGTATTACTGCTAAAGAAAACTTAAAGAGTATGGAAGAATATCATTAGATATTCAATACACCTGTACAGAAACTTCACCATTTAGACTTTTCCAGCTGTTGGAGGTTCTTTTTCCATCAGTTTTGGTTGAGATATCCATAAAGAACTGGCAAATATATTTTGGGGCAGATTTTAGTTTTAAACAAAATCAAAGTAAATATATACTTCTAACTGGGAGCAACCCTTTGTTGGAATGTTGTTGTCATCTGCAAATAAGAAAACAAAGTACTTGTTCACAGTTTTGAGGATCGTTGCCTGAAAGGCAATTACAAAAAAGTGGCTCAAGCTAGAAGCTCCAACTAAAGAAAACTGGTACAATATAATTTATGAAATATATGTAATGGAACGAATTACCTTTTCATTATGGCTTCAGAACAAATTTCAAGAATTTGGAGTAAAATGGGAAATATATTTTTTCTACAGACATCTGTTTTATTAGATGAGAGACACCCCATGTTTGAATGATAAATGTTATTTTGTGTTGCTCATTTTCCTCTTCTTGGTTTTATTTTTCTTTTTTTCGTTGCTTTGGTTTTAGGTATATCATATCATTAAGTTATGATGTTTATAAATAGTTAGTTAAGTTTATTTGCCAGCCATTGTAGAATTGTCTAATATGTGTGATTCCGAATAAATCAAGTTTTGATCCATATTGTCCTGCCCTCGTCACAGATGCATTGGAGAAAGGGTTATGATCTGTTTCAGAATTCTGGATGTTTATTGACATTTAAATGATTGAGCAGCAGATTGATTAATGATGAGGATGATCAGAAGTTGCAGCCTCAGCAAGCACAGAAACATGCTTCAATCTTGATTTAGAATCGGAGGAGCTTTTCCCGTCTTATCTGTTTTGATAAATAAAAAGACATCGACCCCTCCCTCCCTCCCTCCCTCAGCCCTGCACAGCCTGATACATACATGATTACCTTGGCTGGGGCAGGCAGCCTGCTGGGCCGGACAGGAGGAGGAGGAAGAAGAGGAAGAAGAAGAGGAGGTAACAGCAGGAGGAGCAGCAGCAGAGGAGGAGCAGCATGAGGAGGAGGAGGGAGGAGTAGAGGAGGAGGAGGAGGAGGAGAGGTGAGGAGGTGCAGGTGCAGACAGCCTGGTCTCCTCACTGATCTGACGAGAGGACAGAGAGGAGGAAGCCTTCAGAGAGCAGCAGTCACCTTCGTCATCACAAACTCAGACCTGCAGACAGCAGCTCCATCAGCAGCAGAGGAGCCTTCAGCTCGAGGTTTAGGAATGACTGTCAAGGCTGATCAAAAAACTTACAGAATAAATGAAGTTAAAGAGCCAAATCTATTCCTGCTTCTGCCTTTAAACTCTCCAGGCTGAATTTATCACCACTTTAAAAAACGGTTTAACACCAGACCAACAAACTTATACCATATGGACACAAAAAGTCTATCAGATGGAACAAATCATTTACTTATTAAGGCTCCAAAAAGACATTTTACCTCACGTTGGAAGCCTGTTACTGCTACATAGGCCTGTGACGATAATCAATAAATCAATTAACTGTACAATAAATAAAAACGTCCTCGGTAAGTTTGCCGGCCTCGATAAGTTGACACATGTATGCATGTTTCTTTTCCTCCTCTTTTTCTACCAAACAGCCTGAATGAGAAGATGGGTCATTCTGTGCAACTTTCTCAACACCTGGGTGCGTTGGTTTTATAGCGTATTTAGAATATTTAGCGTATTTAGCGGAGTGAGAATCTGTCAGTTATTCAATCTTTGTGGGGGAGGCGGGGCCGCTCGCGCATACACACACAAAGAGCTGAAGTGAGCGTCCCGAGGAGTAGCAAGGAAACAAAACACTAATATGAATAATTGCACAACAGCTACGGTTCCTAAGCTGAATGCCACAGCCCCAGTGTGGGAATATTTTGGTTTTTAACAGAACGAATGTGAGCCCATGAACACCGACGAGTCGTGGTATTGTCGAATTTGTTTGAAAGTAGTGGCGACGAAGAAGAGGAAGGGGAGGTGCAGCGGAGCCTTCGCCCTGACAGTCAACGCTTACTGAGGTGTTTGGTTGGCAAAGTAAATAAAAATAAAACAGCGGAAAAATGGTGCACTAACCGATAGTGTTGTTCGCTACATTGCAGAAGAAATGCAACCCCTCAATACGGTTGAAAAGCCAGCAATGTTACAAACATTTGACAGACAGTACGAATTGACTGGGAGAATGTACATGTCACAAACAATTCCGGAACTGTATAAACTCCATTTTATTTATTTTTTTTTTTGTGTGTGTTTTTAGTGGAGTTTTGTTTTATTCTTTACAGAGACAGGGTCTATTTTTTGTTATTTTTGATTGGTGTAATGATTTTTATTTAAATGCAATTTTTCTCAAAAGAGAGTCCATTTAAGTTTCGTTGTTTTTTGTCTCTTTTTTTTTGTTAAATTTATTATATTGTTTGTTTAATTTAATTTAATTTAATTTAATAATTAATAATTTGAGTGAGTTAATAAGTAAATAACAATTCAATGGAACTTAATGTAGATTAGATTAATGTAGATGTAATGTAGATTACTGCATAATGTCTGCTGGAGATTAATTTTTTCTCAGAGATGTAAATGAACAAGGAAAATATTTTTAAAATCTGCATAAAAGTGTTCCTTACATCTCATTGAATTAGAGTATATGTTTTTTGCCTGACTAATTCTTTGAGAATAGAATGATTTAACACTTGATCTTGAAGAGTGTGGTGCAAATCCCTCTTTGTTGGACATTTTGGATTTATGATGTAATATGTCAAAATGAACAAAAAGACACAAAGATCATATTTTAATGAAACTTGAGAATGTAGTTTTGGTGTGTACCACCTGATAGTTGGGTTATGGTTAGCCTAAATGGTCCAAAATATAAAATAAATAACTGTCTACTGTAGGTGACACTGTGCATGAAAGGGTTAATGAAAAAATTATGTTTTAAAACAATATTGACAAAAATATCATTTATCGGCAATAATTTTTTTGACAATTATCACCCAGCAAAATTTGTTATTGTGACAAGCCTACCGCTACAGCAAAGTCATTCAAAGTCAGTCATGTACTAATCCGCCTTGTAGTCAATGTACTTTATAATCTTTCTAAAAAGCAATTTGGAATGAGAAGTTTCTTATTGACTAAAAGGAACTTGAGTTTTCTTTACTGTTTGATTTTATCCATGTGTATGAGGAAACAAATATATGTGTCGTTATGTTAATATTCTTTCTGCTTGTGTACAATACAATATTTTTTGTTTGATCATTTCTTATGTGGTGACATGTTGAGTACAATGTTTAAATGCCAAGATGAGAAGGAAATGATTGTATTGTACTGCTGTTGTTTAAAAAATACATTTAAAAAGGGTTAAAAACCTGTTTAATGAAGCTGGTTTGTATCTATAGAGAGGCAAAGGAAATATAACTGATTCAACACATCAGCAGGAACAATTGTGACAAAGTCTAAAAGGTCAGCTGACATATAAAGTCAACAACCAACATCTAAATAATATGTAACTAAAACTGCACTGCTTATATGACTGTTAATCTAGATCATAGATAGGCAACTAAAGTAACAAAGAGAGTGGATAATCTATTTTTCACTGATCCTCTAGATTAAAAATATAATAACTAAAGAAAAAAGCTATTATGAAGCTTTAAGTAGACCCAAAAACAAATAAAAGTGGATTATTTTGTGATGTAATAATGGGATTAAATAAATTTAAAGCTGCTTTTTCAATGTGAAACAAGGAGTATTACCAAATACAAAAATCAGTTTGATATCTTTCTAGATTCAATAATGTTTAAGAGTTTAAAACGAACAGTTACACCAGTTTATATTCACCAAATATTCACAAAAATAAAGCAACAACCTGAAGATCATTACTCCAAAAACTGAAAAAGCACTTCCATTTTATATCCTAACTTTTGCATGGCACTGTATAAACAGTCTGTTGTGATTTTTATGACAAATAACTGAGGAGTGTTTTAATGTTTTGTTAAAAGCCTGACAATGAGGTATTACAGAGGTGCTGTCCCTACAATGTCTACTGACAGTCAGCTGATAATCACCAAGTGACAAGTCCAAATGAACCATAGCACTAATCAGTTACCGACACACATCTTATGATGACAGTGATTATTGTTATATTGTCATCTTAAGGACCAGAATTACCGTAATCATATCATGTTTATGGTTTACTTCTCACACAACAGGTAGTCGCATACAGCCCAAGGTCGTTGTTTGCCCTTGGTAGACTCAGGTAAATGTATCCCAACAGAAGCGCTCAGCCATACAATGCAACATAACAGATCACAGCAAACATTTGCAGGGTGGTAAACTGAACTTATCAGTCTATTTTCTTGCTCTTAAATAAGGGTTTCAGCACTGCGTAACCACAAGCTTGACGTGCATCAGCGGCTTTTAAGGGAAGCAAACAAGCAGAGTTTTTTTTTTCTCCTGTTCAAGACTGACAGACCAACAAAATCATCAATGGTGGCTGGAAATTCTGAAACATTTTGTCTCTTTCACGCAATTTTTCTTTGATTAATAGAAAAACTGGCGCATCTGACTCAGGTTTATGGATTCAAAAACAAATCAAACATCTACCTCCATGAGCAAATACCTTAATGCAAAGTTGTCTTGTCTCACCATCCATGAAAAGCATATACTTGTTTTTTTCAGCTGTGTGTGCAGTAATAAGGAAGAGACAGCAAAAGCTTGCCCAAACACTGGGAGTCAATGGCCCCGTTTACATGGGTCAAACAATCCTATTTACAATCAGATTAGAAATGTCTCATGTAAACACCTTAGCCAATAGGATTCACCCGGATCTGATTGTATTTCGGATTGGGTTGCAAAAGGTAGTCTACGCCGATTGATAATCCACTCCATGCTTCATGTAGACGGCTGAGTGGAGCAGATTGGGTTGATAGAGAGGATTGTTCGGTCTGCGCAGGCGCTCCGTAGTATGTAAGAGGCACATAGTGACATACGCAGAGCGTGCCCAAACAAACATGGCGAACAAACAGAAGAACTGGACGGTGGAGGAAACAAACTTTTTAATAGAAACCCCAACAACACACGACGTGGATCCATCTTTCTAGGGGTAAACAGGAAGCAGGAAGTGCACCTCTTCTTCTCTTACACATTTGCAGGTAGTGGCAGAGTGACCTTCTGCCCATGTCAAAAAAAAAAATACAATCGGATTCAGCTGGGGCCATGCAAACACGGATTAAACGTGGATCTCTTTACTCAAAGTTCATGTATACAGATCGAATCAGATTCACTTGATCGATTTCAATCAGATTGAGGAAAACTACCCATGTAAACGGGGCCAATGGGTATCATTAACCTACATCTGCCAGTCGGGTCCTTTGAACAGCTCTGATAAGTGAACGATAAGAACCGACTCACAGCTGTGAGTAAGCAGTTGCCACAGTTAAATGCAAATTGCCTGCAAAATGACATCCCACTCACAACAGAGAATCGGTTCTTATTGTGCACTTAAAAGACTCGACTCATTTGCTAATGTCACATTTTCAGCACAAACCACTGCAGATGTGCTTGCAAGTAGGTCAACAAAACAAAAGCCTCTGTTTACAAGTAGAAGAAGATAATACGATGATAGCAGAAGATACCGTTAAACAGCGCGGTAAAAATGAGTCACATCAAGCACACATGATGACTGCAGGCAGAGGCAGGCTAACACTATCCACAAACTCCCAGTGTTTGAGCTAAGCTAACTAGTGTTGGGTGAGCTCTGCTTGTTTGTTCCTTGTTATTACAGACACAGTCGAAAGAATTGTGTCTATCTGCTTGTCATGGACTCAGGAGTGAGAGGAGACACGAAAAGAAAAAAAGGTTGGTGTATCGCTTTTAACCTGCATTTTTGGGAGTTTTTTGAATCAGAAGAAGCTAAATAGTTGACTAAAACTTCACGAGAAAAGGTTCGCAAACTAAAACACTTCAAATAGTTTCATTTCAGAAATAAATTCAGCTCAAAAACTTCACAGGTCATTTTATTTTAGAGAAGTTTTCCAGTTTCCAAGTGAGACCGAAACTTAAACCACAGATTACTTCCTTATTAGACTTGATGCAAAAAAACATTTCCTCTGCTGCTGATGTCTAATATCTCATTTATAAAGTTTGGGTAATCAATAGTGTCCAGCTGAAGCTGCTGATCTGCATGTTTTCTTTCCCACAAACACAACAGCAGCCTGTTATTTAAGTAGAAACATAACAGGCTGCTGTAGAGACTGACAGTAAAGCATTTTAAAAGTGATATGTTAGTAATCACCTTAATATCTACATGAACTATAATCAGGTTAGAGCTATGAAACAAAACTACAGCAGATCTCAGGGTTATTCTTAAGTGGAGCTACTGTAGTAAAGTACAAAGTTATGACAATCAAAAGTACTGAGTTGAGTTTAAGTTTGTACACTGTTGTTAAGAGTGTTAAAAATATGGAAGTCTCATTCCATAGCAAGTCAAAGATCTAAATAAAATAACAGTAACTTTAAATATCAGAAAATAAAACTAAGCCTTATAAAATTGCTTTATTTAAACAGAAAACAAACAGTCTCCTATAATTACTAAAAATATTCTAAAAATGAAGTACTTACTGGGTTTTAATCATGAATTTATGCTTTTTTAACTCTTGTGCTCAGGTCTTCACCAGTGTCTCAGTCATCTGCAGGTCTTAGTTTGATCAAACGTACCTTCTTGTCTCCGCTGCTCTTCCTGTCTTTAACGTCTTTGGCTTTCTGAATGGCTTTCAACACTTCCACTGTGTCCAACTCTTTCTCCGTCGTCACTTTACTGTCCAGGCAAACCTGAAAATGTAGCAAAGATTAAAATAAAATGTACTTAAGACATTTAAAACTACAGTTCATCCAGAGTTGGACCAGCAAATACAGGAACAGAGAGATTATTGAAAACTATGATGCAAGATATTGAATTTATGCTAATATCCAGCATCTGCTTGTATTGTTTTTATTCTAATTTTATTTCCATTTTTATATATGCAATTTTACTGTTGGGCTCATTTTTATTCTATAACTGTTTTTAGTATCATTACTGGTTTTATTTTTTTTAAGTGTATGCAAGATTATTTTGTACCGCTGTACAGCACTTTGGTCAACCCAGGTTGTTCTTGAACGTGCTCTACAAATAAACTTTTGACTTGACTTTAATTTTCAAACTCAGAAGAAGAAGAACAGAATGCTCTTTACTGTCACACAAGATGTCCAACAGGATCAAACTCATAACTGACAGCAATATTTGACAATTTGACAATGTTCCTCGGGTTATTTTTGTTTGAGAAGCTGATGTAACCAAAGGAGTAGTAATAGTTAAATAGTGGTAGTTTTTCTGAAGTTTGAGAGGCTCCTTCTGAACTTCAGTTTTCAGTAAGACCACCAAAACTGAGACCAAGTCACGAATAAGACTCAAGTGTGTAAAAACTTCAGTCAAGACCATGTTCATGACATTTTTACTGAAGACCAAAACCAGCTGATGTCCCAATCTGCAGGAAAAAATTCAACAACTATTGTGTGCCTGAAAACTTCACTTTAAAACTGCAGAATCTGATAAATGAAAAAGAAAAAAAACTGATAAATATTCCTATCTATCGATTAGTTTTATGACTGTAAGAGTTCACCATGAGAGAACAGTGCTGTATGTTCTTGTGCAAAGACCTTTCTCTGTTTCAGATAAAATAAGAGCCTAAAAGCCTTGTGGCACTGTGACTAGGCCTATAGTGAGCACCATGATTATTAATCTTAAAAATAGTATCTGTATGCCCACAGATTTACAGCCATTACAGTAATAATAAAAAATGATTGTTGTACCTCTGCAGCACGGTCTCCAAACTGGGCCAGGACTTTGGTTCTGTAGTCCGGGATGATGCACATGGGGTTACTGGACAGGTTGAGTTTCTCTAAACAAGGCAGTGAGCCGATGTTTCTGATCTCCTCAAGCTGGTGACACATAAATACAGCAGAAGATGAATTTAACAACTGCTTCAATCAATCCAGAATTTTCACAAGAACTAGAGCCGAAGGTCTTTAGCTGACTTTCTGAGTCATGAATCAGGTTATTCTGGATTTACTTTTATACAGACATGGACAAAAATGTTGGTACCCTTTGTTCTGGGTCAGTCTTAGGTATTTTAGCTGTGTGTTTTGGGTCATTATCCTGTTGGAGGACCCATGACCTGCAACTGAGACCAAGCTTTCTGACACTGAGCAGCACATTTCACTCCAGAATGTCTTGATAGTCTTGAGATTTCATTGTACCTGCACAGATTCAAGACACCCTGTGTCAGATGCAGCAAAGCAGTCCCAGAACATAACTGAGCCTCCTCCATGTTTCATAGTAGGTACAGTGTTCTTTTCTTTGTATGCTTCATTTTGCATCTGTGAACATAGAGCTTATGTGACTTGTCAAAAAGCTCCAGTTTTGTCTCATCTGTCCAAAGAACATTCTCCCAGAAGCTTTGTGGCTTGTCAATATGCATTTAGGCAAATTCCAGTCTCACTTTTTTATGATTTTCTTTCAACAGTGATGTCCTCCATTCAGTCCACTTTGGCTCAAGCAGTGACAGATGGTGTGATCTCATACTGATGTACCTTAACCTTGGAGTTCACCTCTAATCTCTTTGGAAGTTGTTTTGGGCTCTTTACCATTTGTATTATCCGTCTCTTCAATTTGTCATCAATTTTCTTCCTGCAGGTTGGCTACAGCCCAGTGTACCTAAAACTTCTGAATAATCTGTGCAGCTGTAGTCACAGGAACATCAAGCTGCTTGGAGATGGTCTTATAACCTTTAGCTTTAACATGCTTGTCCATAATTTTATTTCTAATCTCCTGAGACAGCTCTCTCCTTAGCTTTCTGTGGTCCATGTTCAGTGTGGTACACACCATGATACCAAACAGCACAGTAACTACTTGTCAGCCTTTAAATAGGCAGACTGACTGATTACAAGCCTCGAGACACCCGTGATGCTAATTACAGGACACACCTTAGTTTAACATGTCCCTATGGTCAAATCCTTTTCAATCTTTTCTTGGGGTACCATCATTTTTGTCCAGGCCAATTTCCTTATGTTGCTTTTTAAAATGATTCTGTTGAACCACAATTCAAAAGCAATGACTCACACTTCAGTATGGCAGTAAATCTGTGTCTACACCACCTTGACCTCTGCCCTCAGGTCGTCCTTAGTGTTTTTACCTGAGCCAGCTGGTTGTGACTGAGGTCCAGATTGACCAGAGAGTAGAGCTTGGTGAGGCCGGTCAGCCGGTCCAGCTGGTTTCCAGCCAGGTTGAGGGTTTTGATGTTTCCCAGGCGAGTGTGAGCAGCTTCAAGGACCCGCAGGCTGTTGTAAGACAGATCCACGTGGACCAGATTGTAGAGGTGCTGCAACAACAGAAAGATTTAGTCATTATAACAATTCAAAACCAACTCAAAGTCTGCATTTTCCAACAATCAGCGACACGTTGCAGCAGTTTTTTGCAGTCATTTGGTCTCAGATCTGCTTTTATCACACCAGATCTTCTGCAAAGTCAGTATTACAGAACCAGATATTACACATTCAATTCTTATTTGCACTGGGCAGTATGGAGCAAGAGGATGTTGGCACACACAACAGCACTTATAGCCAGAGCTAATTTGCAATGCCCATCCTTAGTTGGGCCTTTAAATAGATAAGAAGTTCCCAAAAACTAAAGAGAACTGGTCATCTGGAAGAAATTTTCTGTTTCACTCTTTTACATTTGAGTTTAAAAAAAGACCTTAAACTAGTGCTTTAACAGCATGCAGCAGTATTTGAATGCAGTACGATACAGGAAAAATGGAAATGGTTCCATCTTTTTGCCCTAATATGAAGAGCGAAACTCACTTCTAATGACATGTAAATTTAATCTTAGGTGTCCTTAACAAGCTTTTGGGAATTTTAGTTCCACCTTCTGCTTGTCATAATGCCCTGCCTTCTGCACAAAAAAATAAAGAGCTCAAAAACCACATTAATCTAACTGATATGGTGCTAAATCTCAGTAGCAGCAGTGCCTTCTTAAAGGCGTCATAATAGGCTTAAGTATCAAGACAATTTTCCTCAGGCTCTCATTTTCTGACAAAATACTTAGTTATCAGAGTAC
Organism: Scarus forsteni; assembly: GCA_036419115.1. NCBI lineage: Eukaryota > Metazoa > Chordata > Actinopteri > Labriformes > Labridae > Scarus > Scarus forsteni. The sequence continues at coordinate 3,030,415 of JAZDUH010000103.1, read as the reverse complement.
AACCTGCACGAAAAGGCTTTAAATTCAATTTTTGTTTAGAATCTATGATCTGCGAGACCATGACTTTCACTCTCAAAGACGTCTCACAGCTAAAGTGGCATGAACCGTCGAACAGGCCTGATGTTGCTCTTATCACACTCCCACTCACCTGCAGGTTTTCCACTGTGGACAGCTGGTTATAACTTAGATCCAGAAACTCCACTTTGCGAATCAGTCTCTAAAAAAATAAAAAAGAGAGAGACAAATAATGATTTAACAACACAAAGGAGCCGACAAGACAAACTAATCTTCTCTAAACTAATTAGGGTCCTTGCCTAAAAGGAGAGGACCCCTCTAGCTGAAGCTATTTTATCATCATTTTGTCCTTAGACCTCATACATTTGATGGCATTGGCTTTATTTTCAATAATAAAATTTTTAAATATATGACATTTAGTATTAAAGCATAAGGCCCCTGCACAGGATAGTTTTGTGTTTGCATGATAAACTTCTTACATATTTTTGCCAATGTCCCTTCAGGAGCTCCGTAAAAATAAACATTAAGACGCAAAATCTTTTTTGACCATAAATATTATACCCTGGATGGGAGGGGGTATATAAACTTGGTTATTTAAGTAGTAACTTTGGCTGTCAGATAACTGTAACAGATTTCAAAAGCAGGACAACGGGCCTAATTAACAAACTCACCTTGTGTCAAAATTGAACTAAATTACAGATTTTTTTAGAAACGCTTTTAGTATCGTTATGCTACTTAGTACAAGATTAAAATAATAATCATATGAAGGGCCCCAATGACTGAGCTTGCCTTGAGCTCCCATATGGCTAAATACGGCCCTGGTTGAATGTCCCAACTTCATTGGAATCGACTTTTATAACTTTTTAACTTTCTATTACTAGCCTGGACCCTTCCTGACATTTTTTGCAGAGCTGCTCGTGTTAGCATGTCTCACCACTGAGTTGTCGATGGAGGAGATGCAGTTGTGACTCATGTCCAGCGTGGTCAGATTTCCCCACACAGGTATAACGGCTGTGACGGGACAGCCAGACTCCGCACCCTCCGCCTCCCACTGTGAAAACTCGCTCGCCTCAGGAACCAGGATGGCCTGAGCAGGAAACAGAACATGGCTCACACTGGTACACAGAACAAAAGACTCCAGTAAAGAGGAAGTACTGCAGTGAGTTTCATCCAGGCTGTACCATCATAGTTTCCGTGGAGCGGTGGATGCTCAGCGTCGCCAAACTCGACCTCAGAGACGACAGACCGTGAATCTGCTGAGAGCTGCACTCACTGATCTGCAGACAGAAGGAGAATAACACAATTTCAAAGTTTACAAAGTGAGCTCCTGAAAATGTCATGGCTGTAAACCATCTCAAAATTCTTATTTTTAGTTCTGAAAGGCCGACATCAGAACACATCATAAACATGTGAAAGTAACAAAGTTTCCTCTGCAATTCAGTCTTTTCTTTTTCTTATTTGAGTAACAGGAACTAAGTGCAACATGGGAGAGGTAAAGTATGCACATAAAATCAACCAAAGATACACCATAAATTGTCTCGAGAGGCAGAAAGGAAAGGTAAAGCAAAACCACAACCACATTGGAATTTACTAAGATTATAGCACCACTGATTCCTTAGATTGGGAAAAGGGCTTTTGGGTTCTCTGCACCACCAGACCGGAATATTTTGCAGAATGATTTAAAGCTCAAGGAGCTGGTGTCCTTAAATGTTTTTGAATTGAAAATGAAAGACATGGAAGCAGATTCCATTCAATGCCGATGTTTTTAGCGAGGCTGTGATATGGCTCATAGATGTCTGTGTTTTTAATCCATAATGATGTGCTTGTAAATTGTTTCTGTCTCTTTTTTTGTCTCTTCTCTTTGTGTTTTTTGCTGCTGCCTGTCTTGGCCAGGTCTACCTTGAAAAAGAGGTTTTTAATCTCAATGGGACCAACCTGGTTAAATAAAGGTTAAATAAATAAAATAAATAGATCTTCACTCCTACAAAATCTGTCTGAATGGGTTTGACATATTCAACCCAAATGGTCCAAAGTTTAACAAACATCTTTTTGCAGATGTAAACAAAAAGAAATTCTTTCCGTAGCATAAATATCATTTACAACTTCAATTCACTCCTGTATTGTTGGGGGTTAAGGAAGCAACCACCATCTAGTAATAGCTGTTTTACAGGCGGAGGTTAATGTGCCGAGAATGTATTTGTCTTTTTTAACTGGAAATCAAAATTTCCTAAAAATGAAGTTGTAAGGGTTTGTCTGTTTCAATAACAGATTTTAATGCTTAACCTGTTTAGCCCCCTTTTCAAGCTTTCTGCTCAAAAATGACATAAAGAGTGTATCTCTGCAACCATGAGGTCTATTTGAATTATTTTGGTGTCATAATAAAAGTAACACTTGAGAGATTTGTCCAGATGTGTAATTATCAGTATATGTGTTACTGGGACAGATGACATGAAGATAGAAGTCAGAATAATATGAACATTTCATCCTCGCCTAAAAAACAATTTTTATTATGAATATCACTTGGAAGTGATGTTTGAGTGGCTGAAAACTCTAAAAATGATAAATAAAATATTTTATATAATCTCTGCAAAGAACTATTGTTATAAAGTGATGCACAGCAACATTAGATAGGTTTTATAACAATATGGAAAGGCGAGGATTTTGAAAAACAGTTCATTTTTTCTTACGTTTTCATTCCCAAAATCGGATACTTTTGGACCGAACAGTTTAATAAAGCCAAGACCAGAATGATTTTATCCCTGGGCTTCCCAGAAAATGTGCCAGTGGTTGGGCTCCTGAGACTCGCACTAACACCAAGGGTAATCTTGTTATTGAACAGAGAATTCAAACTTTGTTCTGGCACAATCAAACTTATATCCTTGGCAAAGTTCATCTGTGATACTGATAAAGTTAATTTACAGCTCCATTGCAGACCGAATGTCAAGAAGCCTGCGCTCTAGACAACAAAACTCTTGTCTCCGAGAAGTAAAATACTCTTTTCATGTCCCAAGCCCATGACAAGCAGATAGACACCGTTCTTCTGACTGTGCGTGCAGTAACGGAAGAGATGGGCAAAGCTCACCCACTGCTAATTAGCTTAGCTCAAAAACTGGGAGTCAACGGGTAGCATTAGCCTGCCTCTTCCCGGAGTCATCAAATAAACTCTAAAGCAATTCTAAATAGTCCTGTGTGCTTGTTGTTGGGACCCATGTTTGAAGCATGTTTCATCCGCTCTGGATTTCTATTTGGAATTGAGTGAAAAAAAAAGATTTCACCCTGCCTTCTGCTTATTGTTCCACCCTGTAAAGCATATGCACTAGGCATCCTTGCAAAATTCTGATTTATGGAGCTCTTTCTCAAAACAGTGTTACTGTGTCCTACAAGCTCCTTCAGTGATCTGCTGTGTGAGCTCTTCTTCATCTTCTATTCTTCTTCTTCTGCTTTCCGTCTCAGCTGTTTACTTGTGCGCTCTCCAGTTTAGTTTCATATGTATTTCTTTCAAAAACTGCATGAACTGCTAATCTCAGTCTTACGTAACATAACACAGTAAGAAAAATTAGTCGCAACAAGCACTTAGGACTGTTAAGAGTTGCTGAAGAGATTATGTAATGACTGTAGGCAGAGGCAGGCTAACACTACCCACTGACTTCCAGTGTTTGAGCCAAGCTAACTAGCAGTGGGCAAGCTCTGCCTGTCTTTTCCTTGTTACTGCACACAAACTCAAAAGAATGGAGTCTATCTGCTTGTCATGGACTCTGGAGTTAGGCAAGACATGAAAACAAAAAAAATGTTGGCATATCTCTTTACAGATTATTTAAAGTATGTATTATCAGATCTGTGTGTGCATTTATTTATTTATTTCATTTACTGTTTATTTAACAGGGACAATACATACAACATTGCCACAGAAGATGGGAAAATGTGAATGTATATAGGACGTGTAGCTTCAGCTAATTTGCAGTCTTTGTCCCTGGTCAGGATTTAGAGTACAATAAAATACACAGAATACAGATATAAATACGGTAATACAGTGAATATAGTCAATAAATAGCATGAATAAACAGACACGGTTGTAGTAAATTAGAGGCTAAAACACAAGTTACATTAACATTAAAGATTATTAAAATAGTATACTGATAAGTACTTGAGAAATTAATGTTCACATTTCTGCTGCTGTTTAAGCCACTGTTAAACTTTTGCACTGAACTTCTTTAAGGAGCGAGGAGGAGAATCTGTTTCCGAAGACATTAAGGCTCTGCTACCCATGAGCACGCACGGCGACTGTCGTAATGCTGCGTTCCAGTAACCTCGGAACTGGGAGCGACATCATCTCTGGCTTATCGGTGTTCCAGTTGAAGTTGGAAAAAAATATGCCGATCTATCAGGCTATTGTTAGTTGTTGTTAGCCCTGCGTTGTTGTACACAAATATCACATGAAGAATGTGATTATCACTATGGCAGCATTTTTGTAAATATAAGTCTAGCAATACTATGTATACAGCTGATCTATAGCGACACACCCCAGTCAGAAGTGCAAATAAATTGATTATTACAGGAGCTAAATAACTGTTCACACTGGGGCATCCATCTTCCATTGTCAACTCGGGGGTGCCGAGGCTTCATCGAGTTCCCAGTAGGAAATTCTGACTTTGGGGAACATTCTAGCTGCAGTTTCCTACTCGAAACTCAGATATTGCTACTTCTGACTACAAGTGGAACGCACCAAAAGATGTGACCCCAGCCAAAGCGCGTGTTTGTTGTGATGCTAATGAATGCAGCTCCTCAGAGCTCTGCATTGCTTTACAACTTCTTTTTCAACAACTTACAGGATGCAAAGCGACGAGGTAAAGTATCTCTTTCTCGTTACGTAGTGGTAGTTTTTGATGTGTGACAACAAGCAATTTTTGGAAAACTTAGTATCGTAGTTTTTTAGCCAGCTATATATCTCTACTTACAGCCCGGTGCTCTAAGACGTGTCTGAATAATATAAATTTGCTCTAGTTTTAATTGTCTTGTTCCTGAAGTTGAGCATCCAGGCCAGTCCAGCCCTGTCCGACCCGACCGCGAAGCTAAGGAATAGCATTTATAGGTAACCTATTTTGATGCTATAAAACTCATCTTAAAGTGTGTATTTTGATCAGGCATATATCTAAAAGTGAGACTTTTTGTAATTACTTAGAAACTCCTCACAGTCCCTTTAAGTTCTGTTTGAGATCTAATTTCAGATGGTAATTTGTCGATCTATTTGCTCATTTGCATCAGTAAGATCTTAATGGAGGCAGAAAGCCAATGTGCCCTGACAGGAGTGTTTGACTTTTACCTCGATCTGCAGCAGTGATTTAAAAATAGACAGGTCAAAGGGCAGACTGCTCTCCTCGATGTTACTCGTTCCCACTGGACCTCTGGTTCCAGAAACCTGAGCAGCAGAAGCACCAACAGTGAGTCTGTGTTTCTAAAGTTTGACACAAAGCTGAATGAGGACTTCAGGTAGATTTTGAGGTGTGAGACCTTCAGGTATCTGAGCCTGCAGGTGAAGTCCAGGATGTGTCCCAGATCTGTTTTGGCGTCTCCGTTGCAGCAGGTGGGTTTGGCCTGACGGAGCTGCTGCGTGACGGAGTAAAGCTGCAGAGGATGGAGAGAAAACACCTCACCGGCCTGCAGCAGCTGCTCACCTACAGAAAACAAACACAGAAGAGGTTTTTAAGGCTCACAGCGGAACAATTCAACTGAGACGCATCCAGCAGCCTTTAACAATCCTTAAAGAGAAGAAATTAGAGACTCAGGAGATGGAAAGACCGACATATTTACTCAGACTGAGAAAAGATCTGCACAACACAAGATGGAATAAATGGAACTTATATTCGCCAATATATAAAAGAGCTTTGTAATTTTCCTTACAGACTCTCAGGCGCTAAAATATGACTGTCTGCTCTGATTTCCATACACACTGTGCAAGAGTCTTGTGAAACTTTGGATACTGCAGTGCTTTTTGTTTCGTATTTTTAAAATGGTTTTGTTGTTATAAAATCAAACACAGTTCTAAGTATAAAAGAGAAAAGAGAAAATGCAGCAGAGATTTAGCAGTAGTTTATTTCAACATTGTAAAAAAAAAAAAAAAAGATTCTATGTATTTACAGTCCTACTTACCATTATTGGCACCCATGAAGTTTAAGTACATAATGTGACAGTACAGTTTCTTTACAAACCTCTCTAACTTTACTCTGCATCACTTTATCAGACTCAAACTTGGCAGAAGTAATGTTCACGTATTAAGGTTTGTAAATTATACTTCATTAGCTACTATGATCATGCAGTCATATTTAGAATAGGCAGTTTTAATTGCAACCATTGGAAGCCTACGAGGAAAAGAACACCCTACCAACAATTAAGCATGGTGGAGGTTCCATAATGGTTTGGGGCTGCTTTGCTGCACCAGGTTCTGGAGGCCTTAACCGTATCACAGGAATCATGAAATCAGAGAATTATCAAGAAATTCTAGAGCAAAATGTCCTACCCAGTGTAAGAACACTTGGTTTGAGTCGAAGATCGAGGGCCCTCCAGCAAGACAAAGACCCAAAGCACATATGCAAAAGCACACGGGAATGGTTGAAAAGGAAAAAAATGGACTGTTTTAAAATGGCCAGCAATGAGTCCTGATCTCAATCCGATTGAAAATCTTTTGTATGGCTGAAATCTGCCATTGGGGAAAAGAAACCTGCAAATGTTCAAGAGCTTGAACAGTCTGCATAGGAAGAGTGGGAGAAAATACCAGCTGAGAAGTGACAGAAGCTTATAGATGGCTACAAGAAACATTTGGAGGCTGTCATCAGTGCCAAAGGGTGTGCAACAAAATACTGAAGAAGGGTGCCATTACTGCTGCACATGCTTTTGTCAGTTCTCTCATTTGAAATTACAATAGGTAACTTGTAAAAATGTTTTTTTTTTGTTTTTTTTTTGTTAAAGTATTTTGGACCTCCAATTAAAAGATTCTGATGACATAAATTTGGTACATTTCAATTTTTTTCTGAAGATATTGTTAAAGTAATGAAAATGAAGAAGGGGTGCCAATAATACAGAGCAGGACTGTATGTTAACAAAATAATACCAGAGTGAACAAACACCACCTTAAAAAGAAAACTCAATTATTTAATTTACATGCAAGAAAAGGAGTGAGAAGAAGTACAAACTTGTTAAATTCCTCTCCATTAAGTGTCAAAAGTCATATGTCCACTTCCTCATTGATACGTATGTGAGAAACAAGCATTGCATCTTATAAAAAAATACAATTATCTTTACCTTATAAAGATACACAACTTTTTATAATTTTTTACTCACTATTTACAAACCTATTTCAAAATGTACAACTCCATCCTGAATATTTCCCCCACATTGTTGAATCATCTTTTTTAAATTCTCTAGCGCAAATAAAAACTACATCCCTGTACCGGTCACATGTCAATTCTTGGTTGTCATATTTCAGATTTTTTTGCAAATATCTGCCAATACCGATATTGGTACAATACTGTGCATCCCCAGTGCTTATGTACAGTTAATAAAGTGCTACAAATACTTCCAGTTTTATACCTTTTGTCTGATTTAATTATCTTTGCCTTATAAAGATAAATAACCTTTTCAAAAATGTTATTTTTAATAAACTCCTACATCCTATTTTCACATCTATTTTCAAAATGCATGAAAGCTTCAGGTGACCAGGAGGAAGTTGGCATTTTTATTTGTTTAATTACTTTTATTTTACAATCTGCTATTAAACCATAAACCTGATATATACCGTTGAAGATAGAAATCCCCTACAATCAGACAAAGTGAAAGCACATCACTCAGCTGAAGGAGTCTCGTTAAACTTTAACTCTGCTGTAAGAGCAGGACATGAGACCAAACCTCAAAAACCAGAGAGGAAACAAACCTTTATTGAACAGCTCTTCAGCGAGTGCTGCTGTGATGCCGTTGATCTCCTGAAAGAGAAAAAGAGTTTGTGTTATACTTTGAGTTTACAGAAACAAGTGTTTGGAATCAAACAAAATATGAACATAATAATTTTCTACAACAGGGTGACAAATAATAAAAACTCTCTGGACTTAACTGGAGGTAGTTTCTAAGTTTTTGCATTAAAAAAACTGTAAAGAAACTACTGTGCACAGTTTAAATTGTACAAAAAAGATGCATGTGTTGCCATGAGCCTTCTTTTGCACTGTTTAAAACTCTTTACTTGAGTAATTTCCTTGCTCGCCCCGACTATTTCCTCCATGGAAAGTCTTGGGCCGAAATGAAAACATAGAAGCAAATAATCAGGAAAAGTAACTGAGGATGATTCACATCACCCTGTACAGCTAACGTGACACCGGAAAAGAGAGACTTGACAGGATGGATGAAAACAGCTGAGAGAAGTTCATCTGATTTTAAGGAGAGAGACACAAACTCAAACGTGTGTCTAGACATTTTAAAATGTTGTTTTCACTGCACATCACAGCTCTGTAGATCTGTATGAGCTGTTTTGCTTCTTCTTGACCGTCTTTTAATTATTTATTTTGTCCAAGTACATGGTCAAAAAACATCCAGTTGATACTGATAATAGCCCATACTGATATTCTACCATGCATGCCTAGATAACTTGATACTTCAAATATATTCATTTTTATATAAATAATACTCCAGTCAGGAAGCATTTAGTTGTAAGAATTTTCTAAGGTAAACATCCTTTATAGTGGGGCACTGGCCTTCCATATTTCAGATTTAATAATATTGCTAGAAGCTACATTGTCTGACTCGATACCTTATTTTGAAAATATCAATATTTCTTAAAACATATTTAACCCAGTCCTGCTAATGACTGAAACTAGTAGTACTTCAAAAGCACAAACCTCCACTTTTATTTCTGACATAATTATCAAACTAGAAAAGCACTTGGAGAGCAAGGACCTCGGCCACTTTGATTCATAATATCTATTTTAGTTCAGTAGTTATTCATGAAAATCACATTTTTCATCATGGTGGTTTTCTTCTGGATCGAGCCCCAAAGTTTTTGAAGATACAACAAATCAGATTGAGCACTCCAGAGTCCATAGTATCTTGGCTATATTTTGGCATTCGTTGGAAGTCTATGCTTTTACTTGTCTCTTGCTATGATGAAAATTCCAAGGATATCTAATTTTTTTTTGCTCTGGATAAGAGAATCCAGAAATTTGCCAGGATCCAGACCAGTCTTTGATATTTTGTAGAACCTGTTGGAAACTTGTCCTGTATTTTTTTTCCAAATGCCCTGACTATTCTTGGTAGAGTTATATGCACAAATGCTGAAAATGTTCCTATCTCACAATGTTAAAGAATCCTTGAAAAAAAATCCTGGATCCAGACAGTGATCTGGATCACTCCCAAAGTCTAATCATTTTGTTTTGGTCCCAATCTGAACATTTCCTGAAAATTTCATTGAAATCTGTCAATAACTTCTTGAGTTATGATGCAAACAGAGAAACAAACAAACATAAAAATAAACAGATGCCGGCAAAACATGACCTCTTATTATCATTATCAAAATGTCCTGCTGGGTTTAAAAGTAAAAAGCTTCCTCCTATAGAATTAAGAGGATCATGAACTGGCTCAGCTTGGACTAGTTGCACAACATTTTAAGAGCAGGCCAAAGAGCAACACCTCACCAAGCATTTAGCTGCTTCATCAAGACAACTTTATAAAGTAACACGAGCAGTGATAATGCAGCTGACCATCTAAAACAATAAAGCTGCTTTCCGATGTCATGAAGACTCATCCGTGAATATCCTCTTCTATCTTGTCGTGTCACATGAGCAGCTGCAGAGTCCAGTTCACCCAAACAACACTCATCTGTTGTCTCAGGGATTCGGTCATATGATCACACTCAGTGGCATCACAAAGACTTTACTTGTATTTGGATTTAACACATTTGTTTTGTTAGTGTTGGTTTGTCTGCTCAGTCAATACAGATTACAGTTGAGCCATGAAGAACAAAAATCAATTATTATCTTTGGCTGTATCACAGTAACAAGTACACATGTTGAAGTTCTTTTCAAGAGAGAAAGAAAAATCCATCCAGAGGGGCATTTCCAAAAACTAGATGGTGGATTAAGCCAGGATTTTCTGGTTATCCTGGATGAACTTAGCTGTGATTTGGTTTCATGAAAGCAGAGACACATAAGTTCCCATGCAGATTTATCCTGAGAAGGTAGCCTATTCCAAACCAGGTGAACAGGTAGGCTAAATAAAAGCTACAGTTCAGACAGCAGCATTCTCATCTGAAACCAGCACGCTTCTTACAATTATAATAATGATAATGATTATAAAAGTTAGGGGTGAGTATTGGCAAGAACCTCACGATACGACACGTATCATGATACGATAACATCACCTTATATCACCGTATTTTACGATATCACAATATTGTGCTATATTGCAATATTCTACAGTTAACTAAGAAAAAACTAGAGATGGTGAATATGAAAATCTCACAATATTACTCAAAACTGAAAATACAAATCAAGTCAAAACTATCTGACTGAAAACAACTTTTCCATTTTATTGTTTCTGAAGTATGTCAAATGTAGTGATACATACATACACTTAACCTGAAAACATACATTGAATCAAATCACTTAAACTAATGTTGCAAAGGAAATATTCTTGTTTTCCCTTTAACAAATTATTGAAAGCATCCTAACCTGCAGTGCAGCTCAAACTGTGATTGAACACATGAGGAACAAAGTGCTTTGAGCTACTGACAGCCCAACAGTAAGTAAAAAATAACCACATATTTCTCTTGTCACTGTCTGAACTTAATAGACTGCATGAAAAAAATGTGCATACATATTTATAAATTGTATTTCACTTCCAACTCTGATAAAATATGAGTTTAACTTTTTAGTTTTACAAATGCTCCAAGAGCACAAAACTCCTTCCATTCTCAAAAAGGTGAAAACTGCTCCGTCCCGTAATGTTAAATACATAAAAACACTGTATCTGCATTCAATTAGGATCACCACCAAATCTCATCTGTTCTTCCCTGAGCTGTGACTAACATTTCCTGAAAATTCATTAAACATGTTGAACTTCTATGCTGCTAACAGACAGACAAACTAGCAGGGCTGCAGGAGCACAACCCTCTGCTGAGGCATTCCTGACACTATTGGTCGTCTCAGAAAAAAACCTGGATCTGCATGCACATTCCTAACTAACATTCTCTGAAAATCAAATTAAAAATCTCTCAAAATCCTTCAAAGCATTTCATGTTATCTTCCTCGAGCAGTGATTCCCAACCAGGAGTACGTGTACCCCAAAGGGTACGCGGGAACATTGCAGGTGGTACATGGAAACACTTACTAATATATTTCCAACCTTGAAGGACTGAGTTAAACCTGTCAATAGAATTGTATTTTTGAGCTACAACTAGTTTTCCCAGGGAAATAATAACCTGAGCCAAGCTAAAATGAAAATGGCTGCCAACCTGAAGCCAGGCAAATATGGATAAATAGCTGAAACATCCAGTTGCTCTGGATTCAGGAGATGGTTAATAGAAACAGCAGAGAAACTATTTTGAGTGTTTTGATCCTGATTTTTAAAGTTTAAATGCCTGTTTAAAGGGCTCTTATTCAGAAGAGCTCAAAGGTGGACCGTGGTAAACATTACAACAGTTCTATACAACAAACGCAGGTTGATTATTTTGATTTTGTATCTATTTAGTAAGATTACATATTTATTTTCAGGACAGTATATTATGTTATTATGTTTCATTTGACTTAAAAAGAAGAACATTTCTGAGAACTCAGATGTTCAAATTAAGATAAAATATTTTCATTTATTTATCAGTTGTGTTACGTTCTGCTGTGTTACAAACAATCATCAACACGTATGAGTGATGGGGTACTCATGGCATGACAAAAAGGCCAAGGGGGTACACAAGACAAAAAAGGTTGGGAACCACTGTCCTAGATGACAGGCCAACAGACCTCAATCTTGGCTGAGATGACAGGCCAACATAATCTTGGCTGAGGTCATGATCTTTATGACTGAATCAGGCACATTTCCTTTATTTTAATTTCATTAGAAGCACACATGGAGAGTTTTAACAGCTTGAAAAAAGTTATTTGTAAGCCTGCAGAGATTTTAGGACAGCACCAACTGCTGGTACTCACGTAGAAGTGAAAGTGGAGGAAGACGGCGAGCGGAGACGGCGTTGCTTGTGGGAACTGCTGCAGCAGCGTCTGCAGGTAGAGCTCCAACTCTTTCTGCCGCCGCTCCACCAAACTCTTCGAGTTCTTGCCGATCATTTTCTTTGGAGGAAGCAGCCGGCGGTCGACTTTCTTTTCCACTGTGAGCTGCAGATGAGAAAAAAAGATATTAATTTACTGTCTATATTGATTATACTGCTGAAGAAAAGGGTGATAATAAAGCATTTAATCCTTAATAAAAAAAATGAAGGATCCTGTGTTCACAGTAACTTTTCTGCAGTAACTGAGACAGAATTAAGAACCAAAGTGTAAAACACCTTTTCTTCCATATCACCACTGTCCACAGGAAGAGCAAACAAAGACATGTTTACTCCAGCCGTTTCCTGCTCATAGACAGACTGTAGACTGTTTGAGGTCATTGAGTTCAAAAACCACAGAAGTTGATAAAATGCAAATGACATTCACTTCAACCATTTCCCAACTGTTCTACATCAGTCTGTGAGCTCTTACCTTCTCATGCAGGTCGTGAAAGTCACTGTAGCGGTGCTTTACAGTCCACTTGTGTCCTCCATCCGTCACATCGATGATGTAGACCTGAGAAGAGCAGCAGGACTGGTTACTAAAACTTAACCTGCTAAGCTCAAAGTGACTCCTCAGTGATTCTGAATCCACTTTTTCTAGATCATCATGTTTAAAAAAATCAATGATTTTCCCCTCTTATGACACATTAAAAATCTTCATGCCTAGGATTTCAGGCATGGTGGTTCCTATATTTGTGTTTTTATCTTCACAAGTATTTTTAATCTTTATTGGAGATGTTTTACAAAAAGCAGGAGTGGAAAAAAGGTCAAAAATGCTGAACTCGAGTGAAAAAACAGTAACTCTGATAGAAAATCACACAAGCACAAGTAAAAATTGTCTTACATTATTTTATTTGAGTGATTAAAATGTACTTAGAGAACTGTATATTCTGAGCACACTATGTTAGACTGTGTAACATGGACAAAAGCTGGAGCGTGATCATTCCACCAGTCACCAAACAATATTACACAACCTCAGAATAATAATTTGCCAAAGCACAATGATGATAAACAGATATATCTTTCCATAGATGATATCGGTGAACTGAATCTTGTATACTCTGAGTTGTAGTTTTACATAAGCACAATGTGTTTTTACCAAAAAGTTACTAATTTTTAGATAAAAGTTTTGCTCTGATAAACTTTAAATTAATTAAACTGAACTGAGTTAGAGCTTTTAACATTTTATTCTAACTATTAGGTATTAAAAGATCAACCACTGATTCTGTCAGTTCTAAGTGTTGTTGTAGTAATGACTATCTTAAGATGTCTATACCAGTCGATGGAAACTCTGGCTGACTCAGCCTTTATAGTATTTGTTGCATCATATAAATATATACATTTATTATATAAATATCACTGGCTAGCTTCCCTCATACTTGTGCATTCATGTGAAAAGTGCTGGAAGTTTTAGTCTTCACCCTGTAACTGAGTTACTAAACTTACTTTTGCTATTAGTACTCCAAGCACTGGGTCTTGGAGAGTTGGTCTAATCACATAAAGACGCTGAAGGGAGATGTTTATTCTGCTCTGTGATTCTACACTAATTGGTTGTTATTTGTTTCTCTGTGCTCATAATTGTTGTATCGGCTGTAACTTAGTAAATGTGCTGCTGTCTGTCTTGTCCAGGACACTCCTGTAAATGAGATTCATGATCTCAGGGAGTTTTTCCTGCTAAAATTTATAGAAAATATTTTATTTATCAGAACTCAGAACAATATACAAAATACACCACAGAAAAACTACTGGCTGAAAAAAAATATGAATTGGAAAAAACGCAACTTAACAACAGTAATCTGAATAAGTGTTATTATTTTCTTACCAAAATAACTACCACAAGAATATTTTTCTTTAGATTTATTTATTGTATCTGGGCAAACTCATAGAAAGTAGTTGAAAAGGGTAAATACTTTGGAAAAATTAGGTGACTGAATGAATGTTTTGACCATCACATTTACAATACTTATATAAACTGATACTTTTACTGTTTTATTACAATGTTTTTTGATTTTTATTGATTTTATTGTTATCTATCTATTTATTTATCTTTACATATTCGTGTAGAGCACTTTGATCGACTGCTGTCTTCATAAAGGTGCTCAATAAATACATTTTGTTTGACCTGATTTATAATGGGCCTGCCAGAGGCCTGCAGAAACTCTTTTCTTTTGAGATAACCAAACCACACTCATGACTTATGCCTCCTTATCCTCAAAATGACGCTGTACAGCCCGGTAATTTTCTGACCGGGAACAATCTTCACAGATTTAGTTTAGTAAAATGTCTCATGGAGCTATTTTTAGGCCTACAACTGTGATAAAATTATTTTTTGTTTGTCTGACTGGAGTTATCATCTCCAGCTGGCACATAATAACTATGATTTTATTTTCAAACTAATATCATTGCATCTCAGTTTACAGTTTTACATTAATTGCTCTGACTGTTTTTTCTTTCACTTTTGGAGTCTAGCAACTTCATCCTACTAGATTGTTGATGTGCCAATATCAGCAATTTGCTTCTACCTGTACGTTACCTTTCATAAAACAGATAAATTAGCCTCTAACCCAAAAAAGAGAAAGAGCTGCAAAAGGCTGTCAGTGTCTGACATTAAATTTAACAGACCGCAAACAAACTGAAACCCTTTGTGACAGCTTCAATGACAGTTAGCCACTAGCTTGTCAATCGTTGCTTTATTTTAGTGCAGCCTCGGAAAAAAATAGCAATTAATATAAATGAAATGAAGTTTACCAACTCATCAATGGGTGCATTTAATGATTTGGTGGCTCACTTCACAGTAACGTATCGATAATGAGAAAGAAAGAGGTTATTAATGCTAAAAATCAAGCTCGATGCCGCTAGAAATCCCGGACCCTGTGTAACGATTAAATGAGTGACCGTGCAAACTGAGGATTATAGCCGTATGGTTATGCTGTCGTACTTTTAGGACTTACACATAAAAAGCAAAATCCATATCAGTGTGTGTTAATATGCTTTCTCTGAGTTTGCTTTATTTCCAACTAAAAAGAAAACACTTTAGTTCAATATATTTCCGCGTTGCTGGCTGTTGTGACTGCGACACTCGGCGGTTGGCCCTCAGTTTACACGGTCACCCATTCAACCGCTACACCGGACGTGAAATAGCTTACCGTATAGTTTTCCACCAGCTCAGACCCGACGACTGAAACTCTCCTCTCCGAAACCTCCTCTGGAAACGAAGCGGGCTCCATGGTGAGGTCAGGGCGAGCCGGTGTGTGCAGGTACAGAAAAGGAAGAGTAAAAACGGCTTTTTAGTGACTCCAACCGCTGCTGCATCGTCAACCGCCTCCCGCCGCCATGTTTGTTGTGATGCTGCTGAGCGAAGCAGCTGACCGTTTGAATACACCGAACTTTATTTACAGACGTTCATTGACAAAACGTTTACCCTCTCTTACAACAGATAAAAACTCCAGTAATTTAGCGTTTATTGGTAAATTTTATGTCCCTGCAAAAAATAAGTCTGTCTGGTAAGTGATATTTTATAAGAAGGGCGAGTTAGAACCGAGTTAAATAGTGTAACGGCTCTTGTCCGATAATAGGAACATCTCATCTTTCAAATATTTATCGCGAGAATTATGAAACATTTATTAATAACAGCCCCTGTGATGCTGTAACGTTATTGAAAATAGACTCAAAAGAAGCACAAGACGCTGACACAAATGTTTGAGGTTTGGCCTTTATGTCTATTAACCACTAATTATTCCTGAGGAGAACCAACAGCCCTTGTAAATTTGCTCTGTTTGTGTTTTTCACCGCCAGTCTTAATCCCGGCTCAGCTTAACCTTTGTCATGTCCAAAGTACATCATGTTCCCAAATGTTTCTGTAACATGGCTCCCTTTAAAGGAGGGTTTTGTGCTGCTGTGATCGTCACAAAGTCCTGCAGACAGATAATATGTGGATTATGAGAGCAGATGGGGGTGACTTATTGTATTAAAATAGTCTAAATATTCAGTACTACCCTCTGAATGTATCACCACAGGAGTTAACAGTAGTCCATTGTTTCCTGATGTGATCATGGTTTACGCCCTGTACTGCAAATTATAAAGAATTCTTTTTATAATCACTTAAATTACATTTCACATTCTGTGGTTTACATTCACACTGGCTGTACTTCTTTATTTACCCAGAGTTTTTTCACATACTTAAAGTGTGAGCAGTACAAGAGCATATAAAACGGTAATGTTAGGTTGGCCTGATTTGTTTTCTGTTTAATGTGGGAGCTTCTAGTTGCTTTACCTGTTCTGTGGCATAGTTTTTAAAGAACAGCTAAACTCCACTCCCTTTTTTCATACATTTTACCAGAGCAAGTATCAGAAATACTCAAGGAGGGGAACTGCTTTAATATCTGAAAACTTTGAGAGAGACATTGTTTTCAAGTGTAAATGTATGATGACTGTAAAATGTTTTTGCAATATTAATTATTATTTGTTTTGATTTGTATTGCTGCAGGGCACTCAAGCTTAAGTAAAAGTAAAATAAATGGTGTTATAAAGTGAAGTTTGGTTATAAAATTGTACCAGATAATACATACATTAAATTAGAATAGAATAGAATAAACCTAAACATAAAATTAAAAAATATACAAAGGGCTTGGGAACAAAACTAAAAGCAAGTCCTATAAAGATTATATACACATTTACTGAGTAACTGCATGTGGGGTAAGTGATTGTACATGGGTGTACTTCCACACTGTAACTGCACATTGTTAGAGGATTGCACATTAATTGCAAGTTGCATTCAGCAACTTATGCATAATTATCATTATAGCAGTTTTTTAAAACTAAATACTACAACACTTTAGGATAAGAACATCTGATGCTCTATAAAAACAAAACATCATACAGTAATAATATAGTTTATACACATGTATAGCTCCCTCTCTCTTCTCTATGCATGTAGAACTAGATATATAGACAGACAGAAACTACTGTGATCCTCTTGTCTGTGGTTTTTAGGGATAAGATTAGATTCAGGTGTGGACCCAGAAATGTTTTAATCATTTGTTCATGTAGCACAAAGTCCAGTTTTCTACTTGGCTATCATTATCAGCAATACCATGGCAGAGGTTTGTTTTCTCAAAGCACTTCTAGTTTGTAACATGTCTGTGTACAATTATAACCAATGCTGACTACTTCTTACTAAGTTTTTAAGAGTAGGTTGTGTTTCCTTTAATTAGATTAAAGTTTAAAATGTGGATACTTATTATCGACAGAATATCAGTATCAGCAGGTATCAAAATTTCTGCTAATACTAATATCATACTTACTCCTGTTGTAGTGTTGCGACATTTCAACACTATTTCGTAGTTTCTTTTAAGTTATGATGCCTGTTTTTTTTTTAATCAAAACTTTTCTGAATGTTAGTGAGTTTTACACATAATTTAAAAAAATAAAAAATACACTGATTCATAACATTTTAACTATGCAGGTAATAAGTTTGGTGACCTTATTTTCTATTTGTTTGTAAAATAAAATTAAACGTCTTACAAGCACTTCCCCGACTTCAACATAGAACATCAGATACAAAACAATCATTGAGTTTTATAAATAGTAGACACTAAAAACTTCTTTTATTTACTTTCTGAACTTAAAAATCTTCAACATATACGTGTGTTGGAGCAACAACATTGTTGCCTTTGTTACTAAATATAATGAAGTATGTTTTTTAAAGGGCAGCATCGTGGTGCAGCAGATATTGTGCATGCCACAGCAAGACGGTTCAATCCCCGTTTCATCAGGGCCTTTCTGTGTGGGGTGTCCATGTTCTCTCCGTGCATGCGTGGGCTCTCTCCAGGTGCTCCAGCTTCCTTCAACAAACCAAAAACATGCTCATTAGGTTAACCAGTGACTCCAAATTGGCCTGATGAGCAGTATCGATAATCATTTTATCTTTATTCGTATAGCTCTAGTTCATAACAAGTGTTATCTCAAGCGACTTTACAACAGAGCAGGTTGAAGACAAACTTTTCAATTTATAGATACACATATATACAAATATACAAATGCATATAATATATACTTTATATTAGTATAGCATGTATCTTCCTTAGAACCAAAGATAAAAAGTGTCCTACTATTTCATTTTTTGTGTGATTTTCTATCTAGTTTGGCCTAAAAAAAAACACGATACCATTATATAATTTTTCAAAATATGTTTTATTTTAATTTAACAGCACGTCCACTGATGAGGACAACAGGACCATTTTCGTGTGAAAATAGCACTGAATTTAGAAGACGAAAAAATGTGCAGATTGTATCTTTAGAGTGATATTAAGCCAAGAACACATTCAGTTTGATTGAATAAAAACCTTGTCATGTCGATTCAGAAGAGCGCTGCATATCCAACTCTTAGTGTTTGGCTCATTAATATGTTCTTGCCCTGATGTACTTTTAAATCCAGGACCATGACGGTTGTGAGTCTTTACTAGTAGTTCTAGTTAAGACAAAAGATTCACTTGTAGTACTGGTAGACCTAATTTAAATGAAGTAGGAGGGATTATAATCAAAATCAGCACAGTGTTTGGTTATAACAACCTAAGATATATCCACATAGGCAGAGACAAAGGGACTAAAATCCCTTTTTACTTTCCTAAATATAGACTCCATCAATCAATCTTTATTTGTATAGTGCCTTATTGGTTGAATATAAATGTATTTATGTTAAGCCCCTTGAGATGTGGCATCACATTTTGAAGAGGATCCTTATGTCTATGTAGTTGTAGAGATAGTTACTAATATTAAAATTAACATCTATGATGAATATAATCTGGAGAGGAATGATGTTGATTAATATGGCATCTAGCTGGACTGCCATTAAAATGGGTTTAACTTTAATGGATGGATGGATTATTTACAATTAGAGGTGCTTTGAGAGCATAAACCTCTGCTGAGGGAGTCATTTAAAAACTACTTTACTTGGCGTTGTTAAGAAATCTTTTTACAAATTCCTGGATCACACAAATCAGACCAGTCTTTCCTTGTGCCATGACCAACATTCCCTGAAAATGTCGACAAAATCTGAGTTATCTTGCTCTCATACTAACAAACACCAGCAAAAATAACCTCATTTGTGGAGATAATATTGTACCCAAAAGGCCTCTGGTTCTTCTACACGTATCTCTACATGAGGTTATTTGTAAGGCAGTGATTTATTAGAGCTATATATTTATAAATGAAGATGAAAAAATAGTATTCTCTCTAAACTGGAGCAGACCAGAGGCAGAGAGCTCTATTATAAACGGTATATCTCATGTTTCTATTTTGATTCAGCCAACATACCTTGTTATTTTAACTGGTACTGACAGGTTGCAAAATGACAACCACCTGTGAATCCATCAACTGTCAGGGCAAGTCTCACATTACATGCAACACCAACAGGACTGTAGTAATCATCTAAGAATAGTAAATCTGTCAAGGGTAAACACTGCTCCCTCCTCCATCTGCCCAAACAGCGCCGTGCAATACTCACCTCAACCACCAGGGGGCAGCAATGAGGCTGCACACTTGTAGTGCATTATGTCATCCCATTGTCTGTGTTTTGGTGAATTAAAGTGACCTAAATACATAAAAAATTATTAAAACTGGGATTGTGCTGATTGGAGAGAAGAAGGGGAGAGGAAATGCTTTGTTGTTGAGATTTGTTGAAGAGGTCGAATGTTTGTTCTGCCATTTTTTATGGATTTCTTGGCTTTGTGTGCTTGATAAAATATGATTTGTATTTGTGTTTATCTCCTGGTTGGATTATTGTGAGCAAAATCAGACTCTTAAGCCACTAAAGCAGCTGTATGAGCATTTTGAGGTTACTAATGCTGCATTTGCTCATTTTTGCGTAGGGGGGTTAATATTTACTAATACTAACATCTGATCTTTTACTGCAAGCATGCAAAAAGAGATTAAATCCGGACACAAAGAGCAGCTAAATGATGGGATTGATGTTGCATTTGCAGAGCCGTGTTTTTAACACTGTGACCAGCTGATGGTGCTAGATGCAAACTCAGAGCATCTCAGATTTGTGCAGAGGGGGGCACTCCAATGTCTGACCCAAATTAAATGGCAAGCCTTCAAGGAGTTGTTTACATTTTCCACTGAAATCACAAATGTCATCCTCATGGAGGCGCTAGTTGGATACTAGAGGATAGCCAAAAGTATGTTGGGGCATTGTTCTAAGGCTGTAAATGTTGAAGAAAATGGGACGGCTTCGACTCAGAATAGTTTTTATTTGTTTGGACAGAAAAGGTTTGCTGACACTGCTGTTTGTGCAGCCATGTTTGTTGCAATCTTAGGACTTGAGCTGTGTTTTTTGGAGAGGAAAGCCCTTTAATTGCAGATTTTACAGTGTCCAGTGTGAGATAAGAATGCCTGTGATGATAAAATAGTTGATTTAAGGCTCAGTTTTCGTCACCGAGGCTGCATATTTGATGTTTTAAAGGCCTGCGTGGGCTGGGTTCTTGTGCACGTGCATGACACAATAACCAGCTGCTGTTACTGTTATTACAATAACTACCACAGTCCTCCTGCCCCAGTGCTGGTTGTTGATATTGCACAGTGTGTGTGTGTGTGTGTGTGGAGCAGCTGTAGATCAGATTTCAGCTGCTAAAACTGAGGCGGAGTGAACCATTCTGCTGCAGGGGGCTGCCTAAGTCTTCTTCTCACCTAAAGTTGACACTACAAGGCATTTAAAGGCAGAAATGTTTGATTTTAAAGCAGCTGATGCATGCAGAAGAAGTGTAGAAGAGGGATTTTTCTTGTAAAAAAGGGAATAAGAGTCAAACAAGGAGGCTCAATCTTCGTCTCCTCCTCCTGTTGGAGCTCTGAATGGTTTCTTCCAGGTCTTTATTCAGGCTGAGAGAAGGAGGCAGAGCCACAGTCAGTGCTGACCACAGCCGAGTGCAACAGAGCTGCTGGTCTGAAACTGATAAATAACAGCTTTAAAGCAGCAAGAAGACGCCCATAACCCCTCCACAGCTCACCTCAGTTCACCAATCAGAGGTGTGAGGTGCTGATTTGACTTTTAAGAGAGGTGAAGAAGAAGAGATCAGGCAGACAGAGGAGGGCGTGACAGCCGAGCAGGCAAGCTGCTGCTGCAAGGGGAGGAAGAGCAGGCAATGCACCAGCCAAAGCCAGAGGTCAAGAAAAAAAGCTCTAGGATAGTGAAAAGGTAGACTCAGAGCGAGAGGGGGGTCGTTTGTGATCTGAGCCAGAAAAACTGACACCAGCCTCTCTTTTGTTGTTGCCTCTGAGCCGAGGAGGAGGATGTGAAGGAGGAAGGGAGGACACAGCGAGGAAGACAAGACAATGCTCTCAGAGGCGATGTGCAGGAGGAGCTGTCCGCAGCAGGAGGGAGACGGGAAAGGGGCTCCGCAGAGGGAGAGCTCTGGCCGCAGGAGGCACGGCTGGTCCAAGAGCTGCAGGGGGCGCCTGCAGGGGCGGAGGACAGGGGGGGGCGGGGGGCCCAGGGGGCGCCATCAGCACCAGCAGCACCCTCAGCGTCATCACCCTCTCCACGGCCAGGGCACACACCCTCGGAGAAGGGTGATGTCCCTCAGGCCGGTTTACGTTAAAGGTACCAGAGCGAGGGGGATGAGGGCCCCGAAGAACACGAACCAGTTCCTGATGCACGAGAAGTACCAGATGCTGCACATGCGGTCGGACTCGGTGGGCAGCGACAGCGGCAGCAGCTCCGACAGCGACATGGAGCTCACAGACATGGACTCGTACCTGGGCGTGCTGGAGAACGCCAGAGGAGGCTTACTGGACAGTCCGAACCCCCACGGCTCCACGACGCCACCAGGGCAGATCCTGGTACTGCACGAAGACCGTGTGCGTCTGCGTGAGGACAGTCTGCGTCTGCGTGAGGACAGTCTGCGCCTGCAGGAGGACAGCATGCAGTACTTCCCCTCTGAAGACGACCTGATCCAGAGCCAGAACTTCATGCAGAGGGACTTTGTTGAGTTCTGTGACATCCTGACGTCCTGAAGGGAAACTTTCAGGGAGCCATTTTGTTTCGCAGCAGTGTGAACCTCAAACCCTCGGACTGAACGGGGTCAGGTTTGTTCTGCTTCATGTTCACAGACAATAAATCTCCATCCTTCATGACATTTCTTAAGCCTTAAAGTCTTACGAACGTGCTCGCAGGGTGAGACGATTTCACAGATCCCCTGCTGAAGATCACAGTTCTCATGATTCTGGCACTGATGTTTGTAAAGAAAAAGGGGAACTGCACTGTGAACGTGAAATTGTCTCACCCTGTTTGAACTTTTTAAGGTTTAAGCTCCGACCTGAATGTGAGATGAAATGTTTTTTTATGACAGATGTTTTTCTACATCCTGTTTGGCTGATGTTTGGTCTTGTGCAGAGTGTTTGGGTGCTGTATACGTGCTGCTTCTGTTCTGTTGTTGTTGCTGCACACAAAGGGAGATTGGCTGAGTGGTGGGAGTGAGAGCGAGCAGCCAATCAGCATCGAGCTGGCTGGATTAGACTGCAGATGATTGGCTGATGCAGACTGTCATTTCCAAAGCAAAGCCCTTAACTGTACAGTAAAAAAACTACAAAAACACACAAATAAATATCTGACTGTTGTCACATGGGTGAGTGGTTCTTCTTTTGGATCTGAGGAGAGAGAGCGGAGGTTTGGTGATATGAGGGTCAGTGTGTCACCGAGTCGCAGCCAATCAAAGACGGCGAGACCACACAAGAATAAATCATGTGTGTGGCTCACATGCAACCAGCTTTAGGTCACATGGCAGCTTCAGAGGCGGAGCAGGAAAGAGGAAGAGTTATGGAGAATACTGAACTGACATCCTGACTATGTTTAACATGGGTTCTTTAAAATTATTTATAATAATAATTATAATAATAATAGTTTTATTTGTATTGCACTTTACATTTTCGCAATCTCAAAGTGCCACAGAGTAAGATAGAAACAATTAAAAAACAATAAACAATTAAACAATTTATAAAAGAGTCTAGATTAATAGATTCTTCAAATAATGGAAAAAAATAAAACCAAAAATGAAGCATAAGAGTCACATGGAAATGTTGGAAAGGCTTAAAATAATAAAAGGTTTAATAAAACCTATTTTTTTAGTTTAGTTTTAAAATGTTTATTAACAATATTCTTTCTAGTCTTTCATTAACACTCATTTCTCTGAAGTTTTCTAGATATACTGTCTAAGATTTTTTAGAAGAGGAGTTAAAATGAATAAAGAAAAATTCGAAAATTATCAAAACAAACAAACTTCTCCAAGTTTGGAAATTCTTTTGACAAAAAAGTTCAGGAAAAACAAAAAAAGTCACATGGGCAATAGGAAAGCACAGGAAAAAAAAGAAAAAAGAAAAGAAAAACAAGGGCAAGCGTACAAATATTTTTCTTATGATTCCATTTCTGTTTATTGTTTTATTAAATTTAAGACAACATTATGAATTATTCAAAGGTGATTTATCATATTAATTTAACAAAAGGTGTATGTATACATATTGATTCACAATGGATCCCATCTATATTTAACATGTGCTCTTTAATTTTGGTCATGATAATAATAATAATTATAATAATAATTTTATTTGTATTGCACTTTTCATTTTTGCAGTCTCAAATTGCTACAAAGTAAGACAGAAACAATTAAGAAACAATCAAAAAAATTACAAACAATTTATGTAAGAGTCTAGATTAATAGATTCTTCAAATAATGGAGAACCCATTGGAAATTAGAAAAACGCTTTTTTAAAAAGAAATGTTTTAAGATTTTTCTTTAATTTCTTTTCTTTTCAGATATTTAGGTGAATAATAAAGGAAATGATCAGAGCAAACAAATCAGCTCAAATATATTCGGATGTACAAACAGAAGCCGGAAAATGAAAAAAGTCACGTTGGAGTGGCTAAAAACAATATTCTTTTAAAAAAGTTTTCAAACACAATGGAAAGATATAATTAAGTTTTAAATTGCACTTGACTTAAAACAACTCAAAGTTCTGTATGTGCTTTTATAAAAAATCTGAAATTAATTTATGACACTTTATCCTTAATCTCTTTTTCATAGTTTTTTATGATATATTTGGAACAGTGTTTCAGAACAAGTACCAACCAAGTAAGAAACATTATTAAAACAAACTTGCTCAGGCATAACATGATAGATGTGGTCACAAAATGAAGCAGTACAAGTACAAGTTTGTTTACGTTTTTGAACACACATGCACAGGGAGAACATGCGTCCTTAATAAACTCCATCTGTGGACAAAAACAGTTAATATCAGTAAGACTGAATAGAAAAGAAGACAAATGATAATAAAGCTTCAAGAGTCTGTTTCTGGTCTAAAGTAAAGTTTATGTGAAGCTATTTGGGCATAACATTAATACTTCAGATGTCAACTAGTACTTAAATTTGGAGTACATGTACTCAGTTTTGGTCAACCAGTGTGCAAGTAGACTTCACTCGTGAACACATAGTGACATTAGTACTACCAGTAGACCTAAAGATGTTCACCAGTAGTACTACTAATAAGCCTTGTATGCTAATAATGGTGGGTGCTGCATTTGGTTATAATCCCTCCTACTTCATTTGCATTAGGTCTACTAGCACAACTAGTAAAGCTTTGAGTTTTCAAAACATTTTTTAAGTCTACTTGTCCAACTAATTACACAAAATTGTTTTTGATTACAATTTTGTGTGACTTGAAATATATACTCACACTACTGTACAAAAACCTTTAATAGTAACAGAATTTTTGTTTACTACTAGTACTAGTAAACTCAAAGTATGCCATTAGTAGTACGAGAAGACTGTCCTTAACTTCAACTTTATTACTATCCAGTGGAAAATTGTTTTCCAGCAGCAGGCATCCACACACCAGTTCATGATAAACTAGAAAAGCAATCGGAGAGTGCAGACCTCCACCAGCGCCACAGTCCTCACCCATATTGTGATTTTCACCATAAATATTAGTCCTAACATTATTTCATCTAAATATTTAGATTCATTGACCATGAAAACATAAAATAACATTCAAGAAAATCACATTTTTTATCATGGAAGATCCAGACCATGATCTGGATCACTCCCAAAATCAGATAATTTGTTCCTTGTCCCGATCCAGACATTTCCCAAAACTTTGTTGAAATCTTTTCATAACTTTTTGAGTTATCTTGCTAACAGAGAAACAAACAAACAAACAGCAAACTAACTAACAAACAAACCTGAACTCAAGTGAAAAAGGACTTAAACTACAAAAAGCCAAAGACTAAAAATCAGGCAAAACCCATAAAGTGCTTTCAGCCATCAAAGTGCTGTGTAGTAGATAAATAAACAGTAATGAGGAACATACAAGGTAAAGCACATGAAATAAAAAACTCAACAAATAGTCAACAAATAGTCAAGGACTACAGTCTAAAAGTAAACAATCAGTTCTATCCAGGGTGCATAAAGCACAAGAAATGAAAACTGAATGAATGAAGGTTTTTAATGGCAACTGGAATAAAAGAAGTTCTGACTCGCCTAGTTTTAGCTTTTTTTAACGTCCACCAGAAGGGAGGAGATCAAATCCAGCAAACTAATCTACTAGTAGTACTAGTAAAGCCAAAAGATTCAGAAGTAGTACTATTTGATCGAATGCAAACGAAGTAGGAGGGTTTATAACTAAATCCAACACCCTGATTGGTTGTTATATTTCCAAAAGTCAATAGAAAGCCTGAATTTGCTTTTTCCATTCCTGTTATTAGCCTACAAGGCATATGAGTAGTACTAGTGAACACCTTTTAGTCTAGTAGTAGTAAAACTAGGGAGGAGAACTGATATGATTTTATTGATACCAGTGCTATTAACATCCTGCAATTCGATCCAATTCTTTAACGATTCCCTTACTGATTCCTGCAGATTTTAAGTGTCAGCAATGTCAAACACACGTCACAGCGTAGATATCTGCTTCTGCAAGTTGCTGGTGTTTCCACTCACTTAAGGTTGTGCAGTTTGTAAAAAATTAAGCCACAATTCTGACGCTTCTGAACCCTGTCAGTGGAAGGAATTGATAAGGGAGTTGATTAGCAAAAAGACTCACGATATCGATTCTTTGATGGAGCTGTTAACGATTCTCAACTGGAATTGGCTTTTGATTCCCATCCCTAGCCACAGGGCTATACCAGCTGACACTCTGCAAGAAGCGGGGAACACCTTGAACAGCTTGCCAGCCAATCACAAGGCCACACAGAGAGACAGACAACATTCACAAACATATCTGTGGACAACTTGGAGCCACAAATCAGCCTAATGAGTTTGGTTATGATCTGCGGTAATAAACATCCAAGTTTGTTTTTTCCACTCTCATCCATGAAAACAAGTCTTTTTTATTTTTTTTTTTATTTATTTTAATTTAAGCCTTATTTGTCCTGAGTTGACATGCTGTTTGTTTTAAAAAATATATTAAGCCACAATTCTGATGCTTCTGAACCCTGTCGGTTGAAGGAATTGATAAAGGAGTTGATTAGCAAAAAGACTCATGATATCGATTCTTTGATGGAGCTGTTAACGACTCTCAACTGGAATTGTTTTTTTTTATTCAATACTTCTTGCTTCACTAGTAAAGTCTACTTGTGCACATACTGAGTACATGTTCTCCAAATTTGAGTACTAGTAAAGCTGAACTATGGTATCAATTTAATGCTAAAACATCTTTCCACTAAGGTGCAAGGTTATAATAGTTAACTAAAACGAAACTAAAAAAGAAAACTAAAATTTAAAATACAATGCAGTTAATTTAAACTAATAGAAAATAGAAAACAAAAACGATAAGTAAACTAAAACTGTATCTTGTGTTCACAAAACTAACTGAAACTAACCAAAATTATAGACAAAATGTCCTTCGTTAGCCTTTTGGATTTAAATTAATCCAACACATTTTCCCAACTAATTTTACGACAGTTTTTTGGCAGTTGTCTGCGCCGTACGGCACCATCATAGCGACATACTGGTACGTGCTTGTTTACTGCTCTGACTGTCTGTGCTCTGTGCCACCACGAAACGTGTTGTTGGAACAACTTGGAAGAAATGGCTAAAGTTGGGAGTTGGCGGCAGTGTCCCATTTGGGATTTGCTGAGTACGACAGTGAGACAAACAAATGCAAGTGCCTGGTGGAAATTAAAACTGGTGATATGTGGAGCGCTTCTTAAGGGGAAAAATCCCACAAACTTAAAATCCCATTTGAGGAGCACCCATAAGGAGGCTTATACAGCCTATGAAAACAAGGAAGCCAAGAGTTTATATTGTTTATATTAATGTTTATATTTTTTATATTAAGTTTATATTATTTTCTTGTGTTTAAGGCAGCAGCCAACAGTACAGTATCAGCACTGACTGAGCAGTGAGCACTATGTTGGACTTGAAAATAAACAGTATTATAAAATACTTACTCTGACTTTTTTGAATCCTGCACCTGGCAAACAAGGTACCAAAAAATAAAACTAAACTGAAACTAAGCCTTGTTGCAAAAATCAAAACTAAATAAAAGCTAGAATGCCCACTCTAAAACTAATTAAAACTAAACTGTAAAGGAAAAAGAAATGTTAAAACTAACTAATACTAAACTATAATTAGAAAAACAATGTCAAAACTAAGTAAAACTAAACTATAATGACAAATCCAAAACTATTATAACCTTGCTAAGGTGCAGTTTAACACATGAATGAATCAGATTTCTTCGATGCAGACTTTGTTACATAAGCATTAAAAATTCCTGTCCAGAGAGGAGGATGAATTAGATCTACCGTAGTTTTGCTTTGAGTTTTGCTCTCCTCTTACACTTGTAAAAGTCATTGTTGGATTTCACACCTGATCCGCTGTAACACACTTTAATGAGTCTTAATCTTCCTCACTTTAACAGGTTATATTGTGGATTGTCTAATGTCTCATGTAGCCTCCTGTAGCATGTGGGAGGAGGACTCAGGGCCATACATTACATCACAGTGGATTCTTTATGAAGCCAGCGTTTCACATACAGCGAGCAGCGTTAAGTTTCAGGCAGCAGGAGGGGGATACACCGTGTTCCAGCCGAGCGGCTGAAAGTGGATTACATAAAGTGGAGTGGGCTGGTCACACCCACAGAGGACAGGCAGGGAGGTATAAGCCTCTTTGTGTTTGTGTGTCATAAACTAATAATGGTAACAGCAGGTCAAAGTTTGACAAAAGAGCAGGTTATACATGATATTTACTCGGAGTTATGAGCTTTTCTGCTGCCTTTCTAAGAGACAGACACAAGGAAAGTGGAGTTTGATGGTGTTTTAAAGTTTTCAGGGTTAATTATGTGGGAAAATAGTGAAAAAAAAGCCTCTTAACTAACAGGTCCACCTCTCTCTGGTAAGAAAATTTCAACTAGATGATCATGAAGGCTGCCATGTAAGGAACTAAAAAGGCTGTATTTTGAGAATTCCACAAACTAATAATGGTAACAGCAGGTCAAAGTTTGACAAAAGGGCAGGTTATACATGATATTTAATCAGAATTAACCCTCTATTGCATGAATTATTACTTAAAAATGGTAAAAAATGTTTTGAAAGCTTTTATTACTTAAAATGGCCTAAATAATAGATAAATGAAAAGAAAATCTTTTAAAAAGTTTAAAGGGGGGGTCGCTGATCAATTGTTGCCATATGGCAACAATATGCAATCGTGGAAAGTACCATAAATCAACATTTTTGACCAAAAAGGCATTTTATTTAAAACAAGACTCAACATATCTATGTCATACTCATCCAAAATGAACAAATAAACATTTATACAGTAAAAACATTGTATATTTTCAACAGTTATTTAAAACATCTGCTAACAAAAACCAGAAACCTTGAACCTGGCTCAATAAAGTACAATATATCATTCTTAATTTTCATTTCATTCAGTTTTTTTTTTCTGTTTCATTTCATTTGATTTCAACTCATTTCAACTGATTTGATCTGATTTCAGTAATTTGATCAGATTTCATTTTATGCCTTGTGAAAGTCAACAAAGCAGTTCCTCTCGACGTCTGCTAATAGAAACCAAAAACCTTGAACCTATTTCAATTAAGTTCGATCTATCATTTTTTTTTTTTTCATTTCATTCAATTGTTTTTTTCTGTTTTATTTCATTTGGTTCATTTGATTTCAACTCATTTCAGTTGATTTTGATCTGATTTCTCCTCTTGTTTGACAGTTTACTTCTACCCTGCTCTCTTTCCCTCCCCCGTAGAAGTAGCTGGGATGTATCTTGCATGGAGGAAATTGGATACTATGTTAAAGATGGCCAGCAACATACCTTAAATTACAAAATATAAAAAATATATAATGTTATTACTTTTAAAAAATAAGCAAAAGGTGTAAACAGTCTCAGGATAGTTTCATGCTATGTAAATGAATGGGACTCCATTAGGTTGTATACACTAGGAATTTTCCGTATTTGCATATTGTTGCCACATGGCAACAAATCTGTTTTGGCATATTACAAAAAATATATAACAACAAAATTTAATTAAATGTAAAAAAACATAAAGTTTACTTACCCCAGATAGTGATTTAATTTTTTATTTGGTGAAAATACTCCACAAATTCTAAATAAAAGACAATCTTGGAGAGCCCCAGACAGCTATGTTTGGATGTCAAATTTCTATTAGCAAAAAGGACTGGCAAACAAGATATCCTGGTCATGCGGCCTCATAAAGTCAATTTCCTTCAAACTGAGAGCCCCCTTTTCACACCTAAATGTAAAAACATACATTTTATTTCACAGTTTTTTAGACAAATGAAGATAAAGTAGTTGTTGCCATATGGCAACACTATGCAATAGAGGGTTAAGAGCTTTTCTGCTGCCCGTCTAAGAAAGAGACACAAAGAAAGTTGAATTAGGTGATGTTTTAAAGTTTTCAGGGTATATTAACACGTGTAAGAGTGAAAAAACAGCCTCCAAACTATCAGGTCCATTTTTTCTCTAACAAGAACATTTCTACTAGCTGTTTGGCAGAGGTCATCAATAAATTCAGTGACATTAAATATTTTCATAAACTGAACAAATCAAATAATTGTTTGACACTGTTAACATTTAAGGGAACAAAGGAAACTGCAAACACACAGAAGACCAAATATTTGTTGTTGGTGTGGGATTTGAAAAGCTAACAGCTGATTACATGATGACATAAACATGTTCAAGTATTTGGGACAAAATCAATTACAAAAGTCCCAATTTTTTATAAATAAAACATCAAAAAATAACCTAAAACACATGATATTGAGTTTGACACACACACAATTTTTTTTTGATGAATAAGAGATTAAATATTGAATATTTTTAAAATAATAATGATGATATTAATAATAGCGTTAACTTTTTAGATCAGGGGTGTCCAAACTATGGCGTGGGGGCCAAATGCGGCCCGCTGCCCATTTTGAATTGGCCCTCTGAAACAGTTGATGAATAAAGTCATTTTGATTACAGCAGCAAATACCATCAACCATACAAATTTTCTGCCATATTTACTTTGTCCCAAGGTCTCAGTTTAAAGGAATACAGCAATATTCATCTTCAAGCACCAACATTCTTGCAGTTTACTCTTGTTTTGTGTCAGACATTGAAGATACACCATCAGTTTCTCCCATTTCTGCTGCTCAGAAGGTCATTCTGGCACTGACTAGGTGTGAATCCAGTGATCGCCCAGGGTTACATCGGCCTCTCGACAGGTGATAACCCACCCCTTAACCCTAAAACTTAAACTTAATAACACTAAAAGTAAGGTGCAGCAAGTGGCTCAGTTTCTCTTTATGTGGCCCCCGATGTAAAAAGTTTGGACACCCCTGTTTTAGATCCTACACAAAGAAAATATCAGTTATTTTAGTTTGTTTGCAGTGTTTTTGTATCTTAAACATATACAGAAACAATGTTTTTTTAATATTCATTAAATATTCCTGGATTTATTGACCTCAACCAAACAGTTGAGCCAGGATTTACAGGGTTAATGGTTCTGCCTTAAGAACTAACAATGCTTTCTTTTGAGAACTCCACAAACTAATAATGGTTAAAGCAGGTCAAAATTAGCAAAGGAGCAGGTTATATATGATATTTAATCAGAGTTATGAGCTTTTCACCTGCAGTTTGAAGACAGAGTCATGAAATGTTGAATATTTAGTTTGAACATAGTTAAACTCATATGTATAAACACTGAAGGATGTTATTTTCACAGTATAGTAACATGGAACCGTCTACTTAATATTTAATCATTTAAGAAACAAATAAAAGCCTAATCATGTGCATGTGCAAAACCTGACAAGGCCTACCATCATGGAAACTGCACATTTTCAGTAAATATATTTTCAAACATTACAACAACATATGACTGGAGTCAGTTGAATAAAAAATCTAGATTTTTCATTTTAAATCTTCTGCAGAACATAATTTGAATTAAGTGATTCAAGCGAATATTGCCCAGCCTTGATGCATGTATGTGTGTGTAAATCCTACTTTATTCTTTAGTAAGCAAATATTCAAGCATGTTTCAGTTTTTTTTTTACTTAATTATTATTGGAAAGACATCAAATACAATAATGATGTACATATTTCCATTATTGCTCTTTTTCTTCTTGGAAAAACAATGACAAAAAAACAGAAAACAGGAAGAGGCAAAGACATTGAGGTGTAAAAGTATACAGTTTAAAAAATACCAAGGATCCACAGACAACATTTTTTGATGAATAAATTCATTGATCTGTATATTGAAAGAAGGGAAAAAAGGAGTAGTAAAGTTCATGTGAATGTATTTGTAAACTGTGCTTATATGAGTTCTTTGCCTTTGAATGCGTTCAGCAATTTCCCACCTTACAGCAAAAGTTTCTCTTTGTAATCTCAAAGTATACATTATTTGCTCCATATCCTGGATTTCCTGAACCTTCTCAATCCACATCTTGTACGATGGGGGATCAGATTTTAACCATTTAACTGTACCACATTTTACTGCAGCTGTTGTTAGTATCCGTAGTCGATACTTTTTTGCATTTCCCTCAATGCCTAAAGGCACTAGACCAAGTATGGCCACTTTTGGATCAATCACAAGATTCTGATTAAATATGTTGCTAAGGGCTTCAAAGATATCTTTCCAAAAGTATCTTAATAATTCACATGTCCAAAATATGTGAGTATGTGTTCCTACATGGTTGCCACATTGTCTCCAAATGTATCTCAGTATACCAAACTCATCCTTGCCACCACAGTCCAAAAAAATCTCATAGCTACCTTCCCCTTAAATTCCCTCCATGTATTAGAATTGGTTACAAGATGTGCCTGGGTGCACAGTTTCAGGGTTTTTGACAGTTGAAAGTGAAAAATTATGCTCCATTAAAGCTTTTTAAGGTGTGACACCAGGACCAGGACTCAGTCTGGAACAACCAGCTCCAGGGCCCAGGGGCAAATACATCTGTAAGACACCGATCCCTCTGTTCTTGCAAACATGTCTGCAATGTGTCGCAGAGAAAGATAAGATAGTCACCCTCTTTGCACATTAAAGTAGAGTGAAGGCATTCAAAACTCTGCTGCAATAAGAAGATAACCAAATTTTTACTCCACTGAGGCAGTAGCTCAGTCTGGAGGGACATGTGCTAAAACCTTTGTGGTCAGTCCCGGTCTGGTCGTGGACCATGTATGGATAGGGACTCGGACTAGTTTGAATGAACTGTTTTATTTCCTGAGCTCTGCCATGAGCTCTTGAGCGAGGCATTGGATCACTATGTGGAGTTTGTCCAGCCTGAATCTCTTCTTGAATGAACATCACAAAATAACAAAGAGAAAAGATGAACTTCTCCTCTGGGATCAAACATAGAAGAAAACATAATCTCTTAATGACATTTTAATTCAGATTTCAGGTCCCACTATGTCAAAAAGTGGCTTTAAGAGCCCAAAGAGAAGGAACAACACAGTGATGAAATAAACATGACTGATCTCCACGTGCCTCTTTTTTTTTTAAACATCTGGTCCTGTTCTTCAATACGGAAATGTAGAAACTCAAGTTTCCTCTGGTATTAAATGCTTTGGCGAGGAAATGACATTTCCTTGTAGTTAATGTGAATGTTTATGTTCAAAAATGTTTTCCTTAAGAGCATTTCTGCAGTAAAAACACAACTACACTTTTTTTAGCCTTGCCCCACATCTGCTGATATAATTAAGAAGTTCTTGGTACCGTAATTTTAATAAATAATGCATGTTTATGACGCATGTTTCAATCTTTTGGTGGAGGGGGTGAAGCCTTGTAGGCTGAAGCTGCAGTCCCATAAATGGTGGCAGGTTATTGACACTATTTGGTGAGGTTGTTAAAAATAATCTTTGATTTTAAGCATCCTTATATACAACTAATGTATCAAATGAGATACGAAAAATCTATATGTTGAATTTTATGGACATTTGGATTTTTATGGCTTTTAGCAGAAGGTGAAAAAAACATTTCAGCTCCAAAAAATTAGAATTTTCTGGCTATAATCTATGGTCTTGGGCCTTAAAGGGTTAAAATATATTGCTGAATAAATTCTAAAAACTGACTCACATGTGATGTGTATTTTTCCTGATAAAGTCTGTAGGCATCATCATTTTTTATTTTTGCTGTATGTTAAAAAAAAAAAAGCTAAAGAGAAAAAGATTGCAAAAAAAGATTGCAATATTGTGGATCGGCAATAAATTAAATCTAAATCGCACCATTAAAATCGTAAAAAAAACAGAATCGGGAGAAAAGCGTATCTTCCCAGCCCTAATATTTACTTTAAACTAAATTCTGTTCATTAAATTAGTTTTAAAAATTCAAAAACTGCTTTTGTATTCTCCTCTCTTCCCATTTTAACTTTCAGCGCGTGAGATCTGTAGTTTTTAGTGTGGAAGTGCAGCAGTCAAAGCGGTAAGGACGTAGTAGTTTTTTTTTGATACAAATAGTGTTCAGACCATAACAGAGGTGTTATTCTACCTAGGGTGATACAAACCTCACACCATCACAGAGACTCCATATTATATTGTTTTTCACTGTGTTTTAAGGTGATGCACTGGTTTGGGGTGTTGGAGTTTAGTTCTGGTGTAAAAGAGTATATTGTTTGTTTTGGTTTGTTCTGGGGAGCCTTTGGGGTACTCTTTAAAAGCACACCTCCTATTTGTATGATATGGTATGATAGAATCAGGAGAAAAGCGTATCTTCCCAGCCCTAATATTTACTTTAAACTAAATTCAGTTCATTAAAATTGTTTTAAAAATTCAAAAACTGCTTTTGTATTCTCCTCTTCCCAACGTTTAACTTTCGCCCCGAGAGGGAAGTGACGTGTGCCGTAAAGCAGTCAAAGCGGTAAGGATCTGTAGTTTTTTAGTGTGGAAGTGTTCCTACCATCCACATCGAAGTTACATAGTGCCAATGAAGGTGATACAAACCCTTTCAGACCATAACAGAGGTGTCATTCTACCTGTTTTAAGGTGATGCACCATCACAATGACTCCAGAAATATTATATTAGGGTGTAAAAACTACTTAGAGTTGGTTTGGGGTGTTGGAGTTTAGTTCTGGGGAGCCTGCACTGCACACCTCCTCGTCCATAATCTTATTTGTATGATATGGTACAACAAGCTACTCTTAATCCTATGAATCACAAAAGAAACTGCTGGCTTTAAATCTCCACTCTTCACTCTCTCTCTCTCTCTCTCCACATCTGTTTTTGCCCCTTTTGTTTGCTCCTGTACTCGTCTCTGGCTCTTGTCTTGTAGGTGGCCTGGGATCCTTGGTGGAGACTGCCTGCTGCTGTGGAGTCATGAAGCCTCAAAACTACAGCTATAAACATGACACACATAGTTGGCCATTTTATTAGGAACACTCCATTCTCATTATCATTATAGCTGTTCATGTAGTTATTAGCATGATCTCCATATCCATGATCGTTACACCTACAGTATCTATTTCTTATTACCACATAGTCATGAAGTCCCTCTTGAAAATGGGATGTCACATCTCAAGAGGCCTTTAACACATTTATACTTAACGGAGACAAATATGGTTGGGATGCACTTGTGGTCTGGGCATCCATGAGTTCGTCACTACCATAAGTTCTTATTTTCAGTTTGAATATCTAAGATTATTCTTTTAGACAATGATCACCACAACCATTCAGAGATGACGAGCCTCCAGGAATGAGATGTTGCATCCCCAGAGGCTAACGTTTGAGGAATCAGGGGAGAGGTCGTTGGTACATGGACCTGTCCCTAATTTTAGTTCTTACTTCGTCCACTTGTCTCCTCTTACTTCCCTTCCTTTGCCCTCACACCCATCACAGCATCGTGTGGATTTGCTGTTCATCATGAGACTGGGATCCACATTCAAGATTTCCTGCTGCTTAACAGAAGGTTTTTTCTTGCCGCCATGATGGAGGGATCCATGATTGGCTATATGGATTCATGTTGGGTGTTGGATGTATATATTTGTATATATATGTATATGTGTATTCTATATGTATATATGTATCTATGCATATATGTGTATCCATAAAATGAAGAGCTTTATGCTCTATTGTAAAGTGTCTTGAGATAACACTTGTTATGAATTGGCGCTATACAAATAAAGATTGATTGATTGATTGATTGACCTTTGACCTGTTGCTTATCTTACCAAACACAAACACCATCAGAGCTCTGGGACACTGCGGCAGGTCACAGCTGTTTGTCTCTGTAACTTCACCCCCTGTTTCTACTTTTCTGTCGTTGTCATCAGCTCCAACTTTAAAGTCTGAGTCGTTGTTGCGCAATGCTGCCCTCTGATTGGTCAGCCGCCGTAGCCAAACAGGAAGAGAGCATGAGCTGGCACACACACAAACTGCCGCCGCAAACCAAGCCAAGTGTGTGTCTGTGTGGCAGATTAGGAGAAAGTAGATCAGTGCCCTGCAAACACTTCCTCTGCTTTCTACTCTAAGGCTAATCTGTTGACATAAAACACTTATGAGGAGTTATTTAACACTTTCTAACCAAAGTTTTATACCATTAAAGTTCAAACATCAGCCCTTTAAGTGCCCTCGAGATGTATTTTCTCCTTTTGTGTGTCCTTACTTTTCAAAACAGAAGGCTCTCCAACACCTAAAATGTCCTAACAAGGGTATAAACACAGAGTACATGTGTGCAAACATGCTCATTTCTACGTGTCAATAGTTAAGAAAGGGGCAGTCGTCCAAAAACAAGTACAGACAAAATTAGAGCATGAGAGTCGGTTAGAGATCAACGACACACCCACAAACACAAACATGCACGTGCTGGAGCTTTTTTCTAACTCCTCAAGCCTGTCAGACTCCTCCATGCTACGAGTTTGATGTTTAGAAGGAGATATTAAGTGTTAATTATTATCTTTTAAGGCCTGAATCAGGACACAGTGTCTTAATAATCAACTGTTTCCAAGGATGGTGGAGGGGCTCACCTGCAGATAAAACTGTTGAAAGGTAAATAAACATCCTGACTGAGGAGGTTTGCAGCCGTTGTGGTCTTGGTATTTTTTACTTAAAAGGTGAGCTGGGCTTTGGTTGAAATTCTTGAATACTTTTCCAAGAATTAAAACCACATCCAGTCGCCTTTAAGACCAGGCTTTCAACAAACATTGGCTTGAACTGGAGTGCAAGAAATTTGTGCACGGAAAAATTTAGTCAGATGGAATAAAAAAAAAATTAGAAAAGCACTTGGAAAGCGCAGGCCTCTACCAGCGCCACAGTCATCACCCATATTGTGATTTTCACCATAAATATTTGTACTACCTTTATTTCATCTAAATATTTAGATTCCTTGACCATGAAAACATACCATTAGCAATTGGATTCATAATTATATCTATTTTAGTTCAGTAGTCATTCATGAAAATCACATTTTTCGTTTTCTTCTGGATCTAGCTCCAAAGTTTTTGAAGATAAAACAAATCAGACTGAACGCTCCAGATTCCACAGTATCTTGGCTATATTTTGGTGTTTGTTGCCTTTATGCCTTTATGCCTTTATTACCTCCGCCAAGGAGGTTATGTTTTCGGCAGAGTTTATTTGTCTGTCTGTCTGTCCGTCCGTCTGTCCGTCTGTGGACAAAATAACTAAAAAAGTTATGGATGGATTTTGATGAAATTTTCAGGAAATGTTCAGCATGGGAAGAGGAGGAATTGATTCGATTTTGGTGTTGATCCAGATCAGCGTCTGGCCGCCATGGCGAAAAATGTGATTTTCGTGAATAACTACTGAACTAAAATAGATATCATCATGAATCCAATTGCTAATGGTATGTTTTCATGGTCAAGGAATCTAAATATTTAGATGAAATAAAAGTAGGACTAATATTTATGGTGAAAGTCACAATATGGGTGAGGACTGTGTTGGCCGAGGTCTGCGCTCTCCAAGTGCTTTTCTAGTTTGTTTCTTTGCCATGACGAACATTCCAAGGATATCTAAATTTTTCTTGTTCTGGATCAGAGAATCCAGAATTTTGCCAGGATCCAGATCAGTCTTTGATATCTTGTAGAACCTGTTGGAAACTTGTTTTTTATTTTGTTTTCAAATGCCCTGACTATTTTTGGTGGAGTAATATGCACAAATGCTGAAAATGGTGCTATCTCGCAATGTTAAAGAATCCTTTAAAAAATTCCTGGATCCAGACGGTGATCCGGATCACTTCCAAAATCTAATCATTTGTTCTTTGTCCTAATCCGGACATTTTCTGAAAATGCAATCGAAATCTGTCCATAAATTTTAGAGTTATGTTGCTAACAGAGAAACAAACAAACAGACGCCAGCAATAACGTAACCTCCTTGGCGGAGGTATTAAATATCCCTTTTAAGACGAATGTCAGAGAGAGAACATTCTTGACTTGCATGTACATAAATACAAATTAAAACCCACTTGAAGATCCCATCAGTAGCTTGTTAATACAAATAGCCAAACACATAGCAGCAGCTCAGTGCATTTAGGCATGTAGACATGGTCAAAATCACCTGCTGAAGTTAAAGCCGAGCATCAGAATGGAGAAGAAGGGTGATTTAAGACTTTAAATTTGGCATTGTTGTTGGTCTGAGTATGTAAGAAACTGTCGCACCACTGGAAAACAGATATCATCTCTAGGGTTCAAAGAGAATGGTCTGAAAAAGGTAAAATATTCAGTGGGGGCAAAAGTGGCTTACAGTTCACCAAGACTCGCCAAAACTAGACAATGAAAAATCTGGATTTCTGCTCCATTCAGATGGTAGAGTCAGAGTTTGGTGTGAACATCATGAAAGCACAGATCCATCCTGCCTTGGATCAGCGGTTCAGGCTGCTGCTGGTGGTCTGATGGTGTGGGGGACATTTTCACTGCACTCTCTGGGCTCTTAGTACCAACTGATCATGATTTAAACATATGGATGGACAAACAGATTTAATGGTTATGTAAAGATGGATGGACACATGGATGAGAGGATGGATGGATGGTGATGAATGAACATATGGATGGATGAAATGATGGACAGATTAATTGATGGATGGGCTGATGGACAGATGGATGGATTAAGTGGTGGACGGATTGGTGGATGGATGGATTGACTGACAGATGGATGGATGGAAGGATGAGTAGGTGAATTGACAAATATATGTTTTCATAGATGGATGGATGAATAGAAAACGGACAGACTGAAGGAAGGATGAATTGGTTGATGGACTGATGAATGATGGATGGGTTGAGGGACAGATGGATGGATGAACAGATGGTTGAACTGATGAATGAACATATGGATGGATGACTTGACGGACAGATTAATTGACGGATGGGTTGATGGTCTGATGGATGGATGAACAAACAGATGCATAGATCAATTAATCAATGAATGGATGGATGGATTGGCCAACAGATGGATGGATGGATGGATGGATGGATGGATGAACAGATTGATAGATCAATGGATAAATGAATGGATGGATGGGTTGATGGACAGATGAATTGTTGAATAGATGAATGGATAAATTAATATTTTATAAAAGACGAAATGAATCTATGGATGAAAGGATGAACAGGTGGATGGACTAATACATGTTTTCATTGATGGATGGATGAACAGATGGATGAATTGATGAATGAACATATTGATGGATGACTTGATGGACTGATTATTTGATGGATGGATTGAGAGACATATGGATGGATGAACAGATGCATAGATCAATGAATAAATGAATGGATGGATGGATTGACCAACAGATGGATGGATTGTTGAATAGATGAATGGATGAATCAATATTTTATAAAAGACTAAATGAATTGATGGAAAGATTGATGGATGAAAGGATGAATAGGTGGATGGACTAATATATATTTTCATTGATGGATGAACAGATGGATTAATTGATGAATTAACATATGGATGGATGAGTCTATGGACAGATTAATTGATGGATAGATTGAGGGACAGATGGCTGGATGAATCAATGTATAGATAAATGAATAACCAGATGGATGATTGATTGATCAGAAGATGGATGGATGGATTGATGGACAGATTGATTGATGGATGGATGAACAAACAGATGGATAGATAAATGAATAAATAAATGGATGGATGGATTGACTGAATGGATGGGTTGATGGACAGATGGATTGTTGTATAGATGAATGGATAAATCAATATTTTATAAAATACTAAATGAATTGATGGAAAGATTGATGGATGAAAGGATGAATAGGTGGATGGACTAACACATGTTTTCATAGATAAATGAATAAACAGATGGATGGATGGATGAATTGGTGGACAGATTAATTGATGGATGGGTTGATGGACTTATGAATGAATGAACAGATGGAGAGATCAATGAGAATATGAATGAATGGATGGATGACCAACAGATAGATGGGCTGATGGACAGGTGGATGGATGGATGAATCAATGTTTTATGAAAGACTAGATGAATTGATGGACAGGTTGACGGATGGAAGGATTTATAGGTGGGTGGACTAACATACATTTTCATGGATGGACGGATGAACAGATGGACAGATGGATGGATAAATTAATGAATGCAAGGACTGCCTCACTATATTGATGCTTACTAATATCAGTTGTCACAGGAGTTGTTTTCTCCATCAATCTGCTTATTGTCATCGTTTTACAGGACTTGTTTCTTCTGTTTATGTACCTAGATCATATAATGTACAGTCTTAGCCCTAGCTTAAAGGAAAGAAACATAAAATCGACATTAACAAAGTAAATCCTGGACAACGGGTCATCCCTGTGCTCTCAGACAGAAAGGAGAATCAGGCCTAGAAACTGTCCATAGATGCGTGAACGTGCCTGGATGAATGTTCAGAACTTCTCCTTTAACAGCCTCTTGATTGCAACATCTCCATTTAATCACTGAGCCTTTGTTTCTTTTGGGGTCAAAGTCAAAAACAGGCGTTTGTGGTGTTCAGGGTTTGTTCAGACAAGTCTCTGATAACAACAACACAAAGGCACGCTTCCTCTTTTAGAAACGCTGATGTAGAAATGCTGCGAACAGAAGTGAGTTCATTCTGTAAACCACAGCGCTTCACACCGCAGACTCACTTTCTGTTTGCCCTGTTTGTAAGATCAGCTTTTCAGTAAACAGAAATAACACAAAAGTAAATAAATTAATCTGAATGATAACCAACAGCAGGAGCAGAGCTCATCGTCAAGTTTGATCCAATTTCTGACGTGTTTACTCTCCTGACACACTGACTGCAGGGTTTGCAGTGTCATTTGGCAGTGTTATGTTTTTGTGCAGCGTTTAACCACAGAGACGAACAAACATCCAGGAAACACTGACGTGGGAGTGTGATGAAGAGTATCTTCACTCATAATTAGATCTACATTTGAAGCGTAATCTCATTTCTGGTCAAAATTAGGTCATGAAAAATTCTATTTACCTCCAACTAAATAACAGAAATATGCCCGAGCAGTAAGAAAATGCAGTTTAGGCAGAATAGACAACACTTCCTCCCATGATTGTAGTTCGAGGTCAATGAAACGGCACAAAAGCTTTCAACAAAAAGAATGGCAATCATTTCATTTCCTGCAGCATCAGAAATTCACCCTTCCTCTCCGATTAGAGCGTCCTGAATTTTCCCAGGTTATGTTTATTTGTTTGTTAGCAAGATGGAAAACTACTGGACTGATTTTGCTGAAATTTTCAGGAGATGTTTTGGCCCAACTTAACTCTTTCATGCATGAATTAATATATCTCCAAGGAATGCTTCTTAAAATGTGATGTTTTAATTCCAAACAAGTTAAAAATCATGTTTCATCAAATAATTTGTTTTTTATCTGAGTACTACAGTGGGCACCATGACACGGTATAAATAGTAATTTAGTGGAACTTAATTAAGACCCACAAATACATCTTTGACAAACATTTATTAAGAGCAAAAAAGAAAGAAAAGCAAAATCTGAAGTAAAAGTATTGTTGCTGTTTAATCAAACTAATATATTGTGAAATACACCAACATTTTAAATAAAAAAACACAGGCATAATACTCAATTTTCCCTTTTTCTGGTATTTTGGATTTATGATGCAATATTTTGACATGGTAAAAATGTGGAAAGATAATATTTTTATAAAACTTCAGACAAGGGTCTGGGAATTATCCGGCTGGTAGTTGGACATGATACTGCAACCTGAAGGGTATAAAATTTATCCTAAATATCTGTCTACTGTCGTGGGCAGCATGCATGAAAGGGTTAAAAATGATTTGATTTTGGTGGTCATCCAGATAACCATCATTACTGAACGATCGTTTTCAATAACTGTCCAACACATAATGACATCAACACAATTCTGAGTGCTTGGTGCGGGTTTTCTGGGTCAAGGACTCATATTATGATGGTGACATTATCAAGTATAATAATAATTTTATTTATATAGCACCTTTAAAAACAGACGTTCATAAAGTGCTTTGACAGGCAAAACAAAAGCAGAAAAGGCAGAACTCTGAGCACAATAAAATCAATAAAAAATCAACAAAAACAGAGACTGAAAGAGTTTAAGGAAATAGCACAGAGGGTCTTAAAACAAAAGAAAGGTAAGAAGATGGCAAACTGGAGAGAGGGAGCAGCTCATGTATTTGTTTTCTATATAATGATAAAGAGATAGTAAGACAGTTGATAGATAATGGGTTTATAGTAGGCCTGCACAATATATCGTTTGAACATCGCCATCGCAATGTGCGCATGCGCAATAGTCACATCGCAGGGTGCAATGCAATATTTTTTTTCTTTTTTTTTGAACATGCAAACATTTGTTTTGCTTCATAAAAGCAGCAAGCTGCTCCATGCTCCGTACAGTCTCTCTCTCTCACTCCCTCTTGCTAAGCAGTCATCCCTTTTTATATACAGCAATCTTCATCATTCACAGATGAACCCCCTTAGCTTGGATTAAATGGTATTATATGAATACAATGGTGTCATTGTGAGTCAACCAAATTCTTCCCAAACAGAGCTATTCAAGTCATCTGGTGAAAATTCCTCTATTTTTTTTTTTTTTTTAAGTTATTTTTTGGGCTTTTTATTGCCTTTATTTGATAGGACAGCTGAAGTTGTGACAGGAAAGCGGGTGAAGAGAGGGGGAATGACATGCAGCACAGGGCTGAGGCCGGGATTCGAACCTACAGCTGCTGCTGGGGGTTGGCAGCTCCCGTACATGGGGCGGACGCTCTACCAACTGAGCTAATGTCCGCCCCAAATTCCTCTATTTTTAATATCGCAATATATATCGCGATATATCGCAAACCCCCCAAAATTTGCAATGTCAGTTTTTTCCAATATCGTGCAGCCCTAGTTTATAGATGCATAAACTGATGACTTATCCTGTTTAGTTTCCTTAAAAAATAAATCAAACCAGAATCAATATTTCTGGTAGTTAACAGAATCAAAAATAATCAGGCCTCCTGGCAGCTTTTCAAGTCAATGTTTGGAAGTGCTGCCTTTCATTTTAATATTATTTAGATTTGCCTAATGCATATTGGCTGGTATTTTGTTTTGCATGGTTGATTATACTTGTCTCTTTGATTTAGCACCTCAGAGGAAGCTCCAGATAATTGGATCAGAAAATTCACAAGATTAAACAGAGCTGTGAGTGTTTTTCTCTGAGGCAGTTAATCTTATCAACCACTTTATTGATCAGAAACTGCCTTAAATGATCTTTGTTTGACAGAGGAGGTGACCAAGTCCAAATGAAGTACTCAACATGAATATAAACATACACTTTATTGGCAAAAGTATTCGCTCATCCATCCAAATAATCAGAATCAGGTGTTCCAGTCACTTCCATGGCCACAGGTGTATAAAATCATCACCTAGGCATGCAGACTGCTTTTACAAACATCTGGATTATAAGAACGTGGAAGTGTTTGGGAACGACAGCAACTCAGCCACCAAGTGGTAGGCCACGTAAACGACGGAGCAGGGTCAGCGGACTTTGAGGCGCATAGTGAGAAGAGGTCGCCAACTTTCTGCAGAGTCAATCGCTACAGACCTCCAAACTTCATGTGGCCTTCAGATTAGCTCAAGAACAGTGCAGAGAGCTTCATGGATGGGTTTCCATGGCCGAGCAGCTGCATCCAAGCCTCACATCACCAAGTGCAATGCAAAGCGTGGATGCAGTGGTGTAAAGCACGCCGCCACTGGACTCTAGAGCAGTGGAGACGCGTTCTCTGGAGTGACCAATCACGCTTCTCCATCTGACAATCTGATGGACCAGTCTGGGTTTGGAGGTTGCCAGGAGAACCATACTTGTTGGACTGCATTGTGCCAAGTGTAAAGTTTGGTGGAGGGGGGATTATGGTGTGGGGGTGTTTTTCAGGAGCTGGGCTTGGCCCCTTAGTTCCAGTCAAAGGAACTCTGAATGCTTCAGCACACCAAGACATTTTGGACAATTCCATGCTCCAACTTTGTGGGAACAGTTTGGAGTTGGCCCCTTCCTCTTCCAACATGATTGTGCACCAGAGCACAAAGTAGGTCCATAAAGACATGGAGGACAGAGTCTGGTGTGGATGAACTTGACTGGCCTGCACAGAGTCCTGACCTCAACCTGATA
Source organism: Scarus forsteni (assembly GCA_036419115.1). Classification (NCBI taxonomy): domain Eukaryota; kingdom Metazoa; phylum Chordata; class Actinopteri; order Labriformes; family Labridae; genus Scarus; species Scarus forsteni. The sequence goes on along the minus strand of JAZDUH010000103.1, from coordinate 2,986,028 downwards.
GAACACCTTTTGGATGAATTAGAGCAGAGACTGAGAGCCAGGCCTTCTCGTCCAATGTCAGTGTGTGACCTCACAAATGCTCTTCTGGAAGAATGGTCAAAAATTCCCATAAACACTCCTAAACCTTGCGGACAGCCTTCCCAGAAGAGTTGAAGCTGTTATAGCTGCAAAAGGTGGACCGACGTCAGATTGAACCCTATGGATTAGGAATGGGAAGTCACTTAAGTTTATATGTGAGTCAAGGCAGGTGAGCGGCAATATAGTGTGTATATTTTCTTTTTGTATGTATGTGCATATATTTTTTTCTCCATTTTCCCTCTTTCTTCTTTTCATATCCACTTATCTTATTGGAGGCCAAATAAACTTGTGTTAATATTTAGTTTGTTGTTACTCTTTCTCATGGACAGAGAAAAGGATCGGAAAATTGAAAGAACAATTACATAATGTGGTCTGATGTTGAGGAGACCGACAAGCATGTTCCACTGCTGTACACTTTGGGTGTTACCTATTTATGTTTGTATTTATTCATTTATTATTCTTTTCCCTTTTCCTCTTTCTGCTTTTCCTGAATTTATGTTCATCTGTTTTTATAGCTTATGTTTGATCAGAAATGAGTTGTTATACTCTGTGGCAAATGAAAAAAGAAAAACAGCAACATGCTGGATAAACAGCAACAGTAAGAGAAGGGGTGATAGAAAGTAATTCAGAGGTTTTCTAAATGTGGATTTTAAACCTAAACAGCCATTATGGTAACTTGACAAGTGATGGATTAAGTTTCCTAAACTCAAAAACATCTCAGATAAAGCCACAGAGAAGCAGACCATGCTGTGTTTTGTTTTTGCCCCAGAGCTCTGAACCAATCAGAGACAAACTTCAGCTGTTTGGATCCTGAATACGACCAAAAAAACAAAAAAAAAAACTCGAGAGGAAATCTCTGCTCCTCTGCAGGAGTGAGTTTGGGTTGGGGGAAGTGTGTGTTATGAATAGATGAAGTGATGGAGGCAGGAGGAGGAGGAGGAGTGCTTGGAGTTGCATGCTCTCTCAGTTTGGAGTGGAAAAGTACAGCTGCACTGCTCCAGGGGGGTGGGACCTTCACTGTTGAGGCACAAACCGGCCAATCAGGAGGCAGAAAAACACTTTGATTGACATCAGAGAAAGAGCAGCATGATTCAGAGACTCCAGCTCTGTTTTCATGATCTCCTGTTTCCTGCTTTAGATGAAAAACTCTGTTTTCATGAAAGTATTTATTTAAAGTGATGTTTTTGTCTTACACAGACGGATCACAGCTGGAGACAAATAAACATTCACACAGGTGTTAAAATTAACAACCAGGCATGGAGGGAAGATTTAGAGGATTTAGGTATGTTAGGCAATAAGGTCGATTTAAACACACTTAAGCTGTCATCCGAATGGATACAGGAATGTTGTAACACATTCACTAAGCCCCGCCCCCAACGCAAAACCATCCAATCACAGCTTAGCATCTGTAGCTCCTGCAGGAATGGCAGGTATGTCAACTTTTTCTTTCTAAGCATGATCGTGCTTATCATTAAAACAAAACTACACTTAAGGGTTCAACAGTAGTTTTAAAAAATATTTATTCCAAACAGGGAAGAATAAAGAAGAAAACAAAAGATGGAGAGTTTGTTTTTCTGTGTTGAGCTCATAGTTTGTTACTCTGATAAATCCATATTTACACCTTTTTGATCATAAATACAATTACGACTGAGTGTGCTTGCTTATTACATCCACCAATGAGGTTATGTTGTTGTTTGTATGTTAGCTAGATTACACAAAACTAAAAGATGGATTTGCCAACATTTTCAGGAGGAGTTGGTAATGGCCCAACTTAAAAATGATTAGATTTTGGAGGTGAGATGTAAAACTAGTACAGGCTCTTCTAGCAGTTAGTAAAAAAGCAATCACAAGAAGATGGTTGAATCCATCACCTTGTATAAAAAGAGAACATCTATAACATTTTACAAAATACCTGTCGGCAAGATCACCCACATTGAAAGAGTGGTTTGGAATAATTCTTGAGATATACAAAACTGAAAAATTGATTTACTGCCTGACAATTCAGAAAATCAAGCTCAACCAAATTTTGGCAAAATGGATTGAGTTTATTACCCTGACACAAAATCAATGTCGTTACTACAACTGAATTTAATGTAATTTCATTTTTCTGTTTGAATGCTGTGTACTTGCCTTGGTTCATGAGTTTTTGTATGTTCAAAAAAAGAAAGGAAAATAGGAAAAAACGTGCTGTAAGATTATGCTGAATAATACTGAAAAGGTTATGTATAGACATATTTATTCTTGTATGCAAAATTTCTCTAATAAAAAAGATAATAAAAAAGATTTTGGAGGTGATCATTACCTCCACTGAGGACGTTATGTTTATGCTGACACAGCTTTGTTCATTTGTTTGTTGTTTCTCTGTTTGTTAGCAAGATTCTGGAAAAACTACAAGATGAACTGACATTAAAATTTCACCAGAGGCGTGGTTTGGTCCAAGGAAGAGGACATTAAATTTTGGTGGTGAAATTGATATTTGTCTAGATGCAAAAAAACAACAAAATTAAAAAAAAAAGACCTACCTCTTTAGTATGGTCTTTACCTGGAGTCAGTGTACTCATCATCTGTATTAGTAAGTTAGGTTTTATCTTATTCTGTTTTAACTTTAGGTACATTATATTTTAGTAGTTTATTCTCTCTTCTTAAGTGTTTATTTTCCAGTTTGAACATACTGCTGTTACCTTTTAGTGTTTTATTCTCATTATTTGCTTATTTTTCTAGTTAAATTGATTTTTATTCTAATTGATGATATTTTAAATTTTACTCTTTAATCTAACCTACAGTGTTTACTCTTTTTAAACCTTTAAGATGGCGTTTCCTCGGTGCGTACAGGTACAAAAATGATCCTGTCCTACTGTTGTTTTTTATTTTTGAAGCAGAGTGTCCACACAGTGAGGTGCTTAAATATTCACTAGTCCTTCATAAACCAGAAACAATCATAAAGTTAGTTTTTTTTGGCTTGTGTTGATCGACTGTAGTAAATGTTAGACACCCCTGTCATCTGGATCAGCTCAGTGACAGAAGTCAAACAGGCTTTCAGCATCCAAAAACAGCTTTATCTAAAATTTAAGTTTTATACTTTGTTGTCAACAACCACAAACATCTCAAACAGAAGTAAGCTCACATTGTCTGTTTGTTTTCCCAAGTAACACTCTTGGAGTGTAAGTGACCCGTGTCTGCTTCTATAATTTGCGTGACCAAGCAAAAACAACCTGTTTTCCAACCTGGGTTATTGAGGCTGGAGGCTTCTTTTACCTCCTGAACCGCTTAAAAATCCTCACAGTGTCTGCAAACAGAAAGATAAACATGGAGGAGGTCTGCTTCACTGAGATGTGCTGGAAATGTGTTTCAGTGAGATCTAGGTGTTGATGCTCTATAAAAGTTTTTTAGTTATTTCTGTTGTTTATCAATTGTGGAGAGACACTGGAGAGGGAGCAAGGGGAAGACGTGAGGGGAAGAAGCTGCAGGCTGGGAGTGAACTTGGGCCTTGAAAGAGCCTTAAACACTGAGTGCATGGACATAACAAAAGCTATCAGCACCCAGACAGTAAATAAGTAAGAAAGACAGAAAGACAGACAGAAAGAAAGAGAGAAAAAAATATAAAAAAGACAGAAACACAAAGAGAAAGGCAATAACAAAAATGACAGAAAGACAAAGACAAAGACAGAAAGAAAAAAGGACAAAAAAGACAGAAAGACGAATAAGATAGAAAGACAAAGACAAAAAAGGCAGAAAGACAGAAAGATGATAAGAAAGAAAGACAAAAAAGGCAGAAAGACAAAGAGAAAGACAAAAAAGAATAAAGACAAGAAAGACAGAAAGGCAAAGAGAGACAGAAAGAAAGACAAAAAGACAAAAAATACAGAAAGATGATAAGAAAGAAAGACAAAAAAGTAACACAAAAAGGCAGATAGACAGAAGAAAGAAAAAAGACAGATAGGCAGAAAAACAGAAGAAAGGAAGACAGAAAGACAGAGAGATAGAAAGAAAAAAGACAAAGAAAAAGAAAGACAAAAAGGACAGAAAGAAAGAAGAAAGAAAAAAGACAAAAAGAAAAAACAAAAAAGACAAAAAGACAGAGAAAGAGGAAAGACAGAAAGAAAGAAAGACAAAAAATACAGAAAGACAATCAGAAAGAAAGACAAAAAAATAAAACAAAAACAGACAGAAGAAAGAAGAAAGACAAAAAGACAAAAAGACAAATAGGCAGAAAAAAATAAGAAAGACAGAGAGATAGAAAGAAAAAAAGACAAAGAAAAAGAAAGACAAAAAGGGCAGAAAGACAGAAGAAAAAAGACAAAAAAGAAAGACAAAAAAGACTCATAGACAGAAAGAAAGACATAAAGACAAAAAAACAGAAAGACAGAGAGACTAAAAGACAGAAAGAAGAAAGACAAAAAAAAGAAAGACAAAAAGAAGTGAAACAAAAAACAGAAAGAAAAAAAAAGGCAAAAAAGACAGATAGTCAGAAAGAAAGACAGAAAGACAGAGAGATAGAAGACAGAAAAAAGAAAGTCAGAAAGAAAAAAAGACAAAAAAGACAGAGAGAAAGAGGAAAGACAGAAAGAACGACAAAAAATACAGACAGACGGAAAGAAAAAACACAAAAAAGAAAGAAAGACAAAAAAAGTGAAACAAAAAACAGACAGAAAGAAAGAAAAAAAGACAGAAAGGCAGAAAGAAAGACAGAAAGACAGAGAGATAGAAGAAAGACAGAAAGAAGAAAGTCAGAAAGAAAAGACAAAAAAGACAGAGAGAAAGAGGAAAGACAGAAAGAACGACAAAAAATACTGACAGACGGAAAGAAAAAACACAAAAAAGAAAGACAAAAAAGACAGATAGGCAGAAAGAAAGACAATAAGACAAAAAAACAGAAAGAGAGAAAGAGGAAAGACAGAAAGAAAAAGAAAGACAGGGGAAGACAAAAAGATAGAATGAAAGACAGACAGACAGACAGACAGATAGATAGATAGATAGATAGATAGATAGATAGATAGATACACTTTATTCCACTCAAAGATACATTTCATCAAAATATAAAAGCATAAATATTGATATCAAAAATAAATAAATAAAAATATCGAGATATTTACTCTAATATTTCCAGTAACAAGACAAACATCCAGTATCACACAGTTTTTTTTTTTTAATGGGACAACTACAGAAAAAAACTCCAACAGCATGCATATATGTACTGAGAGATCTGCTCATTCAATGTTTTTGTTACGTTTATGTCTGATATCAGGCTTCATTAATGTGTGAGCTCAGTGTCGCTCGTCTTCCTGCAGCTTTCCAACAGATCACTGATGGACACACACAGATTTCTGATCCACTAACATTTCAATAAATCCTCCTCCAGGCTTTAATATGGCAGCCATGTTTGATACGACAGCCTGAGTGTGTGATCTGCTTCTTCCTGCTCTACTGACCTGAAAGCTTCGTCTGCGCACACACTCTGAAAGACACACAAACACATACAGAGGAGCACAAACACACACTCAAAGAGACACAAACACACAGAGGAGCCCAGTCCTAGAGACGAGAGGAGGAGGAGGAGTTGGTATCCTCTCAGCAGCGTGGTGAATGTTTCACAGGGCTGACAACCCCCTCAAGGTACACACACACTAACACACACTAACACACAAACTAATACACAGATTCCTCTGGCTGTGTGTGGTGTGTGATTGGCTTGGATTGAGAGAGCGGAGAGAGTCACAGGCCCAGGCAGGGGGAAGATTTTAAAGAGAAACACAGATAGACTTAAAGAGGAAATACAAAAACACTGAAATCTGGATAAAACATGTTTAAGAGCATCAGAGGAGGGCTCGTTTTCTATCATAGGGGAGGAAAAAGAGAAGCAGAAACACATAGGATGTTTCGTAAATGTGCAAAAACAACATTATAAATATGAGAAGAGGAAATTCTTGCCCTGACTTTAGCAACTGCTCCATTGGATACATGTTTGAAGCATCAAAATTTGATTTTTTACTGACTTCATTTTGATTTCTGGTCATAAAAAAGTCATTATTAGCAGAGTTTAAAAATGTAGCAAGTCAAGTTCAGCGGCTGAAACAGCAGCGGCGAGCCAACTCCCCAAACTTAGGGTCATACGAAAACAAACCAGGCAGAAAATGGAGAATTTTTGTTGCATTTTGCGTCTTCTGTTTCCACAAGAACGACGCCCGGAGTGCCTAAATCTGCAAACTTTTGAAACCAGGGTCCAGAGTGAAAAGTTTTCACCCTTTTTTCACACCAAACATCCATTGAATGTTTACTTCTATTAATAACAATGAAAGTTAAAGCAGCACTAAATAACATTCTAGTATCAGCTCTCTAGTGCCCTCTGTGGTCGTTTAGTGTAACTGCACTGTTGAACACCAAACAGCATTTGTTGACATACAGACATACAGAGGAGAAGTGAGCGAGAGACAAATAAACCATGTGGACTGATAAGGTTCAGTCTGATCATGTTTCTAGTCGAATAAATCATCATGTACCAACAATAACAGGGTCGAATCAGCATCGGTCTGACATCTCTCCTCTCCTAGTGAATGCCAGGCAAATGTTTATCCCTGCCTGGCATTTAGCTTGTAATTCTCTTGCTTTCTTTTTCATATTCTCTGATAAAACCTGTTTCTTCCAGTGTTTTGCTGCTTCTGCATAACAATTCTACATTTACCTTTCTTCTTATTATTATTCGATATGGAAAACAGGCTAGCCTTGAATCACGGCTGCACATAACAGAGCCTCAAATCACAAAATATGTGCAAATTTAAACCACTAGGCCACAAACATCCCCTCTGATCATTAATTTCTCAAAGCAATATACTTTAAACAGCAATGCTAAGTTTTGTTATCATGTAAATGGAAGTCTCCATCATGAGTTAGCATTAAGCTAACAACCTTTTTGCTCTCTTCTAACAAATGGATGCAGACTGAACAGAGCTTTACATTAGAGTTAATCACTCCATGTCGGGACACTACAGCTAAATGGTAAAACTCTGGAAGGTGTAAAATCATGCCTTAGATTTCTGTTTTAGCATCAAGCAAACAAACTTTTTGCTCACTTTGAAAAAACGGATGCAGCCTGTAATGATAACTTTTTGAATTTAATAGGAATGTTGATTGTTGATGATACTTATGTTCAGCTTTTCAGGCCGATACCTGCTGATGCCAATTTCATACCAATAAGATGCATCTCTAAAAGCTAATAAAATGCATACATTGAAAACAAAGATTTTACTGCTTTTTCACGCCTGTCCAAAACTTTCTCTCAGTGCTGTTTGATAAAATGTCCAGTTTTTAACTCTCTAAAGCACTTGATTGTTACTGAACACATGGTACTTTATAGATAAACTCATGTTGTGTTTTTTTGTAACTATCTTTTTATTAATGAATTGTTGCATACAAAAACATTCAAGCATTCAACCACCTTCTAGTGACTGCTTTAGTAGTGGCAAGAAGAGCCTGTACTAGCTTAACATCTTTATTTACACTGATTAGTTGAGTTCTATAAAGATATATAGTCTTAAAGTTCATAGGTAGATGGTTTTAAACACAGTACCCAATATTTTATGTATCTCCCTCCAGTATGATGTTAGCTTAACCCAGTGGTTCCCAAACTTTTCACAGCCTGCACCCCTTCAGACACTTGACCCCCTATTCTCACAAACTTATAGCAGTTAGAAAAAAGAAATGTGTCTGTAAGCCTGCTGCCACCTCCCACATTTATCATGCATAACATTCAAATAAAATATCTTAAAGTGAATTATTTCTCACTTATGGAAGACTATAAGGGCCCTGTTGGATGGAGAAAATGATTTTGGCGAAGTGAAGATTAAAGTTGAAATGATGAGAATAAAGTTGAAATACAATTTGTGATAAAAGTTGAAATGTCGAGAAAATAAGCTGACATGTCAAGAATAAAGTCAAAATACAATGTATGTCAACTTTATTCTCGACTTGGGTACTACAACTACTTGGGTATTCGGTGACCACCTCACACGCATGCGTGTACAGATACACCAGCTTTTGTCAGAACATGCTGAGTCGGGCACTCTTACGCATCTTCTCACATCCTGTGATGCATGCCACTCCATTTCTTACCCATGTGGGCCCACCCCCCTACTATTAAGACCCCACAACTCTGGTGTACCTGGTTTCTCACAGTCTTTACTTCCTGTATGGACTTAAATCAGCGCAGCACTTAAACTGCTATCTCAAGTCAAAAACAGTACCCGTTTGTCCTCCCTTCCGTTTGTCTTGTCCTATCTGTCACTATTTCCCCTTCTTTTACACTGTGGTGTGGCACGGCCCTCCCCTTCAGCTCACATCAGGGGTTAAATAAAGTTTGGTTGATGGAGTAGCCTACAGGGAGGGTTGGTGATGGTCACTATAGCAGTGAATCATATTTACATATCTCTGACTGCTAGAAAAAAATGAATTGGTCTTTTCAACGCTGTCATTGGACACAGTGCTCAGCAGAAAAGATAATGCAGACAAGGGGAAGAAAAAAAAAGTTATTCTCAACTTTCCACTTTTTTTTCTTGACATTTCAACTTTTATCTCATTTTGACTTTACCTCAAAAGTTTGACTTTAATCTTGACCTCCCAAAAATTATTTTTTCCATCTAAAATGGCCCTCATACTCTTCCGTACCCACTTAATAGATTTATTTGCCAGCAGTTTTGTGGGCAACACCAGCTCACTTTTGAAAATAGAAATTTGCATTTCTGGAGCATATTAATCAATGAATTTGAAATTTTTAAGTACAAACTCACCACAGCTTTATTGAGAAAGAAGTCGAACTAGACTCATGTTCCCCCAAGAATCTTAAACAAATCAGGACGGATTTCCTTCTCTGAGATGCTTCACAAATCCATCCTACAGCTTCTCTGCCAAAACCTCAGGCCTTTTTCAAATCTCACAATACAAACATTTGCCAGTTTGGACTTAAACTACTCAAACAGGTGTTTAAAACCTGACAGGTATACGAGTACCCCCATGTCACTTTGTACCCCAGTTTGTGGATCACTGGTTTAAGGCATTCCCAGAACACATGAAAGTGGTTTGCTTTCCTCAAGTCACATCGTCTCCAGCAGGATACATCAATATTTTTATATTTTTCCTGGAGTGGAGTCTTTAAATATCTTTTATGTTTCCAGCAGTGTTCCCTCCACATCGATGGATTGGTTGAGGACCACTGGAAGCTCTGATTCATTTAAATCTGCCTCCTTTTCCTACTTTTCTTTACTGTATAAAGTGTTGATCTTTCGTTTTTGATAGTTGGGCAGCTTTGGGTAAATATCTACAGCCAGTTGATGAGGCCCTTTAAGGCTCTTCAGTTTACAGAGGCTGAGTGAGACGGATGGTTGGTCTTTCAAAAGCCTCTAAACGGTTAAATCATCTGTAGATATCGCTGTGGTTCATTACACAGGTGTCAGGCTCGTTCTTTCCAACGGTCGGTCATAATAAAACAATTTCAGCTCTTGTTTGTTCTGTCTTGGCGCTGAGATAAAGGTTAAGCTGCAGGAAGCTTCTGCTGTTAAAGGGACAGTTCAGTGTTCTTGATAAAAGGTTGTACTTGAGTTACTTGTTAAAAGTTTTGTTTTATAATTTCAGTTGTTGTTCAGTTCTCATTCCAATGACAATACAGCTGCTGTGTTTTTGAGTATTTTAGTTTGTTTTGTACCCAAATAAACAATACATCAAGAAGCCTGTATTTAGTACCTTTTAACTAAGTCCAACTTGTTGTACATAAAATATAGAGATTAGACTCAGAATGGTAAATATACAGTGCTTAACAAATCTATTAGATCACCTATCATAAACTCTAGCAAATATAAATATTTCAGGAATCTAAAAAAACTTATTAAAAACTGAAATGTTATTGTTAATAGACATATAATTTGAAAAGGAATGATGATCCTCAAACTGTGTTCACCTTTTTATACGCAAATTCAAAAAGCTCACTTGGCATACCATTAGGTATCTCAGTGAAACAAATTCCAGCGTGACGGATCCTGACCAGCAGACATTTATATATATTGTAAAAAAATGTTTTACAATTTCTTAATTCATGTCTTATTCATTTTATCATTTTTTATTTTATTATTTTTATAATTTAATTTACTATTTTTATTCATTAAGTTAGTACTTCTTCATGTTTTACTTTATTGTTTTATTTTTAATTCTATTTATTATTTTATTTATTACATTAGATTTCATTTTTTACTTTTGCTTATTTATTTTTCATAACTTTATTTTTTTAATTTTTATTATTCTTTTTATCACTTTTTATTTATTTTTTTATATTTTATATTTTATTCATTAATTTAGTACTTTTTCATTTTTTAAATTTAATTAAAACCTTTATTACTTTTTATCTTATTAGGTATTTTATTTATTAATTTCTTACTTCTATTCTTTTTTTACTTTTGCTTATTTATTTCATGTTATAACTTTCTATTTTATTTATTTTTATTTGTTTATTTAGTCCTTTTTTAATTTTTTACTTTTATTTATTAGATTTTTATTAATTTATTTTTTATCTATTTATTTTTGCCATTTTTTACTTTTTCTAATTTTATTTGTTTACTTAATTTTTAAATTTTACTCAGTTATTTACTACTTTTTCATATTTCACTTATATTTATTTATTTAATTTTTATTACTTTGATTTTATTTATTACTTTTTATTTCATTTTTTACTTTTACTTATTAATTTCTTTTTCATAACTTTTTATTTTATTTATTGTTTTATTTATGTATGTATTATTGTCTCTGTCTGGAGTTTGGCTCCTTAGATTGTAATATTTGTCCTGTCTGTGTCTTTTTATTTGGTCTTGTATTTTCTTATTTACTTGTTACTGTATGTTTTTCTGTTCTCTCTCATAATTCTCTCTCTCTCATAACATAAGAGTTAAAATTGTATCATGGCTGTTGTTGGCTCATGCAGAGGCCTCTCTGTAAATGCTGTCATAAACATGAAGGAACAGCCTTAAAATCTGTTTACTCAGTTAATTTCCGTCCCTGATTAAAGTTCACGCCTGACAGCAGGCCCAGCACAGCCGCTGGTGTGTGGGACACGTCGCTCACGTCCTGCATGTGTGTGTTTGCTCTGAGGAAGTGAAACAGGAAACCTCAGCGTGCGATTGGCTGGCTTGAACACACACAGTAAGAAACCTGCCCAGCTCCTCAAACAGAGAACAAGTTCAACACACACTCGTCGTCTTTCTTTCCTTCCTGGATTCAGACTCCATGAACAAAAATGCAGCACAGTGATCGGTCTGAACATGTCTGGAGAGTCAGGAAGCTGCGGCTCAACGAGAAAAATCAGTTATGACATAATTAACATAAATTCAGACTTCTAGACCGTTTTAATGGCAGTTCAGCTCGATGCTGCTTTATTAATCAACACCATTCCTCTCCAGATAATCATTATATTTAACAATGTTCATATAAGATTGATCTCTCTTACTTTTACTATAAGAAGCCGATTTCAGTTTACTTATTGTTTTCAATAAATTACTTTTTCAAAGTGCTTTTTGTCACACTCACCCTTCTTGCTTTTGCATATTGTAGCTCTATTTAAAACCTCATTAAGGTCCAAATGTGCCGAATGCATATAATAGCAATTTTTCAACTGGTCTATATATATATATATATATATATATATATATATATATATATATATATATATATATATATATATATATATATATATATATATATATATATATATATATATATATATTTATAAATCATTTTTAAAATTGTATTCTTCTTATTGGTATTACTTTAAATTCATAATTTTCAACTGGTCTTAAGATTTTAATATCTATATATATATATATATATATATATATATATATATATATATATATATATATATATATATATGTCATTTATAATATTATAATGACTAGCTCTATCGATCCTATAAGTGATATAATGTTTTTTGACTGTTGATATAGTGCATCATAAAGCATTATGAGTGTAGTTAGAATGCATTATGAATGCCCTCATAATGCATTGTGATTGTCGGGGCTTCATAACTCATAAAGCATTATGGATGTTGTGTTCATGAGCATCCATGGAACAAGTCATTATAATTAATTATAAATGACATTATAATATTTATGACCGTTGATATAAAGCATCATGAAGCATTATATTTGCTCATAAGTGTAGTTATGAGGCATTATGAATGCATTATTAAGCATTATGGATGCCGTCATATTGCATGATAAATATGGGCTTCATAGAAAGTGTTACCAATTATTGTGCTTTTTTCAATTCTTAATTACGTTTTTATTATTTTTAAAAAAAATTTTTGGGGGCCTTATTTTCTGGTTGATATTGATGCTTGTTAAAAATATATGTTGATAAACGGCAGGTGGATTTATATGACTGATTGATTACTAAAGTGTCCAAAAACAGTGATCTTTTGTGTTGTCATTTGGAACTAGAAAAGCACTCGGAGAGCGCAGACCTCCGCCAGCACCACAGTCCTGTCTCATATTGTGATTTCTCCCATAAATATTAGTCCTACCTTTATTTCATGTAAATATTTTGATTCCTTGACCATGAAAACATACCAATAGCAATTGGCTTCATAATGATATCTATTTTAGTTCAGTAGTTATTCATGAAAATCACATTTTTCGTCATGGTAGATCCAGACAGTGATCCGAATCAACACCAAAATCGAATCAGTTCTTCCTTTTCCCATGCTGAACATTTCCTGAAAATTTCATCAAAATCCATCCAGAACTTTTTGAGTTATTTTGTTCACAGACAGACAAACTCTCCTGAAAACATAACCTCCTTGGCGGAGGTAATAAGTAATCTCATTGTAAGTGATAAGGATTTTTTTTTTAATGTTGTTGTTGTTCATGTTTTTGTTGAAAAAAAAGGGGAAAAAAGTGTTTTTAAGTTACAATGAAAAGTGATACAATGACACATTTCAATAAAAATAAAATAAAATAAATAAATAAAAACTGATCAGAGAGGTCAATGTTAATAAGCTGTTAAATAGCTCAGCTTTTAGTGTTTATGTAGACAAACTACATAATCCACATTTTAAGAAATGCACTTAAAGAGGGAAATTCTGTTTGGTTTGGGATTCAGTCTAAATCTGATAGGTGCCTCTCCTGTTTGGCAGCTGAAGGTTTAATATTTAACTTTAACATCTAACTTTAATATTTAACAGAGGAGCTGCTGATTATTTAGGAGCTCAAACAAGGAAACTCCAAACTCTAAAGAGATTAAAATATCTCCCGTAACAGCGAGCTAATCAATATTTCCCTCCGCTTTACGTAAGCTTCACGTCTCAGCCCGACTTTTTGGACACAGTGACCTTATGAGGTGGAAAAACTCAGAGAGACGGAGATAAAGAAACACCTGGTCTGCACAAACACACAAAAACACACACGCTGCTGAACATTATACACACAGAGAAATAAGAGATTAACTTTAAAATAAGATGTTCATGAAACTCTTTTATGTTCATATGCTGAATTTTTTTAATTGATTTATTCAATAATTAAGTAATAATAATAATAAATTATAAAAAATAATAATAATAATTAATTAATTAAATAAATAAACACTGTAAATTTCCGAATAAAGGTTTATTCTATTCTATTCTATTCTAATTCCATCCAAAAATCTGCTTTGTTGAACAGACCTTTTCGTTCTTCTCCATTCAGGAGTATTGAAAATAATTCAGCTTACAAAGCAGATCTAGATTCAGTTTTTGTTTATTCATTTTTAATCTATTGTCATCTATTATCTACTATCTTCTAAACTCTGTACTTTGGTAAGAATACTATAATCAGAGATAAACCTTAATTAATCAATTAAAAATTCTGGTATTACAAGTGTGGACATGATGTATTATAATCAAGCCTCTATAATGTTTTATACCTGCATACTCTATGCAGGTATAAAACATTAAAAAGCCTATAGCCTTATAAAGCCTACATTATAAAGCCTTTATAAAACATTATAGAGGCTTGATTATAATACATTACGTCCACACTTGTAATACTTTATAAACCTTGGTACAAGTTCTTATACATGGTTATACACCATTATAATGACACTTATGAAGCATTATACATGCATTATAACGTCTTATGCATGTGCTTCTAATGCATTATAAACTAGACCTTTAAGTCAAGTGTTACCATTTATTCTTTTTTCCCCATGATATCAAAACACAGGTATCAAATATCGAATTTCTCTGATGAAACTGTTTTACGTTGATATGCTGAAGATAACGTGATGAACAGTGAAGAAGGAGGATTTCTGCAGCTCCGAACATGATTTCATTTAGTTTTTTAATTGTTTTTTTTTTTAATTTATTAAATTCCTTTCAAGGAGCTGTTTTGTTGAACAGACCCTAAAAATAATTCAGCAGAGCAGATCTAGATTTAGTTTTAAATTAATTTAAAATCAATTATCATGCTCTTCTTAACTCTTTACTTTGGTTGGAACAATATGATAATCAGAGAAAATATGTAATTAATTTTATGTCATGGTATCAAAACAGGTATCAAATATTGAATTTCTCTGATGGTATTATTTATAATTTATAGTTACAATCTGTATCAAAACAACCTTCATCACACAAACACAAAAGATTATCAGAACCTTTAAATGCAAACTCAAGACCAACTGTTTTAATCCATCTTTTGAATAACTCCTACTTAAGGTAACTTTATTTTTTATTTATATGTCCTTATTTTAACTATATTCTATTAATTTTACATTTTAGCTGTGCTTGTCTTATTTTTTTTAACAATTTTTAGATTATATTTTCCTAGTGTTGTGTTATTAATCCCCACCTCTTTTAGTTTTTTTTACTGGTATATAAATGAAGCTTATAGTTTATATCATCCTGTATTCTTTACTTTAATTTCTAATTATTGTATTTATATTAAATCAACTCCAGTGTTTTATTCAACTTTAGCTCCTCACTCCCACAGTTCTGTTAAATCAAAGTCTTAAATAAAGTGATTTTTCCTTTTTTGTTCAACATGGTTTGTTCAATCCAATTCCATTAGTGTAACAGTCCCTGAAATTAACTTTAGAGAGATTGACCACATTAAATATGTGGTATTTGCTTACCTTTCATACATTTATATTCAACAGAGAACAAATGTGATGAGGATAAATTTATCACCTGGACGTGCACGGGTTTGTCTCCATCACACATTCTTATTCTGGAAAGATGGATGTGCATTTTATATATACAAAGAACAAGACATTTGTAACTTCACAGAATTTCTTTTATTGGTTAAATAAAAGGTAAATTAATAAATACATATGTGTGTCTATAAAAGGAAGAGTTTGTCTTCAGTCTGCTCTGTTGTAAAATGTCTTAAAATAACATTTATTATGAAATGGCTCTGTAAAATTAAGATATATTTATTCTTTTTGGTATAAAAAGTGCTTGTCTTACTTTAGCAAACCAATCAACAGCTTCTTCTCCCTGAACTAAACAAACTTACTGTAACCTCTCTCTGGTTTAAGACCTCACACAGCTGAATGGAGAAAAATGACAGGATTAAATTTCTGAAATTACACAAACACAATAATCCACTTTGGTTTTGTAAACTTTTTAATGTCATAATTATCCCAATTATTAACTTTAAACTCCTCTATCATGTTCACCCTCGTGAGAGAGCTCTTACTTTTCCCACACCTCCTGACATTTAAGCATAACATTAATTTTAAAGTTATTTGTGTTTAAAAGTTTTTTTAAAGTCTTCAGCTGAGACGTTTAAAGCTCCCTGGTCCTCACAGAGGCAGCAGAACGCAGTAAGTGGTGTTTAAGTTCCTGGATTTTAATCTTCGTGCGTCACTCCTCTGAATGTTCGTCCACTTCTATTGACTTATTCATCATTAATGTTTACATAATGATGCTTTTACTGTCACATAATATCTTTATTTATCTTTACAGAAAGACAAACACAGTGACAGGGACATTTAAGTGTTTTATTTGTTCATTAAATGATCTGATTTTCGTCTTTTTTAGTCGCAGTGGGGGGTTAAACAGGATCAGAGTTTTAAGTTAAGACAGTCTCAAGAGCTCTTCTGTTTATTTTCAACTTGAGGGTGAAATCATGCAGCGAGCAGAACTGTGGCTCTTTTTTTAAAGACTGACACACTGTTGAGTTTAAATGCTCTGACGCCCCCTCCTGGTCAAACACTGTCATTTTTTCATAAATAAAGCTTTTTTTTTCATTTTTAACAAAAGATGCACTGATATTTTATGAGAAAGTGATAAACAAATACATAATCACAGGTCCAATAAAGAGGAGGAAAAGTGGATTGGATTTATACGACTGTTTAAAATCATAAAAAACAGGAAAGCATCTCCTGAAAGACGTATTGAAGTATGTGAACGCTGTCCTTACTTTGTGGTAGAAGGAAGGAAGTAGAGCTGTAACGATTCCTCGAATAATCTCGATTATTCGATTACAAAATATCCTCGAGGCAAATTGTGTGCCTCGAAGCCTCGTTTAATATATAATTATACGTATAAAATATATATCTGTACTACTATACAGTGCACGGGGTTTGACAGGGACGGTCATTTCTGTGGCACACCTCGCCTGCTACCTCCGCTGCTGCGCGGCTTGTAAAATCATGAAGGAAGAGAAAAGAGAGGGACAGAAAGGAGAGAGTCCACAGAAGAAATGGCAGAGAGTGTCCCAAGTGTGTGGTCACTACAAGAAGGGACGAAAAGAAAACACATACCCCTTTTCCACCAAGCTGGTTCCAGGGCTGGTTCGGAGCTAGAGCCAGACTTAGCACCAGTTCTTTGGTTTTCCACAGACTAAGCACCGGTTGCTGGCTCTCAAAACCGGTGCTTGGCAAGCACCAACTCTTTGCTGGGCCAGCAGAAAGAACCACATTACGTCGGGGGCTACGCGCTTACGTCAGAGGGTGGGGGCGGGATTAGCAGAGTAAAAACACGGAAGAGAGCCATTTTTAAAAAGACGAGGTTGGAGTAAGTGATAAACAGATTGAAAAGAATATATATATATAAAGAATATATAAAGAAAGAATATAGGGACCAGAAGACCGAGCTGGGCCGTAGTGACAATGGTCGGCCATGTTTTAACAGCCCGCATTACAAAATGCTCGATGCTGTTCTCGGGGACCGGTAGCAGCGCTACCGGGGCATTGAATTCGGCCACAGCCATGCTGGAGTCTATGCAGGAGGACACAACCCTGGAGCAAACCTCCACAGAGCCTGGTAAGTTTATTGTTTTGTTTATTGTTGTTCGCTGGTTGTTATGGGAAACTGGCGTGACGTATACAGACGTATACATTGACGTGCTGACGTAGCCCTCTGGCCGGCACCCGTTTTTGGAAAAGCAAACGGTTCTTAACCGGTTCGCACTTGAACTAATTGTGAACCGGCTCTAGCACCAGCACTAGCACCAGCCCTGGAACCAGCTTGGTGGAAAAGGGGTACCAGTGCAGTGTGTCTGATGTCAAACGGAGTTAGCTTAGCAAGATAGGACGTCGTCACTGCTGCAGCACATCAACAGTAAACATCCCGTCTGTGCAACAGGATGACACTCATGATACATCAACAGAAGCAGCTAATATGATCAATAACTGAGATATGGGCTAGTTAATAACCTACTTTGATTATGGCTCCGTGTAAAGGCTGGTTCAGAACGTACATCAATGAGGAGGCTACTTGCCCAGAATCATGTGTATTTTGTTCACGTGCTTTTCACATCCAATAACTTTACATTTACTTTGATTGCAGAGAGTAGAAGAGGAAACACTGACAGTGAGTAGAGGAAGCAGGTGTAGGGAATGTTTTCATATGTTATAGAAATGTACATTAGCTAGTTAAATGATCTTAGTATCTAAGTATGAGATTATTTGGTCCTAGAAATAAAGTAAACAAAATAAGATCATCAATATGGTACAGTAGTAAAGGCAATAATTTAGCAAAAAGAGACAAGCATGAATACAAATAAAATAAAAACACCAAACTTAAAAAAATACTGAAAAAAGCAAGATATGGCCCAGAGTACAAATAAAAGTATGGATTTTGATTTTGAGATCCCATTTATGCTCAGAATGTTCAAAATAAGAAAAATAAGTTGTTGATTTAAGTGACCTGGCTTTTCTGTTTTGTGTGTTACTAATAATAAAAATGTGTAGTGATTCAATGTAAAAAAAAAAAAAAAAATAGCAGTGAGCGCAATGTAACCGTTATCCGATTACTCGATTAATCGGCCAAAAAAATTTGACAGAGTAATCGATTACAAAAAGAATCGACAGCTGCAGCTCTAGAAGGAAGACATTTTGGAATGGTCAAAGAACTCAAAGTGAAACAAGGGTAGTCTTTTAATGTTAAAATGGATTGTAAAAGGTGATGTCTTGCTTTTCTACAAAAAAGAAAATAAAAAAATATATATATAATAAAATAAAACACTTCACATGTTATGGTAGTGCTGTCTTTTATTTCACAGTTGGCCTCATGTGTGAATGAAAAACTTTTACAACAAAGTCATTAAAGGAGGTTTATTTTATTACACTTGTGTCATGAAGACCCATCGATTTCATTTTGGATTCCTCGATATAAAAATAAAATCTGGGCTGTGGAGGAGAACAACCACGCTTTGTCTTCTGCTATATGAAATAAAATAAAATATCATACCACTGAAGTCAAACTGATGATGATAGACCACTGTGTTCAGTGTTTTTCAGGTTAAAAGGTGAATTATTATTTTAATAAATCCCTGCAGAGATCACAGCCTGCCTCTGCAGACAGATAAACGTCAGCGTTTCTTCTTTATTGTCTTAAATCTGGACGAGAGGCTCTCATCCACGTCACTGATGCTCTCCTCATCGTCCCAGTCCCTTTACCTGTTCCTCTTCTGTCCTCTCTGCCTCCTTCCTCTTCTCCTCCTCCTCTTCCTCCTGCCTCAGCCTCTCCTGCTCCTTCGCCAGCTCCTCCTGCTCTTTCACATCCGCCTCCTTCAGTTTCAGTATGTGAAGAAACTAACACGACAAAAAGAAACAAACATGATACAAAGGAATGAACATGACACCTCCATCAGGTTCTCCATCCCCTGCTGAGGCTCGTCCCCAATCAGCACCTGGACCAGTGCAAAGAGTCGATCAGTACAAACACGATAGGAAATGAACACATTAAGAAACAAACACGACAGGAAACGAACCCGACAGAAAATGAACTTATCAAGAAATGAACACAACAAAAAACAAAAAAGAAGAAACGAACATGTGAAGAAACTAACACGACAAGAAACAAACATGACAAGAAACAAACATGACAAGGAATGAACATGACAGGAAACAAACGCGACAGGAACAGAACACGACAGGAAACAAACGCGACAGGAAACAAACATGTCAAGAAACAAACCTGACAAGAAACAAACACGACAAGAAACAAACACGACAAGAAACAAACACGACAGGCAACAAATGCGACAGGAACAAACACAACAAGAAACAAACGCGACAGGAAACAAACGCGACAGGAAACAAACACGACAAGAAACAAACACGACAAAAAAACAAACGCGACAGGAAACAAACGCGACAGGAAACAAACACGACAATAAAACACGACAAGAAACAAACAATGACAAGAAACGAACACAACAAGAAACAAACATGACAAAAAAATGAACACTACAAGAAACAAACACGACAAGAAACAAATGTGACAGGAAACAAACATGACAATAAGATCACATGACAAGAAACAAACACGTTAAGAAACAAACACGACAGGAACCGAACACGACAAGAAACGAACAAGACTAGAAACGAACAAGACTAGAAACGAACAAGACTAGAAACGAACGCGACAGGAAACAAACACAACAGGTAACAAACATGACAAAAAGATCAAATGACAAGAAACAAACACGACAAGCAACGAACACGACAGGAACCGAACACGGCAAGAAACGAACATGTCAAGAAACGAACACAACAAGAAACAAACATGACAAAAAAATGAATGCGACAAGAAACAAACAATGACAAGAAACAAACACAACAAGAAACAAACATGACAAAAAAATGAACACTACAAGAAACAAACAATGACAAGAAACAAATGTGACAGGAAACAAACATGACAAGAAACAAACATGACAGGAAACAAACATGACAAAAAGATCACATGACAAGAAACAAACACGTTAATAAACAAACACGACAGGAACCGAACACGACAGGAACCGAACACGACAAGAAACGAACAAGACTAGAAACGAACAAGACTAGAAACGAACGCGACAGGAAACGAACACGACAAGAAACAAACACGACAACAAACGAACACGACAGGAACCAAACACAACAAGAAACAAACACGACAGGAACCAAACACGACAATAAACAAATGCGACAAGAAACAAACACGACAAGAAACAAACATGACAAGAAACGAACACGACAGGAACCAAACACGACAAGAAACAAACACGACAAGATACAAACACGACAGGAAACAAATGCGACAGGAAACAAACATGACAAGAAACAAACATGACAAGAAACAAACATGCCAAGAAACAAACATGACAGTAAACAAATGTGACAGGAAACAAACATTACAAGAAACAAACACGACAGGTAACAAACATGACAAAAAGATCACATGACAAGAAACGAACACGACAAGAAACGAACAAGACTAGAAACGAACGCGACAGGAAACAAACATGACAAGAAACAAATGCGACAGGAAACAAACACGACAGGAAACAAACACAACAGGAAACAAACATGACAAGAAACGAAAATGACAAGAAACCAATGCGACAGGAAACAAATGCGACAAGAACCGAACATGACAAGAAACGAACACGACAAGAAACAAACATGACAAGAAACAAACACTACAGAAAACAAACATGACAAGAAACGAACACAACAAAAAACGAACATGAAAAGAAACAAACACGACAAGAAACAAACACTACAGAAAACAAACATGACAAGAAACGAACATGACAAAAAACGAACATGACAAAAAACGAACATGACAAGAAACGAGAGACCCAAAGACTAGAAAGGCCTATCACTCTCTCATCCTGTGACCTTTGCTCTGGATAAGAAACTCTCTCTCTCAAGGTTGTGCAGTCATCTTATTGGACAATAGAGACTTTATGAGGTCTGAGCTAGGACAAGGCCGCAGGTTTTCCCTTCAAATCAACGCCCCTGCTGGCATGGTGGCATATGTTGCTCATGTGCTGAGGTGTTCTTTTTCCAATCCCACACTGTGCTTCCCTGACATGTGCCTGGTTTGGAATTGTTTTTTCCCCTCTTCTCTTCTCTTGTTTTCTCTTCTGTAAGCACTTTGAGTTACAAATGTTGTAGGAAAAGTGCTATAAAAATAAAGTGTGATTGATTGATTGACACTTCATGATGTCCTGGGCCGTGGAGTATCTTTAAACTTGAACGTTTTGCTTTATCACTTCTGAATATACTTAGAAAAATAATCACAGTTCAGTCTCTACTATGTAACTTTTCTTTTCCTACCTGAACAAGTTTCTCACACGCAGCCGAGACGTGCGCGTCCTTTTCCCAGCGGTGAAACTCCCTGATGATCGGGTAAACCGACTTCTCCTTCAGCGTTTTCCGTCCAGCTTTGGTCGCTGTGAGCTTCACAAACAAATAACCAAGGATAAAAAAATCAGAGGGTGGGTCTTTGTTTGTGTCTGTTCTTTTTGTTTGTTTGTTTGTTTGTTTGTTGTACCAATAAAAGTGTTTCCAGAAGCATCTTCCTGATGTCGGGGTCTTCTTCTCTCTTCTTGTCCTCTGGGAGGTACTGCAGGTCCACGGGGAGACCTGAAGACCAAACCAGATCCACTTAGAATATTTATCATAATATATTCATCTTATTCAGAATGTTTATGATCATTTATGTTTCATATATTTCAGAGCTCGCACTGCAGGTCCATTAGCCAATCAGCTGCAGATGTTAATTCTTGTTTTTCTTATCTTACAGCGTTTCTCTGTTTTTTCTTCATTACATGTTAGAAAAAAAACCCATCAATCAATCATAAACTCTCTCCCTCTTCAGCAGTTATTGGACTTCATCTGCGTCTGTTTTCCAGGAGAAGACGGTTCATAAATAAAAAAAGAATTCGGTCAGGAATCCGCCCAAACCAGCCGTCCTAACACAGTCAGACCTCCCGTCCCCCTCAACCTCCGAGCTCAGGACATAAATCTTTAACAGATTCATCACAAATATGTAGTTTCAGATTCAAAACGTGATTTACAGCTTTGTGGTTTCAGGCCTCCACCCTTCAGTCACACTGCAGTTTGGATCCTTGGTTTAATATTGACAGACTGAGGCAGGCAGATTTATTTACACAAAGTTATTATATCAAAATAAAATAAAATCAACAAAATTCAAACATTATTATCTACTTATATATTAATTATTCATTTTTCTTTTCTGTTAGCTACACTGCTAACTCGCTATTCATTATTATTTGATTTTGATTGATATTTATTTCGAACATGAGGTTAAAGTAAAATCACTGTCAGACAGAAAAAATACAAAACAAAACAAACAACATTATCGAATCACATGTTCGAAACGGAGTGGGATGCAGTAAAAACGTATTAATTCCCGCCCCTTTACCAAACAATTATTTACGAACCAATGCAGACGTTATACACTTACTGTCCATGCACCCTTATTTCATGCTTGGACATTGCAACAGAAAACTTCCATCCACAATAGTAAATATTGTCATTTTGACCATAAATATTACTCCTACCTTTATTTCATTTAAATATTTAGATTCCTTGACCATGAAAACATACCATTAGCAACTGGATTCATAATGATATCTATTGTAGTTCAGTAGTTATTCACAGAAATCACATTTTTCGCCATGGCGGCCAGACGCTGATCCCGATTAACACCAAAATCAAATCAGTTCTTCCTTTTCCCATGCTGAACATTTCCTGAAAATTTCATCCAAATCCACCCATTACTTTTTGAGTTATTTTGTTCACGGACAGACGGACAGACGGTAACACCCCGATAACAGACACACAGAAGCTTTTAATGTTTGTGCATCTACTTAATATTTAAAGTTGTCTTCACCCCTCAGATTGACACTGAATATTTTTTCTTGTATTACTTTTGCTACAGTTTTTCTTTCAAAATTAATTTTACTGTTTCACATTGTGTTATAAAGCAAAATATTTTATTGCTGACTCAGAGTGTGAATAACGTATTTTTCATAACTTGATTTTGTGAAGATGCCTGTCAGTCTGTAAATGTTTTTAAGAGCATGCGTGTTGATTTGTAAAGTTTTACAAAATGTTCAAATTTAAAAAAATTAGAGGAGCTGCACAGCAGGGACTTTAAACTTTTCTGTCTGCAAACTTAGTCCGTTAATATTAATTTCCACAATGCTGTTTGTTAACTCTGTTTTTATATTTTTATGTTTGCTTGTTTGTCTATGAGCAACAAGATTAAAAATTTCCACACCGATTTTTTAATGACATTTTCAGGGAATGTTGGTGATGGCTCAAGGAAGAGGTGATCAGGTTTTGGTGATGATCTGAATCAGGGTGCAGATCCTGGATATTAACAGATCTGCTCGCACACAGTCCCTCCAGACGTGCCGTTTAATCACTTGAAATAAGGCTGCTGATAATGTCAATACAGAAATACTCCATCATAGCAGAAGTCTGCGTGTGTGTGAGTGTACGAATCAACCCCCAAAGTCAACATAGAGCGAACACGCCACGCACTGAAGCATCGTGGCTTTGCACCAACTGGCAGGCTGGCATCGCCCACTAGAAGCACTATGACTCGCAAAACACCAACATCTGTACAGGCAGCAGCAGACTGGTTCAGTCAACAAGTTACAAGAGCCACTACTAACTAGGTCACACAATTGGAGGATATTTATGTCAAGAATAATCACACTTCTTTTCTGATTGATATTTTTCATTCCACAATGCGCCTATAAAATACATATAGGACTATAATGTTGAGTGGAAAATTACAATTTATGGTAGGAACTGAGCTGCTTGGCGTAGGTCTGCGCTCTCAGAGTGCTTTTCTAGTCCTTATTAGAGTCATTGATTAATGGAAGAATCAGATATTTTTAGTCTGGATTTGGTTCATAAATACAGAGGAATAAAAAAAGCTCTTGACATATTCACTCAGCCCGGGCAGAGGGAGCTGAACAGATACAGCAGTGGAACATGAACTTTACTGAGTCTAAGAGGTTATTATTACGGTACAGCAGTCGACTCATGGTGTATTTTTATTTACAACAGAGCTCAGCCACAGAGAAAAAACAAAAGAAAGTATTGGTTTTTTCATTCTGTTTTTGTCTTTTCTTGGTAATTGTCTACATTATCATAAATACATAAAGTCAAAGGCCTCGGACAAAAGCATGAACCCTTTAATAAACATAAATATGCATTAATGGAGATGTGAGTTTACCGTCGTTCTCCTCTTCGGTCAGCTCCTCTGGTCCAGCCAGTGGCAGCAGCAGGAAGGGCAGGACATCCACGGCCTCGCTGAGCAGCCATTCATGACACGCTGCAGAGAACAGGAGGGTCAGGCAGGAGGTCACCAGGAAGTAAAAGCTGAATCATCTCTAAAGCCACGTTTCCACCAAGTGGTCTGGTATGGATTGGCACGGTTTGGCTCAGGTTTGATCGGTAAAGCCTGATCCTGTTTGCGTTTCCACAGCCAACCAAACCCTATTTCAGCGTATAAGCCGGATGCGGATAGCATGACGTCATAGCAGCGCGACAGTGTACCCGACTATTAAATACAACGAAGAACAAAACGCGACCCAGTAAACAAAGAGCAACGATGGAAGACATCCAGCAGTTCTCCTTTTTTGTAATCAGCATGTGGCTTTTTGTTACGAAGCTCAACCAAGCTTTGTTTCAGAGAAGGCTGTGTGCTGCGAGAGTTATCTTCACGAAGAAGGGTGGAGATTTAAACATGTCGGGGTTATTTGTTGTTCTGCTGTCGCACAGGAAGTGACGTCTCCTTCGACCAATGAACGGACCGCAGTGTTTCTAGCTCCACCTTCTGGGGTCGGATTGGTATGCTTGGCACCCCAACAGAAGGTCCTAAAAATAAGGATGGTGCAGTTTGCTTATTAGGGGTCTTGTCCCGGTTTTAGACTATGGAAACGCCACAAAAAGTGAGCCGCACCGAGATGAACCAACTGAACCCTCTGGTGGAAACGAGGCTTATCATGACACTGATGAAGTGTTTAAGTCTCAGTAACAGCCATGACAGGCCTTCATATTCATCCTCCTGTGGTGTTTTAACCCTGAAGGTGAAATGGGTTTGGGCATAAAATTAAAATCAGCAATATCAGCCACAGTTCAGCTCTACGAGGGCTCAAATTTGGGGGGCATGTACACAATTTGGTCAACTAGTGCACCAGTAAACTTTACTAGTGAAGCAAAAAGTGTCACGAGTACTGCTAGTAGACTTAAAATGTTAAACAGTACAACCAGTGAGCCTTTTATGTAAATATGGGGGCGGGAAAAGTAAATTCAGACTTCCCACTGGCTTTCGAAATATTACAACCAATCAGGGAGCTGGATTTGGTTATAATCCCTCCACTTTAATTTGCATTAAGTCTACTAGTACTAGTCGCAAGATATTTTAAGTTTACAAGTAGTACTTAATAGTACTAGGCAAGGCAATCGCCCCAAAAACCGCCTCCCTGCCGGAGGAGTCCTCAAAATGCAGAGTGTTTTTTAAAGTGACTGCTGCCATTGCAGTATGAGCATAGAGTCCGAGACGGCAGTGACGGGAAGGTGATTCGGTGAACGTCACAGCAGAGCCCGCCCAAAAGTGCTTCACAAATGGCCCTTTTCCATGAGCACGCCTTGGCCCTACTCTACTCAGCCCTACTTGATTTGCGTGTTCCCACTAGCCTGGTACCTCCTAAAACAAGCTAGTTTTAGTACCTACTCCGCTCTGGTTCCAAGCGAGCAGAGTCAATACTAAAAGATGATGTCACCGACTGCCGGCTACTGATTGGTCAGACAATGTCGTCATCGATGAGTCATGAGCGTGATGACCTAGCATGCTAGCGGTAGCTACCATTAGCTTACCCTCATACGTCTTTTCTTTGCAGCTGGATTGCTCTCGTCCTCGGCTTCATTCTGTTGTATAGCTTCCAAAACTCTCCTGTGCTTCTCAAGGGGTATTTCTTCTTACCACCTGCAGCCTTCTTCTGCTTTCCTTTTTTACTCGGTTTGTGACAAAAAGCCACAGATTGTTGTGTCGCACTCAAAATGATGTCTTCGCAGTGCCGCTCAGCTGTTTACAGCGACACTGCACCCCGTTGGGCAGGTGACTGGGGCTGATGGAAAAGCAGCACAAGGCGAGTAGAGTAGAGTAGAGTAGGGCTAATGGAAAAGAGCCATAAGACTCACAAAGATTCCCCAAACACTCTTTAGTAGAAATGCTGTCCCATGCCCAGTTTTTCTCCTGGTAATCTTCATACGTATATATAGACCAAAATTGATTCATTTTTTCCAAATTTGAGTACTCGTATGGCTCAACTTTGGTTGATATCAATTTTATGCCAGAACATATGAGGGTGAAAGAGCAGCATGTAGACACACTGGTAAAACATTTTGCTTTTGTGGTGAGCAGTGTTTATGTTTGTCATCAGCAGCTGTTCTGAATGATTTAAAACGGGGTCGTAGTATAAAGAAGGTCGGGGTTAAAGGAAGCTGATTGGTTCTTGCTTTTGCAGATCAAGTTTAATGGTTCCATCTTGACGTTTTGCAGGATCGATTTGCTAAATAACAAACTAGAAAACCCAGCTGGACAACTTTGGTCTGATTGAACTTGAGTTTGTCCATGAAACAGCCTGATGGACAGTAAAAGATTCTGTCTGTGGGTTCTTTCTCAGTTTTCTGTATTTTTTGAGACTCACTGTGGTCGAAGCAGCAGTTCCTCAGCGTACCAACAACTCCTCCTCTTCTCACCACAGATGCCTGGAACTGAGTGAAGGGCAGCAGCCTCTGGACGACACATCTGGAACAAACAAAACAAAAATTCACATCGAATATTCAGGAACCACACGGACAAATGGAGCCAATAAGTTCATAATACAGTCCTCGTCCACGGTCAGGGAGCTTAGAGGCTGTTAGTGCAACCTTTATTTTTTTTCATTATTGTCCATTTGTAAAAACCTTACATTTACAAGTAAGAAAAACAGAAAGGTACATTATCACAAAAACGTGTATAATCAGGCAAGTTCAAGATTTTTGTAACATACATTCTTGTGGACATTTTTTTTTTTGTTCAAGAGTCAGGAAAAAGAAACTATGTCCATCCAGAGAGATGGTGATACAGAGCAGAATAATAAAAACAACAATAGAGTAAAATAAAATAAAGATATGAACCAAACAGACAAAAATGGCAGATTTCATCTCGCAATTTTCAAAAGACAATAACCATGAATTAAGAAAAAAAAGAGACAGAACATGATCATAAATTGCTAAATCCAATGCTCCCTAACTGTGTAGAATTCATAATATCAGATCTCAAATGTTTAACATATTGGACCCACTTTGTCCAATGTGATTTGAATTTGTCAAGTTTTAAATTAATTAAAAAAAATATATCTTTTCCATCTTATAAATTTCTGTTGTCACATCGATCCAGTTATTAATTGAAGGTTCAACAGGTGTCATCCATCTTTTAGTAGAGCAACATTTTTAAAAGCAAAGAGCCCAAAACTCAAAAAACTCTAAAAAGCTCAAACAAGAAAATCTAAATAAGGGTTTAGACGTGTTCTTCAGTTCAAATTAAACCAACTTAGTCAAAGTATTAAATAAAACTGTTTGACTGTCTTCTGCTTCTCTATTTCATACTGGTCATGTGTGATGAAGAAGGAAAATGACTTTTCACTTTTTATTTATATGTTTTGTTGCATGCATCACAGAACAACTCTCTTTTGTATTAGAATATTTAATTCCCAATTTTCTTCAAAGGATTCGTTTATGGTTTTTGTTTATTGGTTTAATTGTTTAAATTCTGTTTTCTTTGTTTAAACCTAAAACTGAAGGTATGTATTCAACTCATTTCTGTCTCCGTCCTGATTTAACACATTTATTTTGATTTTCTTTGGTTGAATCTAAGTTTGTTTAACTAAATTGTTTTCCCACTAAAACCACATTTTCAAAGGAGGAAAATATCATAAAAATTGGAAAACATCCTGTAACCTGAAGTGATGTGTGAAATCTGTTCTGGAATATCTGAAGACCTTTGAGCCCACAAAAACATTATTTGACTTATAAAAGGAAACAAAGTAAATACTCACTTTCACAGCTTATTGTAATCTTATTGAAAATTTGTATTTATGTTTTATCTTATTTTAAAAGTTTAATTTAATATTACACGCTGAAAAAAATCCTTCTGTTCTATCGGTGATGAACCCGTCTGCTTACTGTTCCATGTGTTTGTTAAAAAAACAACAATATAAAAAGAAAGTATAAAAACACACTTTTTTAATGAACCTTGAAGTGTACTGAATTTAATTTACTGAAAACTTAACTAAAAGTGTACTGAATTTAATTTACCTTAACTAATGGTTACACTAGAGCTGAGTTACCTGAGTTAAAGATAATAATTCTCTCTCTCTCTAACTTGATTGTTTGTACGAGCAATAATGGAATATGTTGAATTTCCCTTCGGGGATCAATAAAGTATCTGTCTGTCTGTCTGTCTGTCTGTCTGTCTGTCTGTCTGTCTGTCTTTCTGTCTGTCTGTCTGTCTGTCTATCTATCTATCTATCCATCTATCCATCCATCCATCTCTTTAGTGAAATTATACTTCCTTAAATGAAATGAAGCTTTTAGAACTAACCCAAAGTTGAAAGGTTCTGCACTAATTATTATTTTTCGAAAGTTCAAGTTCTTGGTTAGTTCAGTTTGTTCTTTGAGATTGTAAATTTAAGTTTAATGAAAACAAAAGTAACAATTCTCAGGGGATTCTCTTTGTGGATGTTTAGCAGCCGTGATGCTGTCGTGGAGAAGCACTGAATCACAGACACAAAGAATTAAGGAGCTCTGAAGGCAAACGGGGGTCCAGCCCAGAATATGTAAGGTGTACCTAATAAAGTGGCCGGTCCTGCTGGGTGTCAGTTACCTGTCTCTGTCCATCAGGTAGCCTCGGGCCTCTGGCAGCTGCATCAGGTTGGACAGCAGCGGAGCGAGGTAGTGCAGTTTGGCCTTTTTGTTGAAGCCTTCAGTGCAGAAGATCTCGACCAGCTGAGCCAGACCCCAGACCTCCTGGAGGACCTGAAACCACAAACAGACCGCATCAGACTGATCTGGATTCTGCAGTCTGCAGGACCTCATGAAACCACAAACACAGACCACAAGAAAACACAAACACAGACCTCATGAAATAAATAAATTTATATTTAACAAATATGGCACAATACAATAAAGACTGATGGATAGAGTCTATATTCAGGAGAGACAAAAGTGATTGTAGTCCATTTTTCTCTGTCTGGGTGGATTCATCACTGCATGTATGTGTTTATACATATATATATATATATATATATATATATATATATATATATATACACATATATATATATATATATATATATATATGTATATATATATATATTTTATATGTATATTTATATCATTCAATCAATCAAATCAAACTTTATTTGTACAGCACTTTCCATACAAAATTTTGTAGCACAAAGTGCTTCACACAGAAATGAAGAAAGAAAATAAATTTAAATAATAAAACGTTGTTGTATGTTATATGTCAACAGAATATTGTGTAACCCTTTGGGCTTTTCACCTCTCCCTGTGCCTCATATAATTTGTTATCTTTTACTTTTGTGTATTTCATAATCATGCAAAATATAAAATAAAAAATCAAGCTGAGATCTCCTGCTGTCCTGCAGCTCAGACTCACCCTGAACACGGTCCTGCAGGTCTTCTCATGGCGGCTCAGGTTGGACACGATGGTGCAGATCTGATCAGAGAACGGGTACTCTGGATCCTGGAGGTTTTTGAATAAGACCGGGAGAACCTTCACGTCTGAGACAAGAACCTGGAGCAGATGAATCAGACGTTAGACTGACCCTCGTTAAAACTTAACCCACAGTGTGATGTTTACACTTCTGTTTGCTCATCATCTCTCAGGCTGGAGCAGATCACCTGGTGCAGAGTCTCATCAGCCGACAGGTTGATGAAGATGTGGTAACAGTCTTTGACCACCGCAATGGACATGTCGGTGGTCAGAGCGAACAGAGCCGTGAGTAGGCCGGGCTTAGAGCGGTAAAACCTGCAGCCATCACTGAAACAGAAAAATAAGAACGAGACGGAGAGACTCTGTCATGGGGCTGAAAGATTCATCGTTTTTGGATCAAAATCGCAATTTCAGAGAACGTAATCCTGCAATCTGCAAAGCTGCAATTTTTTCCTGGATCCTTGACTGAACCAGGACCTACTGTGTCGACTTTTTTACACATTTGCAGGTAATTTGCATTAAAGAATGACTCCAAATGAAGTCTGTAAAAATACAAAACCCAAAACCAGTGAAGTTGGCACGTTGTGTAAATCGTAAATAAAAACAGAATACAATGATTTACAAATCCTTTTCAACTTATATTCAATTGAATACACAGCAAAGACAAGATATTTAATGTTTGAACTGGTAAACTTTATTTTTCGCAAATATTAGCTCATTTGGAATTTGATGCCTGCAACATGTTTCAAAAAAGCTGGCACAAGTGGCAAAAAAGACTGAGAAAGTTGAGGAATGCTCATCAAACACTTATTTGGAACATCCCACAGGTGAACAGGCTAATTGGGAACAGGTGGGTGCCATGATTGGGTATAAAAGCAGCTTCCCTGAAATGCTCAGTCATTCACAAACAAGGATGGGGCGAGGGTCACCACTTTGTGAACAGATGCGTGAGCAAATTGTCCAACAGTTTAAGAACAACATTTCTCAACCAGCTATTGCAAGGAATGTAGGGATTTCATCATCTACGGTCCGTAATATCATCAAAAGGTTCAGAGAATCTGGAGAAATTACTGCACGTAAGCGGCAAGGCCCAAAACCAACATTGAATGCCCGTGACCTTCGATCCCTCAGGCGGTACTGCATCAAAAAGCGGCATCACTGTGTAAAGGATATCACCACATGGGCTCAGGAACACTTCAGAAAACCACTGTCAGTAACTACAGTTCGTCTACATCTGTAAGTGCAAGTTAAAACTCTACTATGCAAAGCCAAAGCCATTTATCAACAACACCCAGAAACGCTGCCGGCTTCACTGGGCCCGAGCTCATCTAAGATGGACTGATGCAAAGTGGAAAAGTGTTCTGTGCTCTGACCAGTCCACATTTCAGATTTTTGGAAAATGTGGTTGTTTAGATAATATTCTAGATAAAAAGGAATGGCTTGCAGGTGAATGGCTTACTAACTGTGAATCAGTTCTAAATGTTCACTTATACCGCTTTCACACTAAAAAAATTAGCGGGTCAATGCTGGTTTTCTCAACACGGATTAGCAGAGCTTCTAAAAAGAAAATGTCCAAACTCGGCACTGATGATACTAAGGTTGATGGAATTTGTTACTCGGACAGCAAAGAGTCATGTAAGTAACAGACAGAGGGGACGGGCGTGATATTACGCTGATATCATTCGTAAATTAGCTTGTCACCACGGGTGTGATGTCCTCACTGAAGTTGATTGGAGGCGAGCTGATAAAAATTTGTGTTACTTGCAGGGTCAGTTGACCCAGTAGAAATGCTGATTAAACCCTTTCAAACTACCAACAGGAGTCAATTGTTACCGGGTTTGAACAGGTTTTTTGGCCAGTCTGAAGGTGGTGTTAAAGAGCAGTTCAAAAGAGTCGACTCGTTCGCCAACGTCACACAGCAGGTCAACAACAGAAAGCTTCTGTTCAGGGGTAGAAGCTGGAGAATCCCTTAAATAATAAAAAAAGATTATCATCAGTATAGGATGATGAATGATGTGTTATGTGCTTTTGATTATTGATTCCTTCCTGTTGTCTAAACTGTAAACACAGTGAATATTGCACTGAAGCTTGTCTTAAAAGTCGTGAATCAAAACACTTTTTTAAAACTCACTTCTCCAAAAGGTGCTTTACCTTAATGTCAGCTTTCTAAATGTTTTAAAGTGATCTTGGTTAGTAAGAAAACAGTTGAATATGTAAAATATTTTTTAAATCTCTTCAGTTCTGTTGCAGACAAAGGCTGACATGAACAACACAGGCAGTGGTTTCTGTTGACAGGTTATAAGGTGAAGGTATTACACAAGGTACACTGACAAATTTTAATTTAATTAATTTATCTGACTAGGATAGTGCACATCAATCAACAATTTCGTTATACACGTCATTGTAAATATGCCGGAATTAGCACAATAGCTAAATTTCATCCGTTGTCCTAAGGCAGGTGATCAAACAGAAAAAAACAAATTAAAATAGCAACACTTTCCACAAGACAGTCAACAAAAACACACAGTTTTAACAAACAAGATCAACACAATGTGTAAACAACAGATAACTCCCAACCTATTTAAAAACAGGAAACATCAAGCTCTCAGCAGCAGCATCAGCAGCAATGGAGGAGGAACAAAGACAGAGCATATAAGATAAACCAGAGCGGTCTCAATCAACATCTCTAACTATCATTAACCTTTCTCACTCTGTAAACATAACAGTCAGTAAACCTGGAAGAAAAGACAGATCGACTGAAAGGAAATAAAACACCTAAATACATATAAATATATAAAAATACCATTTCTGTCACTTTCCACTTCTTTAACAATTTGTATTCTATTTGAGTTTTTAACAACAAAAATTCTAAACATAAACACAACAATGACAACGACCTAAATAAAACAACATAAAAATAATTAAACAGACAAACAGAAGACAAATGAACAGTGATGTAGATCAGTTTAAATCTTAAATTTCCGCTCAAACTCACCCGTGTGCAGAAAGTCCAAGAAAAAACTCCATGGCCTGAACCTTGACATCAGGACGAGCAGCAGGACTCAGGAAGGAGAGCATCTCCTCCACGTCCGAATCGCTCAACATCTTCTCACGGTTTCTGAAAACAGTCAATAAAACAGAATCATCAGCGTAAACAGTTAAACAAAAACTACATATTTACTGAGAGCATCTCTGAATGTTAGGAAGGCACTTAACTGAAAATTATCTACAAATATATAAAAACAAAGTTTACAGAAAGTACACACTGTGATAAAAGTTCAGTAAAAATGTGTAAATGCACCAACACATTAAAGCAGAGCACTATATAGATTTTTTATAGCACATTCTCAACATTTTTTTAGTTATTCAATCATTTTTATGTGGTTTTTCAGTCTCTGATGGCAGCAGGTATTTGGCCGTTAAGCTCTCCTCCTCCATCACATTTCTTTTTATCTGTTAGGAGGAAATGTTACTGAACAGAAAACTCAAAAAGTTCTCCACAGATTTTCATGATATTTTAGGAGAATGTTGGTCGAGACACAAAGAAAAACTGATTTGATTTTGGTGGTGATCTGAATCCAGGTCCAGGATTTTTTAATGGATTTATGAATAAATTAAAGGAGACATATCATGCTGATGCATGATTTAATACTTACATATCATATAATAAATTTGAAAACAAGACCTTACACCCCCTTAATTTTCAAAAAAATTAGATATTGTATTTTTTCTGATATCCTAGAACGAGATTTGATGCCTCTGAAAATAGGTCATTGCGAGATGTTCACGAGATTTCAAACGTCGTGACATCACGAGGTACCTTTCTTTTTATTGGAGTAATCTGATAAAACACTTCCTCCTCTGTGATGTCCGTTAGCCACAAAACCGTCACCGAGGAACACATCCACCAGCAGCAGTATATAGCTCCCTAGCTCACTCTCCCACAGCACCAGCTCTGGCCTGTAGGGGGACTCAATATGCAGTCGTTGCTTTGAGCCTGCTGGAAAATACAGTAGAAGAAGAAGGACAGGCTGGCTCAACCCCCGATAGAACTGACCAATCAGAGCACAAAGGGCTGTGACGTTGCGAGGTAACTTTAGGTCAGCCTTGACACCAAGCGTTTCAACAAGCACTTAATAATGGCCTAAAATGAGGATTTTGAGAACGCTATTGTGGGGCAATGAAGGAACTAAATGACTTGTACTGAGGGCAGAAATGCTTTACAGGCATCCTAGTCTGGCATAGTGAAAAGGAGAAACAAGCATGATATGTCTCCTTTAAATAAAAATAAATACAAATAAAAAAAATATGGCTGCTGACTGGCTACTACTACTATTATGAGCTAAGAAAAAAAAAGATTTACTTTAATAAAACTGTCAGAAAACACTATTTTTGTGCACACTATTTTTTTCCTTTATCTTTTTTAACTTCCTACACTTTATTGGTATGTTTTGCTCAACTGGTTTTTCATATTGGACAATATGTAGTTGCCTTTATTCATTAATATTTACTCCTTGTTTACTTTGCTAAGAGACATTGTTTGTTATATGTTCCTTAAAAGAAAAAGGAAAAGAAGGGGAGGATGTTGTTTACTATTCTGTGCTGTGTTCCCCTTTTGTCTTTTCTCTCTAAAAAGATTTACAAAAAATAAATTAAAATGTAATCACACAGACTTGTTTCAGAATGATAAAGAGGAAACATTCAGGAATATGGAGAGATATGACTATGCTGGTTTCACTCTTGTATTTCATGACAGTTATATGATCATAAGGCAAAACTACAAAAGTTACTATGAATTAACCCTGTTGTCAACATAACATAATAATAATAATAATAGAGTTTTTAATGTCACCACAGCCACATTAAACTCTGCACATTAACACTGATATTTACACATACATAAACTTTATATTTGACTAAACCACTCATCCATAATCTCCACCTGTGAAGATCAAACCTAAACCTTTACCTGTTTGTTTTCAGACGGAGCCTGATGACAGAAACACCGTTAGCTGAAGAAGCTAAAGCAGCTAAAGCTAAACAAAGATTTGATTTTACCTTTTCTCTCAAACATGAAGCAGATCCTCTCAAACTCTGACCCTCCTGCTCGGAGATTTTAACTAAAATCCACCGTGTGCGCTCGCTCACATGTGCACGCTCCACACTGAAGTTACAGCCGACTAAGCCCCGCCCACTTCCGTGTTCGCTGCAGTTTTTCTTCTTCGTGGTTTAATTTTGGCTTCTTCAGGAGCTCCGTGGATGCAGCACTGCCCCCTAGTGACAGTAAAGGTCTTTATTTTACATCTGCTGGAGTCCCTTAACAGTCCAGTTTCTGTCTCAATGTTTGTGGCTTAAAACCCACCTTTTTAATCAAGCTTTTAATTTATTTGATTGACTTATTTATTCCTTATTTTTTATTCTTCTATTACTTTTAGTCAAACTTCTTATCGTATTTAATTCTTAATTTTTTATCCATTTGATGTTATTTTATCTCTCTTCTTTTCTTATATTGTTATTATTGTTTTAGTATGATGGTTTTTAGCTCCAGTCTTTCCTCATGGGGGCTCTCCAAACTGGGAGCTGCTCCTGGTCCATTTCTGGGGCCGCTGCTGAGGGATGGCCCCACCTGCATGGCTGTAAGGCCCCTGCACTGTGTTGTGGGGCCTTATGCCTGTGCGGGAGGATGGAAGTCTTCGGCTGTGCTCCTCGTGGGCCGGAAGCCCTCCTCAGTGTTGATGGCCCCCAAAGGTAGCTCATTCCTTACCTCAGTCCTCGGTGCACAGCCATTTTCTCTCTTTCTTTCTTTTATGACAGCTCATATGAATGTTGTGGGTATGTGTGTGTGGGCGCAGGTGTGTGTGAGTGCATATGTTGATGTCCGCAAGTGTGTGTCTGGATATGTCTCTTTATTTGTGGGAGGGGGATGGCAGGGTTTTCTGTTTTTATGTTGTTTTTAGCCTCTGTGAGGCACTTTGTGTTGCTTTTAAGAATGAAAAGTGCCTTATAAATAAAGTTTGATTTGATTTGATGTGAACAGACTGATTAAGAATTAAAGCAAATTTGGAGAATAATTCTCTTTAAAAAGACGTGAATAGAAATTATTTTTCAGAGGTTCGTTGACGAATAAACACCACAAGGTGCTTGTGAAGAAGATATGATTGTTTTATTTTCTGTTATTCATTATATTTATTGCACCTGTTCCAGAATTTTTGTAGAATTATTTTGTAAGTTTAACGAGTCTCAGCTCAATTCAAAACGACAAATTTTGCATTTTTCTTCAATCTTTTTTTTTTTTTTTTTTTTAATTTCTGGCTATTTCTCCGTAACACGAGCCATTAAAAAAAAAAACAGATGATACAAATTAATTTCTACATTTAAAGTGCAGAGTGAATTGTTTAGGGCTAATTTATTGGAGCCTTGTATATTTTAATACTTTATAACAAAATTGATTTTGATCCATTATTATTTTTGGACAAACACAGGTTTATATCAAAAACTCACACTTAGGACCCTTAGGACTAAACAGGTCCCTACAGAAAAGGGTTTTAAAGTGATATTGTTTAGCCTTAATCTGAGCCTGAATCAGAAACTCTTTTCACACGTGCACCCTGATGTTATCAGGATAATTGGAAAAGACCAGTTACACTTTATTATTTGACATTATTCTCTCTTTACAGCAGACTTTAGCACATTCTGTTCATGCCTCCTTTAGTTTTTCCTTTTCCAGGCCAACCAGAGACTCCATATCCTGTCATTGTTCTCCTGTTGACCCGACAGTCACGGCTTTACATCCAATAATTACCAAGTTTCATGTTTCTCACCCAGCAGCACAACACTGACATGAACACGAGCTCCGCCTGAGACCTGGTTTGAAGGCAGAGGGGGGTTGAGACCTGGTTTGAAGGCGGAGGGGGGTTAACAGCAAAACCACAAAGTAGGATCCATGCACAAAGTCTGCTAAACATCTGCAGCTCCTGAAGCGTCAGCGCGATGCCTCCTCGTCCAACTCTGGGTGTGAACCTGCAGGAATGCCGACGTGTGCAAGAGCAGGAAGAGAGAAGAAGAAGCAGATTCTTCAGCAGTGACAGAAGATCCTCCCTCTTAGAAAGTGAAGGGCATTTAAGGTACGAAGAGGATCAGACTGATTTATTCTCTTCAACAGAGGTTTGGACAACCTGTCACCAGCCAATCACAGGGCCGAATAGAGAGACGGACAAGCATTCAAACTCAAACCTTAGGGCAGTTTAGTCAACAATCAACCTAATGAGCATGATTTTGGTCTGTGGAGGGGGGAGTTAGAGTGCCCGAAGTGAGCCTACGAATGCACGGGGAGAATTTGCAAACTCCTCACAGCAACCCGCTGCTCCACCGTGTCGCCCAGACAGAATACAATTACTCAAAAATCCTGTTGGACCTTAAGTCGATTAAAAACACCACAAAGACAAGATACTTAATGTTCAGACTGACAAACTTTGTCTTTTTGAAAATATCCACTTATCTGAAATTTGAACTTCAACTTTCTAGCCAATCATGTAGTTTTTTCCCCTTTTTTAAAATAATTATTATTTCGATTTTGTAAACATATATCTGTAAAATTACTGCATATTAGCTGTAAGTTGCTCATCCTTGAAAGTGATTCCTGGGCAGGTGGGTGGGTTTGGCAGTGATGCCATTTGATTATGTTTGACAAATGTTGACATAATGTAATTGTACATGTATTATGTTAAGGCATACCCTCCATAACTTCTCTGTTCTTTTGAACCTTATGTCACACTTGCTTGTTGTTTTTATTCATTTTAATTGTGCTTTTAGTTACTCTGTAAAGTGTCCTTGATTATTCAGAAAGGCACTTTTAAATAAAATGTATTATTACTTTATTTTATTTTATTTTTTGCTGTCATTCATTCAAATTAAAGGAAAAAAGTTCTTGCTGTGCAGGGTGTATTTTGTGAACAGAAAGGAGTCGAGTCTGAACCTTTCAAACTACTTTATTGATAATAATGAAAAATAAAACACGAAGAAGACATTCACGACGTGTAGACCCATCAGCAACAGCTCCCCCTCGCTCCACGTGTTGCATTGAAATGCTGGTGTAGCGTTAAAGCTCAAGAATGTCTCACAGCTTCACCTTCTGATTAAAGGTGCAGTTCAACATTTTACTGACTCAAGGCCGTCAGAGGCTGCAGAATGTTTCCGAACTCTTGGTCGATGCAGCTTTTTGAACATCTCACACACAGAAAAACAAAAGACAAACAGCCGAGGAAAAGGCCCGAGCCCGTCTTCAGTCGTCAGACACGTTCCAGAGAAGTGTTCGTACATGCAGCTCCGGAGCTGAAAGCTAAAAACTCCGCCTCGGGCTTTTCCCAAAGGTTACAGGAGGTCAGGCTGCAGACTGAAGAG
This sequence comes from Scarus forsteni, assembly GCA_036419115.1. NCBI lineage: Eukaryota > Metazoa > Chordata > Actinopteri > Labriformes > Labridae > Scarus > Scarus forsteni. Next base: position 2,947,495 of record JAZDUH010000103.1, on the reverse strand, counting down.
GGTTTCTGATCCTTTTTTTAATCACTACAAACACTTTTCTCGTCAATACAAGGTTAAAAATCAGCATCTTTATTCAGAAACATCTCACCACCAGGCGTGTGGTTTGAGAGGAGAAGAACGAGGTCTATGGCGGCCTCGGTCCAGACTGTAAAAGATTCAGAAAGTGGTCCACCAGTTTCTGAGGTGGATTCCAGTTCGTGTGACCCGCCTGGAGCCCGAGGACTCACAGGAGAGCAGATCAGAGTCAGACGTGGAGCTTTAGAGACCAGACTGAAGATTTTGGTGATGGAGCTCTTGAGGTCTGGGTCTCTGCAGACTGATAAAGGCACTGTGGAGTTTGATTGACAGTTTGATTGACAGTCTCTTTCTGTTGGCTCAGGGCGGGGCAAGTCCATCAGTCCTCCTCCTCCTCCTCACTCGGCTTTGTCTTTCCTCTTGGCCGTAAACGGGACTTTGCTGGCTACCGTAGACCCCACCGTGGAGACGCCGCCGGCCACAGCGGACACCCCGCCCTTCACCAGCCCCATCCCCACCGAGGGAACCGTGGTGACGGCAGATTTACCGAGCTCCAGGCTTTTCCCGCCCACCCAGGCCACCCCGCCGACTGCGGCACCCACGACGCCCTTGGTGACGCTGAAGAGGCCGCCGGTCACTCGCCACACCATGCCGGGGGGAGGAGCCTCGTGGTCCTTACCGGGATCTAGAAACAAATAAAACAAAAGAATGTGTTTTACGTTTTTATGAAAATGTAGTCAAGTGAACTGGTGTTTAAGGTTTTGTGTCTTAAATGAAGAAAGATTTGAGTAAAAAAAGGAGAAGAGAGATGGAGCTCTATCCCTTTACCTCGAAACTCAACTGTTTAAAATATTCCTGAGTTTAATGCCAATGTGTTAAATAAAAATAGTTATTTATCGTCGTCATTTATTTCTGTCAATATATTTATGAAACAGTAAAAAAACGCAAACAAACAAAAAGAACTGATATTTCACGTCACAGAAATAATCACAGAAATATCACAGAATCACAAAAATAGTCTGCATTTATTTAAAAAAAATGAATAAAAAGGAGTGTATCTCTTGAGAAACTGCCCCCTCTACCTTATTTAAAACCAAAATAACCATCAGCCGACACCAGGAAGTGGAAATAAACAATAAAACGAGCTTGTTGTCACATAAATGGGGTCTCGTCCGGGATAAGGGAAGGAACATAGAACCAGATGTTAAAGGTGCTATAAGGAGAATCTATTTCCAGAGACATAAAGACTCTGCTACCCATGAGCATGCGCGGCGACTGCTGTAAAGACGTGACCCAAGCCAAAGCGTGTATTTGCTATGATGCTAATGAATGCAGCTCGGACCTTCCTCAGAACTCTGCATTGCTTTACAACTTCTTTTTTCAACAACTTACAGGATACAAAGCGACGAGGTAATGTATCTCTTTCTAGTTACGTAGCGGTAGTTTTTGATGTGTGACAACAAGCAATTTTTGGAAAACTTAGTATCGTAGTTTTGTAGCCAGCTATATATCTCTACTTACAGCCCGGTGCTCTAAGACGTGTCAGAATAATATAAATTTTCTCTAGTTTTAATTGTCTTGTTCCTGAAGTTGAGTATCCAGGCCAGTCCAGCTCTGTCCGACCCGACCGTGAAGCTAAGGAATAGCATTTATAGATAACCTATTTTGATGCTATAAAACTCATCTTAAAGTGTGTATTTCCATCAGGCATATATCTGAAAGGGAGACTTTTTTGTAATTACACAAAAACTCCTCAGAGCATCTTTAAGATGATTAAGCAAGTCATTTATTTGAAAAAAAAAAACCTCTTTGTAACACTTTCGAACTAGATTGTTTTTGTTTGTAAACTCCTGAGCACATTACACACACACTAGTTTCTTATTTGTGAGAAACATTAGCCTTTTTTCTATATAACTCTAGGTTAGTGTCTCTTTTTGTTCTCGTTTTATTTTTGTTAACAGCACTCATTTAGTTAACTGCCTCCCTTAAATTGTCACAATTCTATTTTGTTTAATAAATAACTTCCTTACCCATCTTAGCATCTAAGTTTCTATCTTACTTCCCTTTTCCCCAAACAAGCTGGTTGTAACAACAACTCATTTGAGTGGTATAACCAGGACTGATATTAACTCTGAGTAAGTAAAAAAAAATAATATTTCAATCAGTGTAAAAATTAGGGATGAAAATGTAATACCCATTCCAGTTGAGAATCGTTAACAGCTCCATCAAAGAATCGATATCATGAGTCTTTTTGCTAATCAATTCCCTTATCAACTCCTTCCACTGAATCAGGGTTCAAAAGCGTCAGAATTGTTGCTTAATTGTTTTTTTTTACAAAAGGTGTCTACTGCACAACCTTAAGTGAGTGGAAACACCAGCAGCTTGCAGAAGCAGTTATCTCTACTGTGACGTGTGTTTGACATTGTTGACACTGAAAATCTACAGGCCAACATTTGCCCACACAGACAATCTGCAGGAATCAATAAGAGAATCATTAAAGACTTGGATCGATTAGCAGGATTGTTAATAGCACTGAAATCAATAAAATCTCAAAAATTCCAATCCCTAATAAAAATGTGACCATAATGAGTCAGTAACACTCTCCATCTATTATCTACACCGATGGATGAGCAGTGAATCCTTCAGAGTGACAGTTGGATGAAATCTAGAGTCACCAATTAATCTGCTGAGCGTGTTTTTGGTCTGTGGGAAAGATCATGCAAACTCCACAGTGACAGGAGTCTGACCAGCAACCCACTGCTCCACCGTGCAGCCCCTTGTGTGTTCATGTGTGTGTGTTTGTAGTAAATAAAGCCCCTGACAGAAACAGTAGCGGCTCTGTGAAGCTGCAGAATTCCCCTCTGTGCTAAATGCTAACACCAACATGTTAAAATGCTTTAACAACAGAGCTAACATACAGATGTTTGCAGAGGAGCTTTAGGGTCGAACGTCTGAAGTCCTTTAACAGAAGTGAAGCCTGCTCACATTCAGTAAAACAACATTATGATCTGTTTCTCAAATTAACAAGACACACATTTGTGAAAAACACGAATATTTGTCTCTGTTAACCTGAATAAGAAACATAATTCTAATGAAACTAATGAAGAAACATGTTGAATTTTTCATTATCATTTTTCCTTACGTCATCCTGCCCAAGTTGACGGGCAGTGATTCAATCTCTAAGAAACTGACTAAAGTTTTTTCTTGCAGTAAATAAAGCTCTGATTTAATATTAGGCCCTTATTTTCAGAAAACACTCACCAATAACCACATAAAGTCAGAGGAAATGCATGTTAACACTGTATGAACCGCTGTGTCTTATCCTTTGAAAACACATTAATATGCTGATGGAAAGTCCTTTGAGCATAAAATTAATATTGGTGATGTCGCCCATAGTTCAGCTCTACTAGTACTTAAATTTGGAGAACATGTTCTCTATTCTGGTCAACTAGTGTGTGAGTAAACTTTAAAAGAGATGGAAAAACTGACACCAGTACTACTAGTAGACTTAAAAATGTTCATTAGTGCTACTTGTAAGCCTTATATGCTGATGAGGGGATGGGGAAAAGCAAATTCAGGATTAGACTTAGAAAATCGTTAATGTCTCCGGGGTCAGCACATACACAAACACAAACTTTACACAGACCCATCAGACATAAAATTCCCTTATACACAGAATAAGTAAGACAATAAATAATCTGAAAGAAGTCTATAAGTCTAATAAGTCTAAAAATGTTCTTTTCATTGGGTAATAATTCATAGCACACCCCTGCCCATGCCTTGTTTAGTTGTGTGATTGCCAGGCTTTCCATTGGCTTATGATAATATAACAACCAATCAGGGAGCTAGATTTGGTTTTAATCCCTCCTGCTTCATTTATATTAGCTCTACTCGCATTACTCAATCTTTTGGCCTTAGCTGTACTACTAGTACACTAAAACAGCCTACTAGGAGTACAAGTGAGATATTTTGAGTTTACGAGTATGACAAGTCAACAAAATTTTGTTCACTAGTAAAAGTTTTTGCGCACTAGTGCAAGAAAACTTTATCAGTAACATAAAATCATCTATTGTTACTAGGGGTACTAGTGAAGCTTTGCATTTTTACTAGTTACATTTTTTAGTCTACTAGTATTTAAGAGAAGGAATTGATGAGATTTTATCGATACCAGTGCTATTAATGATCCTGCTAATCGATCCAATTCTTTAACGATTCCCTTATTGATTCCTGCAGATTGTCCGTGTGGGCAAATGTTGGCCTGTAGACTTTCAGTGTCAACAATGTCAAACACACATCACAGCATAGATAACTGCTTCTGCAAGCTGCTGGTGTTTTCACTCACTTAAGGTTGTGCAGTAGGCTCCTTTTGTGAAAAATTAAGCCACAATTCTGACGCTTCTGAACCCTGTCAGTGGAGGGAATTGATAAGGGAGTTGATTAGCCAAACAACTCATGATATCGATTCTTTGATGGAGCTGTTAACGATTCTCAACTGGAATTGTTTTTTGATTCCCATCCCTACTAGTATTAAATCACAGATGTCAATCTTATGCACAAACGCCTTCCATATAAGTAAAATAGACTCAAACTCCTGTGAGATATGAATTTCTTCTCCATATTAACTTAAATCTTTGTGATAATCTGTTTTTTCTTGGTGCTATAACACTGAAATATTATCTTCACTCTGGCTCTGACACAGCCCTGTGATCTGACTTGAACCTGGACAATGACGGTCCATGATGGCTGCCAGGTGAGCTAAAAACAGACTGATGCTTCATCCAATAACATCAGTGATGTTTACAGTGAGCGGCGGCGGGGGATTAAACTCCTGCAGCGTCAGGACACAAATAACCCTTCAGAGCCGCCGTCAAACAAAAACACAAACTCCCCCGATGATGAGACCGACTCTGGAATAGCAGCAGGCAACACGCAGGCACAGATTGCACCATATTCCCCGCTGATGCTTCAGCGATTCGCCGCGGCCCGGGGGAGCGTGCTTACCCTCTGTGGGCTGGATGGGGGCGGGCTCGGCCTCGTCCGTGGCCAGGCTGGTCCCGGGCTGGGGCTCCGTGATGACGCTGTTCACATTCTGCAGAACACAAAGAAAAAACCCAAAGTAAACATTTGTTGGGAACTTATGCAAAGCAGAGAAGGTTCAACTACAACAATGGTTCTTGACTGGTGGGTCAGGACCACAGAGGGTTACAGGGACGCCTTCACCGGGTCATAAACAGGTGTCCAGGCAGATTATGATGTTTGGAGGCTTTTAGGTAATAGTTTATCCCTTTGGGGGCCGCAGGTAAGGATTGGGAATTGATACAATTTTATTGATACCAGTGCTATTAACGATCCTGCTAATCAATCCAATTCTTTAATGATTCCCTTATTGATTCCTGCAGATTTTCAGTGTCAACAATGTCAAACACACGTCACAGCATAGATATCTGCTTCTGCATATTGTTGGTGTTTCCACTCACTTAAGATTGTGCAGTTTGTAAAAAATTAAGCCACAATTCTGACGCTTCTGAACCCTGTCAGTGGAAGGAATTGATAAGGGAAGTGATTAGCCAAAAGACTCATGATATCGATTCTTTGATAGAGCTGTTAATGATTCTCAACTGGAACTATTCTCAACTATTGCCATCCCTAGTCGCAGGGCTATCCCAGCTGACACTCTGCAAGAAGTGAGGTACATCCTGACTGATTGATAGCCAATCACAAGGCAGCACAGAGAAACAAAAAAACATTCACACTTATATCTGAGGGCAATCTGAAGCCACCAATTAGCCAAATTAGTTTTTTTTTTTATCTGTGGGGGAAACTGAAGTGCCTGGAGAGAACCCACACAGGCACAGGGAGAACGTGTAAATGGCACACTGACGAGCTTTCCATTTTGTTCATCCGTGAAAACAAGTCTTTTTTAAATTCATTTTCTTCTAATTCAAGCCTTATTTATCTGGAGTTGACATGCTGTTTGTTTATTTATTCCCTCAGTAGCAGCAGCAAAGTCATTCATTGTATGTCTGTCACCTTATCCTTGATATATTTAAATAACCACAAGAGTAGAGGTTAAAAATCCATACTCCAACTGTAAATATACAAACTACATCAGGGCGCCTGGAGCAGTGAAGCACCTGATCTAACGAAGGGTGTTCCCTGCACAAACCGACAGATCATCGATCTTTTGACCTCAAATATGTGGAAGAAGTTTCTGAAGCACACCATGAGAAAATGGAGGACAGACAAAGCCTCTCTGAGGAAGCACTTTGGGCTCCACACTGCTCATTACGGATGTAATGATCCATCGATCTGGATCAATGCATCGATTGGTTAAGCAATGATCGAATCAAACTGATGGAAACTCAAACCATCAATCAACATCGTTATCTTTAATAATCGCCTTTATTTTGAAATTCTGACCAGACATCCGTTTCACAGTTTCCACTCAATCCTGCCTCGTTCTAAAGTTTCCAGGGCTCTCAAGTCTTACGCTTTCTATGTGTGACACACATTTGAACCTTTTCACTCTCTTACATGCCACACCTGGTATTTCTCTCCCACTTTAAAGTGTATTGTGTAGTGCCCACACAGTAACACCGCTGTATGCGAACGTGTAGCAAGACACTCTGAGCATCACAGAGCTGAACAGGAGCTTAACAAATCAGCCAATCAGAAAATAGCTCTGCTGTATCCGTGTAAGATTCGGTCGATCTGATAGCAAACTGCATGCACACGACAGGAGTACCTAATTGCACAAGTACAGTAAGTAATCTCATCATTTGATTTTGTAGCACATTGATTAATTAAATTACTTAAAGTACGAATGGAAAACAGCGAGAGTCTATTTCTATTCTTCCTCCACACTGACCATTTAACAGTGAAGCACAGTCTAATCACACCGACATACAAACTGTGGTTACCAGGCATCACAATAAAACAAAATCATCAATGTTGAGTTAGCTTAGTATGAAGTTCTACTTAGACCATGAGAAATGTTTGGATTTAATTAAAATCAAAATTGCATATTTGTAGTTTGATAGAGCATGGTCAAATGTTGGGGGTCAAAAGTAAAAGAAAAAAAAAAAAGTAATATATTTTGTATTATTATTTTGATCATTACTTGATATAATATTGTACAGCACAAAGTAACAATAAGACCCATAAAGTTATTGATTGGGTAAAAAAAAGCCCTTGACTACTAACTAACACAATTTTAATCTAAAACAAGAGTAGATCATACAGATGTACAGAAGAGTTTCAATTTTGGAAATATAACTATCAAAATTGTTTTGTATTTCGTTCTTGCTATTGGTGAAATGTAGCTGATTGTGTTCAGTGAGGATATAATATCATCCTAAACCGATTCAAGGCCCCTGAATCCAATTGAGATTGAACAGTGGTAGACTTTGTTATATCGGCAAATATCGTATACCCAAACTTCCTCCTGTAAATTTGCCCTTTAACGTCTGTAAATAGACGTGTATAAGCTGAATGTAGATCAGCTGTCTCCTTTATCCTCCTTCAGAGTCAACCCTCTTCAAAATTAAGGACTCGTCAACAAAAACGTTCTGAGCGATACACCACCGTTTCCCTGTCATGAACATCTGATGGTGGACTTCCTGACTGATGCAGGGTGCGCTCCAGAATGAACCAGGAAGTCCTTTTAAAAAAGTTTCCTACTCTGATTATGCAAATTTTTTATGTGAAACTGAAACACTGCTTTTCTGTGTACACACCTCATGGAGTCACGTTTTTCCTGACTGGAGTCCTCAGTTTAAAGAACAGTAAACAGTGAAGGTGGGTGGGGCGACTGAGTCACTACATCTTGACTCATCAGTGGCTGCTTTATTCAAGATTCAATTTTACAAACTGTGCCTTTAAATTAGGGATATGAAGCACACTTTTGCCCCATTAGGTGTACAATCACCCAACACAGGTGTTTTTGTTGAGCTTTATTATTTCATTTATTAAAAACAGGGACAGAAGTACAAGAACAATAGTATGAGGGGGAAAAACACTACTGTGTCACATCAAGATGCCATTTTGTCCATCTCACAGTATAAAGCTCTGTTTTAATTCCTAGACTGTAGGTCATTTGTTCTATTGATCTGATTTTTTCTACAATATCCAGCCAATGATTCAGTCCAGGAGGATCAATTATCAGCCAAGTTCTTGTAATGGCTTTATTAGCTACAAGAGATCAGATCTTGAACAGGTATTTATCTTCTTTACCTGTTACATTGTCTTGTATCAGTCCTAGATGTATATACGGGAGATCATTAGGAATATTATATCCAAAAATTTCACCCACGACTCTCAAAACTCCATCCCAAAATATATGGGAGTGGCTGGAATTCAGTTGCCTACACTGTCTCCAACAGTTTTGTTGTTGACCTAATTGTTTATCTTTAATTTTTGGGGCGGTAAATTAACTCCTTCCATCTTTTGGAGCCAGTTGATGTATGTTGGGTCTTAAACATGGACTGCCAATCACTCTCAGACAACTCAACGCTGAAGTCCTTTTCCCATTTCATTTTTATACACACCGTGTTTTTTCCCCGTTGCTTTAATAAACCTCTAAACAGTTTAGAGACAATTCTTAGACGAGCTTGCAGGTGTCTAGATTAAAATATTAACAAAAATTCACGTATTCAGCCCCTATCACACTTGCAACCCTACAATTTCCTTGAAAATCAGGATACTTTTTCTTTTCTTTCACTGTTTTCACCTCTGATATTTGTTAATAAGTTAATAAGCAATAGCTTTGAATTGTCCATATAGAACGAGCAGCACATTGATGCATAATAAACTAATCTGGTGAAATGTTAAAAGTAAATTACACTATTTACTAGTGTCCTTTATAAAGAACATTATTATAAATATAATCCCAGAAGTGCTCTATAATAATTTAACATTCTTCTCTGATGGACACATGTACTGTACTAGGCAAGCATCAGAAGGAAGATTTAGGACAAATGTGATAAACATTACCAAGTTTTTTTAATCTCAGACAGAAACAGAAGTTGCTTCAACAAGAAATTAAAGATGTATTTGTTTACATATGGCTTACCTGAAAGATAATAATGTTAATTATCCCTAATGTAAACTTATCTTGTAGTCCCAAGAGGTAAAGAGAGTTCTGTGGTTTGTCTCCTTTATTTTTTTCTTTTTAATAAACTTTATGTGTATTGGTTTGCTTTTAGTAATCAAGTGGTGAATAATAGAGTAACTGTATGAGTGGATTGTTATGAATGTTGTGTATATAAGTCATGCTCAAAAGGATGATATTTTTTGTTGAAGGTGTAATATGTGGACCCCAGGAAGAAAAGCTACTGCATATTTGCTGTAACTAATGGTGGATCCAAAATAAATCAAATAAGCAAACGTAATACCCTGTGCAACATTCTTTCTGCCAAACTCTGCCTTTCAATCAAATGTGGTCTACTGACAAACAGTGCTATCATACTATATTATCATTCCTTTTTTAAAGTCTCCCTTTATTTACACCAGGTATTTTACCTCTATAAGGTTGACATAGTTATAAGATTTTGCATGCTGCAACCTGCTTACTTAATTTATTCTGCTCGTATCTGTTTCAATGTCTTAATTTGATATTCCTGCTGCTATACTGTGCATAAGAGCACTGAAACAACTGAATCTCCCCTTGGGCATTAATAAAGCATTTCTGTTTATGATTCTGGTATCCTACACAGAAAATTCCTTGACTTGCTTGTTCAGACTTGGCCCTCACAGCAGGAGGTTTTCCTGCAGGTGAAGAGTTTGTAGGAAGGGGAGAGAGACCAGATCTAATGTCAGGGTTAAAGTCCTGATGAAAAACCTCCGTTTACGTGAACAAAATGCAGCTCAGCAGGTTAAATCAGGGTTTCTCCACAAGTGTGAATGTGGAACGCCAACATTTTTTTTTTCTTTTCGTGTTGTGCCTCACTACAGAGTGCACGACAAGCAGAAAGACTCCATTCTTTGGACTGTGCAGTAACAAGGAAGAAAAAGGCAAAGCTTACCCAACGCTAATTAGCTTAGCTCAAACACTAATGGCCCTTTCCCACTAGCACACCTTGACCCTACTCTACTCGGCCCTACTCAATTTGCAGCGTGTTTCCACTAGCCTGATACCTCCTAAAAAAAAGCTAGCTTAAGTACCTACTCCGCTCTGGTTCCAAGCGAGCTGAGTCGATACTAAAAGATGACGTCACCGACTGCCTGCTACTGATTGGTCAGATGATGTCGTCATCGAAGAGTCATGAGCGCGATGACCTAGCATGCTAGCGGTAGCTACCATTAGCTTACCCTCATACGTCTTTTCTTTGCAGCTCGATTGCTCTCGTCCTCGGCTTCATTCTGTTGTATAGCTTCCAAAACTCTCCTGTGCTTCTCAAGGAGTATTTCTTCTTACCACCTGCAGCCTTCTTCTGCTTTCCTTTTTTACTCGGTTTGTGAGAAAAAGCCACAGATTGTTGTGTCGCGCTCAAAATGACGTCACCGCAGTGCCACTCAGCTGTTTACAGCGACACTGCACCCCGTTGGGCAGGTGACTGGGGCTCACGGAAAAGCAGCACAATGCGAGTAGAGTAGAGCTGGGTAGAGTCGAGTAGAGTAGAGCAGGGCTAATGGAAAAGGGCCATTAGAGTCAGTGAGTAGTGTTAGCCTGCCTCTGCCTACAGTCATCAGATAAACTCTCCAGCAACTTTCAGCAGCTCTAACAATCCTGTGTGCTTTTTTATAACTCGTTTTTTTTAACCGTGTTATGTACAGTAATTTCTCAAATATAACGTGCACCCAAACTTTGCACAAACCTTACTCTCTCAGACAAATGCCCAAAAGCTTCTGCTGCTGGTCTGTTCTTCATTATCTCTGCTTTATTTTTCCCCAACCACAAACGTCAGCTTCACTCACGCTAAATGTCCTACCAGCTTCTCTGTTGCCCGCTGCCTCAGCCTCTTAAGTCTCCTTTCCTTTGAATGCTGCTCAGAGACTTCAATGGTATTTTACTGTCGTGCAATAATTCTCTAGACGACACCTTCTGACAATCTATAGGTACTTGAGCCAATAACTTCACATTGTATCATATTTCTCACATCCCAGCATGCTCAGTCAGGGCTCCAGAGTGCAACCAAGACTGCGCCTAACATTTTTTCTTGGGCGCACTGGTGCAACGAGAAAAAATGTTAGGCGCAGTCTTACAAATTTAAGTTGACAAAAGTAAGTGAGGTAGCAGAAAAATCTACTGAAAACAGACAAGAGTCATGAAATGTTTTGTCCTATGTGTCGTTTGAGAATTGTTATTTTTATTATTTACCTTGGTTTTAGTTTTGTAAATATTGACTATAGTGTGTGCAGTCTTATTCTAGCTTCAAATTTATTGGAGAATAAGACCATCCAGTTAAATGTTATGTTGCTGGTTGTTAAAATCTTGATATTTATTTCATTTTTCAGTTCAGTATAGCACCTTAAACATTAGCTCAATTAAGTTTGAAATATTTTATTTTACTTGAGATGTTTGCGTTTGAAATATTAAATTTCAGTTCAGTAAAGCACCTTAAGCACTTTGATTTGGAAATATTTTATTTTGCTTAATGTTTTAGTTTGAATTTGTGCACTTCTTTCAGTGAAGCACTTTAAATGCTCTGTTTTTCTTTTAATATATAATTTTGCTTTGAATAAAGACAAGTATTATCTATTATAGTATCTACAACTTATTGTTTAAAAATCATTTACATTATGTGGAAGTTACAGAGAGTGATAAAATGTTGACCTAATGGCGTTAAAGGCAACACTGAAAAGTTTGGGTGCACTTAATTTTTGTGTTGATGCACCTTAAAAAATGGTTAGGTGTACCATTGCAACTAATGCAAAAAGTTAGTCTGGAGCCCTGTCAGTCGTAGAGTGCAAACCAATCAGAGCGCAGCTATTTTAACACAAATCATAACACAAAGGTAAACTAATTAAGACCCAAAATATTGGACTAGAACAGTTTAACAGTCAGTTTTATAAGAATTACAAAAGTTTGGCGGCAATGTTTCGCAGAGAGATATTTCAGCTTTTTGTCTCAGATGTGTTGTAACCGTGATGTTGGTATATTTTACATATTCAAGTATTTTACATACCTGCAAATTAGACCTTATTTAAGAGCAAAAAAGGTGTGTAATACCTGACAAATTATGGTGTGTCATCTTTTCTAAGATCAAGATTAGCACTTTCTAAAGAAATTTACATGAAACTAAACCACAGGGCACATTAGCTAACCACTGCAGATGTGCTTGTAAGTAGGTCAACAGAAAAACACATCCGTGGTGGTCTGCGCATGCACCCTGCAGTTTATTTTTGTATGTATTTCAAACTTGTCATAGACTTGGGAGCGAGGCAAGACATGAAAAAAAAGTTCAGCCTTTAGCCTCCATGTTGGTTCTTTCCTTACAGAGACAGAGCTCATCAGGATCACTGTGGCTGATGTGTTTATCATGGACATGTCCCTCAGATAGCCCGTCTCCAGGCACAAACAGTCTGCAGCTGCCTTGTTTTCCTCTGCATCATATCTGCTGTTTAAAGTAAAGTACAGATAAGAGTCTCCGTCTGTTTGTCTCGCTCAGTGAAAACATGTAATTATCTGACACATGCCTCGCAGATATGACCTTCATCCTAAAACGAGGCGTTCTTCTTTCTCTGCATTATTTACACAGACTGTTCTTTAAATAGAGGTGTGAGAGTTTATGTACTGTCAGTTAGATAAAACAACACTTCAGTTAATCGTCTGCTATACTCTCTTTAAAGTTCCTCCATAAAGAGAAGATAAACCATGAGGCTTATGCTAACTTCTTACGTAATAAATGATCTTAAATGAAGGTAAAGAAGCAGGTGTCTGCTTCACTGACTCATGTTCATGTCACTGTTGACTTAACCTTTCTGACTTGTGAGCTAAGAGGCTGTAAGTAGATCATCTGTGTTTGATTTCCATTTGTGTGTGCAACAGAAATTACTGTAACCTGGAATATTTGCTTACTTTGCACTGGTGCTGCTTTTAATATGCACCATCCATTCAAAATAAGCATTATTATTATCACCTTTCATGAGTTTTGAATAGAGGTGGGTGATATGGCAAAAATATCATATCACGATATTTTAAGAATAAAATCACGATTTTATCGCAATTCTTTTTTACTTTGATTTTCTAGACTAATTTGCATGTTTGACTATTTTTTCCCGATGTTTAACAAATAAAACATGTAAAACCCTAAAAGAAAAAAAAGACAATTAAAGCCAAATAACCTTTCTTAATAAGTTTTAATTTAAATAGTGCAGTTTTTATAAAAATGTGCAATAAATGTAAACATAAAAGGTAATGAACAACAATATTAACACTATCTCTTAAAGTGCAACAATTTAGAACATATGTTATCTAACTGCAGTGTCTATAATCTGAGTGAACAATACAGCTGCTTTAGACATCATCAAGCTTTTATCTCCTTTTCTCTTTCCGCCATGGCTTTACACTACATAACCAAACAGGAGATACTACCATGCACTGCGCGTAATGTGCTACGATTGGTTAGTCGGGTGTGTGTCAAAGTCTCTGCGCCCACACAGACGATCTGATGATCTTTCTGCTTTATGAGATCATCCCCATGTTATAATCCTTAACGATTTAATATCGTCATACCGCACACCCCTAGTTTTGAATGAATATTGTAGGTCTGATTATGACATTCGTGATGCAACAGAAGAAACTCAATTTCCTAAACCATCCCTCAAACTCCTAATTCTCTCTCATGAACCACCAACATCATCTGTGTCCTGATGTTAATCCAGACATACAAAGCTGATGTTGATTTTTAATAACTGCAAGAAGTGGATCTGCAAACTAAACATTACTCATGAGATAAGAGCTTTTAGAAAAATGAAGATGTAACAAAGTTTGTTTGTTCGAGTTTATTTTGAGGGATGTTGCGATAAATGTTTCTACTTTTGGAATGGGGAACTGCTGCAACGTCTCAAAATGGAGATAAAATACTCAAACCTTGTACTTTTATATCCAAAAATCAACATTATCGCCCAGTCTCTGCCTTTTGCCTTGAAGCTGAAAGCATACCAGCAGTATTTGATTTATGAACAGGACAGGGGATCTTCAAACCTTCATATTTGACATTCTTCAAGTAAAAATACGAATCATCTTTGGAGAACCCACAAATGATGCCTAAATATAGAACCTTATTATTCTTGCTCAGTAAGTATTGTTTTGGTTGGTAACAAGAGTTCCTGCAAACTACATACATGTGTGATAATTTCAGCTTTTTCAAAATGAGGGTTTGGTGAAGCTTGATGAGGGTTTAAACAACATTTTGAGGATATTTGATGCCACTAGAAATAAAATTAGACATGTGTAAAACTTATAATGACATGTTGGAGCTAGAGCTGGGCAAAAAATCGATTAAATAAATTAATTCGAATTATTTTCTGCAGAAGATTTAAAAAATTAAAAATCGAGATTTTTTTTCTTGCCTTAGTCTAATTGTAAGTAGTTGCAATTTTTGAAAAAAATTACAATTTTCATGATGGTCGGCCTTGTACGGATGGCACAAGCACTTTTATAGGCTTGTATTTGTTATTTAAGTAGATTAAATATTAGTCAGAGAGTTTCATGCTAATACTGTAAAAATACCTCAGCCTTTTAGTGTTTATGTAGACAAACCTGCCTACGTTTATACTACATAATCAACCTTTTATGACCCAGACTTTGACTTTAAGAGGGAAACATTTAGAAAACATAAAGGCAAAACTTGATTTGTTTCATTTTTATGTCACTGGGAGTTTTGTTTCTTTTAGGGAGAGAAAATTTGATTAAAATCGTAAATCGAGTGTTGTGGAAAAAAATCAGGGATTTTATTTCTAGGCCATATCACCCAGCCTTAGTTGGAGCTTTAAACCTTGATTCGATAACAAAAGGGACCTGCAAACTTCACATTATGTGTGAATATTTTTGGATTTTCAGATGATGATTTCAGTAAAGCTTGATGACATTTATCGCAGCATTTGAAAGATGTTGAGATTTCCCTTTTAAAGAAATTTGTGTTTCTGAAAAAAGCTGAAAATCCTGCATCTCAAAAGGGAAGAACATTTAACAACTTAGCTTTTTTATTTAGTAAAATCTCCTCCATCCTCATACTTTACATTTTTTAGGTTAAGCTTGTAGACCACGACTGTTTAACTTTTAAATGACATGTTGGAGCCTTTAAACCTGCATAGCTGACATTCTTGGTGCAAAAACAAAAATGTAAGTTTCCTAAATATGATGATTTTGTCTTGTGACCTACAGATGAGGCCTTTGAGAAGTATTCTCGCAAATTCTAAAGCTTGTGGATCTATTTACTTCATATTATGTGTGAATAATTTTGATTTATCAAAATAACTGAATTGTTGAAGCCCGATGACAGTTAAAGCAGCTTTGCAGGATGATGTTATCCATGCTTTTGGCTAATAATTTGGCTAAAATTGACGATTTTGTTCGGAATTGCATCTCAAACGGCGGAGAAAACAATAAAAACTAGTATTATTTTCCACATATTTACCTAATGAGCCAGCTTTAGCCTCCCTGACTTGCAGAAAAAGTGAACTGACTGATTTTTAAATGTTGGAACTTGAAACCTTTTGGCATATTTTGACTTTCTTGATGTTAAAATAAAAACAAAAATGTCCTCAATATGACTTGACTGTGGAGAAACCATCACCTAGCAACAATATTGACCTTTAATCTGGTTTAAAACCATTTCTGCAGAGTTAGAGTTGTTTTTTAATTAAAAGGGTTCATGCGCACTTTACGTTTTGTGTGAACAATCTGGGATTTTAAAATGAGGATTTGCTGAAACCTGGACAGAATTTTTTAAGTTTTGGAAAAGCAAAAATACTGCGTCCAAAAATGGGGAAAATAAAATGCAAATTATGTATTTACTTTGTCATATCCAAATTGTTATCCAGCTTTGTTTGACTTGTAGCTAAATGTACATGATGACTGATTTTTAAATAACATGTTGTAGTTTATTCTGCAATTTTGACATTTTTGATCCAAAAATAGAATCTTTCAGAACATAAATATATATATATATTTTTTTTAAATGTATATTTTTGGGCATTTTGTGCCTTTATTGATAGGAGAGACAGTGGATAGGCCCGTGAAAGGGGGAGAGAGAGCAGGGGAAGACACTCTGCAAACTGGTCACAGGCGGGATTCGAACCTGGACCGGCAGAAGCAAGTACATGGGGTGCTAACCACTACGCCAAACCAGCACCCCGGAACTGAAATATTTTTCAGTGCAATCTATTTACCTTCTGTTTTGTTCTTGTGCACCACAAATGAGAACTTTGTACTGATTCAAGGCCATTTTTGACTTTTTTTTTGCCCCAAAAGCCTTGTTTTTGACTATTATGAGGGTTCCTACAAACTGCACTCATGTGTGGAGAGTTCTGACTTTTCAAAAGAAAGATTAAGTGAAACCTGATGAGAGTTTAAGCAGCATTTTCAGGATGTTGGGACACATTTTTATATGCCTAGACAGAAATTCTTAACTTCTTGGGGAATGTTTGATGTCACATGATGGGAGAAAACAACATAAGTCTTTATTTTATACCAAAATATCCAAATAATGACTCAGCCCTTACATTTTTGGTTCAAGCGTTTGATTTTTAAATAACACGTTGGAGCTTTAAACCTGCACACCTGACACTTTTCACCCTAATTTTCTAATTATAAATTCACTTTGAAAGAGCTTCACCCACCCCGCAGTTTTCCCTCTTGTGACCTGCATCTTAGTTTTAGAAACATTTTTGACCAAAAACTGAATTTGACAATAAGTAGGAAGTGCAAAATCCTCATAATGTGAGTGACTAACTTTTGGAAAGGAGGTCTTTGTGAGGCTTAATGAAAGTTTAAACAGTTGCAGGACGTAGTGATGCCTAAATTGATGATACTATGAAGAAAATTGGACTTTTAGATCTTTAAATGACACGTTGGAACTTTAAAGCTGCATAATTAAAATTCTAGATGCTAAAATAAAAGCAGCGGTTTTCTAAATAGGAATCACTTTTGGAGAAACCACTATTTTTACTTGTGACCTGTAACCTGATTTTAAAATCAATTTTTCAGAGCGAGGGTTGATTTTGTTTAATCAAAAAGGATCTACAAACAACACTTTTACTGTAGATAACTCAGGCTTTCCAAAATGAGGATTTGGTAAAGCTTGTTGAAAGTTTAAGCAGCATTTGAAGGACGTTAAGACACCTGTATTTGTGCTACTAGACTGATAATGTAAAGTTTGAAAATAAAAGCAGATAATACATCTTGACAGGGGAGAAAATGCATTTTTATTTTGAAACTTCAACATTGTTAGCAAGCCTTATCCATCACAGAAGAAGAAAATAGCCTTTTGATTCTGAAAAACCCACATCATCACCCAGCCCTACCCTATAATCTACGAGAAGCTGCGAGTGGACGATGACTGTGTGACTGTTAAATGACATGTTGGAGCTTTAAACCTGCAAATTTTGGTATTTCTGATGCTAAAATAAAACTAATTTCCTAAATAAAACTAAAAACTAATCTCTTAAATAAGAACCATCTTTGTAAACAAATCAACCCACCCCTATTTCTGTTCTTATGACCTACATATGAGGCCTTTCTCTTTAATTTAGGATGATTTTGCACACATACAAACAGCCTGTTTTATTCTATTAGGCAGATTTGTTTAAAAAATGGGAGGAAACAATTTAAATGTGCATTTTCATGTTGAAAGATCTACATCAACACCCAGCCTTAACCTTCTGACATGAAGCTGAAAGTGGACGATAACTGTTTAATAACTAAATGACATGTTGGAGCTTTACACCTGCATATTTTGGCCTTTTTTTTTTTGGCTAAAATAAAACTAGCTTCTTGAATATGAATCATCTTCTTAAGTCACCCCAACCCTATTTTTTCTTGTGACCTGTATATGAGGCCTTTCTCTTGAATATTGGACCATTTTGCACACATGCAACATGCAAACTTCACATAATGTGAGCAAAGTTCAGGTCTGTTTTATGTCATTAAGCAGATTTAAAAAACAAAAATAAAACAACACAGTGTCTAAACAATAAAAGGAAACAGTTCAAATGTGCATTTCAGTTTGAAAAAATCTACATCAACACCCAGCCTTCACCTTTCCTCATGGAGCTGAAAGTAGGCCATGGGTTTTTGATTGTAAACTGACATGTTGGAGCTTCATATTTTACATTATTGACATAAAAACAAAAACACCAGCTTCATAAATATGAATCATCTTTATAAAAAAAAATCACCCCACCCCCTTTTTTCCTCCTGTGATTCACAAACAAGGCCTGACTCCTGAGGTGAAACCAGCCTTACATGAAGCTGTTGATCATTTTAACAAACTGTATGCGTAAGAATATTTGGGTTTAAAAAAAAATGATGATCTGGCAAAGCTCGATCACACTTTGGCAGGTTTTAAGCCTCTTTAAGATGAATCCAGACTGAAGTTGTTGATCTATAAGAAAAGCAGCGACTGTCACACCTCAATAAGAAGATAAAATCCTCATTTTTATGTTTTTAAGCTCATTAACTTCAGCTCTCTGCTGGTGTCGCATCTCGCTGATTAATCAAGTCCACAGAGAAGTTTCCTGCAGGAGTTGGTCCATCATTAAAGTCCTTCTCTGAGGAACATTTAACTTCTTTAACATTTTAAGGGGATGCTGGAGGGTCTTACCTTCACCATTGTTCCAGAGTCTCCACAAACACACCTGCGGAAACTTGAGACAGGAGCAGCTTCTGTTTCAGCCTGGACTCAAACTCTGCAGGACGGTGATGGTCCTCAGTCCTCAGACCTGCAGCTCGGACTTTGTTGGATCTTCAGCAGCTTCACTTCAGGCTCGGCTCCTCTTCTTCAGGCTCGGCTCCTCTTCTTCAGCCTGTTGGTTCTGCCGACGTGGCGCCCCGACTCTCCACATACACACTCATGCAGATACACGCACACACACACTGTCTATGTGCACACAGGGCAGCGCTGCACGCTTCCGCTTCACACCTTCAAAGTAAAAGCCCTGCTCCATGCTGATGTGGACAACATTGTGGTTTTCTTCTTCTTCTTTGTCCTGGTTTTAGTGACAGACAATCGTGTTTATCCACTTGGTTCTCTAAATTTTAATGTATCAAACATAAAGAAAACAACAAGATTGACGTTTTTCTCCATACTTATGAATGAAATCCAGTGAAACAAACCAACTAAAATGTAAAAATCACTGTTTGCTTCATATGGACTGAAGATTTTGTTTGTTTTGCTATTTTAATTTGTGACATTAAATCCTTTCAGTCTGTTGCTCAGTTCACCCTGTCTCACATTATAACTCCTGACTCTACACAAACAAACAAAGCGTTATAGGTGCTTCTTAATAAAGTAAGAGAATAAAAATAACTATCAAAACAATTGTGTTGTTTCTGCAGTGAGCATAAGGCCACCTCAGTGTCATTTACACTGTTGTAGGGGCCACGGTGTCCATAATTAGATGTGCCAAATATTCCATAATTAACTAAACCAGCATCCATGTTTAAAATACAAAAAATTGGACTTTATTAAATAAGCAAAAGCATAGAATTTTAGTTAGTTAAAGCAACAAATTACATTTTCTGAATAGTTTGAAATGTAAATTACACTGCTAACTTCTAGGAAACAACTAAATATAGTTTGTTAATTAAAGAGTATTAAAGAAATACTTTGGTCTAACTTCTTACCTCTATTTTCATGGCAGATTTGGTCTTTTTTCTTTATGTTAACAATTAACTTATATTTGAAATAAACTTGTGGACTGCTCTGAGAGAGAAGAAGGCCATATGTTGCCCATAACTGATATAGTGTATGACAGAAAACATGTGCAAGGGTCAATGAATAAAAGACTAAATCCACAAAATAAAAGAATATGTCACAACATCACATTTTGTACAATCACAAGCCACTTTGTCTGTCCAACTACTCATCAATGTGTCAGCTAATCACATGGCAGCAACTAAATGCCACTGGGCATGTAGACAGGGTCGAAACAGTCTGATGAAGTCCAAACTGAGCATCAATATGGAGAAAAAAAAGCGAGTAAAGTGACTTTGAATGATATACTGGCATGCCAGAGAAGGGTCAGAAAAAGAGAAAATATCCATTAGTGGCAGCTCTATGAGCAACTAGAAGTGCACCAAGAGCCCAAACCTTTAAACATGTTTTACATTCTCTGCTAAGTTGTAGTCAAATATTCAAAAGACTACTCTATCTTGCATGTCCAACAAATCCTTTAAAATTTTGATAATAATAATAATATTAATAATAATAATAATAATAATAATAATAATAATAAATTTTATTTAAAAGCACCTTTCACAATACTCAAGGATGCTGGACAAGACAAAACAAAACAATAAAATCAAATGAGATGAAAAAAATGAAAATCTGTACTGGAGAAAAGTGATTTGGCAACAAAGAAAAGATTATCTTCAAACCAGCTGCAGTTCTTCTCACCTTTGTTCATAAATAGCTTTAAAATATTAAGGGTGTCTCGATCCGATATTGATATCAGATATCAGTGCAATATCAGCAAAAAAACAAATATTGGATTATATCAACCTGCATCTAAAATCTCAGATATAAGAACTCCAATACAAGCAGTCCATCCTAATTTAATTTTTATTCATTTATTTAATTTAGATGTAGAATATGCTTATCTTTAAGTTAAAACAGTGATTATTTTGCAATTTAAAAATATATGTTTTTGTTTTCACTGAATTTCTTGAGGTAACTTTTCTGGGTATTCTAATGTATTTTTCATTTATTTTATTCTTATGTTTAAGGTTAAACTTTTTGAAGCCATTGGTTAATAACAAACGGGTAAGTTTTTCTCATACCAACTATTGCTGACTACTGTTCTCTGTTTCAGTGATGTCACTTGATCATACCTTTATTTACAGTCCATACTACAAAATAAGTAATAAAAGTCTGTATGATTCCTGTTGATATCGTATCCCATTAATATCGGTATCGACCAGTACTCAAGGCTGCGTATAAGAGGTCAAAAAGTTGTATTGGGACACCTCTAAAAAATATTGCCAGCTTTTCCAGAAATGAACATTCAACAAACCAGACAATAAAAATGAGGAATACGGATCTTTGCTTGTGTACAAATTCAGAAGAGCTATTTTAAACCTGTATCTTTGCTTTTCAATTAAATGTGAAAAAATGCTGTGTTAATTTGAATGGCTAAAGTGTCATGCTTTAAAAAGGGTAATGGTGTATACAAGAAAGACCTGTAGTTAAAGAGTAGTCTGATACAGTTTGTAAACATTGATAAATTTAGGTTCTAGCTCAGGCTCAAGTTCATGCTTTTATTGTGAAAACCGGAAGTCGTTGGTGGGCGTGTTGTTGAGCCTGCAGCTCCGGCTCCAGCTCCGGCTCCTGAATCATGGGATCCAGCGGTGGTTGGTTGAAGGTGTAAAGGACTGAGTGTTCACAGTGACCTACATGCTGCTGATATAATGTTCTGACACACAGAGCTGCCTGTGAGCAGCGACACATGGACCCGAGTCATAAAGTTAAAGATAGTCTGCGGATGTACAGTCAAGGGTCGTGGGCTGCGTGGTGACGTTGGCAAAAGCTCAAGTTTATGCAGAGATAACAAACTGGAAAGTTTGTCACCTGCGCCCAAAAAAACGCCTCCAAATACCACTGCCGGATTTACCTGTTATGAGGCCTGAGGGTCAAATATGCTGTCGAGCCCCTTTGACCCCCCCAGGGTGAAAAAGTCAGTTACACTGTGCTTTTTTCTTTTAGTCAAAACTGCTGTTTCAGGGTGTGACGTTTATCCCTCCTTCTGCATTCGTGTCTAACCAATGTGCAAGGGAAATGGAGTGATTCCCCCTCTGTTCCAGCTGTGGAGATAGTAGCCCAAACTCACCTGGACTTTTCAGTCCTTTTTTTAATGAAGGATTGAACCTGGTGTCTGGTTTATTGGTGCGTTACAGTCGAGATTTTCAAGTTCCAAGTGGGAAATTTCATCTGGAACACTCCCCGAGGTCGTAATTTCCTACTGAGATGGTTGTCCCCGGTGTAAACAGTTATTAAACTCCTGCAATAGTCTGTTTGTTCGCACTTCTGCCAAGTGTGTCTCACTAAATCAGCTGTATACACAGTATTCAATCAATCAATCAAACGAATCAAAAAAGATAAAATGAAACAACAATAAATGCAATAAAAGCAGAAAATTGCATTACTACATAAAATTAAAACAAGACCCCCACAAACCCCCCTCCCCAATACACATTCAATACACACTCACTTACTCAAACACAGAAAGACATAAAAAGGAAATTCTGACAAAAAGCAAAATTAGAGGACTGAGGAAACACTATGTTGATTCAAAAATGAGGCAACACAGGAACTAAAACTAAAACAATAGTTAAAAATACTAGAGGGTAAGATAAGTAAATACTTAAATTAATATAATAATATAATAATAATAAAAGTCGACAAAAAGTCGAAGTGTTGACAAAAAAAGCCATAATAATAATAATAATAATAATAAACTTTATTCGTTAGCACTTTTAAACACATGTTCACAAAGTGCTTTGACAACAGGCAGGAACATAAGAGCAAAGTATAAGAGCTGAGACAAAAGCAAAAAACACCTCTAGCTGCGTTCGAGGCAACCCGTAACTCGTATATTTCCCACCTGTAACTCGTGAAAATGCACTGGAACGGCAGTCGAACTCGTAACTTACAACCCGTGAACTCGTACCAGATGTACTCCGAGTTACGACTTGTGACGTCACATCACTGCCTAACCAATAAGGCAGCCTCTAAATAATGCCAAACACTGTAAAGTAAACTTCTGTTACATTATGCGCCGTTTCCCAGCTTTTGTTTCACTCAAATGAGTTAGTTGATAAAGAATAAATATTATGATGGCTACCATGTTGGTTAATTTACATACAAGAACTCCTGGCGCTCAAACTGAAGTCGTATTTTGCCTGGAACGCTTTCAGGTCGAAACTCGGAGATTTTAACTGGGAAATATACGAGTTATGGGTTGCCTGGAACGCAGCATAAGTCCAGGTACGTTATACTGTATGTCGACTTTATGCTTGACTTTGGACTTTTTTTCCCGACATTTTTACTTGTTATTCAACTTTATTGTCGACGTTTCAACTTTTATCTCGTTAATTCGTATTTTATCTCAAAATTTCGTCTTTATTCTCGTCATTTCGACTTTAATCTTGACCTGACGAAAATTATTTTTTTCCACCTAAAATGGCCCTAATACTCTTCCGTACAGCAGGGACAGCAGAGGGTGGTCGCTCAAAGCGCTCCCACCCGCGGTACATCATGAAAAAGCATCCTGAACAGAATTAACAGTGAAAACAGGAATAAAGTAAGATGAACGATGGCAAACGACAGAAACTGAATCACTAAAACTGCTGCATTTACAGATAGAATTAAAACAATAAAAAAGATGGAGGCGCCATGTAAGCGGAAAACACCTCAAACGTAATTACAACAGTTAAAACAACCACAAAAGAAGATTAAAACAAACAAATATAATATATCAGGGATTCGTTTGTTGTAGCAGTGGTGACGGCCGTTTATTTTCGTTCAGGCACGTTCTGGGTCGCATTGTTTGGGGTCCTCCCGTCAAGCTCGGCGCCAGAGCCCCCGGCTGAGACAGAAGGAGTGAAAACGAGTGAATTTTAGTGAATTATCGTCTGAAATAAGACCGTTAAGGACGTTTGGGTCCTCCCTGGTCCAAGGATGAACCTCGAGCTGCTCGGTAATTTACACATTTATTGATCTTTCATTGAAACGCGTCGCAGCTCCCACGTCTCTTGTTATGGTTAGCATCACGTTAGCTTAGCATTGAAGCATCAGCCGTTAAGGGTTATATTAATATTTACAGCTGCTGTAAGCGTCTCATAGCTTATTTAATTAAAAAGACAGAGATTTACCCTGCTTCTCATGCTACAGGTCGAGCTATTATCTGAATATGAGTGTGAAGAAAGGATATTAGTGGGAATTAGCCAGCATTAGCCTTTATATGTTGTCTCCTGCTGTGGTTGAATTAACTGTCATCATCAGCTGTTTAATGTGTTTTTATCATCTTGATTAAATATGTGCACACTTCTGATCATACACCCTGTCACCTCTTCGAGTTTCTACATATCTTGGGTCATGAAATGCTTCTTATTCATATGGCTGGTTGTCGCACAGTAACTCAGAAGTACAATCACACTATGATGGAAATGAAGGTTGAAACTGCAGATTTCTCTTCTTAAAGAAATCAAGTAATCATATGATGCTTAAATTTTCCCACTTCAACGATATTCCCCATCTCGGTCTCTAAAAAGTGTCTTGTATGTATGTGTATATCAATCAGGAATGCACCATATTATTAGTATGATATCAGTAGGGCTGGGAAAAATGTATTGAATATATATTGAAAAATAGATCCTGTATTTTTACTTAAGATTTTAAAATTGTTTCCTTGGCTGCATCTTTAAGCTGTAGCACTGTTTAGAAATATTAATATTTACACTGTTCCTCTATATGCTCTGTTAGGTTCAGCACATTTCAGACTTTGTTTTAGTCTTATACACTGCCTGGTCAAAAAAAAGTCTCCACCTGGACTTGACTTAGCAAATAGGTTTGAGCCTCCTGTTGGATAATTACTGCATGGGTGATTATCTTTCAGCTGGAAACAAGTTATTTAACTCCAGCTGATGCAATGAGCAGCTTCTCATTTCTTAAACAACCATGTCTAAAACACATCCTGCGGTCATGGAAAAGATGTTAGTCCGTTTAAAAAGGGTCAAATCATTGGCATCAAGCAGAGAAAACATCTAAGGAGGCTGAAGAAACTACTAAAACTGGGTTAAGAACTGTCCAACACATTATTAAAAACTGGAAGGATAGTGGGGAACCATCGTCTTCAAGGAAGAAATGTGGTCAGAATAAAATCCTGAATGATGGTGATCGTTGAATCACTTAAACGTTTGGCCAAATCAAATCAATGAAAAACAACAGTAGAACTCAGGGGTGTGTTTAATAGTGAAAGGAAGAGCATTTCCACACACACAATGTGAAGCAAACTCAAGGGATGGGACTGAACAGCTGTGTAGCCTTAAGAAAACCACTAATCAGTAAGGCTAAGCAGAAAAAAGGCTTCAGTTTGCTAGGGAGCATAAAGATTGGACTGTGGAGGACTGGAAGAAGGTCATGTGGTCTAATGAGTCCAGATTGACCCTGTTCCAGAGTGATGGGAGCATCAGGGTAAAAAGAGAGGCAGGTGAAGTGATGCACCCATCATGCCTAGTGCCTACTGTCCAAGCCTGTGGGGGCAGTGCTGTGATCTGGGACAAATCTGTGACATTGCAGAAGATTATGAAACAATGACACAGTGAATGTGAGCTGTAATCAAAGCTAAAGGTGGTCTAACGAAACAATAGAGTGTGTCTTATTTTTTAGATGCCAACTTTTTTATGGCCAGGCAGTGTAGTTTGGACAATAGAGCAGCTTTTCAGTGTTTCATGCGGAGAAGCCTGCCTACATCCAAACTACAAAATTAACATGTGACAACAAAATGACTGTGTGTACTTTAAGTATTAAAGGTAAATTCAGTTAAGTTTTGAATATACTCTATGTTGATCAAATCGGGCAAAACTTGTTTTGTGTAGCTTCTGTTTCCCATGAGGTTTCATCTTTGGAAGGGGAAAAAAATTAAGTTACTAATCAAGGTTTGTTAAAAAGTTTTCTTTCTTTGTATGTCATATTGCTTAGTCCTAGACATCAGTTTCAGCAGATATTGGCCTAAAAATTTATTTATTGGCATCAGCTGATCCTGACATTTTGTTGATATTTACAGTTGGAATATTGGCCGTATATCTGCAGTAATGTCGTCAAAATACACACATGCCCCATAATGCTTTAGTTCATCATTTAATAATCAAAAGTCTGATTTTTTTAAAAGATAAATGTTGCTTTTATTATTCTGTATTTGTTCCTCACACAAATAGACTCACACTGAAAGCAACAAGTTAATTTTAACAACGTGAAGACTTTCAGCTTTAAAATAAAATATTGGTTTAGGCAATGATGTTTTTGGAAATGTTGGTTATCACAAAAATCCAATATTGTGCATACCTAAGATACTCTCTGACCCTGTTATGATTGATGTGCAGTGGTCATGATAAGATTGTCAGAATCAATCTGTTTTTCTCTGTGGCACACAGTAGAGTTTTTTAAGGTCCGTGCAGTAAACCGGATAATTATAGAGTTTAAGCTAAACCAGATCAATTTAAAGCTCAACTAATGTCCAATATTTTTCAAGTTTGAGTCTTCTGATTTTTATTTGCAAGCTAGTATTTGCTCTGCTTGTGTTATTTTTGTTTCTAGATAACTAAAAGAGTCAGAAAACTTATTTCTAAACTTTCTGTAGGATAATATTGTCTGTTTTTGAATACATGGCATGTTTTTGTTTATTCCAGTCTTGCTCTCTTATCCTCTCATAATCATAAATCATCTCTGTTTTATATCCACTGTAATGTTTTTTTTTTTAACTCTTATAGTTTTGTGTTTATTAATTTGTCTTTTGTTCCTTCTTCCCAGAATCGTTTGGGCAGAACTATCCAGAGGTAAGTACAAAACTCTAATAAATCTGACAGAATTTATGGTTATAAATAGGGATGCATATTCTTGGATTTTTGCAGACATCTGATAAGTGAATAAGTCATTTCAGCTGACTCCACTTTGTATTAAAAAACAAGCTTCATGCCTTTAGGAGAGCAGAGGTAAAAGTGACTTACTGTTCGGAGCGTATGCTGCAAATTAAATAAATTCTTCAGAAAAAAATAACAAATTTGCACGTTGATTCCTTAAGATAAGACCCAAACTGAAGTTCTTTTTGACCCACTGAAGCTTAAAACAATGAGAACATTGAGGATAGAAAAATAAATAAACTTCAGTTAAGGTAGTTTGCCTATTTCTGTTTCTCATTGCTCACAGTTTTGTGCACATTGTGGCAAAATTTTCTCTATAAATATTGGTAGATATAATAACTCCTGCAGATATGATGATCAGCCTTTTTAATTTTGATCTGCCAGTGCCAAACCATGCACAGAATACACATCCCTTACAAAAGCCGATTAGAACAGAGTTTATCATTTGATTTTTGACAACATATCCAAAACTAGTCCTGTAATATCTTTGCTATGGAAGTGATTCAAACTGGAATAATCGTGTGTGTTTTAGGAGGCAGATGGCACCCTGGACTGTATCAGCATGGCCCTCACCTGCACCTTCAACCGCTGGGGCACCCTGCTGGCTGTGGGCTGCAACGATGGCCGCATCGTCATCTGGGACTTCCTCACAAGAGGCATCGCCAAAATCATCAGTGCACACATTCACCCCGTCTGCTCTCTGTGGTGAGACACAGCTCACGTTCATCCAGGGCTGGGAAAAATATTGATTAAATCGATTAATCTAAATTATTATCTGCAGAAGTTTTTCTCAACGTACTCCTATCATAAGTTATTGTAATGTTTAAAAATATAATTTCTGAAAATGAGGTTTTTATGATGGTAGGCCTTGACAGGTTTTGCAAAAGCACGTGTTTAGGATTTCTTTTTTAAATTAGATTAAATATTGGTCAGATGTTTACATGTTATTAAATTATTAAAATAGTTCAGCTTTCAGTGTTTATGTAGACTGGCCTCTCTATATTTCAACAACATTTTATGACAAAAATACAGCATGGATTTTAACTTCAAGAGGAGAGGTTTGTTTAGTTTTGGAACATAATTTGGTAACATAAAGGAAAATCTTGATTCATGTAAATTTTGTGTAACTTGGAGTTTTTTCTTTGAGAGAGAGGAAATAAAGGGATTATAAATGCAAATCGAGCCTGGCTGGCTCACATCACGTGCACACATATACACCTTCTTCCTTCATTCATGTATTTCTTAATTTTTTTTTCTTTATCTTCCCATGGATTGCTGTAACCCTTAACTACACAAAAATGAATTATTAATTTGTTTTTCTGTCTTTTGATAGAATACACACTACCTCGTTTGGTGACATAAATGTTCAGAAAGCGAGTTTATATGTTATGTTCTCCATAAAATTTCAACATTGTACTTTAAAAAAGAAGAAAAATAAAGTTAAAAAAATGCAAATTGAGATTTGTGGAAAAAATCTCACGTACAAGTCTTCCCTCCATATTCCAAACCAACTCCCTTAAGGGAAAGGAGCATATTAAGCCTGACATTTTGAAAGATAGTTTGTTAAAATAAAACAGTCAAACAGTTTATTTTAGGATTTCTGTCCATGTAAACACCTGTATGGTCTTATTTGGTCGCATTTCTTATAGAATAGAACCTTTAGTGATGTACAAGTACAACAAAAGTAAATGCAATCCGTGGTGCATAAAAATAGTTAGAAAAATCAAGAGAAGAAAATAAATAATAAATAAATACGGGCCTAAAATTAGGATCTGTCAAAAGTGAAGTAACTCGTCACACTTGTGTAAAAACAGGGTGATTTCATTCAAATACATTGACTGTAGTTTATTGAAAAATGGAGGAGGTGCTTTACTACCTGATGTGATTGCAGTTGGAGTCGAGACGGCCACAAGCTGGTGAGTGCTTCCACAGACAACATCGTCTCGCAGTGGGACGTCCTGACTGGAGACTGTGACCAGAGGTTTCGTTTCCCGTCACCAATCCTGAAGCTCCAGTGCCACCCCAGAGACATGTGAGTCATAAAGTGTGAAGCTGATGTGAAAACTCTTGCTTTTCTTCATTATTATTGAGTTACATCTTCAGCTTTTTTAATGTGTGACTCACACTGTGATGTTTTTAGGGATAAGGTGCTGGTGTGTCCCATGAAGTCCGCCCCCGTCCTGTTGACTCTCTCAGATTCAAAACACGTCGTCCTTCCAGTCGATGACGACTCCGACCTGAATGTGGTGGCAGCCTTTGACAGGCGAGGGGAATACATTTACACTGGCAACGCCAAGGGCAAGGTAGGATCAAACACGTCCCCCAGCCCAAATAATGTCTGATGGGAGGAAGAGGAGGGGCTATAAACACCTGGAAGTAAAAACTGAACATTTAAAGGGGCATTTTCTTGGAGAGGTTTAGAAGATTTCTTTTACCCCTTTCAGACTGGCCAAAAAAACCTGTTTAAATATAAATGATAAGAAATTAGCACAGATTCTTTTGGCAGCAAGTAAAAAAGATGTTACAAGGAAATGGTTGAAACCAGATCCCCCTACTTTTGATGATTGGATTGAATAATATACAAAATTTATATTCTGGAAAGACTTTCATTTTCCCTCAAGGTTCAAAAAGAAACATTTTACAGAATCTGGTCCAAATAGACAGAATAAGTTAAACCTATAAGGCAGGATTTCATTTGATTGTTTGCAGTTAAGATGTGGCTCATTTCTATTTTGTTTTTGGCTTGCTCTCGATCTAATTTTTGCAATCTCCTCAATCTATACCCATGGATTGTTACCATGTTCTGTCGTATCTTTCACGTTGTTTTAAAAACAAAAAAAACATCGAGGAGCTAAATGGCTTAAGAATTACCAAGTCTGTGGAAGTAGTGCTGACTGTATATAATGTTTACTCTTCCTCAATAAAGAAAGAATTATAAAAAAAGAAAGGGTTTAATCAGCATTTCGACCCAGGTTGACTGACCCTGTAAGCAACTAGACCTGTGCTCAAAATGTCGTCATGCACTCCTTGGGGATTCATGTATCGATACGTATTCTACAGAATCAATACGGCCTCAATATTTGAACAGTTGTTGTAAATACACTTGGAGTAATGTTAAAAATCGCACAGTTCAAAGTAAAAGCCAAGCTGCATGATAAAACATATGTTCCAAATTCAAACCTAAGTCTACGATCTTTGTGGACCTGAATTAAAGTTCTTAAGTTGAAGAATAATTTAAAACTCACGCTTGTTCTTTTTCTTCTTGTAATAAAAACAAAAGTTGCTGTGAATTCTGTTAAAAGCGCAGTCAGTGTCACAATTGATGTGTATCGGGATACGTATCATATTGTGGGGTTGCTGGAAATTCCCAGCCCTACAAGCAACACAAGTTTTAATCGGCTCGCCTCCAATCGGCTTCAGTGGGAACATCACACCCGGGCCAACCCGATAATTTACGGATGACTTCAGCGTAATGTCCCCACAGCATAACATCGCGCCGTCCCCTCTGTCTGTAACTTATGGGACTCTTTGCTGTCTCAGCAACAAATTCTGTCCACCTTTGTATCATCAGCGCCGAGTTTGTACATTTTTAAAGAGGGACAAAGGTACAAAGTAAAGAAAACCGTGTCAACGGCTGTGTCTGAAATGTCATACTAACGTACTACTCACACTAAGTGTGACGTCAAAATGAGTATGTAGTGTGTTCACATTAGATAGTATGAAACGATTTAGTGTGCGAGAAATACCCGGATGTATACTATATATTTTAAGTATGCGAGGTGGGCATACTAGTCACACTCAAGTGCCCCATAATGCATTGCGATACGTAGGTATGTATTAATCAAGTTTTAATAGTATTAATAAAATGCTCTCTGAACTTTCAAATGTGGCGAATCAACGGAGATATTTGATTGTCTGGTGTGCTTCCGTATTTTGTCGTCAGAGGTTTGAAATGCATCATGGGAAACTTAGTAGTATACTACAGTGTGAATGGTTGACATTCTAATCATACTTATAGTATGTAGTATACAGTATATACACATGAGTATGTAGTACATTAGAATGCCATTTCGGACACAGCCAACGTCTCCCATGCTCCTTTCCATTGTTTACGTGGACGTATTTCGTAGCACAAATGATGTCATCACCGCGATGACATCATCTTGAAGCGCCAGTGCAAAGAACACAGCCACACAGCTCGTCTGCTGCCTGTTAGACCCAGGTCTGCTGGCAGCTGGAAAGAGTCACTTGCTGATTGCTAGCGAGTTAACCCGCATTGAAAAAACCCACGTTGACCCTCTAATTTTAGTGTGAAAGCCGAATTTATGTACCTAGAATTTAGTAGAAGGTGTCACGACCTCCTGCTCCTTGAGCCCCTTCTAACAACATTAAAAGAAAAGATAACTGATTTTATGTTACATTTTTCTGTTGTCAAGGCTGCTTTACTGACTTCATCTGTCTGTCTGTGGTCACAGATCCTTGTGTTGAAGACAAACACTCAGGAGCTGGTGGCTTCTTTCAGAGTTACAACTGGAACCAGCAACACGACGGCTATCAAGTCTATTGAGTTTGCACGTAAGGGAAGGTAAGAGGCAGGAGGCGGCAGAAGATAGAAACTCATTACATATGAAAGGATGATTCACAGAAGAAAGCAAAGACTTACCTCAGACTCTAACTCCAACCACCTTCTTCCTGAACAGCTGCTTCCTCATAAACACAGCAGACAGAATCATCAGGGTGTACGACGGCAGGGAGATCTTAACGTGCGGCAGAGACGGTGAACCTGAGCCCATGCAGAAACTACAGGACCTGGTCAACAGGTAGGACAACACACAGGTGTTTCAATTTTCATGTTTGATTTGGCTCACCAGAGTATTTATGTGGAATACTCACTGATTTTCAAGCCTTCATCGCTTTCCAATGTCCCAAATATGGACAACTGGTGCAATATTATTTATGAAATATATGTGATGGAAGGAATCAGCTTTTCATTGGAGCTTCATAAGAACAAATTACAAGAATTGTGGGAAACCTTTGACCCTGTTAGGCTGAATAGAAAGTGTAAGAATGAGATGTTACCAGTTTATATCCTTTAACTAACATTTGATAAACTGGACAGACTTATTTCACCGTATATATGGCAAAGACTATAAGATATGATAAGATATACCTTTATTAGTCCCACATAGGGAAATTGCAGTTTGTTTTTTTTTAATTTAAAGAATTATTTTCTATATTTAAAGAAGGCGTCGAAGGCGCTGGCTAAAATAAAATACTGGACTTATCCAAATCAGGTGAAGAGCTTTTGAAACTTGTTGCACCCAAACTAAAGTAATGAACAGATATAAGCACAGTTTACTCATACATACACACTAGCATCACCGCCCTTCCAATTATTTAATAATTAATTAATTAATTAATTAATTTATGTTATTTTTTTTCTGGAGTGTAGACCCTTAGTAATGTTTACATGGTATACCACAGTGTCTTTGTCATTTTTAAATCGTATGTTCTCAGTTCTCTTCCAAGAAAGGGAAAATGTACATTATTATTGTATTTTATGATATAATTACAATACGAACTCAGTTCTGAAAAAAAATATGTAAAAATGGGAAATGTATATGCTCCTAAATGCCCCTTTTTGTTTGATTTAATATTATTTTACAGACATCTAAGTGTTATTTTGTGCTGTTAATTTTCCTATTCTTGCTTTTATTTTCTTTCTTTTCATTATTTTTGTTTTATGTTTATCTCATATCATTAACATATGACTCGATAATATGTTTAAAAAGTACTTAAATGCTGGATCATGCTGAAAGTAATTTTGCCAGTCATGAGCATTAGTTTCTTTGTCAGAAAAGTTTTTACTGCACATTGGTCACCGGACCACATACTTAAGGTGTGGATTAAAATTTTAACATGCAACCTATATTTTTAATTACATTTTTAGAATAGAGTAGAATAAACCTTTTTTTTCCCACACAAGGAGATTTGCAGTGTTACAGCAACAAAGGGGACAGCGTTAATTAAATTGGAAAACAGACTTAAGTATAAGAATAGCATTAAGTACATTATTCTACCAATATAAAAAGGGCTTGGATACAAAACTAATGGCCCTTTTCCACTAGTACGCCTTAGCCCTACTCTACTCTACTCGGCTCGGCTCTACCCGGTTTGCGTTGTGTTTCCACTAGCCCTTCTTCTGCTTTCCTTTTTTACTCGGTTTGTGACAAAAAGCTACGGAATGTTGTGTCGCGCTCAAAATGACGTCACCGCAGAGCCGCTCAGTGCTTTTAAGCGCTGCTGCACCCCGTTGGGTAGGGAACTGGGGCTAATGGAAAAGCCGCACAAGGCGAGTCGAGTAGAGCTGGGTAGAGGCGAGTAGAGTAGAGTAGGGCTAATGGAAAAGGGCCATAAGAAGCAAATCTTATAAGGACTGTTTACACATCACTAAGGTAACGATGAACAGTCTTGAGTCTTCTCACCTAAAAACATTGCAGTGATGATTCTGCTCAGTTGTGCCTAATGGTACTTGTGTTTATCCATCAGTGTTGTATCTGGATTTGTGTGGTTGTGTTTTTACCTGCCTTACCTGGGCCTTACCTGCCCAATTTTTTCTTCAGGGACAATAAGTTGAAGTTGAAGTTGAAGCATTGTCTAGTATGTGTGATTCCAAATAGAATATATTTTTTAAAAATAACTGTCTGGCTCAAAACATCTTGTTGAGTCTTTAGCTTCTTCTCTCTCCGTTTGTTCATGTCTTCTGTTTTTGATTTCTTCTTTCAGGACTCCGTGGAAGCGCTGCTGCTTCTCCGGGGACGGCGAGTACATCGTGGCCGGTTCGGCTCGGCAGCACGCTCTCTACATCTGGGAGAAGAGCATCGGTAACCTGGTGAAGATCCTGCACGGGACCAGAGGAGAGCTGCTCCTAGATGTGGCTGTAAGTCTGTCCACCCTGAGAGCTTGGCTTTTAGATCTTTATGTTCACATTCAGGTGTTGACTAAACACTTTACACTTTTTTATTTGACCTGTTTTAGTGGCATCCTGTCCGACCGATCATCGCCTCCATCTCCAGTGGGGTGGTGTCCATCTGGGCCCAGAACCAAGTGGTGAGTTGAAGCTGGATGGACGAGAATAAACTGAATGAATCAATACTTTTATTTGGTTACAAAAATGTTGAGAACAATCAAAGAACCATTAAACACAAACTTGTCGAAAGATAGAGACTGAAGCTTGTGGCTTGTTTGTGCCTCTCCTGCATAATCTAAGATAAATTTGACATGTAAGAAAAGAAAACAAGACATCCTTCTATAAATAATAAAACTGTACATACACAAAGTAATTTATGCTTATAGGCAAGGACGTAGGTTTGATTTTGACATTGGTGGGGACATAATAGTGCTCCAAGGCGGCACCCCTGAAAGTTGATGTATTTTACATTTATGACTGTTATTTCATGCCATGTAGAGATGTTGAAACAAACAAGCAAACTATCATATTCACAAAAAAACTTCTATATACTATCTGTCCCACGACAAAAATATTTTGGGACAATTTGGGATGCAACAATCATACATTTTCATGGTTTGGTTATAGTCTGAGGGAAAAAAAAACATAGTTTCACAATTATTACCAATAACTGTAATTTATTTCCCAATTATTTGAATGTATAAAATCATGTTTGTAATCCAATGTTTTATTGTGTTTTTTCCCACAAACTTTAATTGTTCGTCTTAAATGTTTGCTACCTTTCAATACACAAATAATACATGGATAATAAATAAAATAACTAAAACCTGTATTTCTTTGGCATTAAATATAAGCATTTTTTAGTCATAACGTTATGTTCTATGCTTGTTTTTGTGTAAGGGACCATGTGGTAGTGGCATAATATTGATAGGGACGTGTCCCTAGTGTCTCCATCCAATTCTACGCTATAGGTGTTTCTGGACTTTGGGAGAGTATTACATAATTTACATTAATCACTGAGCTCCATCCAAAATTGTATTCCCCAAACTGAAACATGTCTGTGTTCAATATTTATTTTAATGTCTCTTGTTTCAAACTTAAGCACATCCTGTATACTTTATTTTCTCTCTCTTAGTTTAAAAAATGCTTGAATACAGACAGGAAGAGTATCATTTACTCTCCAGTGTTTTAAATACACTTCTTTATATTTTAATATAGAAGATCCAGTGAAAATTGTGTCCCCTATAAGATAATTTTGGCCTTAATCACCCACATCTCTAATACTGAAATATTTTAATCTCATGTGATGTTTTATTTAGAGAAATAAAGTAAAATGAATCTTAAATGAAGCAAGCACACGGCCTGGCCAAAATAAAGGTCACACACTTTAATATTTTGTTGGACCGCTTTAGCTTTGATTACAGCTCACATTCACTGTGGCGTTGTTTTGATAAGCTTCTGCAATGTCACAAGATTCAGACCACATTTCTTCCTTGAAGACGATGGTTCCCCACTATCCTTCCAGTTTTTAATAATGTGTTGGACAGTTCTTAACCCAGTTTTAGTAGTTTCTTCAATCTCCTTAGATGTTTTCTCTGCTTGATGCCAATGATTTGACCCTTCTTAAACAGACTAACATCTTTTCCACGACCACAGGATGTGTCTTTGACATGGTTGTTGAAGAAATGAGAAGCTGCTCATTGCATCAGCTGGAGTTAAATAACTTATAAAAAAACAATAATTATCCAGTAGGAGACTCGTACCTATTTGCTTAGTTAAATTCAGGGGCTGATATTTTTTTGTCCAGGCAGTGTATTTATGACATTACTATCGGTTCATACATTGGATGAGTTTATTTTGATTCGATACTATGAACATAAAAATGCTTGAAATAGAAAAAGTAACCTGATGTGTAGAAACTGTTCATAAAGGATATTTTCAAACAGAATCTGAAATAATTTTTAAGTGGATAAGTGATGGTTGACTGCATCGTTTGCCTGCAGGAAAACTGGAGCGCTTTCGCCCCGGATTTTAAAGAGCTGGATGAAAACGTGGAGTATGAGGAGAGAGAGTCGGAGTTCGACATCGAGGACGAAGACAAAAGTGAACCCGAGCAGACAGGTGGGTAACACACACACACAGTCACTGACCAGGTTTTTAACAACATACAGAGCTGAGAGTTCGTCTCTGTGCTGCTGGACTGCAGTTTTAATCAGTGTTCAAAAATAGTTACGGTCTGGCAGTTACAGATTTTTTTTTGTACATGTTTTTTAAAATTATTCTATTTGTTTTCAATATATTTTGAGTGTTTAACTTGTTTCTGTCTGTTTTGTTTTGCTCTGCATTTTCTCCTGTTTTCTTTTATATTTTATCAGTCATCTTGATTTATTATGCATTTTAACTTTTGCTACTCTGGTGTGCATTAGTCTCCAAATCCCCTGACATCCTACCATCTATCTTTACTATTACAGTGAAATATTACGTAGTAATAGTAGTACGTATATATCTATATATATCCTTTGTCTATCATTTTTTGTTTCAATGTAAAGCACTTTGAGCTGCAATTTAATTTGTATGAACTGTGCTATGTAAATTGATACATTCCCAAC
This sequence comes from Scarus forsteni, assembly GCA_036419115.1. Classification (NCBI taxonomy): domain Eukaryota; kingdom Metazoa; phylum Chordata; class Actinopteri; order Labriformes; family Labridae; genus Scarus; species Scarus forsteni. The sequence goes on along the minus strand of JAZDUH010000103.1, from coordinate 2,911,101 downwards.
AAGTAACTGTGTATATTTGATCTGATTTTATCTTACTTCATTTCCATCAAAATGGTTAATTAAATCAACTGGCACTTTTGCCTCCATTATTTTGTTTTTGGTGATGTAGCTCAGACAGAAGACGCTTTCTGCAGTCGCATTAAACACGATATCTTGATTTTTTTTTTGTTCACTGCATTTGCTTCTTGAGAATGTAAACAATATGACCCTGCTTTTCTTACTGAGGGTGAACAAAAACCTGTTTCTGTTGTCTCACTCTGGTCTTTCTGCTCTTGGGCTGTTTCAGGTGCTGATGCTGCAGAGGATGAAGAGGTGGATGTCACCACGGTGGATCCCATCGTGGCATTCTGCAGCAGGTGAGAAACAAAAAAAAAGATTTTTAAATTGGTGCAAGTCTGATCCAAAAACTGTTGTTAAATGACTCTGCCATTAAATGGTCCTAATATCCCTGAAATAAAATGGCTGATTATTGACCTGACAAATGATTTGATCCTCAAAAGTAAATAAGTTGTTAATATTATGTTGAAAATTGAATTTAATTAATAGTTGTAGTAATAAACTAGTGAGAACTGGACAGCTAATAATATACCCTTTTTTTAAATCATTTGTTTAGTTGCCATGTTTTTAATCAGGGTTCTAATTTTATTAAAGTTGAATGTTTTAATCATCTAAGATCATATGGATTATGAATTATGTATCATGATTCTTGAAATTATATGACAGCATAAGTTGGGGCTGAACTTGGTTAGCTTTGCCTCCTTCAGCTCTTTCTCGAACTTGCACTTTGTCACAGTGTGCCGTTTTGTTTGTTGATACATACTGTTTGTTTTTATGCATGTGCTTGTTTGAGAAAAACAAAAATCAAACCAAATCAAAATAAAAAAAACGATGTTTATCTTTTTAATCATGTATTACCTCCTTGTCTGGCAGTGATGAGGAGTTGGAGGACTACAAGGCTCTGCTGTACCTCCCCATCGCCCCTGAGGTCGAGGATCCAGAGGAAAACCCCTTCGGTCCCCCACCAGATGCCACGGTTCAGACCGCCACCCCTGAGGATGCGCTTGCTGGAGGCGACAAGAAGCAGCGACAGCCGTCATCTGAGGGAGGACCGGCCAAGAAGAAAGCTCGCACCACCACCGTCGAGCTGCCAGGGGTACCCAGTGACGGTGAGGGACGGAAACATGATGCACATTGTCTGTTTTTGCCAGCATATGTTTGTCCATTTGTTTGTATGTTTGTTAAAAATATTACACAAAAAGTAAAGGTGGATTTTGCTGAAATGTTCAGATGTTGGTAATGGCCCAACTTAGAGTATTAGATTTTGGTGGAGATATGTTTATTTGTCTGGATGCAAAAAAAAACTAAATTTCCAAAAAACTCATTAGTTAACATTGGGTGGAATTTGAAAAAATCCTACCTCTGCCATTTTTTAATGGATTCACTTCCAATTTAACAGGATAATATGAGGTCTACGTCTCTATCATCTAAGGCCCTGTTTACACAGAGACACTCACCTTAAGCGCAAAAATTTTTCCTTTGCATATTCAAACTTGATCCACGTTCAGGTGGAGACACCACAAACAAATGAAAACGCTGTAGTGCGCATGCCAGTCCAGTAGATGGCGATGTAGGTTTGCAGAGAAACAGTGCTGCTACAACACACGTACGAAGAAAAAACGTTTAAAAAACAACAACGGCGAGTAGACGCACGAAGACGCAGGAGTTTCTTGTCAGGACAACAAGTCTGTCTGGATAGTTTTGTCTGGATAACAAACCGAGCATGGTAAGCAGTACACACACTACTCAGCAGAGGGCCCAAGCTGTTGTTGTTCCTGGTGTGCACACAGCCTTCATGTGAAAGAGTACTGCACATGACGTCAGCGTTTCACCCTGAAGCGCTCTGACTCTGGTTTACACGGAGCTGCATGGAGGAGCATTTTGAAAAACTCTCCACCCTGGACCCTGTTTTTAAAAGTTTGTAGATAAAAAAAAATATTGAACGTTATTATGGGAAATCCCATGGACAACATTCCATAATTTATCTAAAATCAAAATATTAAGTTATGTTGTGTTCATACATGATAACAAACTGCATGTATGTTCTGAGTTTGGTCTGCATCCTGCTGGACCAGAGCAGCTCGGCGAAGGTCTGCGCTCTCTGAGTGCTTTTCTAGTTTGAGAAGTTTTAGGCACAATAGCAGAATTTAAGCTAAGGTAGAGAACAAATAAAAAATCAAAACTACTCACACCTTTGTAGACGTCATTGCAACAGAAATAGAAGACCTGGCAGCTAATATTGGGTAATTAATTACAAGTTAACTCCCGCACTTTCTCTCAATTAAACAGCCTTCTTCTCCTTCAACTACAGGATATTATAACCAAACAAAATCTTCAAATGTCCCTGATTTCTTTTCTCCTTTGTTTACCTTCTTATAAACATAAATAAATTATCAGCATAACTTTTGACTATGGCCTTGTCTCGTCTCCCCTCAGAGGTGCACCCCCTGCTTGGCGTGAAGGGCGATGGAAAGTCCAAGAAGAAGACAGCAGGTCGGCCCAAAGGCTCCAAAGGTAAAGACAAAGACTTCCCCTTCAGGCCCAAACCCTACAGGGGCGAGCGGCCCTCCTTCCCCATGGAGGCCCTGGGCAGCTCTGGCCCAGTAGGAGGAGGAGGAGGAGGAGGAGGAGGAGGAGGGATGAAGGGGAGAGCAGAGGGGGGCCTGGCCACAGGTAAGCGCACCACAGCTACCAGCCCTGCTGCTGCTGCTGCTGCTGCTCAGTCTGGGAGCTCTGCTTGTCTGACTGACACCTCACCGACCCGGCCTGTCTCTGAGGTCCTGTTCACACCTGGTGGTAACATGAGAACTGATCCGATCACAAGTGGGCGGGTTAAAGTCAAACTGTAAATGACCCCTGACCGAGTTATGATCAGATCACGTTAGAGGATTTATTCATCATATCTTCTTAACTTGACTTCCTCTAAAGGATAGATACTACCTGCTGCATTTCCATTACAGTGAACTGTAACCAGATAACAAGGCTGTGCCAAACTATCATGGCTTCTTCACAACAAAAGAGGAAATGGAGGTGATAGAGCTGCCCACAACCCTTGGTTTATTGCTTTTTTCGCAGCAACTAGTTTATTGTTGTTTTAAAGATGGTTTAACCTGAAACACTAGATGCACTGTTCAGTAATTTTTACAAACCTGTCTGGAAAAGAGCACAAAGAAAGTGTTTGAGGAGGGCTGAACTGTACAGAAGTATATCTGACAGGTGATTGGACGATAGTTCTGCCAATTGCATTTATTACGGGCCAATCAGATAATGTAGTAGGTGGGCATGACTGCGCTACAGAATACGGGAGGGTATTATTTATGCTGTGTTCCATTAACCTCGCAGCTAGTAAGAGGGAAGTGGGAGTGACATCATCTCTGAGTTATCAGCGTCTCAGTTACTATTGTAAGGATGCTATTGTTAGCCGTTGTTAGCATGCCCTGGGCTGTAGTTTGCCCTCTCGCTCCAGCTAGAAGAGGTCCTTCCCCTTTGGGCGAGGACCCTAAATACAATGTATTTCAGACTCTGTGGTGTTATTGGTACATCCCATAAACAAAATATTAAAATTTAAATAAGAAAAACTACAATGAAAGTTTTCAAAATCAATTTCTTAAAGACTTTGGTTTCAAAGTTTGGCACATAGACTGTGAGACTGTGGAGCATTCTCGGATGTTTGTCTGTTTGAGGTTTGTACATGCAAGAATTAATTTATCACTGGCTAAATTTTCTAGATAGCTTAGACTTTCAAGGTTCCCACTCTTTTCTAGAATCATTTTCCAGGACTTTTCCTGCCCACAACAGTGTTGTTGTGGGCAGTTTTCAATTTAATCCAGTCTTCTGAAAAACAAGATTAGAGGTTGATGACCAATATCTGTAGCTAGCTCCACCGTATCATATTTAACTTTAAATTTATGTGTTTATAATTCTCTGGCAAAAACATTGTCTGCTAGCTATCTTTTTAGTCTGGCTTTTATGTAGCGTCTCAGTATTATAAATTTACATTTATACTTACTGTTAATATTTATTTACTCTACTTTTTTATAAATAGATTTTGTTGCTTCAGCCTAATTTTTGTTTTGTCATTTTGTATTATTTCATTTTGTCCCCATTGTTTTGAGTTTTTATATTTTATGCCTTAACTTGCATTAGTTACCAGGTTACCAAGTACATTTATACTATATTTCCTATGTTTAATTATTGTTCACAAACAGGGTAGAAGGAAGATAAATAATTTTCCAGGACAATTCAAGCTTTTCCATTTTCGACGTCCAGTTCTGGCTGAAGCTGTGTTTTTGTAACACATATACTCCTTTGGTCCTTTTTAGCCACCTCCTGTATTGCGCATGTCTCTCTTTTTTGCTGAGAGTTTGTTTTCTAGACTCAGATTTTACTAACGTATGACCAGGCTGTTTATTTCAGTGTAAGACTCTCAATCGCACATTTGTCTGGGAATTTGAACGGTGTGAACACACCAAGAGCTGCCCACCTGTGATCAGATCATCCGGGCGATGTTAAAACCAGGTGTAAAGAGATCCAAAGACACCCCTCTCCCTGTACTGCTTCAACCCAACACCAGCACCCACTCCCTCTCAACCCCACCCAACAACACCCAACAACACTGCTCGCTGACTCAAACTGCCAGCTGTCAAGACACAGTCTGAAGGGCAGAGCCTAAAATACAAAATAAAACATATGTTGTATTAAACATAATATATAAATTCACACATCTACATCTAATCTTAATAACCAAGAAAGAAGAGCTCATGCAGATCAGAGCTGGAACTTGATTTCTTTGCTCTGGTGGGATTGAAGTCATTATATCGTACTTATTTCTCAGCTTACTGTTTAGTTAGACATTATGGTAAATACTATATGTGGCATTCTTATCTCAAGGGGAAACACTAGTACCTAAAAGATGCGTCTCTGTTAATAAATGTACAGTTTTCTATACTATAATCACAACTATCCTGTCTATCTCTCCTGTCTTATCTTTAGGGCTTCACTGCAGGATTCTGCTTATTTTTGAACCTACGCAGTTCTTGATAAGTTCCTCTGTTCTTTTAGAGAAATGCCTCACAGTCTGTTATTTTTAGCATGTGTGGCTCTTTGTGTTTGTGTACTGAGGTCTGTTTTGTACTCAGTTTCCTCAGAATTAGCTCCCTTGACGTTAAATTCCTTGAAGTGCCGTGATCTAACCCAGCCAGACCTTAAACTGTATGTTCTTTTTCTTCTATTTTTAGCATAAAAAGCTGCTTATAGTTAAGCTTTCAGGCCAAATATTGTTTGTACATTATGTGGACAAAGTCGAGCACAATGCCTGCTCATTTGCTTAATGAGACAGAAAAGATTGGTGGATGTGTAGATGAAATGGAAGTAGAAATATGTGCCTTCGTTTCCTCCGTATATGAAGGTGTGAAGGCCTGAAATTAAACCTCAGGAGTAACTGGCAGGAATGTTGTGCTTGTAGAGGAAACAAATAAAGCTCTGTCTGTGTCTCTTTCCCAGTCTTTGGAGTATTATATAACCATAGCTTACTATTATATTAACATTTAACACCCAGACTGGTAACATGTTTAGTAGGGATGGGACCGAATTCGGTACTTCAGGAGGTACTGACCAAATTCTGTAGTACCGATTCACGTAAAATAAAACGGTGCCATGTTTAGGTACCTAAATGCATCCTTGTGACTATGAGGGAGTGGAAGAAGCAGGCATACTATTGGGTAGAGTAGGTGAATTTCCATACCGGACTTGAACGCAGCACAGCAATAGCGTAATGACGAATTTGAGATCTTAATATTTAACAAATTAATCTTTATTACCCCATAAACACATGCAAAAGTACCGAAAATTGGTACTGTTGAGTACCGGTACCGATTCACAGGTACCGGGCATCGTTTTGGTGTCGGTTCAAATGTGAAAGGTACTCATCCCTAATTTTTAGTAGAATTAAAATCTTACCTCAGCAAATGAGCATTTTGGGCTGTCAAAGGAGGAAAAGACGGATATGTCACACTTGTGCTGATTCTTGTTTGTTCTGCAGTGCTAAAAAACAAACAACAGAACAGTTGAGCTCTTAAAAAGTCTTGATTTTGATGACACAAATTGTGTAGAAGCCCAGTTAAAATCATCAATCAAGAACAATGCTGTTTTGATCAGTATGTTTGTAAGTATATTGATATAAATTACAAATTCAGTAAGTTTCCTCCCTCATTCAGACCACAAAACATTTTGTATTGTTGAATTTGAAAGGTGAAAAATGAAATATATTTCACCAACAGCCCTTTGGATCCCCTCAGACTGTGTCTTCACCGCTGATTAACCTCTGCTGCCCTCAGCCTCACTCACTAATTCACTGTGATTATAAATTGTGGTGAAGCTGGTTTGTAGTTGGCAGATGGGTGTTGACGTGGCTGAACGGTTGGGCGGTGCGGCTTGTTTCCCTGCGGGATAGCTGGCTAGTCTACGTCTACTTCCTGCTTGGCCTCTGACCCTCCTGCTCCCACTCCCACCTCGCTCCTTTTGGGCTTTTCCGTGTGACATGAACGTGTGTCTGTGGCAGCGCTGCTCAGGTCCTGTCTTCTCTGTTTCTGTGTGTCTCACTCTGCAAAGAAAATGAAGTTTTAAAGTTGGTAATTATGTCTTTAATCATCCTGCTTCGACTGTAATCACATGTCATATAAGCAACCTTTAATCCTGCATATTTGCTTTATATGTGAAGATTTTCTCTGACTATTCGCAATGCTGTGAAATCAATGGTGTAAAAAAACACTTATTAATAGGTGATCTATAATTAGCATTTCATATTTCGGGTGTTACTGTAAATCCTGTTTGTTTTGGTCAGTGCTGCTTCCAGCTTGAAGGAAACTGATGTTTGGTGAACTTTTGCCAATTTTAGGATGCTTAAGGCTACGTCAAGCTAAATCAGGCCACGCTAAACTAAGCTAATTTCATCTGAGTTTTTGAACAAGTTTTAAGCATTCTTAAGAATTTCTGATGTTGGATCCAACATACTTATACTTTCCTTATTTAACAGACAAGCAAGCTGTCGCCTGATTTTAGTGTGATGTGTCCTTTTCAGCTGATCTTACGGTTAAGGTATGAACTAAAAACCTTGCTTGTCTGTTAAAAAAAGAAAGCATACGCAAATTATCTTCGTAGACATAATGAACTTTCTTGGACCATCTTGGATCCAACATGCTTGTAATTAGAGATGTTCCGATACCATGTTTTCCCTCTCAATACCGATACTTGTGCTGTGGGTATCAGCTGATACTAAGTACCGATCCAACACCAGTATGTTAAAAAAAAAAAAAAAAACTATCATTGTGGTAAGGCCTGGCTCAGGTTAAACTCTTTGTAAAAAAATGAATAAATACAGCAATGATGCAGCATGATCGCGCTAGTTAGCTTAGCTCCAAATCTTGCATCAGCGGGCTCTGACACATGTGTGTGTCTGTCTCACGTTGATCAATTCCTCCAGGTCCCTGCAGGCTGCAGCACAGCACTACTGTTTTAAGAGCAGTGAAGAAGAACTGTGCCAGAGTTTAACGCTGCTAAACACTAAATAGATTACTAGTTTAAAGATGCTATGAGGAGTTTCTAAGTAATTACAAAAAAAGTCTCACTTTTAGATATATGCCTGATGGAAATACACACTTTAATATGAGTTTTATAGCATCAAAATATGTTATCTATAAATGCTATTCCTTAGCTCTGTGGTCGGGTCAGACTGGACTGGCCTGGATACTCAACTTTGGGAACAAGACAATTAAAACTAGAGCAAATTACGTACTAAGTTTACGTACTAAGTTTTCCAAAAATTGCTTGTTGTCACACATCAAAAACTACCACTACGTAACTAGAAGGAGATACATTACCTCGTTGCTTTGCATCCTGTAAGTTGTTGAAAAAAGAAGTTGTAAAGCAACGCAGAGTTCTGAGGAAGGTCTGAGCTGCATTCAGTAGCAACAAAACAACAAACACACACTTTGGCTTGGGTCACGTCTTTACGGCAGACGCTGCACATGCTCATGGGTAGCAGAGTCTTTATGTCGCTGGAAATGGATTCTCCTCATAGCACCTTTAATAAATGACGTGGTATCGGATGGTGCCTGGACTCCAGTACTCACCAATACTGATAGCAGCATTTTCTGCAGTATCGGAGCAATTTCTGATACTGGTATCAGAATATTAACTATAATTTGATGCAGTTATGTTTTTAATAGTTTTGAGACATTCGACCAAATTTGAAGAAGAATCAGATACATTAAATATGAACAAAACTTTGTTGAAAAGTGAGTAATTTTCTATTGCTTGAAATGAGAGGGGAGCAGCAACAACAGATTCTTGTCTAACTTTGTAACAGTAACTAAGGAGGGCGGGGCTTGACGGAGGATTGCTGACAAAAGCGGAAATTAAGGATGCACCGAATATTAGGTGACCAAATGCATTTGGCAGAATATGGCAAAAAAAGCCATATTCTGCCTTCCGTGGAGTAAGGTAATGGTAAGGCCGAATAGTACCATGTGACGCAATGACGAATTCAAATACGTCATTGCATGTGACTAACAATTACTTTCTTTGAAAAACATGTCCAAACATTTGTTCTAAGCTATTTATGCACTATTAAAAAAAATATAGTGACTTGGCCTCCGCATTAGATATGCGGTATTTGGCCAAGCGTTTATATTTTATTTGGCTTCGGCTTTGGCCACAAATTTTCATTTCGTTGACCCCTTGTGGAAATTAACCACAGTTTAGATGTTAGTATAATAACTGCAGAGGTTACTGACTGAATAAAGGGATGTTGGACAAAAAGTCAGAGAAGCCAGTAACTGGTTATTTTATTGCATATATAAATATGATAGTGATCTCCTTCAAAGTGTATCAGTTAATAGCTGGTGTGTGTTTTTTCGCTTTGACTATCATTGAGTCTCTGATTGTCTCCCAGAGTTTGATGTTTGTTGACATCGGTTGTTTGTCCGCAGGAAGTCTGGTCGCACAGACGTACAAACAACACGACATCGGGGGGATGGACTGACGGCTGCTGATCTGATCTGTCGAGAAGAAGCACCAGCAGCTCAGACAAAGAGACACAAAGCCTGATGACGTGTACAAACTGTGTGAGTGAACGGCCTGTTTGAGTCACAGACTGATTTTTTCTCTTCGAGCCACCGCACAGAGTCAGAAAAAAAACTCCTCAGCCCGGACCAGGAGCCGACAGAGAGAGCGGGGAGCGCCGGGTCGTCCCTGTAGAGGTCGTGTCCTCCGTCTCTGTAGGACCTCAGCTGTATAGATTGGCCTGTCATGATAGTGTGTGAGTGTGTGTGTGTGTGTGATGTCCTCTCGTTTTTATACGTATTAAAACATTTTGATTTATAAATAACCTTTGTCTGTGTGGTTCTTAAGCTATTTATTTCTGAGTTTCCAGAAAGCTTCAAAAATGTGAACTCTCTTTCACAAATAGTACTTTATAATATTGGGACAACACTTAAAGGGGACATATCATGCTTGTTTCTCCTTTTCACTATGCCAGACTAGGATGCCTGTAAAGCATTTCTGCCCTCAGTACAAGTCATTTTGTTCCTCATTTTAGGCCATTATCAAGCTCTCGTTGAAATGCTCGGACTTCAGGATGGCCTACAGTTACCTTGCAACGTCACAGCCCTTTGTGCTCTGATTGGTCAGTTCTATCGGGGGTAGAGCCAGCTTGTCCTTCTTCTTCTACTGTATTTTCCAGCAGGCTCAAAGCAGCGACCGCGTATTGAGTCCCCCTACAGGCCAGAGCTGGTAATGACTGAGTGTGAGCTAGGGATCTATATACTGCTGCTGGTGGATGTGTTCCTCGGTGACGGTTTTGTGGCTAACGGACATCCCAGAGGAGGAAGTGTTTTATCAGTTTACTCCAATAAAAAGAAAGGTACCTCGTGTTGTCACGACGATTGAAATCTCGCGGACATCTCGCAATGATCTATTTTCAGAGGCATCAAATCTCGTTCTAGGATATCAGAAAAAATACAATATCTCATTTTTTGAAAGTTAAGGGGGTGTAAGGTCTTGTTTTCAGATTTATTATATTATATGTAAGTATTAAATCATGCATCAGCATGATATGTCTCCTTTAATCAATATACCCCCGTAAATTCTAGTGCTGCACAAATGTTTGGTCAGACTGACGACTTTTTCCATATCCAGTAATGCTTTATCTCATACTTCAGAAGTATAACAATCATTTCTGATGTTAATACTCTTCAAATGTGCATTTGTATTATTTAAGTCAAATATGTGGGTAAAGAATAGCCTTTAAAGTGTTCTTTATTCTTAGCTCATAAGTGTTTTATAATTCAATAAAAGACCAATAAAGTACCAGTTATGGAGCACACACTTTCATTTACTGACAGTCTCTGTCCTCGTACAGATACAGACGAAGGATATAAAAGGTTTAGATGACAAAGACATCTAAAGTTTGTTCATCATGATCTGTGTAATAATCAAATTTTAATATTGCTTGCCAAAAATACTTGTTTTGTTGTATTTTATTTCTATGTTGGTATACACTGCCATTTTTTAATTTTGTTTTTTAATTTTTAATTTTTTTTTTTACCATGATGCTTTTTTCTGCTCATTTTATCTTCATTTATTTTGAAGATAAGGTTTGTAAATAAGCCGACATTGGGTTTCAACCTCACCTGCACGTGACTTATCTTTCTTATCTTGCTCACTATTTTCTCAACTTATTTGAGCAAATAAAAATAAACATATATGGGAATAAAACTGAATATATTTTTTCTCAAGCAAGAAAGTGACTCAGTTCTTAGGAAACAAGAGTACTATTGATAAAGACTTAGATTTAAAAAGTGCTTTTTCAAAGTTTCATGTTTGCAGAGTTAGGTAAAGCTGATTTTAAAAAGTGAATAAAAATTATGAGAACATGTTGGTGCCAGAAAGAACAAGCCAGTGTTGTAGTTGACCACATGGGGCTTGTAGTCATTAGGGTGATAGGGACTGATCCCACTTTTAAAGGCTAAGACCAGTGACTTTGGGAAATAATATGCATATTACACCATTATATTGGTCTATTTACATTATTTGTAGTAGATGTCAAGAGAACCTAGCAGGTGTAGCTGCCCACTGCTACTCCAAACTGTTTGCTCCCTGCAGTACTTTTCCCCTGCAGAGGTTTATCTCTGCTCTCAGGAGAAAACAGTCATTACTCACTCATCACCTGATCTGCAGGACGTTTCCACTTCAGGATCTTCACGTCAAATTTTCAACCCCAGCCCGGCTCCACCTGCCCGAAAGTCTGGGTACACCTCCTGACCAATCACAGCAGAGGAAGGCGGGGCATCCACCAGTCAAGATGAAAAACTGGTTCTTTGGCTTGTCATTCAAAAGTGTATGCAGAGCGGGAGGGAGTCAACAAGGAAAAGGAGAAAATGTCTACAAAATAAAAGAAAGGGTTTTTAAGTTAATTGGTCAAAGAGAGCAACACTATCTTAAAAAAAAATCTAAATGTCCCAAATGTTGAGGAATTCAATCCATGCTTTAAATATCCAACTGTCTGCAAACCATGGGGCTGAAAAATATGGCAAGAGAACAAGCAAAAAAGATTTTCTTAGGAGATCGGTGCATTGCTTTGAATCAAGATTAAACTAGAGGGTTTGTTTTTGATTTTTTTTATATTCAAAGAACTTCAAAATGTTTTTTTCGTCGGTATATTTATTTCATGTTTAATGTATTTTACAGTTTAATATATTTTTCAATTTGATGTGTAATCGTTTTTATAAATTTTTACTGGATTTGCAAGTTCACCCGGAAAATTTGATCGAAAACTGATCTTAAATCAAATAATAAATCACTATATTATTCTTAATACGGATATAGAAATAACCAAAAATGTTAATAAATATAAAATACATTTTAGAATGGGAAAAATACAAATAAAGAAATGAAAAATGTAAAAATGAGGGAGAACTATTTCAAATTGATGCTAAATCTTCATCACCTACTTTTAAAATCGAATGTGTGTCGATTATTGACCCGATTTAACGGTTGACACAGTGACCGTTAAAACCGTTAGTCGCCGTTATGTGCCCTTATTTTGAAGGGCTTCCGGATACGGTGTGACGTCAGCGCTCTTCATTAACGGGGACGGGCAGCAGCAGCAGCGGCAGTCAGTCGCTCTGTAGTCCCTCTGAATTACTGCTAACACTCGGCGGCAGCGGTCGGAGCACTTGTATGTCCCCGGTTCTGTTCCGTGTGACACTCTGACCGTGAACGGGAGCTCGGTTCGCCGCAGACGGAGCGATGGAGCTGGACAAGATGGACGAGAACGACTGGAGGTACCACGGAGAGGGGAACAAGAGCTTGGTGGTGTCTCACGTACAGGTGAGGATGCTAGGCTAAGCTAACCGGAGTCAAAGCTCCGGGGAGGGGGCGACTCTTACCGGGGCTTTTTAACGGTAAAAACGCTTCAGCTCGGCGGTGTGCTCGCTGGAAAGTTCTGGTACTTCTCTGACAAACATGTTTATGCCTTTAAGGTGACATGTCAACGATCAAGATTTTACTCATCTCCTCAACACTCTGACAGTGTTTTGCTAGCTCAGCTAAGCTCAGAAACTGTGATTTGGGCTGTTAAAACCTTTCAACATCGACTCTAAAATAATCCTGAATATGTGTTTTAACTTTTCAAACCAGGAGCAGGTAAAGGAGAGGACTGCCGGCTGGTTTGGGGTGTAAATGCGGATTAATAACCGGCTGTAGGAGCTCGTTTAGCCGTTAGCAGCTGCTCAGGCTCCACATCCATCTGCTGGTTGAAGTGACACGAGACAAAATCTTAAACGAGGTCCAGAACGGGTCCAAGACCACCTGGGTCCCTCTGAAACCAGTCTACAATCATGGGTTAATAGAGGAAGAGTTAAAGACAAAGCAAAAGTTTTAAAGAGTTGTGCTGTCTTGTAAAATAACCCAAATATCCCCCCTCTTATTTCACATTACAGCCCCTTTAAGGACTTTTATTCTCATCTTAAAAAGGCTAAAATATTAGAAATGTGTGACATCTGTTACATATTTATGGGCAGTTAGTGGCCTCAAAAGTTGAATATTGCTAACAGCAAATATTTACATTTTACTGGTATGTTGGCCACATAAATAAGGTGCTTCTTCAACTGACTTCCATTATAAGTTGTTAAAGTTTGAAAATATATTTACCAAAAATTTGCTGTTTTTTGTGATGTAGTCCTTGTCAGGTTTTGCACAAGTACATAGTTAGGATTTTTTGTTTCTTAAATGAGATTAAATATGATCAGATGGTTTTATGTTGTGTGAAAATAGCTCATCCTTCAGCGTTTATGTAGACAAAACTCCTGTAATTTTTGCATCACTTGGAGTTTTCTTTAATTTAGTTTTGTGGGGGGAAAAATTGTGGGTTTTTTGTAGTCATATAGTCCAGCCCTGATATATATCGACTGTATTATGAAAATACACTATCTCTTCACCATCTCTGCTGCAGATTTGCATACACTGAAAAAGCAAGATGTTTATTTAAAGAGTTTAAATATTGTTTTCTTGTGTGAAATCTGATCCTCACACATTGAAGGCAACAAATCAATTGTAAACTTTAAGACTCCGCTCTTGACAAAAAGTTATAACATCTGCATCATTTTTGCAAAACTATAAATCATGTTAGAGAACATGTTTTTATGTCATGTAATATTCTCCATGCTGGAACTCGGATGTTCCCGCTCAGCTTCGGACAAATCTAACTCTCGTTTTATTTACACCCTCACAAAAACTGAGCGAGTTTTTAATCGACTCTGACCTAAATCTGGGCAATTATTGAGTTTCAATTTCAATTTTGAAAAGGCTTTCAGGGTCAGTCATTCCTTTATAGTTACGTTTATAGACTTTTTTTATATGATGACGTCATTTATTTCCATCTCATGTCTGTTTTACGGTCTTTTTGTCCTTTTGACATGAACGACAAGATTTATTATGAGCAAGAAAGAACAAAATAATCTACCTCTTAGAAGAAAAGATGGCAGCTCAGTCCAAAACCTTCACTGTATAAATGACATTAAAACCATAAAAGCAAAACAGAGACTGTTGTGTTTGGCTCCGGTGGTCTTTTGATGATGTCTCTCATACAGACCGGAGCTCACTTCACCCACACCTGAAACCCAAGTCTACAATCTTGATGTGAAAATTAAAAGTGATTTTAAATCGGATCAACAGATAAACTCTGTTGTTAAATCCAGTTTTTATCACCTGAGGCTTTTATCCAAGAATAAATAGCTTTATCTTTTAATGATTTGAGTAAGTGAGTGATTCATGCTTTTATCTCTTCATGTGTGGTCTGTAATGACTTTATATCGGAGTAAATCAGGCCTCCGTCATCCTCCACAGTCGGTCTAAAACGCTGCAGCTCGTCTTTTAACAGCCACTAAAAACATAAACACCTTTCCCCAATCCTGGCCTTTCTTTATCGGCTCCTTTTTCATTTTAGAGTCCATTTTAAGATGTTTTTAAAACATTTAAATGGATTTGCCTTGACATATCTCTGATCTTTTAAAAGTCTGTACCCCATCAAGATCTTCAGTCTGAAAACGACTTTAAACACTGTAGCCAGGCCAGTGTCTGGTGATGTATGTTCGTAGTGTCTTTGTTGTCTAACAAATGTGTCTCTGCTGTACAGAATATTGAAGCAGCAAATCCACATTTTGTTGGAGGAACGATAACGAACCAAGCACAGTTTGCAGCACAAATGCTGCTCGGAAAACATTTTAAAGAAACCTCATTCTGGACCCTGCTTTCAAAGGTGTGGATTCAGGCACTCCAGGCAACAGAGAGCACAAACTCAACGAAAAACCTGTTTTCTGCTGTTTTCATTGTCGTCTAAAACAGGCCTATGTCTCCTTTTAAAACCTGTTTTTATTCATTGGCTTTTAACTCAGCATTAGAGCTCTGTTATTCTGAAGTCATGTCTCAATAATAATAATAATTTCATTTTCTTTAATTTTAACTCGGGCTGAAAAATAAATCATTTTGGGGATTGAAATCGCGATTTCAGACAACGCAATCTTGTGGTTGTCAAAGCAGCTATTTTTGCAGCACTCCGGACTGACCCAGGATCTGTTGTGTCAACTATTTCACACATACTATTTTATGCATTTAAGAAAGTGCTGGTGAGCAGGTCAACAACTCAAAGCCTCTGTGTAGAAGCAGAAGTTGGAGTGTCCCTTAAACAATGAAAACATACAATTTATGATTTCCTGACTGTTATTTATGCTTTACACAAAGTGAATATTATCTGCCAGAAAAATCACAATTAGATCTTTTCCAAAAGTCGTCCAGCTGTAATTTAACTAGTTTTTTGAAAAGTTTAACTCTGTTTCATACATCTTTCGATGTTTGGTTTTATTCCTGCCTCACGTAAGTAAATTTAACTTTTTTAAAAATAGTGCTTTATAAAAGTGGATTGGATAAGAGTCATGAAATCTGAATATTTAAGATTGTATGATTGCTGTTTTACATGCTTTGTCTGTTTTCTGTCCATCTTTAATATTGGACAGTTATATTTTGCCGGCATATATAATGAGACAGGAATGCAATCCGTCATTTCCAGATTGTACATTATAATTAATAATTAGTGCCATAAATCTGTAGATTGATTTTTGTTAAACTGTTTTGTGATTCAGCATCACTCCAGAGCATGTTTTGAATCAGACCTCCACACAAACATACCCCCTGGTGTTTAGGACTGAGGGATCACAGCAGACCCAAATATTGAGCTGCCCTGGATTGAAATGATCTCTAGAGAAGAGTTTGAGGACCTTCCTGGGAGCCGCCTCTTTGGCAGACTCCTGCCGTCATTTCCATGCAGGTTAATCCATGCTGACAGACGCTCGACTGACCACAACAGGGCGGTTTGTTCACTCACTGTTAGTGTAAAGCCTGGCTCTCAGCACAGGTCTGATCATGTTGTTATTATGCAACCTTAGTCATTTTCTGAGGGCTTGACATCATGGCTTCACGGTCACGATCAGTCTCACTGCAGAGCAGTTTTTTTAATGTCTGATAAAGTAGTCAAAACTTTTATCAGTACTGCACATAGTCGGCTTCAATTAAAGTAAAGCTTTAAAGATTGGTCTGAGCTCAGAATCTTTGTTATCAAATTACCAGACCGCAGAAAAGACGACAAATATATATAATTAAAACATAATCAGTACAATGGAGAGGATAAAGTATATGAACCTTAAAGGATAAGTTCGGTTCCTACAGCTTTCACATTGTTTATGGAATGAAGCGGCACTGTATGCCCTATGTGCTACCATTATACAGATGTCCGCCGCTCTATTTTGGATCTAAATATCTCCCGAAGCACTGTTTGGATCAGGAAAGCCTTCTGGGTGAGTATACTGCTCTGCTTCATTCTATAAACAATGTGAAAGCTGCAGGAACCGAACTTATCCTTTAAAGCACGGAGTTATCTGACTGAAGAGGGGATGAAAGATTTCGAAGAGCGGTTTGTTTTATAGATGAGTAAACAAAGCAACATCCAGAAGGCAGCAGAAAAGATGAAAAATATTTCTTGTTTATCACAGCAGTATAGTTAGAGGTAAGAAGTTCATGGCACCAAATATTGGCAGAGTTTTAGTTTTTAGTTTTCACAACTGGAAGCAAACTCCTGCACAACCTGTCCAACCTGCACGACACAAAAATGCTGGAGAAATGTCGTCGTGGGGTTTCCTTATTTTGCTTGGATAAAGTTTCTGAGCAGAGAGGAATCTGTTGAAGCTTTGTTTCTTTTCAGTACTTGTGTTTAAGTTTAGGCGACTATGTAGAAAGAAATCCACCTGTCGGCCAAAATGAGCAAATATTAAACAAGAAAAACAAGTCTATTTGAGTCTAACTTGATAATTTCAGCTCAGAAGGACTTATAAAAGGATATCAGCAGCTTTGGTGGCTGGGGGATAGGGACTGATGTCACTCTTAAAGGCTGTCATACACCGATCAGGTGTAACATTATGACTACCTGCCTCCCTGACTGGTCTACAACTCGCACAAATCCTCACACTCGTCAATTTTTCCTGCTTCAAACATCAACTTTCAGGACAAAATGTGCACTTGCTGCCTGATACACCCTCCCACCAACAGGAAGCGTGATGATCGGAATGTTATGCTGGATCAGTGTCTATTAGGGCTGAACGATTTGAAAAAATAATCTAATTGTGATATTTTTCCCCAATATTGCGATTTACTCTGCGATTGTTTTAATGTTCCTCATCTTATGTATTCTTAAACAAACATAAGCAGTAGATCTTTTTTATAGTAAAACCAATATGACATTAAATTAATCTAAGGATAAAAGATTTGAGAAAAAGTGGAGCAGTGAAGAACAGAAGCAAAATAGGTATGAAATTATAAAAACTGGGTAAAAAAATGGTACGAAAGCAGAAAAAAAAAAGGAGTGTGCAAATAATATGCGAAATTGCAAAAAAAAAAAAAAAAAAAAAAAAAAGTGTGAGGTGAAAATTGATTATAGCATAATGCAGACAATTAAAATTCATTTAGAGCTGTAAAAAAATGAATATCTATTTGAGTCTAACTTGATAATTTCAGCTCAGAAAAAAAAAAAAAAAAAGAAAGAATGGATGCAAGATAGGCTTAGAGTTGTAAAAAAAAAATGGAGTTAAAAGGGTTAAAATAGGCATGAACATTATGACTACTGTGTTGTCACCACTGCGCAGTACCAACTGTTCAAACATCAACTTTCAGGACAAAATGTGCACTTGCTGCCTGATACACCCTCCCACCAACAGGAACCGTGATGATCGGAATGTTATGCTGGATCAGTGTCTATTAGGGCTGAGCGATTTGAAAAAATAATCTAATTGTGATATTTTTCCCCAATATTGCGATTTACTCTGCGATTGTTTTAATGTTCCTCATCTTATGTATTCTTAAACAAACATAAGCAGTAGATCTTTTTTATAGTAAAACCAATATGACATTAAATCAATCTAAGGATAAAAGATTTGAGAAAAAGTGGGAGCAGTGAAGAACAGAAGCAAAATAGGTATGAAATTATAAAAACTGGGTAAAAAAATGGTACGAAGCAGTAGGTGCAAAATAGTTAATTTAACCTGCTCAGCCCTTTTTAAGCTTTCTGCTCTGAAATTGCAAAAAAAAAAGGCAAAAAAATTCAAAAGTGACTAAGGAAAATTGATTATAGCAGCAAAATTGGGATTAAATTTCAAAAACCATGTAAAAATTCCAAATATGGTCTGACAGTGGCCAAAAAAAAAAAAAAAAAAAAAGAATGGATGCAAGATAGGCTTAAAGTTGTAAAAAAAAAATGGGTTAAAAGGGTTAAAATAGGCATGAAATTGCAAGAAACTACATCACTAGCCAAAATGTTCAACACATTTTGGGTTAAAAATGTTGCACTGTGTTGTCACCACATGCGCAGTACTTTTTCAGGTGAAGGCTGCGCGCGCATACCAGGAAGAACAACACCTTCGGCTGTCCGCCGTGTAATGTGTGAGCCTCTTACCGTGCTCAGTTTGTTATCCAGACAGATTTGTTGTCTGAACTGATGTGTTGTCCAGAAAAGAAACTCCTGTGTCTCTGTGCATCCACTCGCCATTGTTGTTTGTGAAAGTTTTTCTTCTTCGTTTGTGTGTTGTAGCAGCGCTGCCTCTCTGCAGACCTACTCTGCCATCGACTGAACCGGCATGCACACTACAGCGGATTAACTCGTCTCCGAGCGTTGTCGTCTGAACGCAGAAGAATTCTAAAACGCAAAGGACAAATCTTTGGTCTTTAAGTCAAGAGTTTCCATGTAAACGTTGCCTAAAACTTTAACTTAACCTGCTCAGCCCCTTTTTAAGCTTTCTGCTCTGAGATGAAATCCTCATAAAGAAAAGAGAGTATCTCTGCAACCACAAGGTCTATTTTAATTATGTTGGTATTATGATAAAAGTAACACTTGAGAGATTTGTCCAGATGTGGAATTATCAGTATATGTGTTACTGGGACAGAGTAAATGAAGATAGTCAGAATAATAAGAAAACTTCATCCTCGCCTTACAAAAAATCTAAGTTTTTATTGTGAATATGTCTTTGGGATTATGCAGCTGCAGCTTTAGAACTCTATGAATGAATGTGAAAATATGTGAACATTACTTCTGCCAAGTTTGAGTCTGATAAAGTGATGCAGAGCAAAGTTAGAGAGTTTTTACTACAGAGTGGTCAGGCCCAATCTTGACACAGTTTGTAAATTTCTGATAGACCAAACTTTATATTTCACTTTTATGTCACGTTTGGTGTTCATTACACCCAATTACAACAGTTTTTATCTTCCTCTGCTTATCTGTGGTGGTTTTTGATTGTTTTGGGGGAAAAAATGAAGAAAAAAATGTTTTTTGTGTCTTTTTGGGAAAAATCAACCAGAGCTCTCTACATTGTCATATTGAAAGAAATCCATGCAAATCAAAATCAACTTTGAATCAAATTGAAACAGATTTGGATATTTGATCATTCATTTGCTTAGTGTTGACGTTGTGTGTAAAAATAGCTTATACAGTTGTGTAGCTGTAAATGTCCTACTTAATTTGATGTGCAACATGACTATATGTCTACATGAATACTTAAACAGTTAAACATCCTGATCGGTTTAGTTTGCTTTTGTGCAACCAGCATGGCCCGTGATACCAACGAAGCCTCACAAATTAAACTTTTCTGTTTATGAATGAATAGTTATTGCCCAACTCTGAATCCATGGATCACTCACTCTGCTCGACAGGTGTGGTTTTGTCAGGGAGTGTGACAGTGTGTGAATGGGGGATGATGTAAAGTCATTTGCATTTTTCAGATGGCTGTCTGTGTAAGGAACAATAACAGCGTACTTGTGGTTTTTTTTGTGATTAATGGAGTCTCATCCTGGTATTTTTCCGTCTCAGTTGCATTGTTGAGGTCTTAAGAGCTTGTTTCCATTAGTTACAACATTGCAAAGCGCTCACTCCCTCTTCAGTCTCCTGAGTACAAGTAAATTATTGTTAGGAGTAAAAATGAAAGTGTCAAATCAAAACTTGGTGACCTCAGAACAACATTAAAGAGCACAGACAGTAAGGGAGGAGGTTGTTCATCTGTTTTTTCATTACAGCAGGAAAATGTTGACAGCAGAGTGGTGAAGAATTAACGAGAGATCATTCCATATATTGACAGTAATTTAGTCATTCAAATAGCTGTGGACAAAACGCCTATATGTTTAATGACCGAATTTTAATAATATATGTAACTTAATGGAGTGCACTCAAGGATACAAAGACAGAACAGACAGGAATCAATTAAAAAGATTAAGAAGCACTTCCACCAAAGTCAAGCACAACTGCATGTTCCCCTTTGGAAGCTCGTTATGTTTTATGTCCTGCCTGCTTCTGCAAATGATGATAACAATAATGATGATGGTGACGAGACATTTTATTGTATTATTATGTCTGTACTGATAAACTATCAGTCTTCACGGTGAGGTGCATGATGCACTTCTGAAAGTGGGAAAATTCATTAAAGATCAACATTGCCAAACTGAGGATCTGTCCACGCAGAGACAAGTTTTTGTTTTTAAAATGATTACTGTAAAGATGACATCATTTGAAGAAATGGCTGTTCAAATGAAATTCTGAAAATGCTGTAGCGTTATGCCAGGCCCGAAAGGGTTGAGCGAGGACGTCATTGTTCTGAAATACACATGGAAATGCAAGGCCGGCGTTTTGACATATCCACCCTGGGACCTGTTTACAAAATGTGCATTTTCAGTCATTCAAATAGCTGTGGACAAAACGCCTATATGTTTAATGACCGAATTTTAATAATATATGTAACTTAAAAATGCCTTTGAGTGCACTCAAGGATACAAAGAATAAAACACACAACATCAATAAACTCTGTAACAGAACAACGAAATCAACAAAACAACAGACAAACCAGATGTGAGGATGTAGATCGTTGTTTAATGGAGTATGCAGCCTTGAACAGGTAGGGATTGGAAGCGATCTGATTTTATTGATGTCAATGCTGTTAATGATTTTGCGCAGATTCTTTAGGGATTTCCGATTGATTTTCTGTTTGGAAAGATGTTGAGTAATGAAGCTTTTCAGTGGAAATGACCTCAAACACACCTCTTTCTCACGATGGTGTTGCACTGATAAATGCTTTTGCAAGTTGCAGGTGTTTCCCCCTACTAACAGCCGTGCTGTCGGACATTAAGATCGCGGCTGCAGTGGAATAGTCCTTTTTGCTTAGGAAGGCTGTGATAAGAGCTGTTGGAATAGTCTTAATGCTTAGGAAAGGTGGTTCAATGCTTCCTTTAGCATCTCCTTTAGCATAGGATACACCGGACTATCCTTTACCAAAGGAGAGGAGATTATTCTGTCCCACATTTCTCTGCAGCAACAGCTTTTATAAACAGCACGTTATCTGACTGCTTCTGAATTCAACTGAATAATAACAACAAATCCCACAGACCATGTGAGTTCCCTCTGCTGTTCATCCTTTCTGAAGTTTACCAAAACCTGCCTTAACTTTCCAGCAGTCTGATTCTCTGAAGAGAGCAGGATATGAGACATTTGATGTTGATTATGTTTTAAACTTGGTTCAATATGAATCATTTATACTCTATTAGATTGTAGTCGTAACAGTTTCTGCCTTTCTTTCCTTCAGTTCATTTATTTTCATGTACTGATTGGTGATCATGTTGATAATGAGAGGACACATTTATTTAAATCCTCACTTCAACATTGGTTATGCAGACGTCATATTTACTGGTTTGTTAATGTTAAAATTGTCTGAAAGGAACAACACTGTCATGATACACGAGCACTTCTAAGATGAACCTTCTGTAGTCCATCCAAAATTGTAGTTTCACTGCAGCATGTTAACATATATTAACGTCAACAACATCCGCTGTCGCATGATGACATAGCGTACTGAAAGTGAAGTCGGATTCTCTCTGCATGGCAGTTTTCCTTTCCTAAGTCCTTCTGAATTCTCCTCTCTCCTTTCCTTAACCTCATTTCCATCAGGGTAAAGGAAAAGTGGTTAGGAAAGGGCTTAGGAGGTGACTATTTGACTGTAGCCATAGTTTTGACCATGTCTGCCATGCTTTTTTGACGTCTTTGTCATTTATGCTGACTACCTCTCATGAGGGTGTGGCATCCTTAACTGCAAAGCACACAGAACAAAGTGGAAGGGATTGAGGTGGAAAAAAAACTAATGATATTAATTCCTGGAGGAAGTTGTTATCAATTCTCAGCTGGAATTGGTTTTTGATTTCTATCTCTTTGTAAGGAGAGGAGTTTGTTCAACATCTACAAGTCTGCGTAGATGATGGTTGGCGATTGCTCCAAGGCAAACGTTGAGGGCGTGGAAACTATGGAAACTAGTTGTTATTATTGACTTTAACATGGAAAAGCTCACATTGATTCAAATGTAAAGCAATGCCCACTTAATATTACAACAAATGATACCAAATTGTCTGTCTTTTAAGCATTTATTTGTAATTTGTTAAGCCTGTAAATTAGGTGACGTGCCATCTTGTAAATTAAAGACCATAGTAAAAACAATGCAATATTTATTTTTTCTATTGTAAATTGCTGATGGAGAGGGCTACCATATAAAATCGCACCTTGGGCACCCCATTGGGTGGTGCTGGTTTTGGCTTCAGTACATGTTTTAGCTCATCTGAGTGGCCTACATACAATTATTTTTATCATTCAAAATACTACAGAGCTGCTTCAAGCTCTATGGCGTCATTACCTGAAGCTGGTTGTGTGTTTCTGTGTCATAGTGTGATAGTGGGCGGTAGACGACAGGAGCAAAGACCACATCCACACCCCCAACATTTGACGGGGGGCTACATCAGTTTAATAAAAAATAGAGTGCCTTGTTCCAAAACTGGGAAGAGTAAAGAGAAGTTGAACTGTCACCACAAATGGAAAAGCAATTTTAAAACGATTCATCATGAAAAACAAAAGCATACAGTAAGAGGCAGAGTGATGGGCAGAAAGAGGCTAACGGGGCAAACAGTAGCTTCAATAAAAAGGCAAATCAGAAACGAGATTCACTTTCCTGCTGAAGAGTCATAAAACGTCCTCCCCCATCCACTGTCAGAAGTTTACGATCTGTTAATTAGCTGGGCGTAAGTGTGAAAGTTAGCTCTGCAGGTGAGAGCATGTACCTGTTTTCTTATGTAACCTGACGTGTCCTCCACAAAAGCTCCGGATGTCCTCTCAGTCAACTACGAGGATGTGTTGGGATTTTATTTATTTTATCACACCCAAATAATGACAGACTTGTGATGTTTTGTCAAAGCAGCGATTTGGACTGGAATGTGCCGTTAACAATAAGAGATTCTTGTCCTAACTCGCACCGTGACGTTCAGGCTAACGGTCCTAGCCTGCATCCAAAGCCCATAAATTCTTTCTCAGATCCACCCAGACCTGCCATAATGGGCTCAGTGTTCCTGCTGCACCGTGGGAAATCTATATCCGTCCGTAAACATACCTCAGGAATCTCCTGAAGATGTTCTAAGGCTGTGTGTGAATGAAGCTTCTCTGATTTTAACCGAGCTTCTCTTCTGTTCCCGCAGCTCTCCAGAGTTCTCCGCCTGCTCAAGTATCCTGCAGAGGACTCTGAAAACCCCCCACAGGTAAACCTCAGTCCATGTTTCTGAAACTAAACCCCACAACATCACCAGGCAAAGCTGGAGAATGCTCACAGCTGCCAGTCTTATCTCTATGTTGGCTGTATTGTGTTATTGCTTGTTTATCCTTGAAGAAATACTGTAATTTCTGCAATGTAACACATTTTTTTTACTCTTAAGGTCTCACTTTTGGGTGCATATTGTACATGAGCACAAGCAAAATATGTAAAATATTTTGTCAGGCCAACATCGTGGTTACAACACTGATACAAAGAGGGGAAATATTCTCTCTCTGAGAAACATTACAGCCAATAGAGGTGTGAAAAAGTGTCAATATAGCAATATGTCGTGATATTTTGACCTTCAATATAATCTTGATATCTCAAATCTTAATATTGATTTTTTCTTCTTTTGTATAAATAAAAGGTTATATTTTATCAGAGTTGGAAATAAAAATAAAAAAGAAGTCATGTACAAGTAGTTGGATCATCCAGTCAATGTACACTACACTAGGAATACCATTTAAAGGTGCTATGAGGAGAATCTATTTCCGGCGACATAAAGCCTCTGCTACCCATGAGCACGCGTGGCGACTGTCGTAAAGACGTGACCCAAGCCAAAGCGTGCGTGCGTTGTGATGCTAATGAATGCAGCTCGGACCTTCCTCAGAACTCTGCATTGCTTTACAACTTCTTTTTTCAACAACTTACAGGATGCAAAGCGACGAGGTAGTGTATCTCTTTCTAGTTACGTAGTGGTAGTTTTTGATGTGTGACAACAAGCAATTTTTGGAAAACTTAGTATCGTAGTTTTGTAGCCGGCTATATATCTCTACTTACAGCCCGGTGCTCTAAGACGTGTCTGAATAATATAAATTTGCTCTAGTTTTAATTGTCTTGTTCCTGAAGTTGAGTATCCAGACCAGTCCAGCCCTGTCCGACCCGACCGCGAAGCTAAGGAACAGTATTTATAGATAACCTATTTTGATGCTATAAAACTCATCTTAAAGTGTGTATTTCCATCAGGCATTTATCTAAAAGTGAGACTTTTTTGTCATTACTTAGAAACTCCTCATAGCATCTTTAAGTTGTATTTATTTTGTTTACAAGAATACCTTGTGCACTTCATTCCTCTCATACTTTTTGTCTGTTTTCAGTGGCATAGGGCATTTATGCAATATGCACAGTTTTTTTTTTGTACATACAATGATTCAGTTCAGATAGTGACAGGAGAATATTGAGACTTTTTTACTGAGTTGATTTTTACTTTCAGTTTTAAGGAAAATTGTGTGAAAACACCATCCCTAGTTTTTTGTTAGTTAACTGTAGAACATCGCAATGTATCACAATATTGTGATATCATGATATATCGTATTGTATCGTGACCTAAGTATCCTGACACGTATCGTATTGTGAGGTTCTTGCTAATACTCACCCCTTACAGCCAAACGTTTGTAATTCTTATAAAACTGACTGTTAAACTGTTACTAATCCAATATTTTGAGTCTTTATTAATTTACCTTTGTGCAATGAACGTGGAGTTTCTTCCCACGCATTAAGATGATGAAAACATACTTGTTTTTTTAATATATATTCATAAATTGAATTAAATTGATTAATGAAATTAAATAAATTAAATATTAATGCCAGATATCTCGATATTGATACGATATGACTACGGGTTTGATGAAAACCAAGTGGTGCATTCAGTGGAAATCATAAAAATGAAATTTGTTGTTACTTCTGGAGCTGTCCATGCAGGGCGAGCAAGGGGGGAAATCTATATATATAGACTAGATATAGATAACAATAAATATTTTGGTCCTTGTTGGAGCCTATTAATTGATGATGTATCAAATTATTATTTAGATGATGATGATGATTTAAATTATTTTAAATCACATTGCTAATTCTGATTATTAACTGCCCACCTGCCTCCTCCTTGTTGAGCCGTCTCACTCCTATGATTAAGGGAGAGCGATCGGCTGTTCTTTTGGCTCCACTTTTTGTGTTGAAGGAGTGAGGAGTGAGACAGTTTTATCAACCGCTAAATAACAATATTTTTTGCCTAGAAAGTCAACCATGGAGAATACTTTATTTGTGTTTATGTAAATAAATCTCAAACTTTTTGAATCGTAGTAGATCTCCGCGTGTGCTTATGATTTAGTGAGTCGTAAATCTTCTCCTCAAAAGACGAATCGGACTGTTTTTGACGTCTTGTTTTTTGAAAGCAACAACAGCCATAACAGTCCAAATATACAATTATATTTACTATATGTATTTGTATATATGTATATCTACAAAAGAGCAGGCTGAGACAAACTCTTCCTTTATAAAGTGTCTTGAGATAACACTTGTTATGAACTGGAGCTTTACCAATAAAGACTGATCAATTATAGGAGGGTGGATGTGTGTGTTTCCGGCTGGCCTGACCCTCTGTTCATTTTGACGTGATTGCCTTGCCTAAGGCTCGAGGCTCTGTGCACGTTGTGTTTTTATGTTGTGCGACAGATTCTTTGTGTGGAGGTGGCAGTATTACTCACTAAATAAACAGAAGTGAGTAACAGGTGGTCCAGAGAAAATGCTGGGTGAGTAATGGGGAAATATCGGGGTAGATGGTGTCATCATGGGCCTGGAACGATGACAGATCTGAGTTTAACTACACTTCAGTTTGGAGCTCGTAAAATCAGGGTTTGTGATCCCTAAGGTCTCTGAGTATGAATTCTTACTTCAGAAGATGTTCCTGCTGAGAACTCATCAGTCTGATTTCCTATCATCACCCACCAACAGGCGTTTTTTTGTGTTTACACATGCATCTCACTGCTCAGGATTTTGTTCAACAGGGATTAAGGTTAAAGTTTAATTTTAGTATAATAACATTAAATATTTATCGGCTCCCTCTTCAATTGGATCCATCCATAAGAGACGAGGCAGTGAAAATAGGTCAGTAATAACATTGCTGCCATTGCCAAAAAAAATCTGTGCCTGCCAAACCAGATTTTGACTAAGTTATACATGCCCTCGTTTTCTGTCTGTGAATGGAATGTAAAACGATAATGGCTCTGTCACTGGTTTTGTAAAGTGATAACTGGTCCATCACTGGTTTTGTAAAGTCAAAACTGATCTTTTACTGGTTTTGTAAAGTCATAACTGGTCTGTTACTGGTTTTGTAAAGTCATAACTGGTCTGTTACTGGTTTTGTAAAGTCATAACTGGCCTGTTACTGGTTTTGTAAAGTCATAACTGATCTTTTACTGGTTTTGTAAAGTCATAACTGGCCTGTTACTGGTTTTGCAGAGTGATTACTAGTCCATCACTGGTTTTGTTAAGTGAAAACTGGTCTGTTGCTGGTTCTGTAAAGTAATGGTCTGTCAATAGTGTTGTAAAGTGATAACTGGTCTGTCAGTGGTTTTATTAAGTGATAACTGGTCTGTCAGTGGTTTTATTAAGTGATAACTGGTCTGTCAGTGGTTTTATAAAGTGATAACTGGACCGTTACTGGTTTTATAAAGTGATAACTGGACTGTTACTGGTTTTGCAAAGTCAAAACTGATCTTTTACTGGTTTTGTAAAGTCATAACTGTTCTGTTACTGGTTTTGTGAAGTCATAACAGGTCATTTACTGGTTTTGCAAAGTCATAACTGGTCTGTTACTGGTTTTATAAAGAGATAACCGGTCTGTTACTGGTTTTGTAAAGTGATTACTGGTCTATTACTGGTTTTGTAAAGTGATAACTAGTCTTTTATTGGTTTTATTAAGTGATAAATGGTCTGTCATTGGTTTTGTAAAGTGATAACTGGACTGTTACTGGTTTTATAAAGTGATAACTGATCTTTTACTGGTTTTGTAAAGTCATAACTGGTCTGTTACTGGTTTTGTAAAGTGATTACTGGTCCATCACTGGTTTTGTAAAGTGAAAAAAGGTCTGTTGCTGGTTCTGTCAAGTGATGGTCTGTCAATAGTGTTGTAAAGTGATAACTGGTCTTTTACTGGTTTTATTAAGTGATAACTGGTCTGTCAGTGGTTTTATAAAGTGATAACTGGACCGTTACTGGTTTTATAAAGTGATAACTGGACTGTTACTGGTTTTGCAAAGTCAAAACTGATCTTTTACTGGTTTTGTAAAGTCATAACTGTTCTGTTACTGGTTTTGTGAAGTCATAACAGGTCATTTACTGGTTTTGTAAAGTAATTTCTGTTTTTCCATTGGTTTTGTAAGGTGATAACTGGTCCATCACTGGTTTTGTAAAAGGATAACTAGTCTTTTAATAGTTTTGTAAAGTGATAACTGATCTTTTACTGGATTTGTAAAGTAATTTCTGTTTTTTTATTGTTTTTGTAACATGATTACTGGTCCATCACTGGTTTTGTAAAGTGATAACTGGTCTGTTACTGGTTTTGTCAAGTGATAACTGGTCTGTTACTGGTTTTGAAAAGTGATTACTGGTCTGTTACTGGTTTTGTAAAGTAGGTGACGTGTTTCCACTGGTGTAGTAAAGTTTAAGTTAAAGGGACTATTAGTAGACATGAAATAATGTGTCAGGTTGATTGACCACAGGAAGGACTTGGTCGTACTGATCTCCATATACAGTCATGGAAAAAATTATTAGACCACCCTTGTTTTCTTCAATTTCTTGTTAATTTTAATGCCTGGCTCAACTAAAGGTACATTTGTTTGGACAATTATAATGATAACAACAAAAATAGCTCATGAGAGTTTAATTTAAGAACGAAGAACTATTCATTTTCCATGGTTTTCTTGATAATAACCAAAATTACTTAAATTCTTACATCAGTAGCTATGGCATTGTACCGCCAAAAACACTACTTTTAAGCATTCCATGTTTTCTTTTCTGTTTGCTTTAAACACATGATACACACAAGAGTTAATACTTGATTGCATAACCATTGTTTTTGATGACTGCAGCCATGCGTCTTGGCATGCTCTCCACCAGCTTCTGACATTGTTCTGCTGTCACAGCAGCCCATTCCTGTTGGACAAATTCAAACAAATTTTCTTTGTTTTTGGGCTTGTGGTTCTCCATTTTGAGTTTGATGATTTTCCACAGGTTTTCAATTGGATTAAGATCTGGTGATTGAGCAGGCCAAGGCATGGTGCGAATGTTGTGGTTCTCCATCCAGGCTTTAACTGACCTTGCCGTGTGGCAAGGGGCATTGTCTTGTTGGAAAAATCCAGTCATTCGAGGCAGGAAAGAGTTTTCCAGCTGATGGAAGAAGACTGTTTTCAAGGGTAGTCCTGTACATGACCTGGTTCATTCGGCCTTCACACAATTGCATTTGCCCTGTTCCACTCAGACTGAAACAACCCCAGATCATGACTGATCCACCCCCATGTTTTACTGTAGGGGCAAGACAGTCTGGGTTGTAAGCTTCTCCAGGCTTCCTCCTAACCAGTAAGTTGGCTGGAGTGGGCATCAATTCAAAATTGGATTCATCACTGAAGAGAACCTTAGCCCAATCATCAACAGTCCAATCCTTGTGGTCTCGAGCAAAGAGTAACCGCGCCTTCCTCTGCCTTTCATTGATGAAGGGCTTCTTGCGTGCTCTGTGTGACTTCAAACCAGCTTCAACAAGTCGGTTTCCAACTGTCCTTGCTGAACAAGTCACATTTCTCGACAGTGCCCACTCATTTTTAAGGTCCCTGGAGGTCTGACGCCGATTCCTGACACAGGAACGGATGAGTGCACGGTCATCTCGTGGGGTAGAAAGACGTTTCCTGCCACGGCCAGGTAGCAATTTGGTAGTGCCATGTTCAGCTTGTTTTTTGTTGTTGTAATGAACGGCTGTCTTGGAGATCTTCAGTTTTTTCGCTACCTGTCTCTCACTCATGCCAATTTCCAGCAGTGCCAAGATGGCTGCCTTTGTGGCTTCACATAATTCTTTTGTTTTAGGCATTATGTGAGAGCTGACAACTTCTGAGTTGTGCTACGGCTTGAATGTAAGCGGGAAACCACTCTAGGCCTTTGCATGTGCAGTGCTGCTTGTGACATGAAATGGCCTCTTATATACCCTGGGAATCAATTAAGCTTAAGAATGTCAAATAGGACATAAAGTATTATGTGACCAGCTGCATTTTTTGTTGTGTTCATTGTATTATACGTTTAGTGGTACCAGATATTAGAATGAACAAGAAATTGAAGAAAACAAGGGTGGTCTAATAATTTTTTCCATGACTGTATACCTCCTGGGTTCGTTCGTAAAAGAAAGTCTGCTGCTGATCAATCAATCAATCAATCAATCAATCTTTATTTGTATAGCGCCAATTCATAACAAGTGTTATCTCAAGACACTTTACAATAGAGCATAAAGCTCTTCATTTTATGGATACACATATATGCATAGATACATATATACATATAAAATACACATATACATATATATACAAATATATACATCCAACACCCAACATGAATCCATATAGCCAATCATGAATCCCTCCATCATGGCGGCAAGAAAAAACCTTCTGTTAAGCAGCAGGAAATCTTGAATGTGGAGCTGAATGCTGATCCTACATCCTGCTCGGATTAAAGGTCCTTGACCGCAGACTGATCTGTATGTAAACACAACATGCAAAATGTCACACAGCCCCATCCCGGCATTCAAATTTACCTGGAGCTGCTCATCAGCTGCCTCTGCCTCGGAGTCCTGGAGGAGCTGAAGGTTGTTGACTAAACGTTTGTTTGCAGAATTAACGGCTAAGAATGAGCTGCTCATCTGAGCAAACAGAGTAAAAAGAAAGTGTGGACTGGTTTAATTTCAGGTGACGTTATGAACACAAAGAAGTGTTACACAAATATTGGTTCTACCCTGAAAGCAAGGATGCAGGATCTGAATGTTGAGGTTATTGAGTTTTTTTTTTTAATGTACTTGGTTGTATCAGCTAAGTCTTTACATATCTTTGTGTGATTCATGTACTCTTTTATTACAGAAATATCCCCAAAGGAAACATAAAAACAATTGTTTAAGAAGTGGCATTGAAGAATGTCTGTTTCAGAAGTGAAAACATTTTAACTGAAAGCCGTGTAGAGGTGGGAACAGGGAACTGGTCCAAGAGTAGAACTGGTTCCATTTAGTTTTTCTAGCAGTGGAGTTTAGACCATTAATTCCCAATAACATTAAGCCAAAGTCTCATGGCATATCTTATTCATGTCCATACATAACAGCTTCTTTCACAAGTGTTATAGGTTCTTATCAGTCTGCTCTATGCAATAGTAAACCTTATTGCCAATTCAACAGTTTTTTTTTCTATTTGGGATACATTTAAAAGTCATTCATTAGTTGCTGTTAGACATATTGAAACCTCATAGTTCTGCAAATGTCTAAGGCAGAAGTCTGCCCAGCCTCACTATTTGCGAAACACTGATATATATATAATTTGCATTTATGCAGAACGATTCTTTTATCAGTGCCTTCTACTGGGTTTGCATGCCTTGCACAGCATTGAAGTCACGCACCTGCAACAGGTCGTCAGCAGGAAAGACTATCTGTACAAAGTGAGGCTTGAATTTATAACAGAGGTTACACTAAAGCAGGGAAATGTCTGCAACATTGCCAGTCGGCTTTAAAAGTGTTTACACTCTTCCCTTGGGGACCTCAGATGACGGATGTAGTGAAACTGATGGAGCATGTGAAAATGAAGTTGTGCAGGATGTTAATTTTCTTCTCCTTTTGCATCTGAAACCAAAATCTCAAGACACCTTATACCAAACCAAAATCTCATGGCAAACCTCATTCAGATTCTGCATTTACAGCCTCTTAAATCTGTTATTGTGTCAAATTAGTTTGTTCCATATTTTTATTTTTATCTCCAAATTTCTGTAAAGAACAGTAATTCTAATTTAGTATTTAGCTACAGTTATCCAGCATATATATATCTAGAGTTAATTTAAACTTGTTCCTTAGATGCTGCTTAATATTAAACAGATGAAAGTGGAGAGTTTTTGATGCCTTCCACTTTCATGTTAACGGTGCCCAGAGTGCTTAAATCCACAATATGTTTGCTGCTTGTTATCGCTTGTCCTGCATCAATACCCTGACCAGCTGAGACACATTTGTTATATTCCCCAAGGACAAACTTTAATCGCCAACTACTGGCCTGGCACGCACGCAAGTTCGTTTTTAGTCGTTCTTACTGACCCATGTGAACGCTCATTACATTGTCTCCATGTGAATGTGGAGCAGTTTCGGCAAATTCAAAGTTAAACCTTTCTGTTTCTGGTGTCAACGTTGTCGTGTTAATGGGCCCTAAAATGCTGGAAAGATTGTTGTGACTGTTTGGGTCAGTGTAGTTTTTTGTACAATTTTTATAGCTTCTTTTTAATGCAGTAGAGGAATGAATGTTTACCAGTTACTCAATCACAAATGTATTATCTTTACCACCATTTCCAAATATAGTTTTTACTAATGCTAATATTTTGATGCGCCATTAAAGATATTTAGAGATACAACCAAAGCAGAGTAAGCTCTTTAAAAACAAAACACATACCAGCAATCTAAGGTCAGTGCATTACATTATGTAGTGCTGGTTACTCATGATGAATAATATGTAGCAGTTGTTGTTTTCCTCATATTTTCTTATTTTTTGTGGAAATGATTGTTGGACTGCATGGAGTGAGGTAAAGAGCTGCATGTAGCCCAGCCCTGTTGAAGATCCACTGGTCCACATACAGACATTGGGTGGTCTGGGCTTGTTAAGGTCAAATAACTCAAAGTTTCTATCAACATCTCAAGTCTCACCTGCTTCACCTGTGTAGCTCACCTGCAGCCTAACTGTCTGTCTGTCTGTCTGTGTGCTCGTCCTGCAGACGGTGGAGCAGGCCTACAGGCAGATACAGAACATCGTGGACTTCAGCTCCAACGTCATGAGCAGCCTGCTGGGAGAGAAGTTTGTACACAGCGGGGTAAGAAGCCAAACCTGAACCGTCATTACAACACAGTCGTTCTGCATGTGTGACACCAGCAGCAGCAGCGCGTCCGTCTGAGTCACTCTGCGTGTGGGCGTGTCACCCGATGAGGAAACACGACGTCCCATTGTCTGGTTACTCCAAACCTGAGCGGACGAGTGTCACAACATCCACAACAGTGTGGCTCAAGCAAAGACATGACAGATGTGGGGAGGGATTCATCAGCCAGGAGTCACTGTGAAACATTTTTCTGAGCTCAGTCACTCAGGATTATGTTTGATTTTTTTATTCCTTTTTATTTCATTCTATTAAACTCAGATAAAACATCTGGGGTAAAGTGGTCACAGAAGTTTGAGACACTCCACTTTCAAAGATCTTTACGATGTGACTTCAGCACCATTGAGTACTGAATTTTTAATTTTTAAAACTGTTTTGGAGTAAGGGGGGATTTCAGACCCATGCAGTGTTCAAAGATTTAAAATGACATGATACCTCAAAAGTTTTCAACCCCATATCTTAAGAATGGTACAATACTGTAGTTACTTTAATGCAGAGTTCATGCTTAAAAAACTGAAATTCTGACTGGAGTTCCCGTCAATTAACAGTAACAGACGGAACATAATTTAATGCCACTGTTGAACCAGAATAATTTTTTATTGCCACATATGTGACGCATACAAGGAATTTGACTCTGGCAGTTGTTATCTCTAGCACAAAAGAAGTGAAATGCTAAAAACGGAAAATAAAATAAAAATGAAAATAACTCTTAACAAATGCAGCGTGTATACTAAAATGTACATCAGGATTATAAACAAACATCGGGGAATATTTACGACTGTTAGGAGGATAAAATGCAGCTATCTTGTGCAGCTAGGGAAATGAATCGTGCAGCTCAAAGTGTTTAAAGTAGTAGGGCTGGACGATATTACCTAATCTCAATATCAGGATTAATTGAAGGTCTTACCTCGATTACGATTAATGAACGATTATTTTATGCTATGCTGGAACAAATTAGTGGTGATACCAATGGTCTTCTACATGGTCTTTATGCAGTACTTACACTTAACTTCCATCTGCTCGATGTCCTCTCCACAGAATCCAAAATGTTCCCAAATAATTGAGACAGTATTTTTATTGGCTACTAGGTCCTCTGAAAGATTGCTGCTTTTGTCCTCCATGTTGGTGGCACATCATTCACTCTTGGCGAAAGTGAATGTAGACTATATGGAGGTGGCGCGGTCACATGACTTACACAGGGAAAATAATCAAAATCATCGTCATGAGTAAAATTACTTTGATTACAGGGTCTAAATGTTGATTTTGATTAGTTTTCGATTAATTGCCCAGCCCTATAAAATAGTGACTGCAGATGGAAAGTCACAAGTCAAAGAGTTAAAGACGACTTGCTGACAGTTTGTTCCCAACTATGACACCCACATCCTGATTACCTTTTAACACCTGACTAATAACCACATCGCCTCACTATAACCTCTCATGCTCACTTACTGCTCAAATAAATCCCCATCTAAAATAAACATTTGGCTCGAGGCTAAATATTGAATCTTAAGAAACAGATCCTGAATAGATTTTTTAAAATCCAGGACTGCCAAGAGTTTCTTCTCATTAAAGATAATTAATTTTTAAACTAAAATGGTAGTAAGTAATATTTAATTGTCAGGTCTTTTCAATCAAGTTCTTCTTTCCCTTTTTTTCTTTATTTAAAAAAAGAGATAATGTATTTATTAAATTATTCACAAACAGTTTTAACAGCAGAAGTGGTTAAACAGCTGTCCTGAGTGAACTATGTGAACATGGAAAAAACAAATTTTAGATGATAAATCAGTCAGGTTTGATTGATTGAATTTCCTGGACTTGCATCATTCCTGGAAGTTATTTCTAACGTTATATTGAAGCAGGTTTTCAACATTGAATTTCTTAACTGGAATTTAATCATAGTTTTTTATTCTGGTGTTGTGACAGCCTTACTGTGCACAGTGAATCTCAGCTGGATGGATTTCTGACATGTTTGATGTTTGGTTGTACTTCACTCACAGTGAGGGCAACTAAAAGTTTATTTTTTCCTTTTTTCTTGTTGCTCTATTCGAGTCACTAAAACAGTCTGAGCCGGTGGCTCGAGCCGACTGCAGTGCTGCTCACAGTCAGGTAGATATTTATGTGGCGATATTACTCTGTGAAAGACGAGCTTTAAACTTAAATTTTAACTTAATCACATGTTTTACATCTCACTCTGATGCTCTTTTATTATTGTCTCAGTGTTCGGTAAAAACAACGAGCCTCAGTGTTTGAAGTCTGGAGGCTTCAGCACATGAACAGCCCTCTCCTGATCAGTTGGCGCCTAATTTTAGATTTCAGTTGAAGTTATTTCCTCACTGAAACCAATTCAAGCTTGATGAAAAGCCAGTATCATGGTTGTGGTGAAGGGCAAACCAGAAACCCCATGACAAAGAAACACCAGCTCTATGCTTCAGTTTAAAAGGCCCAAAACAACAAACACAAAGCAACTAATCAAGTCAAACTTTTACCCAGTGATAAATAACAGGTGGTCCAAATTTCTAGAAATTATTAAATGGAAATCACAATATTTGCAGTAAAAATACTCATGTAGTATTGTGCCAAAAATACTGCAATATACTGGCATTTGTTTTCTTACACCCTCTACAAGATCTGTACCTGGCCACCTTATTAAAGGGCTTTTCCCTCCCATGGAAAAACCCTTTAAACTCTATTTTGGATGAAAAACTTTTTCTTTCTTTCCCACTGCCATCAGACTCAAATAGATGACGGGAGTCTGCATTAATCTCAACCGCACAGCTCATTTGCACAGATAAAAACTGTTCTTGCACTTTATGTCGGATCTTTGCACAATACACATGTTTACAGAAATGTACAGCCTAATGCTGCGTTCACACCGGACGCTACCTGTACTGCCTCTGCTATCACTCTCCATGCAAAGTCAATGTACAGCCGCGATGGGGCGGGGCTAACCCTCCCACGATGCGACAGCCTCTTTTCACACTACCACATAGCGTGTCGCACGATGTCCAAGTAAAAAAAAGTTGATTTTTTCAGACTATGTCGTGTGTGGCTGTGCAGCAACAGCCAATCAGCGGTGTGTGCATGTGTGACGGTGCCCGTGACAGACGTACAGACGTTTTTCATCCGGACCACAGAGGAACAATTAATGTTCGTGTGGGAAACATTAGTCAGGGAGGACATTAGTTCCACCTAGACAGACCGCGGTAAACTCACAGATAATGCTGCTGCAGGGCATCAGCTGCAGTGTTTTGTGGTTGATAAGTGAGTGAAAAGGATACAGCTGGAATAATGTCTGCTTATACTTCCTATCATATGATACATGAAATGATCGCGGTGAAACTTCGGCCGACTTGGCGTCACCGGCGGCCGGCGGCAAGGCATGTGGAAAAGTGAATAAAGGTGGGAACAGGAACATTGGTAGCTGGATTGCTTGCGGTGTGAACGCTGCATAATAGTTCCATCCTTAACAGTGATAATATCTTCATACATGTATGTAGTAAGAATCCATCTTTATCTTGTTTATATTTGGAAAGTATTCTTATTTTATTTTTTGCTGCTATTATTTATTATCGTTTTATGCTGCTATTTAAATCTATTATTCAAACCTCTTAGCTGGCATTCGTTGTGGGTAGCTGCGTAGGAATTTAATTGGGCAGGGAAACATGCTTCTTAATATGCAAATGACAATAAATGCTTTGAATCTTTGAATCTCTTTGAATCAGGGCTGCATTTAAGGGTCACTATTTACAAAATTTGCAAAACTTGTACAACTAAGTTGTACAATGTCTGGAAACTTCAGGTTTTGACCAAACAACCTAAAC
The DNA here is from genome assembly GCA_036419115.1 of Scarus forsteni. Lineage (NCBI taxonomy): Eukaryota > Metazoa > Chordata > Actinopteri > Labriformes > Labridae > Scarus > Scarus forsteni. The sequence goes on along the minus strand of JAZDUH010000103.1, from coordinate 2,874,542 downwards.
AAACTTAATTTTGCTTTCACAGTAACAGAGATTCTTTAGATCAGTGTTTGTTTCTGACTTTTTAAAGTGTTTAAAAGTGTTTTAAAGCTGTTAAAGTTGAGGTGAAGCAGCTGTTCAGTCTCCCTCCTCCATCAGCTGATTGACCTGCTCACGCCCACACGCTGCATGAGACAAAAAACAGATGCTCACACTCCACAAATGGGCAGTAAAACTCATTATTTGATGATGAATCCGCAGTGACTCGGATCTCATCATTTAGTTGGTTGTTTGCTCTACAGTTTGTCAGGAGTGGAGAACTTGATTTCCAAGAGGGCCCCAGTTTCATAGTTTAAAGTGAATAAAAAAGGAAGGAACAGGAACATGATGAGAAAATAACTTTAATATAAATCAAAACTCAAATTCAGTTTGTGTGAATAAGTTTGTGTAAATGTTAGTATCTTTTTACTTGTTTTATACATGCTCATGAATAAGACTTTCTTTTATTATTATCATTACTATTGTTTTTCTTTGGTATTGATTCCCTTTTTAAGCCATGTAAAAATGTGGAACACATGTGACTGAGGTGCGACAATGTTTTAACTGTTCAGAAGATCGATAAATTCTTAATTATGGGGAAAAACAATTAAAATGCGGTTAAATATCTAGTTTAATGATCTTAACATGGAATTCAAGGACATTTCACTTTTTTGAAGCAAGTTTCAGAACATTTCCAGGTTATTGAAGTGTATTTTATCGACATTTTAATTTCTGTTTTGCCTATTGCATAAAATTTTCATCAACACATCTGCAGCCAACTATAGCAAACTGAGTATTGTTCCTGTTATTGTTGTCGAGTAGTGTTTTTCCTCATGAACATGCCTTTATTTTATATTTTAGATGAACTGGTGGGCTGCATATGGCCCACCTGGTCTACAATACATCTGTTTTTGAAGATACTTATTAGGGGTGCAACGATACAGAAAATTCACGGTTCGGTTCGATTCGATACGTTTCTGTCACGGTTCGATACATTTTCGATACAAAATATGAGAAATTTCAATGCCTTTTTTACTTGTGGTTTATTAAAATAACCAACATTTGTTTGAACTCAGAGTATGTTTTTTTTAATTGAATTAAATGTACCTCTTGCAGCTAAACCAGGCACATTCTTCAGTGCATACTTAGATCCATAAAAAACAAAAACATCACTTAGACTTAACTTCCTTTTTTGTCATTACGCAAATTACACAGCAGTGCACTTGGAATGAAATTTCGTTTCATTGGCTTCCTGGATTGTAACAACACACAGTGATATTGTTAATGAATAAGTGTATAAAAATATAAACATTATTAGGGCCAGAATAGATAGTATAAAAAATAAATATGAATACAAGGGCTATGCAAGAAACATCGATTAACACTGTCAGTTAAAAGTGACCTATAACTACTACAAATATTTATGTGGAATGAAGTGTATTGCACTGTTAGAGATTAAAAAAACAGTCATTTTATACCATGTAAAATAAGAATAAGTAAAAATTAAATGTATCTAATAGAGAAGTCACCCATCTTATGTGGTGCATTCTTAGCAGCAGAGTAAATATTACAAAGAACGAGCTATAAGTTTATCAAGTGTCGTTATCCACTACAGAAAAGGGTCTCATGTCGACAGCAATAAAAGTAGCTATGGCCCGGTCGATTTCCTTTGTCCTCTTTGAATCATGTGCTAAAGGTTGTCTAAATTACCCAGGTAAAGTCTGTAGCATGTGTGCTGCTTGTTGTTTCTGTCTGGTTCCACTTGTTTTAACCCCGGGATGATGGAGGCGTTTGTTGTTTTCCCCCGACGTAGCTTAGCATCGTATTGCACTTCCAACATTCTGTTGTGTTTTGTCCACGACACGCTCACCATCAGGGTCATACTTAACACGGAAGCCAAAGTAGTCCCAAACGGAGAGACAGCAAGCACGATCTGTGGCAGCGGCAGCTCGTAGTGGCATTGCTGGCCATATGCCAGATCTGAATGATAGTGGAGGGTCTTCAGTTTCAGCTGAAGGTAATGCATTCTCCATGTAGCAGCGCCGTAGCGTCCCGTAGCCTCTTCAGTTTCAGCAGCTTAGCCGAACCAGAGCTATCTCTACAGCTCTGAGCCGAATGAAAGAGGAGGTGCTGCACGCGCAGCTCAGCGGATCTGTGCTCGACAATGCAGCCCGGAGTAGTCGAACACAGATTCACTGAACTTTCAGCGCATAGCGCCTCGTCAGAAATTGATCAAATAAATAAATACATAATAGCGTATCGTTCGGTTCAAAGGTGTATTGAACCGTGGCCACTGTATCGAACGGTTCAATACAGATACATGTATTGTTGCACCCCTAATATATATTAATCTTTTGATAAACTTCCAGTTATTATCTAGGTAACTGTTTCAAAGTCTCCACCTGTTGTTGATATTTTGAACAAACTCAAAAAGGAAGTGTGCTCTGTTTTTGTTTTCCCAACAGGAAGTGGTCAAACTGCCGCTGGAGTTCGTCCGACAACTCTCCATCAAGGTTCAACATCAGAGACCAGGTAAATCTGATCCACTTATAAATATATTTAGTTATGAAATAAAGGAGCCATGCAAGTTATGAGAGAATCATTTATATTTATTCATATTTATTAAGAGTTAAGTGAGGATATTGCAGCAGTTTTCTCATCAAATGAAAATAAAGTCACAAACCGTGAGGTCTTGATTTGCTCTCTTTTTTTAAATTTTCCCAAGATATATGTATTTCTTTTTTTTTTTAATTTTATGCTTAATATGGACAGTAATTGACTGAGCTGAAATATTAAGAAAACACCTGAAACGAAGGGAAACAACAAGTCTGTCTCTACAAATCAGCACGCAGGCCTCTAACATTTTAATTTTAAAATATTTATTAATTAAAAAGAATGTAATCAATTACCAGATCTGAAATTTTATATCCATTTCACTTGGTTGATGTTCTGATAATTTAAAATCGAAGTTTGCTCCGGGTTTCTACAAATCCTTTGAGATGTAAGGCCTTAGAAGATCCTGAGCTCTATTTTGACTTTGAACAAGTTTTTGATATCATGGCTGTATGATGATGACTGTTTGGGGATTTTGAGGGAATAAAAACAGAAATATTAAAAATGGCAACAGCCTTATGTTGCAGAGTAACCACAATTAGAATCTCTTTGTCATAGAAACAAGTACAATGTACCTAAAGTGCCATCCAGTCAGTCAGTGCATCATTCTTATAAATATAAAATAAAACAGCTAAAAAAAACATTATTTCCACTTTCATCATCACTGGAAAACAAACTTCACCATTACTCAGCAATGTTTTTGCACAGATCACTTTTTTTAAAATAAAACTTTTGATGAAAGCCTTTTTATTAGAAACTGTGTAGGAGCCCTGGTTCTGTTTTAAAGCTTCATTCAGCATTGTTTTTGGATTTTTGTCTCATTAATAAGCAACAGTTTCAGCTCTGAGAGTGTTAAATTGTTGAGGAAGCAGCATTTGAGTTTATTCCCACTAATACCATTAAAAATTCAGAGTATTCAGCTGTTTATACAGGATTAAAAGTGTTTGGAGTCTCAGCAGAAACAAAAACAAGCAGAACCTGGCTCTGATTATTTTTTTTGTTTTTTAGTATTATCTTAAAATATTTTGCATAGAGCTGCGTAAATAAGCAGATTAACTGATTAGTGAAGAAAAGACCGTTTCCCTCCAGCTATGGCGTTGATTATCATTTAATTTAAAGTCTGCTTCAGAAATGTCGAAATCAGCAGCTCACCTGATTAAAGGGGGATTTGGGGTTTATTTCCACACTGTATCAACATAAAATACAGTTAATCAGATAATAGACCAGTGCAGAGTTTGCCTCATGGTTATGTAACAGCAGTTGACTTCACACGCTGACCAAATAATAAAATCTCTGATTTCTCTCCACAAAACAATTTATGATTTCAACCATTTTTTCCCTCGAAAATAAAATAAAACAAAGGGAGGTCTGTAAACATTAAATCAGTGCTATTTTAACAGTTTATGAGCACGAAACCATCTGATCAGTTTTTAATCTCATTTGAGGAACAATTAAACTTGACATTATAAAAAGTGTACTTTTTCGAATCATTATATTTTTAAACATTCCAACAACTTATGACTGGAGTAAGATGGACAGGAACATCAACTCCATCATCAGATTCTTCAAACATTATCTTCACATGCAAATGTTCAGGTGGAAAGATGTTTTTACTCGTCCCTCTTTAACGGGTTTATCCTTAAAGCAGATCAGACGTGAATAAAATGATTGACAGCATTACTGGATTTGATATATTGTGATCACAAGCAGACGACGATCTTAAAGTTATGACTTTTAGAATCTTAATTCCTCTTTAGTCAACATGGACGTTTGTGCAACACTTCACTCAAAGCACTCTTGAAATGTGAAACACTGTAAAAAGTCTTACTGTAGCTTGCAGGCATATTTTTATTTTTCCAAATTTTCTAATTAGAGTTCATTAATGTAATCAATCTACTGCCCGGCCCTGCTGTGAGGACACATAAAAACCTTGTTGTAAATAAGAGAGAGAGAGTGTAGAGTCCTGAAAGCAAAACTCAGACATTACTGGTGGCAGAAATAGCAGCAGAAGCTCAAAGTGAAATGTCCCTGATGCGACTTTCAGCCGGGTGAGTCTGCGGCTGGTCCCACAGCTGATGTCTGACAGTTTCAGAACACGTCTCTGTGTTTGAGTTTTTACTGAAGGCGAACCTAATGTGTATTTTTGACTTTTAGAATTAAAGAATATTGAAGGTTTGAATCTTCTCTGCTGATGCTGCTAAAAGACAGCAGTTTAAATAATTAACTCTGCATTATGTTAATAACGTTGCAGAGCAGCTGCATCAGCCTGAGTCACTGTCTGTAATTCAGCAGATCAATCTTCTAAGCAGAGCTACCAGGGTTCCCGCTCCTTTCCAGAAATCATTTTCCAGGACATCACATAACCAACTAAAGTTACAATATTGGTGTGGACGATTCTCAGTTTAATCTAGCCTATTAAAAAACAAGCTTAAAGGTCGATGACCAATATCTTTTAACTAGCTCCACTGTATCATACTGAACTTAAAATTATTTACGTCTAACTCACAGGCATGGACATTGTCTGCAGGCTGTCTTTTTAGTCTGCCTTTTATGTAATGTCTATTATAAATTTATATCATATAGATTTTTATTTAATCTTTATTTACTCTGCTTTTTATAAATAGATTTTGTTGATTTACTGTTTGAGTAGCTTTGATTTTATTTTTCCATTTTTGATTATTTCTTTTTGTCACCATTGTTTCGAGTTTCTATATTTTATCCTTAACTTCCATTATTTTATCGACTCATATTTTGTGGCTAAGTGTGCATTAGTTTCCAAGTACACTTTTACTTCATTTACTTTGTTTGTTTGTTTTTTTTGCTAACAGGGCAGGAGGAAGATAAATAATTTTCCAGGATAATTCAAGATTTTCCAGGACATTTGACTTTTTTCCTCTTTTTCCATATGCTTTCCAGAAATTAAAAAATGGTCAATCTTTTTTCAGGTTTTCCAGGACATGTGGGAACCCTGAGCTTCAGGCATAATGATTTTATTAGGATAGAATTCTTCCTACTCCTTTTCGAACAGTCAGACTTGCTGCACATGCAAGATGTCGTCTGCGGCCTTTGTTTGTTTGTATGTTTGTTTTTGGCATGTGCATGTTTTCTTTATGGGGACTACCTTTTTTGTTTGTTTGTTTTCTGCATGTTTGAATTAAAGCATTCATTCATTCATTAATTCAAGTTATCCTGTAAAATTGGAAGCAACTCCGTTTAGAAATTACATTTTTTTAACATATGGCCCATTGATAACCTGTGGTATTTCTTTTGAAACTCTGGGATTTATTTTATTTTCCATCCAAAAAATATTTATAACACCATCAATTTAATAGCTTCTTCCTTGGGCCAGACCAAACGTCTTGTAAAATTTTCTCGTAATCCATCCACTAGTTTTTCTTATTGTTATTAAAAAACAAACATATGCAGGCAAAAGCATTACCTCCTTGGCAGAGGTTATAAAAAGTCAGTTTGGGCTGAATGATTTATTGATTTCTGATTGAAATCGAGATTTCAGACAACTTGATCATGTGATCGCTGAAGCTGCAATTTTTGTCTGAGGATCTGTTGTGTCAAATATTTGTCAGTGGAGATGTTGTCACGTCAGCACTCGTGTCCAAAACTGTCAACGTTGACTTACTCGCTTTTTTCCTTTATTGGAATTGTTGAATTTTGTTTTTCTCATTATAACTTTACATTGTTTTTTTTGCAGTTTGTTTAACTTTCTACAATTCAGGATTTTTTGTTCTAAATGTTTTAAGTTCAGACAATTAAAGAGCTCATTTAGTTGTTTAGTTATAAAAAATGCCGTTGGTCAAGGACTTTAAAGAGTTTACATGTTCCTTGTACACGAATAAATTTGAAGTAATTCTTACCTTCAGTGTCCTCCTTTTCTGAGAGTAATGGCTTTTAATGTTTAATGATATTATTTTTCTGTCATGTTTGTAAATGTTTCTGTTAACATAGTGAATATTGCATTGAAACTTGATTTGAGGAAAATCGTGAATCAAATTGAAACCACAATATCTGCCAGAAAAATTGCAAATAGATGTTTTCCTTATATCGTTCAGCCCTGGTCTCGGTCCAATCTGAAGCTGCACCGCAGACTTCAGAAAAGACAGAAATAAAACTTATGTTGATGAGGATTTACACAGACCCTCCCATGTCAATCTCATGTCTTTAACACAAACATACCGGCTGTTGTTTCTGTCTCAGCGTGGCGCTGCGATAAGGTGATGGACATCTACAGCGGCTGTGCTCTCTGTCTGCCCAACCTGACGTCTCCAGTCCTCCACCAGCCCACACACACTCCTCCGCTCTGCATCGAAATCAAGGTACAGTGAGACGAAAGGTCCAAATGACAAGTTTAACATACAGTCATATTTTTAGACCAGTTTAACCCATTTTAAGGCAGTTCAGCTCGATGCTGTTATATTAGTCAACATCATCACTCTCCAATTATGTTCATTACAGCTATTAATGATAATATTTGACTGATCTCTCTTTCCATGGCTGGATTAATTATTCATCCGTAGTAACTTTCTTTATTACCATATATAAGATGGATTGATGATGGATTACTTTGAGGAGTCATATTATTTACCCCACTTTTTACAAGTGTTGATGCCATGAAACAGAAACCTTTTTGCATCAATTAAAGTGCCTTTAAAGTTCAGTTTTTAGTCTTTATCTGGAGGTGCCATAGGGAGAGAGGGAGGGATATAGAATTTCCTCATATTGTTTCTCCCTTGCATGTACACATGACTGTTTATCTCTTACTTCCTCTTTGCTTCAGTTTTTACTCACTGTGTAGGGAGAGGGATAAGAAAAAGAACTGTATTTAGTGTGGCATTTTGTACATTTTTTTGAATTAGAGATTGATCACAAAAATGTTCATATTTAATCATGATTGATTTACTTAGTTTCAGTTTTAGGGAGTTAATAAAGAAGTAATTCAACTTGAAACTTCCCTCCTGAGCAAAAAGGCACATTTTCAGAAATGTTTCCCGGTGAATCACCGAGCTGAGCGCGATCACGAGTGTGAGCGAGGGTGTGTTACTCAGCTGCTCTCTGTTCTTGTGTTTTCAGCCTAAATGTGGCTTCCTGCCGTCCTCCAAACACGTCAGCAGAGACATCAAGACCAAAGTTTGTCGTTACTGCATGCACCAACACTACAAGGTGAGCACAGCTGCAGCAGCCATGGTAAGATGGCACCAAACAAAGCGGCCACATCAGCTGATTTATGAGGAAAACGTATTTAAATCACTTGTTGGTAAATAGTCTGTGCAGCACTGCCTGTGTGAGCTCATGTCCTGCTGTCACATGTCACTGTGTCCTCGAGCACAGCACTAAACCCCAAATGCTTCCGGGGGGTTTTCAACCTCAATTATTCCTCCTCAAGTTTCCAAAAATTGCAACCATAAAGATAAAAGAACTCCGTCATTAATTATTTTGGTCTGAATTACCACAACAAAACCACAGAAAAAATGCACAACAACATAAGGAACAGAAAAAACTGAAAATGCAGTGTTTAAAAACCATCTATAAAAGTATTTCATGAAATATTAGTGATTTTTTAGACAAAAGTTAGTCTTGAATACATGACTGAAATTTATTTTTTATCTTTTTCTGATTTATTTTGTAAAATAAATTCAAGGTTCAGGGTGGCTTTATTGTCAATAATGTAATATTTGTACACATGTATTGGCTTGAAATCACGATACTCAAAGGCCCACGGTGCTACATTCTGTATAAATTATAAACGTTAGTACAAAAATCTGAGTTTATTCAGTAAAAATAAAAAAAATAAAAAATATCAAGGATAAAAAACAAATTGCTTTTCTTTTTTTTAGCCGTTTGGTTTTTTTTTTTTTTCAATCGTTTTCGAGATCTCGACTTATTTATGTTCAATCGTTTTCCCGAGATCTCGAGTTATTTATGTCATTATCCCGTGATAACGACTTATTCACGTCGAGATCTCGAGAAAACAAGCTTCGTTATCCCGAGATAACGACAAAAATAACTCGAGATCTCGAGAAAACGACTGAAATTAAGTCGTTATCACGAGAAAACGGTGCTAAAAAACATGAAAAACCATGGCCTTTTAGGGCTTCCGTAAAAAAGTAATATTTCAAACAGCTACAATTTTTTAATACTCAAGTCCAGTGTTGTTATAAATGGGACTTGCTGGTCAAATAAAAGTAGGATAAATAAACTAAACTGATAAAGACTATGAATTAGTTGATGTGTTGAAAACATTCTTTCATTGGAGTTGGCTTTATGTTTGTCTCATTAACATGATCTCTATTGTTTAGATTTGAGCTTGAAAATGTAAATGATTAGACAAACAGATGCTCAATTTTCTTTTTTTTTTCTGTTAAATTATTTTTTAATAAATACATTTTTGGATAAGATAAAATAAGACAATCCTTTGTAAATTCCAGAGGCAAAAATTTGGCATTGCAGCAGTACAGGGTTAGAGTAGAATGCACTAAGATCAATCCAGTAACATCTCATATAAATGTAGATCAATAAACTATACAAATAAATAAAATAAAATAAAGTAGAGGTATTAACAGTTACTAAAATGAACAGAGTAACTTTGACTGTCTTGTTGATGGTGCACTTTTCTTGGTATCTGTTTGACCCTCTGAAACTGAAACCATTACTGTTGCCCTCCTGGTGATCGGAGTGACTCAGCTCTAATGTGAATGTAAATGAATTAAAACGACTGAGAAGAGAAATAATGAGGAACAACAAACGCTGAGCTGCCACCATCAGTGTGTGAATACCAGTGTGAACAGGGAGGTGTGAAAGCACATGACTGAGTAGAAAAGTGTCACATTGTCTGAAGGAGAAGTAGAAGTATTGAACAGCAGAAACATAAATATCATCCTGTTCGGAAGCCGTTCTGTCCGGGTGGTTCTTAGCCAATGACGCCTCAGCAGGGCTGAATTTTAGGGGTGGGAATTGACACTGGGCTCGCAATAAAAAGTCACGATACTCGAGCCCTGATTCAATTTTATTGTGATTCTCTGTATTTTACAATATACTTAGTTAGTGCTGTCAGTAGATGAAAAAAAATAGCAATTAATTAATAATTAATCTAATCAATCACTTCTTTAATCTCACTTTAAAAAATTGCTGAAAAAAGCCTCAACTTGAGGTACTTTTTATTGAAATTCATTAGATTATTGTGTCAAATCAAAAGATTGTTCTCCACCCTTTCAAAGTCCAAAAAAAGTGCACATAACCGATTTAACTGTCACCCTGCTCTCTGCACCACCAGCACCGTTCACCTTCTCCTTTGTACTTGTTATGTTTGATGAAGTTTCAGGGCGTAAGGGTGCAAACCCTACCCCCGAGGCTCCGGAGGTAAGGGACGCCAACCCCTTTCAGCTGGTGTCCCAGCTGCCGTAACCTTTGCTTGTTTTATTTATTTTTAACCAAAAAGTTTATTAAATTTTCAAGATCTATACTTTAAAAAATACTCGGAGGCCAGTAATCAAAATACAGTTTACAAGCTCACCGTGTACCACGCCAACACAAAGACCTCCTTTAACTTATCTACTCCAGCCCATCACAGGCCAAAAACAGCAACCACACCTTCAACAGACTAGATAAAGGCTCCAGGTGGAGATAAAGCTCATTCTTCCTTTACCATAATGTGGACCTGACTGATACCAAAACCCAAACCGATCCATTCAAAGTAATGTTTTATGTCTGCTTTTTTTTTTTTCCTTTTTGTTTGCTTGTTTTCTTTGTCCGGTAAGTTGTGGATTTGTGCTTTTTTCCCTTTTCAGTTTGTGTTTGCACCCTTCAGCGTTTATTATAGAACAGTGATTCAGGTTTTAAACAGCTGTTTCAGTCGTTAAAGTTCAAACTGGCAAATGTTTGTATTGTGAGTTTTGATAAAGGCCTGAAGTGTTGGCAGAGAGGCTGGAGGATAGATTTGTGAGGCTTCTCGGAGAAGGGAATCTGTCCCAAATTGTCAAAGATTCTTATATCAACATAAGTTCAGTCAGACGTCCTTCTCAATGAAGCTGTGGTGAGCTTTTACTTTACAGTTTCAAGTTCATAAATGAATATGTATCAGAATGTAACTGTGGTGGCCCACTGAAACTGTTGGTAAATAAATCTATTTAGTGAGTACGGAAGAGTGTTGGGGCCATTTTAGATGGAAAAAATAATTTTTGGGAAGTCAAGATTAAAGTCGAAATGACGAGTATAAAGTCAAAATTTCGAGATAAAAGTTGAAATGTCTAGAATAAAGTCGACATACATGGTATGTCGACTTAATGCCGTCATGTCAGCTTTATTCTCAAACTTTTGGCTTCAATCTCGACTTTGCCAAAAACATTTTCTCCATCTAACAAGGCCCTTATAGTCTCCTATAAGTGAGAAATAATTAGCTTCAAGAGATTTTATTTGTATGTTATGCATGATAAATGTGGGAGGTGGCGGCAGGCTACTATAGCTAGCTACTATAAGTATGTGAGAGTAGGGGGAACATGGCTGGAGGGCAAGAGTCTGAAGTGGTACCGACTGTGGAAAAGGGAACCACTGTTATAGAGTAATGTATATACAATTTGTAATGCCATTGTCACTTACATTGACATATTTAGTTTAGGTTTGCTCTCTGTTTATACTCTCCAATAAAAAGTTAAAACAAACAGGCAGATCTCTGCCAGATGCAAACATTACTCACAAAGACAACAGCAAAGAAAAAAGCCAAGGACAGAGGCGTCATGTGCTGTATTTGGGGCTCCTGCCAGATCAGACTGATTAAATATTTTTGGGGTAAATAATAAGCACGTCACTGCCTATGTTGGCAGTTTTTAACTGTGCCTCTCTCTCTCTTCAGGTGGCCAACGGGAAGTGGAAGAGACGAAGTCTGTACTGTCCTCTGGACCTGTTCTCAGGGTAGGATCAGATTGAGTAACTCTCATTTATCTCATTAAGCGTCATTGTGTCTGCAGCGAGCCTCACCTGTAACAAACCAGTTTGTTCCTGAAGCCCTATCCCGTATTTCTGTCTGTTCTGGTCTGGGGCAGCAGCTGCTGGTGTTTCTGTCTCAGACTGTACGCAGGTGGGAGAACACGAGAGCCTCGTCCAGAGTAATTCAGTCTGTAACAAAAACACTGCGGCCTCCCGATGATCCGGGGAGGATCTTTTTCTGTACTTCCCCCTCCTCAGTGAGATCGAGCTGCTCGTATGAAACTGCTTCACTGCAGCTGAACACGATGTTCTGATTTTCTCTCCGTGTTCAGGAACAGACAGAGGATGAACTTCGCCATCAGACACCTGATAGAAGAACCTCAGAACAACTTTAAGATATTCAAGGTGAGATTGAACAGTCAGGAGGTCAACATGGGTTTAAATGGACTCAGTCTGATTTATTTAACACTTAATCTTTATGAGGTTTGGCCAAAACAGACTAGACTAGACAAAATAAATTAAAGGTAAATGTAAAAAAAAAAAATAGAGAATAAGATTAAATAAATAAAACTGAAAGGAAATATAAATGAACAAAACTCTTAACAAAAGCAGTGTATGTAAAAATGTACATCAGGAATATATACAAGCATCTGGGAATGATGCTTTTTTATAATGTTTATGTATATACAAAAGCAAATATTAATGCAAATATGTTCTAAAGCAGGGGCGGGCAACTGTCAACCCTTCACCTCACTCACCCAGCAATCATTTCCAAAAAAAGCCAAAAAAAAAAATTGGAAATGTGAAGGAAACATAACTGCTAAATATGATTTAATGATGAGTAACCAGCACAACATAATGAAAAAATTAGGATAGCTGATAAAATATTACTACTTACCTCAGATTAATGCTTTGTTTGCTTTTTACAAGTCATTAAAGACCGTATTTTGCTACAGTTGTGCTTTTACAAAGCATTTAAATATAATACATAGTATTAGTAAAAAAAGGTAATATATTTGGGCTTTAAAACTGGTAAACACGCTTTTTATTGCATTAAAAAGAAATTGAGTTATGCATCACGCCTATTAAGTCTTACATTTTTAATTGTGTTTGAGTTTAATAAATAAATATTGGTATAATCCTTTTTTAAATTTTATTGGTGTATTTTTTTGTTTATAAATTAATTTTTCCTCATTGAGATTGCACTGAAAAAAATGTTGTGGCCCTCTTGGTCATCAAAGTTGCCCACCCCTGTTTTTTTTTTTTTTTATTGTTTTTTATTTTCCAGTCATACAGTCCTTACATGTACAGGTAAGAAAATGAAATGATAAATTATCACAACATTATGTATAATCAAGCATTTCAATAGTTCTTTTTGCATCTTAATACAAGTTGTAGGTCGTAGTTGAGATGCATTCTTTTGGACAGGAAAAGGAAAGTATGTGATACATAAAAAGAGGGAAATAAATAAAAATTGTGGAAAAAAGGAATAAACAATGATATGGACCATCCAAACAAAAATGGCAGATTCCATCTAACAATTTTCAAAACACAATAATCATGTATTAAAAAGAAGAGGAGAGAAGGAACGCGGTCAGTCCTACGCTCACCATCCAAAGTTCATATGCAATTTAAATTTGTCCAGTTTTAAATGAACAGAAAATGTGACCACCCCAAAAAAGGATATTTCTGTATTTTTTTAAGTTGTGCCTGGTACATGACAGCTTTCAGTGAAGTGGCTTCCAGAAGCTCTGAACCTTAAAAGGAGAACAAGCTTAAAGGACCAGTAAGGTGCACTGCTGTTGTCGTTATTTCGCACATTTGGGAGTGTTTTGTAGAAACGGAGCCACAAAACTTTTCTCTGTTTGGCACCATCAGTTAAGAACGATGCTCTCAAACGAAAACTCCAATGAAAAGAAGAGTTTTTAGATTTGTGCTGTATGACTGGTGTTTAAGGGCTTTTTAGTGACTTGACTGTATAAGAAGGAGGACGGGATAAAGGACAGTCTGTCTGCTCTCGTGTATTCACCAGCGGGACTTTGTCGAATCAATTTAATATTTCCCAAAGTTCCAATTTAATACATGAAACAAGAAAGAGGCAGAATAAGATAAGTTCTGTACTTCATCCACACCCTTTTCAGGAAGTAAAAGACTCATAAAAAATCTGTATTGAACTTGAATGAATGACAGGTTTATTTCAAACATATAACAAAAGGATTTACTCCAAGTTCTTGTAGTAGCAGCCATAAAATGTATTACAATAAAATGGTTGAATTTGGAGCCACCATCATATAATGTCTGGATCCAGAAGGTTCTAGAGTTATATGATATGGAAAAATCACACATGCTTATTGGCTTCAGAAACCAAAATTTATAAAGAGATCAGCACCTGTAATGCCTCTGCTTCTACAATAATTTGGAAGAGCGCTGATGTAATATAATTAAAGTCACTGATACTGTGAATCCTAGGTAGGGCTCTTGGAATTGGGCCTTTTTCCTTTCCTTTTTTTTCCTTCTTGTAAAATCCTTTGATACTAATTGTTTATTATTATTGCATACTGCATGTGTGCATTGGGCACACTGGCACAATATGTAATACTTCTATTGTTGTATGTTTGTGTTTAAATAAAAAAACAGTAAAACATAACAAAAGCAAAATAGACGTACAGATGGGGAAACAAAGTAAATTAGCACTTGGATAAATGTTACATGTCTGAAAAGGAGTGAGAAGTCAAAATTTACCCTCCTCTCATCTTGATCTGCTAGAGCTCTCTTTTTTGTCTTGCAATGTATGTTTAATGTTTAAGATGTTCAAATTAGGGCTGTCACTTTAGTGCATTAATTAGATTGATTAATTACACCGCAAATTAATGCGTTATAAAAATTAATCGCAAGATTAATCATAGCACACAAACATTTTGATATTGTCCAGCTGGACGACCCGTAAATGACAGTGGCACGTCACTTCACACATGCGTCTCTAGTCAAACCAAACAAAGCCCAGGTGACAACAGGAATGGCATATTTAAGACAAGTCTTATTTTATTTTTGAATTTATTTATCTATATTTGTACTGAATTCTTGAATAATGCATCAGGCCTAATTGGTTTGCTGGATGTCCTCGACCTTTTTCTTATTTTGAATTTGATTCATTCGGCGATTACTCTCCATTCATAGTCAATGTACAGCCACGATGGGGCGGGGCTAACCCTCCCGCGATGTGACAGCCGTGTACAAGACGATCACTTCACTCGTCGCGCGATGTCAAAGTTAAAAAAAAGTTGATACGTGTGACGGTACCCGAGACAGACAGTTATTCATCCGGACTACAGGGCGGATGAGTTCAGACCGCGGTAAACTCACAGATAATGCTGCTGCAGGTCATCAGCTGCAGTGTTTTGTGTTTGATAAGTGAATGAAAAGGATACAGCTGGAATAATGTCTGCTTATACATCCTATTATATGATTTATGAAATCATCGCGGTGAAACTCAAGCCGTCGTGACGTCACCGAGCGACAGCCGACGGCAACGGTTACCAAAATGAGGAATTTATGGACGCGCAACGCTACGTCAGTGGGTGACGCAACTTTGGTAGCTGGGTCACTTGCAGTGTGAACGCAGCATTTAAGTGTAATTTGAGTTGCCTGATTGAGCTTAGAATTTTCTGGACAAGTTGCCCTGACTTTGGTTTTATTTAGTCACCAATAAAAATGTGGATTTACAAATCTTCACTTCTTAGTGTATTCATTTGATTAGTCATGCACTACAATTTTATAATATCCTAGAATTCAAATTCTTTATTTGGGTACTTTAAGCAGATATGAGATTAAAATGCGATTAATTAGATTAATTAATTATAAATCTGGTAATTAATTAGATTAATTTTTTTAATCGTCTGACGGCACTAGTTCAAATAAAAATAAAAACCAGAAAAATCAACAAAAAGAACATCTTAATGTTAAAGTTGTGTATTTCTTTGTGGACGTTGCTGCTAGGATGATTAAAACCTCAGAGAAACCTTTTCATGCTCTTCCTCCGACTTCTGAAGCCTCAGATTAGTTTTGGATAAAAGCAGGAATCCATTTCTGCTCGGATCAAATAAAGGATTTTTCACACCGGCATGTCTGTCAGATTTATTCAGGGGTGTAAATTATCATAAACACGTTGAATCCTTTTGTTCTATAGAGGTTGAGTCACTTCTTGTCTCTGTTCAAATCCATCTCTGAACATTGGTCTATTTTTAGAGAAGTGGTCCAGTCAGTCCGTCACCGTGCAGAAGAATTCCTTAAAGCTCTGTGTGTTTGGTGAAAACTCAGCAGCTCATTATTTCAGAGAGATTATGTCTTTTCTGAGGCGTCGTCGTGACGGTTACATAATGTGAAAAAAAACCCTGAAGCCGAGCGTCTGCCGTTCACTCGTTAAGGTGAAGATAAAGATTTGTTCATACATGAATGAAGCTTCTGTGGTTAATAAAGCTTTTTATTCACTTAATTGAATATCTTAATCAATTAATCCTGTCTTTGAAATATAACATTCCAGCTAAAAGCTAGTATTGGTGCCACACCTTTTAATGGCTTATAGGTCTTAAAGTCAATCAACTGAATAAAAAACAAACTGTCTGTAGTTTGTAAAATGAAGTTATTACCCATGTATTTGTATTGTTCCATAATTAATGACAGCAGGTAATGAATCATGATTTTAATTCAGTGTTAGACCTGATTGTAAGGAAGGTGCAGAACTATAAGCTTCAGTCTGTCCTTCTCAAACTGGTTGCGGTGTTGACATAAATATGTTTGCACTCATGTTTGGTGTACATATTATTTGTTAATTTATTATGTTTTTATTATATATATTTTTAAAGTTTGAGATAAAGAAAGGAAAAAAAGTGATTTTTTACTTCAGAAATTTAGAAATATTTTGATTTTTTCTGCAGCGTTAATAGTTGAATAACTTGGTAAAATATGAGATAAAATAAAGTTTTATTGATTTTGCTCCAGAGAAGAATTTTGAGACCTTTTAAAGCTGCTGATGTCTAAATCCACCTCATCTGGTTCAGTCTGACTCAAATAAAGCTAAAAAAAAAAGTATTTAAAGATTTCCCTTAACCTTCAAATGGGCTGAAAGTTAGTGGATCTGATTCAAACTGAAATAAAAGTCGATAATCAGAGTTTTAGAACAAACAGGTTAAACCTTAGTCATTGTCGTTTCAGGGCGGTCAGTGTATCTACAGCAGCAAAGAAGGCGGGGACGACTCCATGGACCTCAACTCCCTGCTGCATCACCTCAGACCGTACTTCCTCTACGGGAACAACAGAATCAACAGTCACATGACCAGCAAAGCCGTCCTCAACGACTTCATCCACGTAAGACCTCGCAGCACACAAATACTTTTTCATTCTGTTAGTGTGAAGTTGATCAGTCAGAAAAAAACAACCGTGTTAAAGCATCGACTATCAGAAAGGACAGGGCGACAGCTGCCCAGGAGTGAAACCAAACTGTTTATAGAGCTTTAAGATCATAAACAAGACTTTTTTTACACTGAAAAATTCACATGGCCTTCATTATCATTATTATAATTATTATTATTATTTCAGAGGAGAAAAGACAGATTGCAGCCATTGGTTTATTTCCATATGTTGGTCCTGAAAAGACAAAGGAGCTAAAATACATTTATTAATATAAAATCCAAATGAAGGACAAAACTGAACTGAAAAGTAACATACAGATAATTGCATAATTTCTCTAAGTTTGTTGCACCACACCATCAAAGTGCCAACCCAACCCCAAAAAGGGGTAAAGGGTTACAAGCTGTTTTTTTTAATTTTGCAATAAATTACAATAAATAAAAGTTAACACATGGACATAATAATAAACACCAAGAAATAATCCTAGCTTGACAAAATGTCTACCAGTTAAGCACGTAATTATCTGTACTGTACAGATATTGGTATATTTAGCTGAAAAGGATATAATTGGTGTCATCATTGAAAAATTTCTGCCAATATTGACTCTACATATCAGCCATTTAAGTCACAAATACATGTGCTTTAGGTATAAATGTACCACAATTCATATTATGTTTACTGGGTGTTTATATTAAAAAACAAACTGTGCTGTTAATTGGAGAATAAACTGTTGTTTTTCATGTCAAAAAAGTTTTTTCAAACACAAAGAATTTGTTACATGAGGAACAGGTTAATTTCTGTAAATTAAATACTTGATACTCTTTATTGAATATTGAAAAAAATGAGTATTGTGCTTCCCTACACTAAAAATGATGTAGATTCTTGTTTGGAAATAAATACATTGAAAAACAACATGAATTTTCTCCAAACCTTTATTGAATTGACTGAAGTCCACTTGTGAAAATAAAAACGTTATCTGTAAATGTATTTTCTGTTTTTAATTTGAGACAAAGGATTAGCAGGATTATCCTCTTATTTTTATGTAAGATGTTTTTTTTCTTTGCCTCGATAGGTTCTCCTGTCATCGGACTGTAGAGTTTGTTTGCCGTGTATGAAAGATTTCCCTCTTGTGTTTCAGGTCCTGGTGAACGCCCTGCTGAGTGGCGGCGGCGGCGGTGATGGAGGGATGGTGACGGACAGACGAGGAGAGGGGCGGAGCTTCTGTGAAGCAAGTCATTTCAGCAAAGAGAGAATTCGCCACGGTAAGAAGCTCATGTTTAACAGACGTGCTTTTATAAAGTTCAGTACAAGGAGTTTCACAAGACGGTACTAGTTTTAGGTTTTTAACTAATTTTGACCATCTTAAAGGTCAGTTTTTTCCCTTTTTTTAAAAATATAAGTCATTATTCAGCCTTGCTTTCATGTAGAAGTTTATAATTTTAATGTCTCATTTATTTTGGAGAATCACTTTTTACCTTACATTTTTAAATGAACGTTTTATCGCATGTTTTTTCAATTTTAGAATTTGCTTATATTAACATGTTGATGTAGTTTTAATCTTTTACACTTCATTTTGTCATTAATTTAAATCTTTAACATGTTTTTATTTATCTCAGATGTATTTTTAGTGTTTTATTTGTGTGTGTCTGATGATTCTTGGTTTTACTCTTTTTCATTTCTTAGTCAACTTGATTTTATTATTTCTTTTTACTTTGGCTTCTCTGGTGTGCATTAGGACCATATGGACCTCTGCTTAGTCTTTATTTACCCTATGGTATGAAGGAAATTATTATAAGTATTTAAGCACAGATGACTCTTGTAAGTCATTTTTGTCACAGTGCAAAGCACTTGGGACTGCAATTGGATTTTTATGAACTGTGCCTTATAAATAAAGACTGATTGATAATATTTTGTAACTCTTAAATCACTGAAATATGAATTTGCTTGATCATTTACAGTTTGACAGCTCTTGATGAAATGTCAAAATGATGTAGCTTTGGAGAAACTTACAAAACTAATAAAGAAAATCTGATATTGTTGATTGAGGGGGGCACATACTGCAAGATAATCTTCCTGATTTTTGGCCTGAATTTCCTCTTCCAACCAAATCCAGCTCAGGTCTGATTATCTGGTGGTCCAGATTATCGTACCTGAGTATTCTGTGGTGCGAAGGGTTTTTTAGACTTATTTTATCATATTAGATGTTTAAACCTGTCATTTACAGTCTGAGAAAATCAATGAGAGCCGAGCTCTTCCTGTGTTTTCAGATTCAGACATCTTAACTGTGTAACAATTCACATTTAACAAAAAATATTAAAGGAATCGTACGACACGAGGGCAGGCGGAAATGCTCTTGCAGCTAGGGATAAGACAGCGCCAACTTGCTAAACAAAGTATGATTAAGCTCCTAAAAATGAAAATAACCAACTCTCTATCGCTCAGTTAGCTGATATAAAATCTTAGGAAACAAAAATGAGGCACTGAGTTGAAGTTTAACTTAAATGTATTCAAGAGAAGAGAAAGCCCAAAACACAAGATTCAACAGCCCCCAAACTCCTATGTCTCACAAATAACCAAATCAACCAAAACTACTCAGGCCCAAAATGAAAATAAATAGTCCGTAAGTGTCTGTAAATCCGGAATCCAAAATCCTTTTAATCCAAGTGTTGTATTAAGTCCTGTCTCAGTCCGCAAAGTATAAACATCCACCGATGGCGCAATCAAACAAAAGAAACATTGAGAGGAGCCGCCGCTTAGCCGCAAGGGCTGGAAGTCCTTACCAGCCTCTCCGGTAACTTCCCCGCACGGACCGTAATCTGCTGATCCAAGTGGAAGTATTAAGTCCAAAGATTCATCGGTGATTCCCGGCATAAAAAATCCACTGCGGCTGCCTTTGTTCTGGGACGCCAACCTCCACACGGCGCGCGCTGATCTCTCTCCTTCCCCCCCCCCCCCCCAAAAAAAAAAACCTCCCAGGAGTCTTTGCTCTTTTCATAAAACTCTGGCTAAGGTGATTAAATATTGCAAAAATACATTAAAGAATAAAACATTTGAGCAAGAGCCATTTCCTGAAAGACTGTCAAAGAATAAATTGCTTCGACCCCTCAAAGATACATACATATTTATATCTATTATATACATACATACACACAGGGTGTGATGTATGTTCTTTTGTGCTGGGACAAGCTGCTAAACTCTTTTTACACTTTGTGGACCTTACAGCTGATCCCAAAGGGCAGTTTAGTGTCACCGTCCACCAGATCACGCATGCGTTTGTTAGTCAGCAGTCAGGAAATGACATGAAAACCACGATAACAGTGAGGCTGCTTTGTCTGTTTCACCAAATTGTGTTTCTCCTCCTGAAGTGTTGGTGGCTTTGCAGAGCTGTTGTTGTTTATTTATTTACCCACACAAACAGCTCGCCTGTATCGTCTGACTGTGTTTATGCAAAAGTGTGAATCTGAAGCCGACCTGTGACCCAATCTTCTCGCTCCTCTCTCCACGCCCAGGCTCTCAGGGTTTACCCAGCGACAGTGTTTTATTCAGGATCCTTCAGACTCAGATGTTGGACACGTTAGACATCGAAGGTCTTCACCCTCTGTACCGGCGAGTGGAGCAGCACCTGCAGGACTTCCCGAAGGAGAGGTAGTACATCTGCATTAATTATATTTAAGTTTTAAGGATCACTGTTTGGTCTCTGTTCATGCATGGTGTTCCCTACAGTAGAGAAATAATTAAAAATACTTTATACCAAAGGCTGCAGCACCGTGTTACAGCTACCACACTATTGTCTCTAGTTTAATAAAAATATCTTAGTATATTTTGTCATAATAATAACAATAACTATATTTATACAGCACCTTTAAAATCAGACAGTGCTTTGACAGACAAAACAAAAGCAAAAAAGACTCTGAGCATAATAAAAGCAACAATCAGGTCAAAGATATATATATATATATATGATAAAGAAACAGTGAGACAATTGATAGATAATGGGTTTATAGATGCATATATTGATGACAGTTGATCATAGATGACCACATTGCATTATGAAGATGGAAAAGGAGAGGGTAGATAGAAGAGTAAAAGATAAATAAAAATATAAAACAAAATAAGAGGAGAGATGATAATTATTACAAAAGGAGTATATTAAAACATGAAAATATGGTAAAACAGGACTAAAGTGATGAGAGTAAGAACAGAAGAGTTTAAAAGAAGTTCAAAAGTAAATTGTAAAATAATTACTGGTATGTATATAAAATAAACAGCTCACATGGATGGTAAACAGTTTTATGAGACTTCAAAAAAACTCCAAGTGACACAAAAATGACATGAATCAAGTTCTACCTGTATGGTGTCAAAATATATTCCAAAATCAATCAGAATTTCCATCTTAAAATTAAAGTGTGTGTCATAAAATGTTGATTATGTAGTTCTAACGCAGGCAGGTTTGCCTTCATAAACACTAAAGCTGAGGGGGTTTCACAGCTTTTTAACATGTTATCTCTGATCAATATTTAAATTAATTTAAAAAGATATATAAACACAGGCCTATAAAAGTGCTTGTGCAAAACCTGACAGTGCCACCATCATGAAAACTGTAAAATTTCAGTGTTTATATTTTTTCCAACTTTGCAAGAACTTACAATTTAAGTAAATGAATGAAGAAAATCTTGATTTTTGGTTTTTAAATGTTCTGTAGAAAATAATTTGAATTTTTCAATTTAATCGATATATTGCACAGCCCTATTTGAAATAATTCCTTTCTGATTTAATCATTAATGCATCAAATGGTTAATGTCACCGTCTTCTTCTCTCGACGTCAGAGCTCGACTTCAGATCGACGGCCCGTACAACGAGGCGTTCCTGGAGAAGCTGCAGAAGTGTCCGAACGAGGACGACAGCTCTGTGGAGTACGCCGTTGCAAAGGTAAAAGCCAAAGTTTCCTCTTTGCATCACATCGTGCTTCCATGTGATGGTTCAGTTTTCCAAAAGCAACGTTTCCTCTCAGCTGACCGTCTGCTGGAAACTGAGTCACTGAGAGAAAAAATATCTGCTTCTCTGAAAATAACACAAAGATACAATGCTGCAGGGAGACGAGACTCAGAGAGATTACTGATGGAAAATCAGGAAATATAAAAGTCTGAGTGGCAGGCTGACCGTGTGGAGCCTTCAAACAAACAGAATGCAGATTTATTGAGTCGCTGCACTGACGTGTGCAGTGGCCTTTTGTGGGTGGTTTATTATTAATGTTTATATAAAAGTCAAGTTAATAAGAGTCGTAAAGTCAAGCTCAAGCTGCTGTTTGAGTGTCTGAAGTGTCTGTTTTCATATTTATGTACCCAAGGACGCACTTGCATCCTCTCTGGCACATTTTCTTTTTTTAAATCAAGGTCTTTTTTTTAATAATAGTTTCAAAAGTAATAACACACATGTATTTACATTAACTACAAAAACATGTTTTCCATCACCAGAATGAAAAAATCAACTTC
Source organism: Scarus forsteni (assembly GCA_036419115.1). Classification (NCBI taxonomy): domain Eukaryota; kingdom Metazoa; phylum Chordata; class Actinopteri; order Labriformes; family Labridae; genus Scarus; species Scarus forsteni. Next base: position 2,852,082 of record JAZDUH010000103.1, on the reverse strand, counting down.
AGAGAAGAAACAATTATCACAATAGCCATAAAGTTGATCATTAGATCTCACCTGCTGTGTTAGCCAACACTCTGCATCAATGACACGATGCCTCTTTCAGCAAACTTTAATTCTTCTTGTGCAGGGATCTGCAACCTATCCAATCAATAAAGACATTTTGCCCACCACTTTTTTTTTTTTTTTTTGCTTAAACTGTACTTTCTGAAGCCCTGGCACATTTGGACAAGGGTAGTTTTGGGCTCTGTCCAGCTCTGGGCTGGTAATTCACACCAGCCGCCCACTGTGGGTAATTCTGCTGTTTCATGGATATTTGGCTTCCTACCTGCTCTCTGATGGAGCACTTACTCCTCACACACAAGAGAAAAGAGCATCTTCACAAATAAACATGACCACAATAGATATGACAGGGCCATAACTAGGGATGTGTACCTTGAACCGGTACTTTCATGTACCGGTCCCCAATTGGGTCAGTACCCGAACACCAGAATCTGGAAAAGCGGTACTGTAAGCGGTACTTAAACGTCTCAACTGTCACGCAGTGATGACACTACTGCCGTCCGGCTCAAGCATGTCGGTGAGGGCTAAGCGCTCGAAGGTTTGAGCTCACTTTAGCAAAGTTAATGAAAACTCGGCCCGATGCAATCTTTGTCAGAGAGAAGTTGCGTCCAAGGGGGGAAATACTAGAAACATCACCCAACACTTAGAGCGCGCGCATAGTATAAAGCTAAAGGAGTGCTGGCTGTATGATTGCTATAGCAAAACAAGTAAAGTTAGCACCCCGGCTAACACTAAAGACTGCAGCACCGACAGAGACAGAGACTCTATTATCTGTCCCTTCGGTAAAAACTCTGCCCAAAACAACATAGTCACACGGGGTTAAACTCTTGATGAAGTGCCGCTGCACTCGCCCATATAACTTGGATGAAAAGCCGACAGCACAGCTCTCCTCACATGAGTCAGAGCATGGACTTAAAACAAAGAGTCAGAGCTGTTAATGCCCGCTTGGAGCAGAAACTCTTTGTTTACTGAGGTCAAGAGAGCACCGGATGTGACTGACGGTCAAGCTGCGCTCACAGCGCCCTCTGTTGGACTGACTGGTCCACTGCTCCAGACCTGATGTGCTGCTACACTCAATATTTTACATTTGAATATTTATTTATTATTCGGTTACGGATATTTATCCCCATATTCGAAGTATCGATACCGATAAGGAGTATTGGTATCTGTATCGGTATCGATAAAATCATAACGATATACATTCCAAGCCAGAACACAAAACTATTTGAAACCAATAAAGACATGAACACCACTGCCATTAACCAAACTGACCTTCTTTTTTCTTATGTCTGTTTATTAAATGTACAGTATTTATAGAAACTCAAATGTGCACTGAAACAGCAGCTTTCTCACTGATGAATCATGGAGATCCAGTCTTGGTTCAGCATCGTCTTTAAAACAGTTTTCTCTGATGTTTACACACGTCGCACCAGGTTTATCAGCTTCATGAAATAACAGTTAGTGTAACGGGTGTGTTTCTTCCTCAGGTACATCAGTATCGCGTCTCCATGACAGCCAAGGACTGCTCCATCATGATCGCTCTGGTGCCGAGCAGCGAGGAAGAGGAGGACGATGAAAGGTGAGACTTTTATTTTTTTTTAGGTGGTTTTCATAAACCGACTGTTTTAAACCTGCAGCTTAAACAGATGAGCTGAGCTTTCATCAGGCTTTTTGTGTTTCTGTAAACAAATGTAGAGTTTTTGTTAAAGGTCAAAAGCCAAATGCTTAAATTACTGCTGGGAATAATCTCAGTATTGATGTCACGCTACAACATCTCATCAGTGTCTAATGTAGATCTTCATTTGTCTAAATGCAGAATTGTGTGCTCTATCCTGCGTCAACAGAAATATCTTAAAGCTTGGTGTATATTTGATTCATACTTTTATGATACCTCTATCATATATCAATCAATCAGTATTATCAACAAATTATGAAAGAAAACTCCTGAGTACATCAGATAAAAACGTCCTCAAGTGGATTATCAGTTGTCAAAAAAGCTGATGTATCAAATGATCTACAAAAAATGTATATGTTAAATTTTATGGAATTTTTTTATTTCAGTGAAAATTAGAAAAACATTTCAGCACCAAAAAATAAAATTTTCTGGTTATAATTTGTGTTTTCAGGCTTTAAAGTGTTAACATAAATCCATACTTTCAGAACAGTTAAACAATTTAATGGCAGTTCAGCTCGATGCTGCTTTATGAATCAACTTTATTCCTGTCCAGATTATATTCATTATAGGTATTAATACTAATATTAAATTGATCTCTCTATCCATGGTTGTATTGATTATTCGTCCATAGTACAGACATGACGACCCTCTTGAAAATGAGATGCCACATCTCAAGGTCCTTACCTTAAATTAATTTATAATCAACAAATACATATAAAAATAAAGATCGATTGATGGAATCTATATTCAGCAAAGACAAATGTGGTGAGGACAGATTTATGATCTGGGCGTCCATGATTTTTTCTATCATAAATCCTTTTTTTCAGTCCCTTTGTCTCTGCCTGTCTGGATGAAAACATCTGGATTTATGTTTATATACAAATATATTTGTGTGTTTGTTTTTATACATATATGAATATTGATAAGATGAAGAATGTGTCTTCCAGTGCCTTAAGATAACACCTGTTATGATCGGGGGCTTTCCAAATAAAAATTGATGATAAACTAAATCAACGAAGCCCTTTGATTGGGTGGATCTGGTGCTTTATTGTAGTTCCTGATCCGAGCCACCAGGTGGAGCTGGACTCCATCTCAGCTGTGGAGACCAGAATATGATGGATCTTGAGCTCCTCTGATAATCCCTCTCTCCTCCTCCTGCAGTCAGAGACATCTCAGGGACTTCCTCTCCTCCAGACCTCCTGCTTTCTCCTACTCTGCCTCCATCTTGGATCTGGACCCCAAACCCTTCGACAGCATCCCTCGCCAGCTCCGCCTGGACCAGAAAATCGTCTCCTGCTACTTAAAGACTGGAGGGTCTTTACTGAGAGTCCCTCTGTCCCCTCTGCCCGGCATCTTCTCGGCCGCAGAGAGGGAGGACTGCACGCTGCTCTTTCATCCCGTGTGAACGCCACGAGGACGGAGTGATGCCGTGCCGAAGCCTGGAGACGGAGAGGAGGGCTGTCGAACAGAGCTGTTAATCCAAAACTTCACCGCAGCACTTTGTCTTCACTCCGCTCACGCCCATTGGCGTAATAAACATCTCCAGGAAGCCGTTACTCAGCCACCAGACTGAACAACGGTTTCCACTTTTCTGTTACTGATTCTGGAGTTTTTGTGTCAGGAAGTGAATCCCATCCTATTTATTGGAAAACTCGCTCTGTTCTGCCCTCCGGTGGCACGAGGTGGGATTTACCTCCTGACGGACGTGTTGTGGTTCAAGGCTGCTAAAAGGCACAGAAAAGGAAAAGGGTAGGTGAGCTGTGACTTACGTTTGATGTCATTTCCTGATTTAGTCGGGGCCTCAGGTAGAGTCTGAAAGGAGGTGAAGCCAAGAAGTCCAGAGCACCGCCGTGGTAACAAAAGCACAAGTTACCGTAGAGAAGAAGAAGGGGAGAATCCAACATGGCTGCTCTCTGTGATCATCTACATACAGCGTTAAATCCTGGCCCGGTCATCCAAAGGTGGTCTGATTTGAAATATCAAACTGCATCAAATCAAGCTCCTTAAAAGATAAAATACTCAAAATAATTTCAGATCAGGTAATCCAAACTTTGAGTTCAAATATTTATATCATTAATATTTAACTTTTGTTCTGCTGCAGTACAGATGCACCAATATCAGCCTCAAAACGTAGGTATTGGTATCGGCTATGAAAGTTTTTGCAGATATCAGGGTCCCTACATGTCCTGGAAAACCTGGAAGAAGATTGACCATCTTTCCAGTCATGGCAAACATGGAAAATGAGGAAAAAAGTAAAATGTCCTGGAAAAGTGAACAAAAATCAAAAGAAATGAAGAAAAAATGTACTTTGTAACCACTGCACACTTAGCCATAAAGTATGAGTCATGGAAGTTAAGAAAGAAAATCTCAAAACTCAATGGGGACTAAAGAGATGAAAAAAAATGACAAAATAAATGTAGGCAACACAAACAGTAAATCAACAAAATCTGTTTATAAAAAAGCAGAGAAAATAAAGATGAAAAAAAAATACGAACCATAAGTCACTGAATAAAGCCAGACTCAAAAGATAGCTGGAGTTAGAAAAAAAAAAAATTATAGGATTTCTAGAATAGAGAGAGAGATATTTACAGCCCAAAATTATAAGGTACACAAAGTGGTATAGTACACAAATGCACAATATTGATGCATCTTCTCCTCACTGCATAGGTACATTTAAAAATCAAGGATTTTAGTTTTGCAAGAACTAAATTTTTGTTTTACATGTTCTTCTCTAAAATGTACTCTGACACTGAAAGAAACAAGTTCACAGAGCTTTTGCTCTTCAACAGAAATATAAGTATCATTATCTGCAATAATTGTTAACAAAATGGATATTGGATACTCACAAAAGTCCAACATTGTGCATTCCCACTTAGATTCACATATTAGGATTATCTGGGACCAGAAAAAGGGTGGATATCTGCTGGCTACTGAAACAGAGATTATTTCAAAAACTAAAAACGAGATTAAAAAAAAAAAAATTTAAAAATTAACTAGGATATTTTAGTTTTGTGAAATCTGGCGCACCCTGTTGACCAAGCAAGACGTGTACAGCAACATTGATTATTTTTATTTCACAATCTTAAAAAACACAAGGTTTCTTAAGTGCTGTACAATTTAAAAAAAAAATATATATATATATATGTAAGCTCTGTGTCAAGTTAGTATAGAGTAAAGTCTTGGCTTCAGTTTTTACATGGAGATTGACTGTTTATCTGAATACAGGGCCACAGGAAAAATCTGCTCTGATGAAGAAAGTTACATTTAATCCAAACAAAAGATTGTTCAGAGTACAAGCAGACTTTAGTAAAAGTCCAATCCGTCACTGGATTGTAACAGATTTTATAAGACAGAAAGCCCTTAAAGTTAAAATATATTTAGAACTATTTTTGCTTGGAGTTCAGTCAGGTTTTTACAGCACTGCCTCTGCTGTCAGATTATCTCCAAACAGACTAACAGCTGAAATAATCACTCTTAATCGATGCTGATAATAAATTTATGTGATTAAATCTTTAAAATTTAAGGTCTTGATCTAAAGCCAGACTAAAACATGGATGATGAGAATGTGCAGTGAAGTTGATTGTTCACTTTTTATGAGACTGGCACAAACAGTTAAATGAGAGAATGTACAGTGCAAATATAAAATTCCAGATAAAAATAATAATAAAAACAGTAAATCAGGCATGCCAACTGATTTTATGTCGAGGCTTAAATGATCTCAAAGGGAAAGAGTTATAGAACATTTCTGATTGTTATAACTTGTGGAAGAGAACACACTGCTGATGTGAAACAGCTGTTAAAACAGACTTTACACATCTGTATACATATAAAAATGAACTGAAGCCTGTAATGAAACAACTTTAACACCTAAAACATGGTGAATGAAAATAAGGAAGAACTCAAGTTTCAACTTGGCAACAGCTGATCTGATGTTGGTCAACCCACCTTATAATTTCAGTTTGACACCTTTAATACGTGTTTTTGGATCAGATTGAAGAAAAAAAAAACACAACAAAACAGGTTGGATTACCTGACTCTGGATCCCATCTTCAATAAAACCATAGCAGACCTAAAATCTGTGATGTCCAGACTAAACCTTTGAGGACTGGGCCTCAGGATGTTGTTTATTTCTCTCCTTACTGTCTGAATAACAAAACGAGCTGAAACCGTGTTCGTTTGTTTGTTTTGAAACCTCCATCGAAGTCGAGGTAGAACTGTGAGATCAAAATGACAGAAAGTGACGCTTCAAGTCTGGATTAATTTTATTTTTACTGAAGTTAAGCTGGCAGCAAGAAGTCCATGTGATCTCCAGTGAAGGTCAGATGTTCAAGAGTTTCTTACTGTGTAAAAAAAGATGGGTTTATTTAAAGGGTCAGTTCACTCAAACACAATCATTTTGTTTTTTAGCTCCAGAGATTAATGGCTCCTCATTAAACAGTTTTATTTTATTTGAAGATTTAAAAACATATTATATTGAGAAGAAAACACTCCTAAAACCTCCACATCATATAAAACTAAATGATGTAGAATGAGGTGAAGTTTGGAGGAGCTTGTTGCATCCCTCATTTCTCAGCATAAAACAAAAGCATCAAATCTTTAAATCGAAGTTTTTAAACCTAACAGCAACATCTTTACCATGAAACTACATTAAAAAAGGCTTTGGGACAGGGCGGGGTATCATGGCCATAAAACAAGATATAACAGCACAACTTCTGACTGAAATAGATGAGAAAATAGAAGTGTAATTTTATTATTTAGTTTGGACATAAGGAAGTTTGTTCTCATTCACACTGAAGCAGCACTATATTCACGGACAGGATGTCGACTGCTTTACTTTTATTTAATCTGATGATTAAAAAAATACAAGCCTGAAGCTTCACAACATTTCAGGCCTTTCTGCCATCAACTGTGAAAAACTTTTTATTTTCAAACTATGCCTGAAGTTGTTTTCTATTGGAAGGAAACTTAAAGAAGGAAGTAAACCATGGGAGCCCAGGGAGAACAAAATGAGCTGCAGAGGAAGTCGTAAAAAGAGTAAAAGGGCCATGTTAGATGGAGAAAATGATTTGGGGAGGTGGAGATTTTAGTCAAAATTTCAAGATTAAAGTTGAAATGGAGAGAATAAAGTCAAAACAAACTTTATTCTCAACATTTCAACTTTTATTTGAAAATTTCAACTTAAAGATGCTATGAGGAGTTTTTAAGTAATTACAAAAAAGCCTCACTTTTAGATATATGCCTGATCAAAATACACACTTTAAGATGAGTTTTATAGCATCAAAATAGGTTACCTATAAATGCTATTCCTTAGCTTCACGGTCGGGTCGGACAGGGATACTGGATACTCAACTTCAGGAACAAGACAATTAAAACTAGAGCAAATTTATATTATTCGGACACGTCTTAGAGCACCGGGCTGTAAGTAGCCATATATAGCCGGCTACAAAACTACAATACCGAGTTTTCCAAAAATTGCTTGTTGTCACACATCAAAAACTACCGCTACGTAACTAGAAAGAGATACATTACCTCGTCGCTTTGCATCCTGTAAGTTGTTGGAAAAAGAAGTTGTAAAGCAATGCAGAGTTCTGAGGAAGGTCCAAGCTGCATTCATTAGCATCACAACAAACACATGCTTTGGCTTGGCTCACGTCTTTATGACAGTCGCCGCGTGTGCTCATGGGTAGCGGAGTCTTTATGTTGCCGGAAATTAATTCTCCTCATAGCACCTTTAATTCTTGTCATTTCGACTTTTATCTTGACCTGAACATAATTTTTTCCATCCAAAATGGCCCTAAAACTCTTTACTAGTAAACAGATAGTGATTTAAAATAAAATTTTTTACAAAAATGTGAATAGACTGATCAGGCCAAATTAAGATGAAAACATGAACATGTCTCCCCATTTTTACGGCAAATATGTTGACCATTCATATCAGCGTAAGAATGAATAGAACGTAACGTTTCACTAAATCATTACTTAATGTCTTTATTTAAAAAATAAAATAGTATTCATGAGTGACTCAAATGTTTGAAACACAAAAAGATAATTAAAGGAACGGGTCAAATCAGATATATTCAGCACTGTGATTTAAAAAAATACATTTTCAGATATCATTAAAATTCAAATATTGGGCATCCCTGTAGTTCATGCATAATTTTGAGTAAACTGACCCTTGAGCTTCGTCTCCTGCGTCTCAAATGTTTTTTATTTTTCTGAATAAGCAGTCCTTTTTTGTTCCTCGTATGAAATCTTATTTTGATCAAAAGACTGCTCTGTTGGTGAAATCAACATTTTAGGGTTTGTCTAATTATCTAACCTGGTGGCACATAGCTTTTTGTAAAGTTTTTAATTAATTTGTTCCCATTTGAAACACAAACTAGGCCTCGTTCAGTTTGACCTCACCGTCTGCTTTCACAATCACAGAGCTGCTGTGTTTTAACGTGTGCTCACACTAAAAATCACTAAACAGACTAATGTGACCGTGCGGCTGCAGGGCAGGGCGCAGCAAGACGAGCAGAGGGGCTAAGATCACGAGATGGAGCAAGGGCTTCTGGGTAATGTGAGGCGGCCATCTTGGCGCCGCTGCTCCGCTGGTTCTTTGTGCCAAAAGTGGCTTGTTGTGTAGTTGGTGTGCGTTTATGTGCCTAAGTGTTCTGGTAGGACTGGAGGAGGGTGTGTGTGTGTTTAAAACATTGTTACAGGCGGTGTTCACAGTGGAGATCTGACGTGGATCAGGTTTAGATCTGACGTGGATCAGGTTTAGATCTGACGTGGATCAGGTCTAGAGCGCTGTGGACGCCGCCGTGTCTCTAAGTAGATCAAACTCCAGATGACCAGAGGCCCGGCTCAGCTCGGTTGCCTGGAGTTTGATGATTGATGTGTGAAGAGAAGCTGGGAGGTTTCTGAGGACGATGACCTGCTGCTCTTGGACAAGAGGCAGGGTTTGATCTGGCCAGCCAATCACAGGGCCACATTGAGATCTATCAACCCTTTAATTGATCTAAATACAATGAAAATATTGGAGTGGATTAAATCTAAAATGTGGGTTTAGAGGAAAAAAAATGATGCTAAAATCCAACACAATAAGGCTAAAACTAAAGGACAATTGTGTTATTTTTACATTTAAAATGAGGATTATTCTGATCTTAAGGGATGGGAATCAATTCCAGTCGAGCATCGTTAACAGCTCTATTAAAGTATCGATATATGAGTCTTTTTGCTAATCAATTCCTTCCACTGACAGGGTTCAGAAGTGCCAGAATTGTGGCTTAATTTTTTCAAAAGGCGGCTACTGCACAACTTTAAGTGAGTGGAAACACCAGCAACTTGCAGAAGCAGTTATCTATGCTGTGTCGTGTGTCTGACATTGTTGAAAATCTACAGGCCAACATTTGCCCACACGGAAAATCTGCAGGAATCAATAAGAGAATCGTTAAAGAAGTGGATCAATTAGCAGGATCGTTAATAGCACTGGTATCAATAAAATTGTATTAATTCCCATCCCTACTGATCAAGTAAGGGGTCTGGATTTAGGACATTGTCTGAAAATTCCCTCCAAGGGGAATGAATGAACAAACAATCTTAAACAAAAACCAAGGCATTTGTTCTTCTTTATGCTAGTCAAGCTAATCTGCTATCAGGTTAAGCTTATTATAAAAGAGGTTTGTATTACTCTGAAAAATTTTACTAAAAAGCTGTATTAACCGTATGGAGTTTTCAGTTTGTGGAATTTTGCAAAGCTTGGGATAAACAAACAATAAGAGCATGCAGCTCCAGTAAAATCTTACTTTTGAGGTCTCTGTTATTTACGTAAACCAAATTTTCTAACGGTTGCTTCAATGTCCATTTCATTTGATTGAAGATGCTACAGATTCAAACTTCAGACACAATCTGTTGGTCGGTTTTGTTTAAATTGGAGCACGTTTCAGTTACGATTACCATTATCAAACAATCCAATCCACCTTTGAGATCTGACTCTAAGACCTTACAGCTGTTTTGTAAAGTATGGAGACTCAGATTGTAAATGCAGATCTTTCTCAAACTTGGCTGTGCAGTCATCGTCCTCTTAAACCAGCAGCTCTCACACTAACTGGTTACACTTGATTTCAGTTCTGCGTCCACTCTTCAGCCTCCTCCTCCTCCATCGACCAAAAACTCCTGAAACACAACCACACTAAGAGAATCCACCTCCATCTCATCAGCTCATGATTCGCATCAGCAGCTAAGTCGACGTCATCATGGCCTTGGAGGTGAATGATTGTGTCTTTCTGTTCATCCAAACACTAAAACTTTCACACATGCATCTCGTTCAGCCCCGGCTGTGATGAAGAGGAGGGTCAAAGAGCTGGAGGGTGGACGCTGCGGACTGAACAGACCACTGATCTGAACGGATGAACCTGGAGACGCTGCGGGAAGCACGGCGAGGGCGGAGGCGACTGAAAAAACAATCTGATACAGTTTGAGTTTCCACTGTCAAATGAAGGGGAAGGCACCTAAACAGCTGATCCGAGCCCTTTTTCTGAAACGCTTCACCGACCCAAAGCGTGGAGCTAAAATCTCTGCAGTCAGCTGATCGTCACTGCAGCAGCTAAAACACCTGTGAGCGACTTTTCTGCTTTTTTAATCCAACCCACTTTATTTGAGCAGCATATTGAAACAACAAAAACAATTTCAGACAATTTAAACACATTTAAAGGTGCAGTGTGTAGAAACGGGCATTTTAGCGACATCTAGTGTTCAGATTTTGTAATGAGCCTGACCGTTGGTGACACATCATATCACTAAGCGAGAAGACCAAAAAGTATTGTGAACAGGGCATCATTTACAACAGTTACAAGAAGGGCTGGGTATTGATTCAGATTTTCTGGATCAATCCGATTCAAATCGATTTGATTCATGATTCAATTTGATATTTATACAGTCTCTCGAAGTTAAAAGATCGATCTTTGGATTTTATGGATCGATAATGAACCAGTTAAAGGGAAACCTATTTATTTGATTTTTCTAAACCCTGCTCTAGTTATGGGGTGAGGGTTTTTTCATTCATATCTGTAACTATTATTTTAATAGATTATAGGTTTTGTAAACTTTTAGTAACACAACCAACCAAAAAATCATGTTTTGCTCTTTTTGTCCCCAAAACTCACCTGTAGACAACATAGGGGATCGTTATGTCAGCCTCCACAGAGGAGAAACCTGCAATAAACAGACAGAAAAAGCTTTTTCTAACTTAGTAAAAATAAAACTAGAGTTTTATGAGAATGACTACATCCTCATTCTCACCTATTTCTAAGGACTTTAACATTATATCCTTTATTCACCATTTCTGTTTGGCGAAATGCTGCCAACTTCTACACTACACCTTTAAATAACAAAAACGTCTCCAAAGTGCTGTACACAGAATCATAAAAAACAATTAAACAAAAATTACGTCTGTAGATCCTCATTCATCCAGGTCATGTTTTTCTTGAAGATTAAAAAATGAGGCAACTGGACTGTCAAGTTTTGGCAAGACGTTTCACTTCTCATCCAAGAAGGAACTGAAGAAGCTTCATGGATGAGAAGTGAAACGTCTTCCCAAAATTTAACACAGTCCAGTTGCCTCATTTTTTTTAAATGTATTTTTTGGGCATTTTGTGCCTTTATTGATAGGAGAGAGAGAGTAGGGGAAGACACTCTGCAAACTGGTCACAGGCTGGATTCTAACCCGGACCAGCAGAAGTATGTATATGGGACGTGCATGGCTGCTAACCACTCCACCAAACCAGCACCCCCAGTTGCCTCAATTTTGAATCTTCAAGAAAACAAAACCTACTTTGAACTGCTTTACAAAACCAGTGAAAACCCAGTTATCACTTTACACATTTATTTACATATTAAGCATCAGGAGAGGAGGAGGAGCAGAAAGAGTCTGGTCCTCCATCTTACCTGCAGGTGAAGGTTCAGCTGGCTGTGGAAAACTTTAAGAGCTCAAAACTGTTCTGAACGGTGGAAACTCAGCTTTAGAAAGGTCTGACGAGCTCAACTAAAAGATCCTCAGATCAGAGACACTGCAGCTGCTGAAGGTCTGAACAACCCTAAACATTTATAGGACAATAAAGAACAAAACATCTCTCGCTGAAACTGTTACAATGACAGAGCTTTCCTGACCTTGAGAATCAAACTGTGACCTCTCTGACCTGAGCTGGGCTCTGATTGGTCGGTTGCCTCCGCCTGCTGCCCGAGCGTCTTCGTCCTGCAGAAACATCACAGCACTGTGATACCCTCAGACTTCTGATAACTGCGTGTGTGTAAATACCTGAAAGAAGAAAATATTTGAAAATACAAAGGCGACACTGCTGTCCGGCTTTTTGTATTTAAATTATTTATTTTTGTAGATTTTGACCAACGAGCTCTGCTGTTACAGACGTCACAGTCGGGCTCTTTATATTGAATAAACATTTCTAAGAGACTAAAAGCAAACATGTCTGAGTCCTTATTTGTTCTTTTATTCACATAATCCTTAATGTTTGGATATAAAATAAGTGTGTTGACTGGTATTCATGTTTTCTGTTGAGAGCTGAATCATCCTCACGACTCCTCTGAAAGGCCGACGGCTCTGATCACAGACTCGATGGCGGCTTCAGCTCCCAGAATCCTCAGCAGGCTCTGAAAGGACTCAGCAGCGCCTCCAAGAGCCTGAGAGGGGAACAGCTGCAGTGCTGTAAGGAGAGACAGGAACAGGAAAAACAGTCTATAACAGGGCAGTGTTAATTTGACAACACTCTTAAATCTTTGGCCTAAAGTATCGTAGTTTAGTCATCTGAGGTGTTTTAATTTTAGTCAAGATTTAGTATTAACATTTTAGTCGACTTCCAACATGTTTTTGCAAGAGTGTCTTCTACAAATTGCCCCATTTTCCATTGTGATAGTGGAGTTTATCTTTACTACAGCCTCGGATTAATCTGTAATGTACAAGAGTATTAGGGCCATTTTATATGGAAAAAATAATTTTAGCAGGTCGAGATTAGGGTTGAAATGTCGACAATAGAGTTGAATTACAATTTTGTGGTAAAAGTCAAAATGATTAAAGTTAAAATGTTGACAAGTCGAAATTTAAGAACGTTGACATAAAATGTTTACCTTTTTTCTGACGTTTTGCCTTTCATACAAATTTGTATTTTGACCCTATATCATCATTTCTACTTTAACCGTTCAATTTCAACTTTAATCTCAACTTTTCCCAAACTTATTTTCTCCATCCAACATGGCCCTTATACTCTTCTGTAGTAAGGAATGGAATAAATGGAACAATCAATCTTTATTTGTTTAGTGCCAATTCATAACAAGTGTTATCTCAAGACACTTTACGATAGAGCATAAAGCTCTTCATTTTATGGATACACATATATGCATAGATACATATATACATATATAAGATACACATATACATATATATACATCCAACAGCCAACATGAATCCATATAGCTAATCATGAATCCCTCCATCATGGCTCAAGAAAAAACCTTCTGTTAAGCAGCAGGAAATCTTGAATGTGGATCCCAGTCTCATGATGAACAGCAAATCCACACCATGCTGTGTTGGTGTGAGGGTGAAGGAAGGGAGGTAAGAGGAGACAAGTGGACTAAAGTAAGAACTAAAGTTAGTGACAGATCCATGAACCATAGACCTGTCGTCTGATTTGTTAGAGGTTAGCCTCTTGAGATGGATGTGCTGCTGAAAGGTTGTGTCCTCCTCAAACACTTTTTATGGGCACTTTACCAAATGGACGAGATCAACATATTTTGTATAGTATAAAATGAACCATCTAACCCAGTGATTACCAACTGGCGTCCCGGGGCCACATCTGGCCCCCCATAGCTTTGTACATGGCCCCCTATGATTATTAAATTCAGAAACATATCCTGAGCTAAAGTTTTGTTATGGTTTCAAAGGCATTTTCTGCTGTTAAATTCCCAAAACTACTGATGAATTTCCCAAAATATCTTTGATTGAAACTGTTTCATCAGGCATGACTCCATATCAAACTTGTTTTACATAAAGTCACCTGTGATCTGAAAAAACCAGGACACTGGAGCTGAACATAGAGCTGGAAAATATTAAAGTCCATTACAGAAGAAGCCAGAGTATCTCCTTGTAGGTCGCAGCAGTATGGATGATAGGGACTGATCTCAATTTTAAAGGTAAAGGACTACAAACAACTATGTTACTCACAAATACCGTACTCAACTAGATTTACTTTAGAGTCTGGCCCCCATTAGCCTTGCAGAGCAGACAGACCTGCCTGATTCTGAAATCCTGCAGCTCTGTCTTGCCAGCCTCCGTTGTCCAATGAATTCACTCGGCTGAATTTTTAACGGCCCAATCAGGGAAGAGAGGTGGGAGCAACAGAATGTGGACGCGACGACAACCGAAAGTTGAGAACGGACATGCTGATTAGCCTATTGTCCTCATGGCTACTCAGTGAAACTTGGCGAAATCTGCCCTCCTCAGAAGTTTACTTGTAGGGATTGTCTTTGACGAGGTTCATGTCACATATAAGTGTTAAATGAATCATCTGTGTGGTACAATTTAGGGTAAGACGATGGTATTTCAACGCACTGCACTGAAAATTAAACCGCCAATTTGATCAAACTTTTTATTTTTACTTTGTACATGTTTCAAAACCTTTGGCTTTATGCATTCCCAAATATAAAATCAAATCCACACAAACGTGAACGCCTCTGTGCGAAGTCACCATCAACACACTTTATTTGGGAAATTCACCAAAGGGAAGGTTTTAGTGCTTATTTTTTATTTTATTTCACCTTTATTTAACCAGATAAATCCCATTCAGATCAGGATCTCATTTACAAGGGCGACCTGGCAAAGAGGTCAGCAGCACGGTCATAATAAATCCAAAATCATGTTAAAAGTTTCAGGCATTAAATAGCAAATCAAGACAATAAATATGGCAAAGGATTCACTAAATTTAAAGTGTTAGTGTCAGACTCACCGTCCTCGGGGATCTTTGTCAGCAGGTCGATCTTTGGAGTGACTTCGCCTTCACTGGAAACGCTGACGGACCAATGAATGAACAAGACGCAGCTGCAGACAAAAACACACATTTAGAGGATGAACAACACTTCACAGAATAACCTCTGCCTTCGATAGTACTTACCCAGGAAGCTCGGGGTGGTTCAGCACCATGACGTCTGATCTTCTTCCTCCGGGTAAAGACACGACTGACGGAAACTTCAGCTGCACGAGGACAAACAGAAACAAAGGGAGAGTTACAAATGTGTTCATGTGATTTCAGGAGAATCATACAGGTCTACGTGCTGTAAAAATGAACTTAGCTCTATTTTCTTTACAGGTAACAAAATCAAAAAGAAAAACTGAATTAAAATCAAGTTTAAACCCACAGAAACACTCCTGGTTTTGCTCATTTCCTCCCTGTGGTGACCCTTTATTAGCCTCTAACATTTGCCCAGTGACCATGCAAAGCAAATGCTCTCTGCTCAGCTCATTAAACATTTTCAATTGCAAAATTTATCAACACGACCTGTTTGGTTTTATGAGGCAGACCACTGCACCCCACACAGGTTTGTTGTGTTCAGACTGATGGGATTTGTGGGTGTCTTTTGTTCTGAAAATGATGGAAAGAGATTTTACCATTTATAAATGTTTAGAATTAGTAGTGCTGGGATGGTACACTTTTCTCCTGATTCAATTTTTTATGTTTTTTTAGGTGCCAATTCGATTTAAATCTCATTTCCACAATACTACCAATTTTTGCAATCTTTAGTTAAGCTATTTAAACACCAGCTAAAAAGATGAACAATGATGATGCCTACAGACTATATCAGGAAAAATACACATCACATGTGAGTCTGTTTTTAGGATTTATTCAGCAATATATTTTAACCAGCTGTTTATACTGTCTCTTAAAAGTGGCTTATTAACACAGACTAAAATGAAGCATTTAAATCTGGAAAAAAAACAACAATTTTTGAACAAAAAAAACAATCAAAAAACAAACAAAAAACCCTGATACTTATGTGAATCGATTTTTTCTCCCTCCTCTAATCACTAGTAATTTTTTTAAACTACATCTCTAAGATAATTGGGTCATTACCCCAGCACCTTGTCCATCTGTCTGTGAGCAAGATAACTCTAAAAGTTCTCTACAGATTTTTCAGAAATTTTTAGGAATTGTTAATCAATTCACAAGAGGATGATGTGATTAGATTTTGGTGGTAAACCAAATGCAGATTCTGATCCAGGAAATTTTGAAGGACCTGGACAGTTTTATTTTCCAGAATAACTTGACTATTTTTTTATGTTCATCTCAAATGTAAAAACAACAACAACAAGAAGGAACAATCAATAACTAGCCAAGGCAACATAAAACAAATGTACATTGGACATCTGTATATGTCAACAACTAAACTTATACGTGTAAATACAAACATTTATGTCACACAACACCCAGTTTGAGAAGGAACTTATTTTTTGTATTTTATTGCTCTTATTGCTATTCTTTTCATTGCTTTAATTGCTTATAATTTTTTTTATGTATTGCTTTTTACTTGCTTACTATTGTAAAGCACTTTGGTTCACCGACAGGGTTGTTGTAAAGGGCTGTATAAATAAAGAACATTTACATTTCACAAATCAGATCCAATACAGAACAATAGCATAATAACAAAAATAATATTTCTCATTATTAAATAAAACATTTATTAAATTGTCACAAATGCCTGGTTTGGGGTTTTTAATCTCAGGGCACCTTCTGTTTATTTATTTCAAGTTCTGTTGCAAAGTCGTTTCAGTTAACTTTAGTTTATTATTTAGTTGCTTGAATCTTGTTTGAAGATCATAAAGTCTAAGTTATTTGTTGCTAATCTTATTTAGACAATAATAGAATTTATTTTTGAATGGTTTGGTGGTTTTTGCACCACAAGATTTGGCTACAGAAAGGCTCAGCTCTCCATGTGCCACATGAGGCTGTTTTGAGTCCCTGCTGAATGCTTTCGCAATGAAAGGAAATAAAAGAAGTTGAACACAAAGCACACAATTTTAATTTATTTGTTTCAATGTGTTTCATCCTGCTGCATTTTTCCTTTTCTTCGTTAATGTGATCTGATGTTTTGAGTGAAGCACTTTGAATTGCCTGGTTGTTGAAAGGCGTTACACAACTAAACTCGCCTTGCCATTTCAATAACAAGCCAATCCACTTTATTTGTAGAGCGCATTTAAACAACAAAAATGTCTCCAAACTGCAAACTCCTAACAACAATGAAACAAACTTCTTCCAAATAACGATATGGACTGCAGCATTTACAAAAGATGTTTCAGACATGTGCAGCTGCAACATTGTTTTTCTGCATTTAAAAGAAATCAGTGAGACTTTAACTACAATAAAGTTGCACAAATAAACTAAAATGTACCTCACTGCCCCCTTTAGGTGTTTAACCACATTCAAAACAGTTGTTTTTGATTTACTGTGATAAATTCAGTCTGTTGCTTGTGTACTCGAACATACAGCACTGTGTGCAACATTT
The DNA here is from genome assembly GCA_036419115.1 of Scarus forsteni. Lineage (NCBI taxonomy): Eukaryota > Metazoa > Chordata > Actinopteri > Labriformes > Labridae > Scarus > Scarus forsteni. Next base: position 2,834,801 of record JAZDUH010000103.1, on the reverse strand, counting down.
AATTTATGAACAATGCTTGACAAATAAAGCTTGATTGGCTGATTGTTGTGATGCGTTTGCTGCAAAGGCTCATATTGAAACGATGATTAAACCACGATTAATTGTGCGGCCCTAGCTGCATACTTTGATGTAACAAAAGCCGAAAAGTAAACGGTTATTAAGAGTTATTTACTGGCAACAGAAAAGTCACCAAAACAAAGGAACGATGCACTCTTATGTTATGACTGCATAACTCAGGACAGATGTCAACTCATATGTTATGAGCAATAATTTAGACAATACTGATGCCAGTGCAGATGGTTTTCTGATAAAAACTTCTGTTTTAATTCTCCCACAATGGCAAAATTCTCTTTCTAATTTGATCATGAAGGCAGACAATGGATGAAATTAATCTTTTGTGCTGTCCGCTGTAGTTACATTAATACTCAGTGCTGTTTTGTTGACTAATATGCACTGCTCTCATTAAATAAATTACATAAAGGAAGAGTTTGTCTAAGAGGTAATTTTTACTACAAAAGAAAAAAAAAAAATTCTGAATCAGTGGTAAGGTGTGCTAGGACAGCCCACACTTAGTGGCAGATGGCTGATGTTTGTAAAAAAGAACAAATATGGACCGCTGTCGATGTGTATCCCTGATTAATAATTAAAAAACAAGAAGCTGCAGGTTCAGTTTAAGTCTGATTTTCTCATAAACAAAGTCATCCCACGAGTTACATAGACAACATTTTAATTATGAATAGATTTGTCCAACACAGTTAAGTTATTTGAGGCCACTTCACTGCAGTGTTCCACCATTTTGAAAGTTACACAGTCTTCCTCTGGAGGGCGCTTCTGCACCTCCTTCAGCTCTCTGAGCAGAAAGCCTTATTCATCAAACAGCCACACAAGTTTGTACATGAAGACGGATCAGACTGTAACGAGGAGCTGGGAGAGACGAGGAGGGAATGCTTTGAGGGTGAGGTCTTGTTCACAGCTCAAGTGTTGATAAATGAAAGAAAGCTGCTCGAGCTGCAGTGAAAACTCAGTTCTGTTTCTTACTGGTGACAAAAAGTAAGAGTGTGTGGATTTTGTGACCCATGATGACTTTTTAAAGGAAAGGATCCATCTGTGTTTGGGCTCATTAAGCTTAATGAAAAACAAATGCAGTGATTGTGGAGAGAAGTCTCATGTGGATCCTGGACGGGGACATTTACTACACACATTCATTTTCCGCTGGCTTCAATAAACACTGATCACAAATCTGTTTTACTTGGGTCCTGTACCTAATTAAATGGCCTCAGGTCTGAAATGTGTCAAAGATGGCATGCTGCATCAGAGATACACTGACTCAGGTCTGTCTTTGGTTAGGGGTGTGTCCAACAGGTGAGGGCCGTCTCTCCAGCTGATTCAACTGAGGGGTATTTGCAGGTGAGGGCGTTGTCTGTAATCAGAGGACTTCACAAACTCTGACTTCAAACAAACTCAACGAGTTCATGCATCCGCATTTTTCTCCCTTTTGGTAGAGTGGGAGACGCTTTAAGAGAAACCTCAAAAGTTTGGGTGAGACAGGAGGACTCGACTGAAGCAAAACACAACAATTGGAGACTTGTAGCAGGAGACTACGAAGAAGGGACGAATGATTTCAGGAAAACTTTAAAGTCTGATTTTCTGGCAGATATTGTGATGTCAATTCCCGATTTTCTTCAAATCAAGCTTCAGTGCAATATTCACTGTTTACAGTAAAGACAACAGTACGAAAATCAGGAATCAAAAGCACATGACACATTATGCATCGTCTTATACTGATGTTATATAATCTGTTTTCATTATTTAAGGGATACTCCAACTTCTACTCCTAAACAGAGACTCTGTGTTGTTGACCTGCTTACCAGCACTTCTGTAAATGCAAATTGCTGCAAAGTTGCAAAATAGTATGTTCACAAAAAGTTATAATATTACTATAATGAAAATAATAAAATTTATCTGTATAGCACTTTCAAAAACATTAGTTTACAAAGTGTTTTGACAGCAGGCAGGAACATAAGACAGCAAAGCACAAGAGCTTAGACACAAAGAAAAATAAGAACAACCTGGTTAAATAAAGGTTAAATAAATAAAAATAAATAAACCCACAAAAGTTGGCACAACAGATCCTGGGTCAGTCAGGAGTGCTACAAAAATATTGCAGCTTTGTTGATCACATGATTGTATTGTCTTTCTATCCGAAAGCTGACGAGGGCAAACTGCCTGATGCAGTTCAATCAGAATAAAAATATCTTCAAGGAGACAAAAGACTGTTTTTGTTTCTATTCTTCAAATACCAGGACAAAGTACAAACATGGCAATGTGCTGCAAGAATTAAAAAAAAACAAAAAACAAATGCATTAACAGCAAATGTGCTGCAACTTAGAAACAAAACAAAGCCCAAAACAATCCAACCAAGAAAACACCTGCAGAGCAGAAAGGCAGCAGAATCAAGAACAAAGCTTCCATTTAATAAAATGTATTATTTACATCGGAACTGGGAACAGGAGAGCGGGAATTACATCACATCTGAGTTATCAGCATTCCAGTTACAAAGTTGGAAAAAAACTTGCCGATTATCTCACGCTATTGTTAGCTGTTATGTTAGCACGCTCTGCGTTGTAGTTTGCTCATACGACATGAAGAACGTAAACAACACTACAGCAGCATTTCCACATAAATATGTCAAACAACACTATTGGCCTTTTTCCATTAGCCCTACTCTACTCTACTCTCCTTGTGCTGCTTCTCCATTAGCCCCAGTCGCCTGCCCAATGGAGTGAGCGGCTCTGCGGTGACGTCATTTTGAGCGCGACACAACAATCTGTGGCTTTTTGTCACAAACCGAGTAAAAAAGGAAAGCAGAAGAAGGCTGCAGGTGGTAAGAAGAAATACCCCTTGAGAAGCACAGGAGAGTTTTGGAAGCTATACAACAGAATGAAGCCGAGGACGAGAGGAATCCAGCTGCAAAGAAAAGACGCATGAGGGTAAGCTAATGGTAGCTACCACTAGCATGCTAGGTCGTCGCGCTCATGACTCATCGATGACGACATTGTCTGACCAATCAGTAGCCGGCAGTCGGTGACGTCATCTTTCAGTATCAACTCAGCTCGCTTGGAACCAGAGCGGAGTAGGTACTAAAACTAGCTTGTTTTAGGAGAAACCAGGCTAGCGGAAACACGCTGCAAATCGAGTAGGGCCAAGGCGTGCTCGTGGAAAAGGGCCATATGAATACTGCACTTTGTACAAAATGTAGCACAAAGTGCTTTACAAACCTCTTTAAAATGGATAACAGCCTCACTGAAAATACATGTATGATAATAATACCTTTAGTTCTGTGGTGTCTTTAAAAAAGGTTACAAAGCGCTTAACAGGCAATTAAGTTCCTAATCAATCAGTCAATCAATCTGAGTTTCTAAAACATTGAGCAATAAAGTGACTGAAAAACAGATGTGGTTGAATTCATTATCTCCTCCAACGGAGTTTTCCACATTTGAGATAAAAAAACAAACAATGAAAGACTGACATCAACGCATTTAAGCTCTGTTGCTGGAAAATAAACAGTAAAACTCAGTGGACGAATGTTTAATAGAAAGTTTCAAAGTCTCAAAGTTTCTCTCACAGCTTGTTTTGACATGTGAGCAGAGGATTAGTTACAGTGTTAAAATCAGGTCACTTTAAGCTTCAGGACAAGCTGAGACAGAAAGAGGTGAAACATTAAATACGGAAATTCAGTGAACTTGCAGAGTCTTGCACTGGAAGTCTAGAAAGGTCCGACTGATATCTCAGAGGCTTCAGGATGTTTTTCCTGAAGCTGGAGGAGCTGAAGGGCTATTCAGAGATGTTTTTGAAAAATGGCAACTTTTCTGACATATTTCAATTCCCGACAGACTTCACCAACAGGCTGGTCAAAATCTAACACTTTTTTTATTACTCCTCCTCCATCTTTTATTCTCCTTTTCCCCTTAGTTACTGGTGTAGATTTTCAGTGTCAACAATGTCAAACGCACGTCACAGCATAGATAACTGCTTCTGCAAGCTGCTGGTGTTTCCACTCACTTAAGGTTGTGCAGTAGGCGCCTTTTGTAAAAAATTAAGCCACAATTCTGATGCTTCTGAACCCTGTCAGTAGAAGGAATTGATAAGGAAATTGATTAGCAAAAAGACTCAAGATATCGATTCTTTGATGGAGCTGTTAATGATTCTTGACTGGAACTGGTTTTATATACTCGATGTAACATAATAGACGTAAATCAATAGACTGTACAAATAGCAAACAAAAAATGAAGTAGAGTAAATGATAAAATCAATTACAGTCTAGGATGTGTTAATCTAAGTCTTGCTTTGTTTGTTCTGTGGTAAAATGTAAATTAACCCTTTAACTCCCAGCTCAACTGTTTGGCAGAGGTCATTGAATTCAGAAATATTTAAAGTGTCCAATATACATCACACATCATTGTCTGTTTCTGTCAATGTTTTATGATACAGAAAAAACTACAAACAAACCAAACAAACTGATATTTTGTTTGTGGGATTTAAAAGGTAAGGTTTTAAAAGCTGAAAGCTCATATTATTATTTATATCATTATTATTCTAAATACTTAACCATTTACTGGTTTGATGATATATATTGTAGCAACTAAGTCGTCCTGCACGTTAGCCGCCACCGGCCACCAATTGGTCCAAGCAAAAGCCGACGTGCACTCGGAAAAATCAGTGTCCAGGCTACCATCACTTGCAGTCATCATATTCTTTTATTCTGTTTAGGCTACATCCGTTTTGGTCTTTAAACAACTTAAAACGTAAATAATAACGAACAATATAATTCCCCGAGCACAGTCAAAAACTGTTTGCTTCATCAAACAATCAGCAGCACCTGTTGCTGATGCCGGTGCTTTAAGACTCTTCCTAACAGACTACCCAATACACCCCCCTAGTGTTTGGAGGAGTCAATAAAAAATACATGGCTCCTACATAAATGTACATATAAAGTCTGTTATTCATCAAAACTTTTTTGTGTGTTTGTCAAACTCCATATCATCGACCTTAAGTCATTTTTACAGAAATTTCTGCCTTGTCTAATTTATTTTGTCCCAAATATTTGGGCATTTTTATGTCATCACACAATCAACTTTTGGCTTTAAAAAAACCTTTCCATCCCACACAAAGAAAATATCTGTTTTTGTGGTTTTCTCTGTTCCCTGAAGTGTTAATGGAACCAAACAATGATTTGATATGTTCTGTTTTTATAAAACATTAAATATCCCTTTATTTCACAGTTGAGCTGGTAGTTAAAGGGTTAACATATGGTCTTTTTTGCTGTTTGTTTTTTTAATTAACTTTTTATTGACAATCAACACTTTTACAGGGGTTACAAAGTAATAAACATACACTTCACAAATCTGTGTGTCTTAAATGTCATATGAAGAAAATGATGTTACATAAATATATTCCTTCTTTTTTAAATGAAGGAACAGAAAATCAGTTGAGCAAATGAAGAGAACAACAGTTGGAGAGATCATGCCTTTAGCAGAGGAATCAAAGCTTCAGAAAAAAATTAAGTCTTGCCTGAGAGGCATTATATAATTTACCCAATTTTCCAACCGTGACATAAACAGTCCAAAGTTATGATTGACACATGCTGTAATCTTTTCATTTTGTAATTGATAATTTTGAGGTCCATCCAAGTCTTTAATGAAGGGCTCTCCTGTGATAGCCAGTTCTTTTTTTACAAGATTTTAAGCAGATAGCATCAAAATATTCAGTAAATACTTTTCATTTTTTTGGCAGATGTTTGGGCATAAGACCAAAGAACAAGGTCATACTTTACAAAAGCACATGGTGTCTAATTGGTTGTTTTTGAAAATAATAAAATGTAAAAAGGCATGATTGCCTGCAGCTCTTGCTAATTTTTATTGTGTTTAGTTATTTACTATTTTGTCAGAGAGGAGCAAACTCTGTAAGATTTTTCTTCTCTCTGCTCCTTTTCATTCCCATGTTTAAGATTTTTTAGTTGAATTGAATGTTTTATTTTCTGACAGAATGAAAAATAAAGTCCTAAACTCACTGAACTATTCACGCCTCAGCATCACGTAACATCACTGCAGACAAGCTCGAGTCACCGATGATGTTGATTTGTAGCTTTGGGACTAAAAAAGGACTCTTACGCTCAGGCTGTTTAACACATTCACTTTCTCTTCTTTCAACAATCATGTAACTCTGTATGTGATTCTTAGGTTTAACTGGACTCTTCCTCGTCTTAAATTCTGGTTTTATCTGACCAGTTTTTCACATTAAGTCCCTCCAGTCGACACAGCAGTGGGATGTTTGGTCTTCTGGGACCTCTGACCCTTGACTCACATGGAAACTTTTTTTCCTTCCACGACGCTCCTCTCTGTTACAGTAAACCTAACCGCTCTTATTTAACCATCTGCTGTGTTTATGCCTTTTACGGACACAGTAAGTCATTATTTTTTCCTTTGTCGGCTTCTTTGAGTGTCATTCAAAGATATCTTGCAGCACCTTGGCAGAGTCCTCGATCATACAGGAAGACAGATGTCAGACCTGTCTCTCCCTCTCTCTCTCTCTTTTTCTTTTTAGTACTTTCCTCCTCTCCACTCGTCTCTGTCCAAGAAGCAGTACAAATCCTGGTTTTCCTCAAACTCTATTAGCCTGCTCTGCGCTGCACAAACTGCTCCTAGCACATGAAGAAGAGACACACACACTCGTAGGGTCATCACAAAGGGACGCACACCAGAGGAGGAGAGAAGAGGGTGGAAGAATTTGGCCTCAAGTCCTGCAAACGCCTTCGAACTGCTGGTAAAGTAGAGTTTGTGTCTGTCTGTCTGTCCTGAGCTCCTCCCCTCGCTCTGTCCGTCCGTCTGTCTCACTCTCTGTCTCTCCTTTACTTCGTCTTTCTGTATTACAGGACTATGATTTTTAAGTTTTCATTGACTATCCTCTCCAAAGGACTAGAAGGAGGCAAACAAATCAAACAGACTTTGACTGTTTGAGGATCGAAGAGCTTCTTCGTTATTATTGGGCCCAGACACAAACCAGAGCGGACCTAAAGGAACCAGAATCTTTATGTATATTCCTGTGTGTCTGTTTTATGTACCGTCTTAACTGGTTTTGATTCAGCGCTCCACAGCTGAACCCTCTGCTCACTAATGATTTTCTGATGTGCTTATGGAAATCAAAAGAAGCTCAGATGACATTTGGAAAGTGTTTGAGTAAATCAGAGCGATCATCTTCAGGTTTCACTCTGGCTCTGGTCATTTTGTTAAGTAACTCTAGAATAAAACAAAAACACAAGACGGCTTGTTTTAAAACTAAACTTCTGTGAAGCTGGAGAGCATAAAATGAAACAGCCAACACAGGAAACATCCTTTATCTTCATCTTCATCCGCACTGATGAAGGCTCTTTGTCGAAATGCATCCCTGCTACAGATGAGAATTGGCCTCAAATTTGCTGAGTTTTCAGTTTGGTTTAGTTTAGCTTGGCATGCTTCACATTTTGAGGAGCTGAAAGCTCTGCAGTCTGTTCACAGAAAATCATCAATTCTGATGCCACAGCAGCTCAAATGAAAAACATTTACATGGCTGTCCAATGAGCCGTGAATTCAGAGTGATTTGTTCATTTTTCCTGAACAATTTCAGGAAAAGATCTGATTATGATTTTTCTGACAGGTATTGTGATTTCAATTCGATTCACGTTTTTCTTCAAATCAAGATTCAGTGCTATATTCACCAGGTTTACAGTAAAGACAACAGTGAGGATATCAGTGATGAAAAGCACATAACCCATTATTCATCATCTAATATTGATGATAGATAATCTGTTTTCTTTATTTAAGGCAGAGGCATTGTGTTGTTGGCCTGCTAACCAGCACTTCCATGGTGGTGATGCGACGTTTGTGGTTCTTTGAACAGTTTTTTAAGTGAACAATGAGAACTGATTTGTTCTTGTGAGTAGTCAGGAGCGCTGAAAAAAAATGCAGCTTTGGCGATCCAATTTGACCCTCTTTACTTCCATCTACCTTGCAAAATAATGTGTCACACTTTTACAGAGTGATGCCAACAATGCGTTAAGCATTGAGCCATTTGTTGGTAGTTTTTGACACAGGAAATCATTTTAGAGTCTAAAAAATCTACAGGAACTAGGGCTGCACGATATATCATTATCGTATCTACAGTAGATAAATAGATATTAAGATATAAAGACGGATAAATAGACAGATAGAAAGACTGATAGATAGATGGATAGGTAGATAGAAAGACATATAGATAGACAGACAGATAGATGGACAGACATACAGACAGATAGACAAACAGACAGATAGATAGATCAACAGAGAGATGGACAGATAGACAGACTGATAGATAGATAGACAGACAGATGGACAGATAGACAGACTGATAGATAGATAGACAGACAGATGGATAGACAGACAGACTGATAGATATATAGACAGACAGACAGATGGATAGACAGACAGACAGATCGATAGATAGACTGATAGATAGATAGACTGATAGATAGATAGACTGATAGATAGACAGACTGACAGATAGATAGATAGACAGACTGACAGATAGATAGATAGACAGACAGACTGATAGACAGACAGAGATTGATAGATAGATAGACTGATAGACAGACAGATGGATAGACAGACAGACAGACGGACAGATAGATAGAGCCTGCAGGTAATTGATCATGTGACACAGACACAACAGACACATGTCAGTCAGAGCTGGTTGACGTGAAGCTTGGAGCTAAGCTAACTAGCATGATCATGTTGCATCACTGCTGTATTTATTCATGTTTTACAAAGAGTTAAACCTGAGCCAGGCTTTACAAAAATGATAATCATATCACAGTCATGCAGGCAGAGAATCATTTTTTTTTATAACATGCTGGTCTCAGAAAGGTACTCGTTATTGGCCGATACCCACAGCACAAGTATTGGTATTGGTTAAAATGGAATCTGAACATCTCTATCAAAGTGCAGTGCTTGTTACAGTTAGTAGTGAAAATGAGTAGAAACAAGTTACAATGGTTGCATAATGATAATAGTCACCAAACATTGGATAAAACAGGATTACAATAACAGATAAGAGAGTGATGCAATAAAATAAGTAGAAACATATATTCAATACAAAATAACACAAGACTGTTTATTGAGAAGAAAGAGCTTATAGTGGTTTATTTTGTGTTTGCTCTGTATCGTCTCCCAGAAGAAAGACAAAGAAAATGAGAAGTATCATGAGGAATTTTGTGTGCCTGGTTAAGAACAACACTATTGGAGACAGACTGGAGGGAAGGGAGGTCTTTTTCATTTCATCAGTTTATAGATTTTTGATTTACTCTGGATGGAGACTGTGCCGAACCAGGCAGCCAGTTCATATCTAAGCAGACTTTCAAAGAAAATCAACATTATTTCACACCTGACACCAAAGAGACAAAGGGATATCAAATCTCTGGAGTGTGAAGTGATCTAACCATTTTGTTCAATAATTATAAGAAAGCAGACATAAAAGCGGCCAAAACACAGCCTGAGATTCATTAAAGTGCAGATAAACACCGCCTGCAGGTTATTTTTATCCCCTCTGTTTCTGCTGGAAGGCTCTCCGTCTGAGCCTGCTCATCCAGAAACTGAACGACTGAGTATTTTCCATCCCTCTCCCCTCCCTCCTGGTTTCTTTCCTCTGTCTCACACACGGGTCTCTCTCTTTTTTTTTGTCTCCTGAGTTCTGCTCACTCATTGGCCAAAGAGGGAGGGTCTAAGAGCTTTTCTGACTGTGTCTCAGAGCTCCAGCCTGTGGAGCTGCAGGACAAAGTTTTGATTTTGTCTGAATAAAATGTGATTTCATTAATGTCATTAATAAGAAGAGGGCTTTGGCGGATATAATGGATATTGGAAACCCTCTAAGGAGACAAGCAATCAATATGAGTGCTGCTATTGTTTTGGAAAACGTGATGAGAGCTGCAGATTTTCTTTTAATACAGATGATTCCCTCCTGGTGTGGACTTGTGTGAACTTGAAATATAATCAGGAAAACATAAATCAAAGTTTTTCCTATAGACTCAAGTAAAATTACACCATACATCATTTAACCCCCTCTCTGTTATATCAATTCAGTGGTTGAATTTATGTAATATCTGAGGCCTTAAATGTACCCCACGATGAAAAGCATAATATTTTTATAGACATGGAGCTAAGCGTGATCCTCTAAAGCTGTTAGTTTTGACAGTAAATCATTAAATACAGACCAGCTTACAGCTCCCCTCACTGTTCAGTAAACTGTCACAGTGTTTATTCACAGCAACAAATGGCTTTACAGTCTGGGATAAAATATCCACCACAGTCAGTTTATGTCAAGATTTTTTTTAATTCAACTTAGGACTGGACAATATGGACTAAAAAAAACAACACCCCAGCTAATGTCACATTTATGCCAAACCAAAGAACCAAACTTCAGTTTACATGTAAAGTGGCTCTCGAGTTCAGTTTGCTGTGGATGCTAAAATGAACTAAACAAGGAACAATACAGGGAAGCAGAATTTGGTCAAAGATTCAGATTCAGACAACTTTATTTATCCCACAAGGGGCAATTCATTTGTAGCTTCCCGGTGTATATGCATTCATACAGTCAGTCAACAACATAAATAAATAAATTAATAACTAAATAGTCATCAAGGAAACATATTTAAGCAAGCATGGGACAGATAGAGATGTCGGACATTATAAGTAGCCTACGTATGCAAATTGTAGAGCAAGATAAAACAAGACAAAGATGCGAATGGTAAATCTGCTAGCACCACAACATCTCAGAATTTTGCACCGAATGTGGTTACACATCACCGGCGTCGATATGCCAGTGTGATCTGACGGCCTGACTACAACTGTGTTCTTTTTTTTTGTTTGTTTGTTTAACCTTTTGAGAGCAAGAGATCAAATTCAAGAATAAGGATTAGGCAATAAATCACAACCAATAAATGAACTGTCTGGCCAAAACTAAAGTTACCACCTCGATTTAAAGCTATGGTCTACGATTTGGAAGCTTTGTACATATTAATAACACCGTTTATAAGGCTGTCATGGTCCTATGGTCCTATCTACACAGTATAAAGACCAAAAAGAATGAAAATAATCCATTCAGTATATCCGCTGAAAAGCTGCATACTAGCTGACCAATCAAACCTAAGAACCTGCGACTACTAATTGGTCCGTGAGTTAGTCCGTGAGTTCATCCAATCCTCGTCTCCCTCGCCACGCAGTACGCAGCATCTTGCCCATGGTCCCGCCTCCTCCCCTCTACCTCCGGTGAGCAGCTAGCAGCGTTAGCTACTGATATATCATGGAGCCGGAAAAGCCTAGCGCCGAGACCGAAGCCGCCTCCCTCTCCCGCGGGGCCCAATGGAGCTCTGCCCGCTGGTTGAGGCCTGTTAGCGGCTAACGGCTAACGGCTAACGAATAGCCTCAGCCGCCGCCAGACCTTAAGCATCGCCGTTTCGCCCTGGTTGATCAGGTAATGGCTTTGTTTACTACAGTGGGAGATGTCTGCTGAATAACTCTGGTTAGTCTGTGCCTGCACGGGCTAATAACTTGTAGGGGAGCGGGTTAGCCTGTTAGCCGCTAATCGTTAGCACTGTAAGCTGAGCTGGGGAGGACAGGCTGAGAAAGATAAATCCTCCCCCACACTCGGCTCCTCTCTGGCAGCGCCAAACCCGCATTGCCGCCGGTCCAGTTGAAATGGCTACTGCTGTGTGTTATAAGGGAGATGTCTGTCGTGTTTGATACTTTCAGTTGAGCTGAGCTGTTTTGGATTGAGTTTGCTGCTGATATATTGTGCTAGTCGCTCGTAGCTCTGTCCGAGGGGGCTATATGAGGCGTCACGAGCTGGGGGCGGGATCTTGGAACACGGAGGGGAGAGGTGAGGGAAGGAGGGGCAGGCTGCGGTTTCAAATCGTAGACCACAGCTTTAACTAAGCAAACATGTATGAACACCTATGCAAACACCTATGCAGTAATTATTGGATAATTACTGCATAGGTGATTATCTTTCAGCTGAAACAAGTTATTTAACTCCAGCTGATGCAATGAGCAGCTTCTCATTTCTTAAACAACCATGTCAAAGACACATCCTGTGGTCGTGGAAAAGATGTTAGTCTGTTTAAGAAGGGTCAAATCATTGGCATCAAGCAGAGAAAACATCTAAGGAGATTGAAGAAACTACTAAAACTGGGTTAAGAACTGTCCAACGCATTATTAAAAACTGGAAGGATAGTGGGGAACCATCGTCTTCAAGGGAGAAATGTGGTCAGAATAAAATCCTGAATGATGGTGATCGGTGAATCACTTAAACGTTTGACCAAATCAAATCAAAGAAAAACAACAGTAGAACTCAGGGGTGTGTTTAATAGTGAAAGTAAGAGCATTTCCACACACACAATGTGAAGGGAACTCAAGGGATTGGGACTGAACAGCTGTGTAGCCTTAAGAAAACCACTAATCAGTAAGGCTAAGCAGAAAAAAGGCTTCAGTTAGCTAGGGAGCATAAAGATTGGACTGTGGAGGACTGGAAGAAGGTCATGTGGTCTGATGAGTCCAGATTGACCCTGTTCCAGAGTGATGGGAGCATCAGGGTAAGAAGCAGGAGGCAGGTGAGAGGCAGGTGAAGTGATGCACCCATCATGCCTAGTGCCAACTGTCTGTAAGATCTGGGGCTGCTGCAGTTGGTCAGATTGAGGTTCAGCTACATTATGGCCCAAAGAATGAGTTCAGCTGACTACCTGAAGATACTGAGTGACCAGGTTATTCCATCAGTGGATATTTTTTAGCATGAGGCATCATTTTCACACATGGATTGGCCTCCACAGAGTCCAGAACTGAACCCCATTGGGAATCTTTGGGATGTGCTGGAGAAGGCTTTGAGCAGTGGCCAGACTCTCCATCATCAATACAAGGTCAGTGGAAAATTGCAATGTAACACTGGATGGAAATAAATCTTGTGACATTGCAGAAGCTTATCGAAACAAAGCCACAGCAAATGTGTGCTGTAATCAAAGCTAAAGTGGTCCAACAAAATATTAGAGTGTGAGCTTTGTTTTTGGCCAGGCAGTGTATTTAACCCTATAAAGCCAATTGTATCACATTTGATATATTCTTTAATAATACGTCTTTCTACTCAATTTAATCAACAAATTACAAAAAAAAACCATCTGAACACAATCAGATAAATGATAAAAATGTCCTTAAATGGATTATCAGTTGCCAAAAACACCTAATGTATCAAATGAGGTACGAAAAATCTATATATTGAATTTTATAGACATTTTGATTTTTATGGATTTTAGCAGAAAGTGAAACAAACATTTCAGCTCCAAAAATTCAGAATTTTCTGGCTATAATCTATGGTCTTGGGCCTTAAAGGGTTGAAAATTAACAATTTTTGAGGACAGTAACAACTCCAAAAGCACTCGGAGAGCGCAGACCTCTGCCAACGCCACAGTCCTCACTCATATTGTGATTTTCGCCATAAATATTAGTCCTACCTTTATTCCATCTAAATATTTAGATTCCTTGACCATGAAAACATTCTAATAAGCATAAATGCCAAAAATGGTCATATCTCGCAATGTTAAAGAATCCTCTAAAAAATTCCTTGATCCAGACAGTGATCCGGATCACTCCCAAATCTAATCATTTGTTCCTTGTCCCAATCTGGACATTCCCTGAAAATTTCATAGAAATCAATCCATAACTTTTTGAGTTATGTTGCTAACAGAGAAACAAACAAACAAACAGACGCCGGCTAAAACATAACCTCCTTAAAAACACAGGCACTGTTTGCAGGATTCTTGCTGCCTGGTGAGTAAAATGGACTGTTCCACAGCTTAAACACTTTATGTTGCTTGATGATATTCCTCATTGTACAGTTGTGAATTTCAAGGTCAATGTGCAACAAAAGGTCATCTGGCAGGAAAGCCAACTGCAGCTAAAGCTCCAAGTAGAGGAGAGTGACCATGCTACATAAAGTTGACAGACTATGGTCCTGTTAACAGAGAGAAAAATGATGTTCCAAAAACATTCAGACTTGTGTAAATACCAATCCAACAAATCAGAGGCTTCTTTTATCAAACTCCCCCAACTCCCACGATGCACTGGGGGAGCTACATCACTGTTATTATTGTTACAGAAGTCAGTAAATCTAGCTCAATCCTCTCCATTTAAAGGAGGAATCAGACAGAAAACAAACTATCAGGTGTGCTAAGGCGTGTGCTAGCTTCAGATCCACGCTTTAATAATGACAGGACTGCTGTGTGTAGACCAGTCATTACAAACTCACACACACATGCACAAACGTAACCAGCCATTACGACCCCAGAAAGAGGGCTATATGAGGGCAGGAAGCAGCGCTGACAGCTCTTTTGTCTGGGACGCTGCTGCAGGTAAATACTTTTGTCTCTGCTCTACCTTTTGTTCTTATAAGGACTGAAAAAACGCACGAATCAAACTGTTGTTTTTCCAATGATTCAGGATTTAAGTTCTTATTTTTTTAATGATTTAAAGAAGAAAAGATGGCAAAACAAGAAGAAGGGGATTTGAAAATGACTGAAAATAAAACTTCCCAGACTGGACTAAAACTCTGGACACTATGGTCGTAAATCTTGCGGCTTCTGAAGGACGAGCATTTTTAAACTTGTAGTTTTCCAGTGTTGCAACCTGGAGAATTAACAGCTAATTATATTTTCCTTTCCATTACAAACCTCAGAAACCTGCTGGATTCTCCGTTTATAAACACCCTGAAAGTAACTATTTACTAAAAGATAGTCATAAGTCTTTGCTGTAAATAAACAACTAGACTGGTATTTACACCAAGGCCCCAAAGCCATCGACATTCATCCCCTGTAGAATTCAAAGTATCTGTGAGGATATTCGATCTTTAATATGGTTTCCTTGGCTCTACAGGGATGAGGTGGTGGTTGGTGGTGGTCAGTCTGTGGCTGCTAGTTGGACTGAGCATTGCTGATACTCAGGCCAGACTCAGTAACCAGGATGGGGGGACCCGCCGGGAGAAGAGGAAGAGGGATGGACAAGGTAACGAACTTCTTTGACTGACTTTGCTCACTTTTCATGTTGCAATTTTTAAGATTGATCAGAAGATTTGGAGCAGTGTTATCTCAGTATACCTGCCACAAAGATGCCAAAACAAAAAAGGGACAAAACCAGCAATTAAACTTTAAAGCTATCTTAATTATACGCACAGATTGATCGGCCAGTGGATCAATCGGTGCCTATTTCCTGAACTTTGGGGGATCAGCGATCGGCCAATCTTTTCACAAGAAACCGATCTTATCCACCAATTTTATACATCTCCTCAAAGGTCTGAAAGTTAGCCACTGTAGCTTTTTCCTCTGCCAGATTGACAGGCCTGCAGTATTTTTACATTTAAATAGCCACAAAGATGCTACATTTGGGCATTTTTTTCTTTTTGCACCACAAGGAAACCTAAAACTCGGGACACTTTGTCCTGTAGATGCCCTTTATTTTTGGTAAGAAGCTCAAAACAGGCCTGCAGTGTTACCTGTTGTACAAGTATTGCTTATTTTTAGAACTGAGAACTACCTTACGTGCACTTAAAACAAGGTATTGTTGTAATGGGTATTGTTTGACGTTTTTCAATAAAATAAGACTGTAACATTGAAGGCGTATGCTGTCATGCTGTTATTAAAAAAATTGGAACTGGTGAACATCGTATCAGCAGGTCAGGCTTTTTAAAGATTTTTAAAGAGAAAATTGTGATCGGTGCACCCCTAATCTTAATAACATATATTTTTGTGTGGTAGAAGAGGAAATGTAAGACGTAGATATTGGCAATTTTTCAATCGACAGTTAAAGGGCAAACTGATTGAATGTTGTAGATCTGAACTAATAATTAAATGTGTTACCAGAGAAGAGCTTTGCCTTGAAAAATATCTTGATCCTTTAGTCATCAGTCTCTTTATGTGGAAACTTTTAATCGTACTTAAACACAAGATCAACTAATAGCAAATGGAGTCCCACAGGGTAGCATTCTGGGTCCCCTATCTCTCTCTCTCTTATATTTATGTCCATAAATAACTTTGAGTTTCTGACAATGCATCATTGTATGCTAATTGGTTTATGAGTATTAAAAAAAAAAGTATTTTGTTAGACCCAAATGGATAATCTAATGGGAACTTGCCAGCTAAAACTAATTCCTTATCCATATCTGCTCAACTTGGCTTGACTCTACACGTTTTGATTCTACTGGCCTTGTTTCTTGCGACAGCTCTTAAAGTAACAACTCTAAGGTAGAAAGAGTCATCACAGCATGGCTGCACAAAAACACCGTGACAACAAACTAGAGAGCTGCTGAGCTCCCCCCTTTTATCCTCGTGATGACTGCAAGTAGCAATACAATTTGCTGTCCAAAGCAGAGAAAGGTTTAAGAAGTCAAACAGCATCACACAGCCAACAACAAAATCCTCCTCATCCTCCTGAATCTCACTGCTGCTTTTGATACAATTAACCACTCCATCCTACTTTCCCGCCTGAAATTTCTTCTCAACATCACAGACACTGACATGAAAAGTCTGCTCCCCTGTGCCAAGGTGTCCCTCAGGGTTCGGTGCTTGGTCCTCTCCTCTTCATCCTCCATCTCCTCCCCCTCGGTCAGATTATCCATTGCCACGTTCTCCATTCAACAGAGATCCTTTTTATTCAGAAAAAAAAAGCCCCCAAAACAAAACAACCCCCCCCCCCCAACCTGTTATGTAAAATGCAGTCAATTTCCATGATAATCCACATTTATATTGTATTCCACTTTTAATGTCCAATTCCATGATTCTATCTGTGAACAAAAAAACAAAAAACAAGTCTAACCAAGTAAAGTCAAGCCAAGCCACGAAAGTTCAGACTATAAATCATCTATAAAATGATAAACAGCCTGATTTTTTATTTCACAAGATTCAGGTCATGCTTGTTTCTGCCTTTTTGTGATTCAGGTCGTCGGCATGCAAGAGGGGGACGCGTCAGGCCTATGAAGATTAAGCTGGTTCCTGGTCCCTCAATCCCAGCGGAACCTGAAGTTAACAATGGAAACACTCTGTTCCTGAATCCCTTCAAAAATGCACGGGAACAGCACTCAACCTACAACGTTATCCCAGGTCAGTGAGTCTCCTGGCAGAACACCCTTCATCCAGGTTGTTGTGGCTTAGGCCAAAACTGCAGACACTTGTCACTAATCCTACCTAAACGTAATTTGTGGCTGTGGTCAAAGAACACCCCAAACCATCCACTGGTTCACGGGCAGGCATTTCATATTTGCCAGTGTTTTGTGGTTCCCTTGGCCTCTCCAAGACTCAGAATGAGGTGGTTAAGGGCAGTTGATAGCTGGTACCAGTCTGTAACCTCACTGCCCTTTACCTTACACTTTATTTTGCTAAGGGCTGTAATTATGAGGATTTTCTTCATGGCTACAAGTCAAAAGAAACATATTTGAAATGTTCATATGATTGTCAAATCTTAAAGTTTCTTTTCATGATTCCAAACATCAATAAAGAGTAATTAACTAGGAGGATTAAACTATTTCTTTTTTGGCATTTTTATTCCGTATCATGAAAATGAAAGTTCACATGCTGTACAATTCCAAACTCTGCCACATGTTCCATTTCATGATTGAAAATGGGCAGGAAGAAGAAAGTCTCATGATTACTAGCCCCTTTCTCAAGTAATAAAACAAGAAATAGTTATGTAGTCTGTCCATCAGATATTTAGCAACTACTGCTTATCAAAAATGCAGAGAAACAAAAGAAAACAAAACAAACAAAGATGGACAAATATGCACAACAAATTTTACTATAAGTAGAAAAAAATCTCAACTGATGTTGGGTACAAACTTTTCATCATGCTTTTGATAATAAATCAACAGCCATTTTTTCTCCTGTATAACACAGCATGCAAAGTATTAAAACTGAAAAAAGCAAAACTCTGGTGGAATGAATAAAGTCTTAACTTTCTTTGGCATAGCAAAAAACTACTAGTGCTGCTCGATTACCATAAAAATCTATCACCACAATTGTTATGATAGATTTTTAAATCATGATTATAAAACATGCTCACTGGCTGATTTACAACACATGCCACATGCAAACATTGTACCTGAATGCTTTTAACCACATCATCCTATAATATGACAGTACTGTTAGGCCTGTGCTCAAAATATCGATATGGCAAAATATCATCATGCACTTCTTGGGGATACGTGTAACAATATGGATTCTACAGAATCGATACAGCCTCAATGTTTTGACAACTGCTGTCCATAAACTTTGGGTAATATTAACAATGGCACAGTTCAAAGTAGAGGCCAAGCTACTATACATGATGAAGCACATGTTCCAAATTTGAACTTAGGTCCACCATCTTTGAGGACCTGAATTTAAGTTTCAATCAATCAATCAATCAAACGTATGTGTATCAGGATTCGTATCGTATCATATCGTATCGTGGGGTTGCTGGAAATACCCAGCCCTAATGCTGCGTTCACACCGCACGCTACTTGTACTACCTCTGCGATCAATCTCCATGCAAAGTCAATGTACAGCCGCGATGGGGCGGGGATAACCCCCCGCGATGCGACAGCCGCTTTTCACACTACCACATAGCTTGTTGCGCGATGTTAAAGTAAAAAAAAGTTTATCAATCAGTGGTGTGTGTACGTGTGACAGTACCTTAAACAGACAGTTATTCATCCGGACTACAGAGCAAAAATCCATGTCCATGTGGGAAACATTAGTCAGTGAGGACATTAGTTCCGCCCAGACGGACCGTGGTAAACTCACAGATAATGCTGCTGCAGGGCATCAGCTGCAGTGTTTTGTGTTTGATAAGAGAATGAAAAGGATACAGCTGGAATAATGTCTGCTTATACATCCTATTATATGATATATGATATGATCGCGGTGAACTCGAGCGGACGTGACGTCACCGAGCGACGGCTGACGGCAACGTTGACCAAAATGAGGTATTTATGGACGCACGACGCTACATCAGTGGGCAAAGCGATTTTGGTAGCTGGGTCACTTGCGGTGTGATTGCAGCATAAGTACATCACACACACATCACACAGTGTTACCCTATTATATTCATACTGTAAATATTGGAAATGTCAACAGTGTAAATTCCTTGGCCGTGTTCACAGTCCCACTTAACTTATTTTATTTTTTCCCTTCATAAAGAAGTTGATATAGATAAAGATTCCTACTGCAATGCTATGTATGAGAGCAACTGAAACAACTGAATTTCCCCTTGAGGATTAATAAAGTATTTGTCTGATTCTAAACTCTGAAAAACAAAGAGTTGATGAAAATAGAAGAGGACAAAAAATAAATAACTAAAAAGTGTAAAGAAGAGTCACATGTCATGAGGCACATGAATCTTTAAATTTCAATAATTGAGCAGTTAACTCCATTAACTGCTCAGCTTGAACAACTACCATTGAAAAGTTGCAGAGAAATACCACATTGGGACATTTGTGCACCAGCGAAGCGATATGTGCCAGGCTTTATCCCAAAGCATCCAAATAAAAAAAAAATAAAAATTTAAAACCATATCATGATTTGGAGGATAAGGCATCAAAGAAGCAACTCGACTGGAGATAGTTTCCATGAATCTGACCAATTTCCTACAACAAATCAACTTGTAAATCCGTTTCAGTAAGGCTACATTTATACGCAAAACCACCATGGAAAGAAGCAGCGTGTCTCCATTTTAACCTTTGAAAAGTGCAATAAAAACAGTTTCTCACCAATAAAATAAAGCTACATTAAACAAGACCTTCTCGATTGAACAGGATGCAGAAGTTCACTATACGAACAGCTCAACAGCTTCGTCTTCCTTTCCTCATTAAGCTGCTTGTTATTACAGCTCAGTGCTTTAATGACAAATCATCAAATTCCACCATGAACAGAGGGAAAAATCATCTGTGGGCAAGAGCCTGTCAGGAAGCAAGTCCAGAAAATCCCACAAAGGGGTGAGGAAAGAGACTCCACAGACGAACCTCAAAGCCACGTGGAGCCCTGTAGCCACACAGAATGAAGTCAGCATTACGTAATTAGAAAGAATGGGGATGTTTGTGAGTGCGTTTTCTGCTCTGACAACTACTTCTGCATGTAGCTTAAGACTACATGGTCCAGTTTTAAAGTTTGTTGGTTTGGTAGGAGCATCAGACAAAACTGTCGAGTTGCATCAACCCAACAAATCAGTAAGAGGTTATAGAAACAGGAAGTCATAGCTGAAACATGGGTGTTTTTGTCTGTGATGCACATGTATGTGTCACTGCTCTTTAAGGGAGACATTTTAATTTGGGGCTCTGGTGTCAGAATTGTATGAAAAAAACTTTAACTAGTTCTACAAGCAGATCAAAAACTGTTCACTAGTATTACCAGTAAGCCTTATAAACTAATAAAGGGGCGGAGAACCGCTTCCTATTGGCTATTGAAAATATTACAACCAATCAGGGTGCTGGATCTGGCTATAATCCCTCCTACTTTATTAGCATTAGGTCTTCTAGTTTTCTACTAGTAGTGAGATATGTTGAGTCTACTTGTAATACTAGTAAACCTTTAAAAAATGTTTGTTTTACTGGTAAAGATTTTTGGGGCACTAGTACATAAGTAGACCCTACTAGTAAAGCGAAATTGCCAACTAGTAGACATCTTTGTGTTACCAGTCATAGAAGTAAAGCTTTGTGTTACCTTGTAACATTTTTTCAAGTCTACTAGTAGTACTAATGACTAGGGCCCGACTGATACGGATTTTTTAAAGCCGATATTGGGCAGAAAAAAATACAGATTACCGATTAATTTAAAAAATGTATATAATTTTCTTTTTTTATTGGTCCCAAAACACTTACACCAATGAATATATGAATTACAGGCAGAACATTTTACTGTTTTACAATACGTCGTCCCGAATTATTTGTGTAACTTTACAACACAGAGGAATTTTCAAGTCCAAAAACACGCAGTTTGCCCCATACAGTCCATCATCCATACATATAACATCAGTACAGAGTTCAGAGCCGTTACAACAATGGGCGCTGCCATGTTTCGCGATGTCATCGTTGTGCGCAGCTTGGATACCGAACAGCGTCTTACTGTTTTATGAGAAATTAAGAATATATTGGCGTTGATTGTATTATTATTAAGTCTTTGCTGTCTTTTAATGTTTCTGTTATGTATGACTGTTGGATGTATGGACCCCAGGAAGACTAGTTGCTGCTTTGGTAGCAACTAATGGGGATCCTTTTAAATAAACAAATAAACTAGTAAAGTCTTGCCCACTAGTTGAATTAAATAAAATAAAATTTGAGTACTAGTCAAGCTGAACTCCAGTTGATATCACAGATATAAATTTTATGCCCAAACAACTTTCCACAGAATTATCATGTCTTAAGCTTGAATTCAGATATTTTATACCACAAAACTTGAGACAAAAATACGGTAGGTATGCATCATCTTTCAAAGAAGCATTACATCGAACCGAACTGAAGGTTTAAATCCATTTCTGTCACATTGATATGGGTATGTTTTGCCTTATTTGGACCACACTTGGTCCACACATAAGTGAATGGGAAGGTGTGACCTTGGAAAAGTTCTTAAATTTGTGAAAAGATTAAAAAAAAACCTCAACAACTTCAAATCTGTCCCCATCAGGGACTTACAAAGCTTATTTTGGACAAAAATATGGGAGCTGTATTTCATAAGCTTTTGCTGCATCAGACTTTCTGGTCTTTTTGCTTAATAAGCCCAAACACACTAAAACTATTCTCACTTTCTTGTGTGTTTAAAAATTGATCAATTAGTGGCTTCAGGAATAAAATTGCTTCTTAGTATGACTGACCAAAGCAGCATGATGGAGCCGCAGCTGCGTCTGGCTGCTGCCATGTTATTTAAATAAAAACCTTCAATTTATAAGACAGTAAAGACATTGTCTGAAAGTCAGACAGTATTTTCAGAGAAAACAAAAGCTCTAAAGTGTCAGTGTCCCGGTACAGATGACAGGGTGACAGTCTACTGCTCTCTGAAAAGAACAGACGGGGGAGAGGCCATGTTTAAGTGAAATAACCTGAGCCTTTTAAGTACCTGTGTTTCTATGGACGTAACAACAAGCATACCATCAGGAAGGATAGATGACAGACAGAAAAGACCGAGAATAGACACAAAGAGCCTCTTCCTGCCGCATCATAGTGGTTTACAGGGTTTGCTACTGACTCACTGCCAGCCAGAGCCTTAACCTGCCCCATTTCTAATTTTTAAAGGTGGAGTAAATGTGGAGGGAGGAGTGGAAACCCTACAAATCACTGCTTTGTGTTTTTCTGATAGTAAAGTACAGGCTTTAGACCAAACTACACACACGGCAATTACCGCACGAGCCGTAACTGCAGCTGGAGGGGAAAACAAAGCATGTCAGCATCTTAGACTGAAGGTGTGAAATACAGGATGCTGGTTGGACTCCTTGTTGTAGACCCCTGAATCACAGCCCCTTTATCCGGTTAGCTTTGTCAGCTTATTTGCTCATTGACAGCTGTTTCCTGAGGCTGAAAACCAAAAACGTCAGTCCAAGCTTGTTGAAAAAAAAGAGTAGGGGCCTCACCTTCTATCAACAGTCAGAAAACAATTTATAGAGCCGGAGAGGCTGTTGAGTAAACCATTTCTGATTTCTAAATCATTAGCTGTAAAGAGAAAAAAAAAAAAAAAGAAAGAAAAAAAAAAAAAGCTTGCACACTCACGCACAAAGCACATAGAAAAGTTGCCAGGTCTGCTTATTACCTCCGCCAAGGAGGGTATGTTTTTGGGAGAGTTTGTTTGTCCGTCCGTCTGTCTGTGAACAAAATAACTCAAAAAGTTAGGATGGATTTTGATGAAAATTTCAGGAAATGTTCAGCATGTGAAAAGGAAGAACTGATTCAATTTTGGTGTTGATCCGGATCACCATCTGGCCGCCATGGCGAAAAATGTGATTTCTGTGAATAACTACTGAACTAAAATAGATATCATTATGAAATCAATTGATAATGGTATGTTTTCATGGTCAAGGAATCTAAATATTTTGATGAAATAAAGGTAGGACTAATATTTATGGTAAAAATCACAATATGGGTGAGGACTGTGGCGCTGGCGGAGGTCTGCGCTCGGTCCTTTTGTTGAAGAGATGCTTATATTGACCTGGAAACTCTGGACAGGAGCTCCCATTCTACACAGTATATAACATCATTTTGTGAAATAAAGAGCACAAAAGAAACTAGAAAAGCACTCAGAGAGCGCAAACCTCCACCAGCGCCACAGTCCTCAGCTACATTGTGATTTTGACCATAAATATTAGTCCTACCTTTATTTCACCGAAATATTTAGATTCCTTGACCATGAAAACATACCATCAGCAACTGGATTTATAATGACATCTATTTTAGTTCAGTAGTTATTTACAGAAATCACATTTTTCGCAATGGCGGCCAGACGTTGATCCGGATCAACACCAAAATTGAATCAGGTCTTCCTTTTCCCATGCTGAGCATTTCCTGAAAATTTCATCCAAATCCATCCATAACTTTTTGAGTTATTTTGTACACAGACGGACAGACAGACGGACACAAAAACTCTCCAGAAAACATAACCTCCTTGGCGGAGGTAATAACTGTTATGTTCTCTGTAGTAGAACTTTTGTAGGCCTTCACATTTAGGAACAGATATGGGGTTCTGTCCATTGCAAGAAATGGAAAAAGTAACATAAAAGTAACGAGTAATGTGAAAGATAGTTTTCATAGAGGGCAACAAAGTAAAGTAACAAGTTACTTTTTAACTAATGAGCAAACACTACTTTTTAAAAGTAACCGCCCCATCACTGCTCCTAAAAGGGGGTTAAATCTTGTAAATATTATAAATATGTAGAAATAAAAAACATCATGGTTGGATGTGGTAATAAAAGATGTTGGATTAAATAACTTCTTCTTACTCCTTTCATGTGGACTTGCTGCACATGCAGTCCATTTACCTTGATTGTTTTCTTTGTATTTGGTGTATTCATGTGTTTGTTTATGGTGACTTCCCATGTTTGTTTTTGCATGTTTGAAACAAAGCATTCATTCAAACACTGAACAAAGCAAAGGGATAATCCGCCTGATCTTTGTGTTGTTTCAGGTAAGCAGGGCCACTGCCAGTATCACGGCCTGACCATGTTCGACCAGGCCGTCTGGTCGCCACAGCCCTGTGTGAGATGTCAGTGTACCGCAGGACGGGTGGTTTGTGACAAGATCGCCTGTCCCACAGCACGCTGCCATTTCCCCTTCACTCCTGCCGGGGAGTGCTGTCCCGTCTGCATGGAGCCAGGTAGAAACACAACATGTGGCAAAGCCATGATGCAACATCCACAGGCAACAAGGAGGAGCACAGACTATCAGTCCAAATTCTTTAGCACAGTAATTAGTCTTGAATGTTTCTCTGAAACTTCCTGCCCAAAATAATAACTTAGACAAAGAACATGAGAGAAGCTCGATGTTCAGCTTTCCGACAGCACGAGCAGAATGTGATGATGGATGGAGCTCGATTTCTGCCAACTCAGAAAAGTTTGAA
This sequence comes from Scarus forsteni, assembly GCA_036419115.1. Lineage (NCBI taxonomy): Eukaryota > Metazoa > Chordata > Actinopteri > Labriformes > Labridae > Scarus > Scarus forsteni. Next base: position 2,810,134 of record JAZDUH010000103.1, on the reverse strand, counting down.
GTGAATGATCCACTCTTTGAGTAATCATCCAAACTATTTTGTCAAGTATTCAACTAGTTTATTATTCATAGTTTTATAATATACAGTTTTACAAACTGGGTGTTTTAACTCGGTTTCTTGCAGTTAAACTGAAGAAAATGAGAATTTATTCAAAACTTTTCTTCGTCCACATCTTTGGTTATAAACTTGAGTGACTTCGACTGATCAGTGTAACTGTAGTTTATTGTGAATATGAGCTATAAAACACACCTGAAATCTTAAATATACCGGACAGCCATTCTCCATAAGGACCAAACCCTCCGAGGCCTCTGTATGTTGCTTTCTGTCAAACATGGCTTTAAAATATACTCAAAATATTTTGGGTTGGACCGAAACACATGTTGTGGTCGTGGTAATATGTATTTGTGGTGGGACGTATCACGGGTTGTTTCCACTCACTGTCAAATCAATCCAGCCTAAATAAGTAAGAGTCTGCAGGAACTTTACAAAACAACAAACAAAACAAATAACAAAAACAGTTATACAGAAAAGCTCCTGAGATTTTAATTCGACATCTCTACATGAAATAATTAAAGCTGACTAAAGAAAAATGATGAAAGCAAAAAGCTCAAACCGGTCAAGGATTCAAAGGAGAATTCAATCAGTGAATCTAAATCCTTCAGCACTTCGTTTAATTTTATTTTTAAGACATTAATTATATTCACACGCACTATTGTCCTTGTCACAGCAAGCCCAGGGTGTGAATCGACTTATTGATTGACTTACTGTACATTCAGCAGCTGTCTGACCATTTTCCATTCTTTATCTAACTCAGGTTGACACGTTAACAAACTGTAATTAAACCTTTAACTCCCAGATCAACTGCCTGGTAGACCAAACTTATTCATTAATGCATCAAACTTTATAAACCTGAACAGGCCATCTATATTTCATGGGGACTAAACATAATGCTAGCAAAAAAGCAGTAGGTGTTTTTTGTTTTTTAAGAGTCACATATGTTTAAATCTCCCTCCATCCATAAATGTAAAAATCCCTCATTCTAACAAAATGTCTACAGGTAAGATGGCATATTCAATGTATGATGGTACCAGAAACTGACTGTCCGTAAAGAGAGCATAACATCCTCCATTTGTGAGAGCCAGACACATGTGGAGGGAATTGATCTGGGAATTGTTAAGCAAAGACTAATGATATCGACTCTTTAGCTACTTGTTAAAGTTCTCAATTGGATTTGTTTCCTATCACTAGTTCTGCCGCTCATCTTTGTTTTTTTCTTTCCTGCTTGCTGCCGTACTGTTTGACCTACAGAAACATGCCTGAAACACCAAGGCCAATTAAAACATGACCTTGATGTAAATAATTAGTAATTATTTAGTTTATTTATTGGTTATTTAATGCTTTTTTATCACAGTTGTAACCAGACTAACACATTTACATTTTTCTTAATAGATCAGCTGAAGTCAGAACATGAAACAAAACTAGAAAAGCACTCGAAGAGTGCAGACCTCCGCCAGCACCACAGTCCTCACCCATATTGTGATTTTCACCATAAATATTAGTCCTACCTTTATTTAATCGAAATTTTTAGATTCCTTGACCATGAAAACAAACAATTCGCAATTGGATTCATAATGATATCTATTTTAGTTCAGTAGGTATTCACAAAAATCACATTTTTCATCATGGCGGCCAGACGCTGATCCGGATCAACACCAAAATTGAATCAGTTCTTCCTTTTCACATGCTGAACATTTCCTGAAAATTTCATCAAAATCCGCCCATTACTTTTTGAGTTATTTTGTTCACAGACAGACAGACAAACAAACTCTCCCGAAAACATAACCTCCTTGGCGGAGGTAAAAAGCGTACTTTGAGCGAGTTGACTTAAAAATATCTCTAAAAACATGAATAGCTGGGCAAAACAAATATTTCCACAGGCTCAGTTATGAATCCTTCGCTGATCGCCTCCATCAAAGTTTAACGTTACAGTCTGGGACTTGGCGACAGCTAATAGAGGCGGCAGATTGATGCGTCTGGAAGGAACACTGCATTACGCTTTCCTATAAATACGTCAAAACAGGTGTGTAAAGTTTCTTTTAATGACCCGAAGTAAACTTGAACCTTGTGCGGTTTCATTCATTACCTCTGCCACAGGCAGCTGTTTCTACATGTATCATGTTGGGTTATTTTGGCGTAAGCACATGGATGTCTTTAATGTGGTAATATTTTCTTTGAAATGTGACAAAGACTTGAAGAAACAAAGGTTCTCACAGTATTTTTATTCACCTTTTTAACACAGTACCTTATATCTATATACTTAGACTGCATTACATTCACAGATGCAGTGTCTATGTTTATTTATCTTAACCGGGATTTATTAAATGTCTGTTGAGTAAAGGTAGAAGCTGCAGTTTTGGCCTGACAACTTCAGCAGAGCTTCTGTTCACTTCATGGCAAAGAGGAGATGGTTAGGTAATTCAAGACTGAATGTCCACAATGGCAGACTAACAGAAATATTTTGAGACTTCATCATAAATCCAAAAAGCATGAAAGATGCATCTTTAAGTTTAAGAAAGGCAGATGGCAACGTAAAAATCATTGCTTTATAGAGTTTTATCTCTAATAATTAAATTTGTCTCTAAAGCCTTACATACATAATCAAGGGCATTGCACAATAAGTGAGTTCTCTTTGTCCAAAATTGTAAAAAGAAATTCAAACTCTTGAATTTCTTGAATTTGGATTTAATGCTTTATTTTGAACATGTAAAAACCAAACAAATGTGGTCACCTTAAAAAACACATGCATATACCAAAACAACAAAACAAGGAAGGTAAACTGTTGAAGAAATCTATCTTTACATGCTCAGAAGGAGAAGGAAGAAGTTATTTAAACCTACTCCTGTTATTACCAAATACAGTTAAGTTTTAATTTCTCCACATTTATAATATTTAAAATATTCACCACCTATTCAGGAACCAATGTTCCTCATAAGAAAGTGATTAAAATATATTAATATATGTATATATAAACATATATATATATATATATATATATACATATATATATATGTATATATAAACATATATATATATATATATATATATACATATAATTTTTTTTTTTTAAATGGCATAAAAACACAGTTATCATGTCAGTGTTCATTTTGTTGACTAAATATTGCCGTCATACTTTTCGTCAACAACCAATTTCCCCTGACAAAAACTAGACGATAGATAGACAGACAGGCAGACAGGCAGACAGGCAGACAGACAGACAGGCAGACAGGCAGATAGGCAGATAGATAGATAGATAGATAGATAGATAGATAGATAGATAGATAGATAGATAGATAGATAGATAGATAGATAGATAGATAGATAGATAGACAGACAGACAGACAGACAGACAGACAGATAGGCAGATAGATAGATAGATAGATAGATAGATAGATAGATAGATAGATAGATAGATAGACAGACAGACAGACAGACAGGCAGACAGGCAGACAGGCAGATAGGCAGATAGATAGATAGATAGATAGATAGATAGATAGATAGATAGATAGATAGATAGATAGATAGATAGATAGATAGATAGATAGATAGATAGATAGATAGATAGACAGACAGACAGACAGACAGACAGACAGACAGACAGACAGACAGACAGACAGATAAAAAGATAAATAGACAGACAGACAGACAGGTAGATAGATAAGTAGGATAATAGATAGATGGATAGACAGACAGACAGACAGACAGACAGACAGATAGACAGATAGATAGACAGATAGATAGATAGATAGATAGATAGATAGATAGATAGATAGATAGATAGATAGATAGATAGATAGATAGATAGATAGATAGATAGATAGATAGATAGATAGATAGATAGATAGATAGATAGACAGACAGACAGACAGACAGACAGACAGACAGACAGACAGATAGATAGATAGATAGATAGATAGATAGATAGATAGATAGATAGATAGATGGATAGATGGATAGATAGATACTTTATCGATCCCGATGAAAATTCAAAGCATCCAAAAGCAGGTCACAACATGAACATGACATGAAAAAATGTTAAAAATTGACATTGGAAATAATAATAATACCCCCTCCTAAAAATAATATATTACCTCATAAAGAATTAAAGAATACCCACGATGAATAAAAACTCATGCAGTCAAGAGACTATACAAGTACTGTGCAAAAACCAGTGCAGGGAAAAAATATGCCAACTTACAACACAGCCTGTTAACAACTTTTGACTAAATTCAGTCAAAGGCTATAACTACAGCTAAATTAACAAACATGAACGCAGCTATCATGTTTGGATCATTCAGTACCAACAGGAGTGAACATGAAACAACTCAAACTCCTATTGAAGGTCACTTCAATAGTTTCTGTCCCAGCCTGTCTACAGCAGCGCTCTGCTCTGTAGCTAAGCTCGTCTTGTGACTGTCAGTCTGGAAAAATTTGGGTGTCTGTCTATTTGTCTGCAGCACTAACACAAAGTCGTCTCTGTCCACCTCTTGTCTGTCCTGCTGTCCTCACAAACTTTAATCTTCATCCTCTTTCCTTCACTCCTAGTTTCTTTATCTCCTGCTTGGTCTTTTTTGTGCTTCCCACCTTTTCCACCTTCACTCTCTCTCCATCATTTCCACTTCTGTCCTGTCACTCTTCCTTCCTCTTTTCTGTCTGACTGGCTCCCCGCTCCGCCCCACACTCGACCCAGAACCTGACCTCAGCCTTGACCTTTCTGGTGACTCCCCAGTTCCCAACGACACGAACGAGGACGTGACCCCGCTGTCCCATGACGAGATCCAGCGAATACTGTGGCGGGAGGAAGAGGAGCACAGGGAGGAAGAGGAGCGCCTGAGGAAGAGGGATGATGCAAAGAAAAAGAAGAGGAGGGAAAGAAAGGAGCAGGAGGAGAGGCAAAGGAAGGTAGTGGAGGAGAGAAGGAGGAAAGAAGAGGAGGCTCTGAGGAAGCAGCTGGAGAGGGAGGAGGATGAGTGGAAGGAGCAGGAGGAGAGGAGGAGGGAGGAAGAGGAGAGAAGAAGAGAGGAGGACGAGAGGCAGAGAAAGATTGAAGAAAAGAGGAGAAATGTGGAGGAGAAACAAAGACAGGTTGAAGAGGAGAGGAGGAGAGAGGAAGAGGAGAGAAGAAGAGAGGAGGACGAGAGGCAGAGAAAGATTGAAGAAAAGAGAAGAAAGGGGGAGAAGAAACAAAGACAGGTTGAAGAGGAGAGGAGGAGAGAGGAAGAGGAGAGAAGAAGAGAGGAGGAGGAGAGGCAGAGAAAGATTGAAGAAAAGAGGAGAAATGTGGAGGAGAAACAAAGACAGGTTGAAGAGGAGAGGAGGAGAGAGGAAGAGGAAGACAGGAGGAGGAAGGAGGAAGCAGAGAGGGAGGCAAGAGAGATAGCGAGGGAGACGGAGGAGGAGAGGAGAAGGCAGGAGGACAGGCTGAGGCAGGAGCTGCAGGAGCTGATGGAGAATGATGAGGAGAAGAAGGAGGAGGAGGATGAGTGGCTGAGAGGGGATGTTTTTCAGATGTCTCCAAATGAACCAGAAGAACCAGAAGAACCAGGAGAACCAGGAGAACCAGGGCATCTCCCAACTCCAATCTCCAGGCCGGCTACGATAGACGAGCTGGAGGAGCTGGAGGAGTTGGAGGAGCGTCTGGAGGAGCTGGAGGAGTTGGAGGAGCGTCTGGAGGAGCTGGAGGAGATTGAGAGGGAGGTGGAGGAGGAGTTTGAGAGGGAGGTGGAGGAGGAGTTTGAGATAGACGACTTAACTGAGGTGGAGGAGGAGTTTGAGAGGGAGATAGAGATGGACAGCGGCAGCCTCCCTCCAGGCTGTGATTTCTCTGAAGTCACTGTGTCGTGTGAAAACGCCAAACTCACCTACTTCCCTCCGCTGAACATACCTGAGCTCAGATCTCTGAGTCTGGAGGGTAAGTCAACCACACACCCCGTCAATACAGTCTGGACGAGGGCTGAACGATTTGAGATAATAATCTCATCGCAATTTTTTTCCCCCAATATTGCGATTTACTCTGCGATTGTTTTAATGTTCCTCATCTTATGTATTCTTAAAGGGACTGTAAGGAGTTTCTAAGTACAAAAAGGTCTCACTTTTAGATATATGCCTGATTGAAATACACACTTTAAGATGAGTTTTATGGCATCAAAATAGGTTATCTATAAATGCTATTCCTTAGCTTCGCAGTCGGGTCGGACAGGGCTGGACTGGCCTGGATACTCAACTTCGGGAACAAGACAATTAAAAATAGAGCAAATTTATATTATTTTATTATTTATATTACACGTCTTAGAGCACCGGGATGTAAGTAGAGATATATAGCCGGCTACAACTACGATAATAAGTTTTCCAAAAATTGCTTGTTGTCACACATCAAAAACTACCGCTACGTAACTAGAAAGAGATATGTTACCTCATCGCTTTGCATCCTGTAAGTTGTTGAAAAAAGAAGTTGTAAAGCAATGCAGAGTTCTGAGGAAGGTCCGAGCTGCATTCATTAGCATCACAACAAACACACGCTTTGGCTTCAGTCACGTCTTTGGTGTGTTCCAGTTGTAGTCAGAAGTAGGAATTTCCAGGTTCCGAGTAGGAAACTGCAACTGGAACGTTCCCTTAAGTCTGAATGTCCTACTGGGAACTCGGTGAAACCTCTCCACCCCCGAGTTGACAATGGAAGATGGATGCCCCCAGTGTGAACAGTTATTTAGCTCCTGTAATAATCCATTTATTTGCACTTCTGACTGGGGTGTGTCGCTCTACATCAGCTGTATACATAGTATTGTTAGACTTACATTTACAAAAATGCTGCCATAGTGATAATCACATTCTTCATGTGATATTGGTGAACAACAACACAGGGCGTGCTAACAACAGCTAACAATAGCCTGGTAGAGCGGTATGTTTTTTTCAGACTTCAACTGGAACGCAGATAAGTTGGAGATGATATCACTCCCATTTCCGAGGTTACTGGAACGCAGCATTACGACAGTCGCCGCGCGTGCTCATGGGTAGCAGAGTCTTTATTTCGCCGGTAATAGATTCTCCTCATAGCACCTTTAAAGGAGACATATCATGCTTGTTTCTCCTTTTCACTATGCCAGACTAGGATGTCTGTAAAGCATTTCTGCCCTCAGTACAAGTCATTTAGTTCCTTCATTGCCCCACAATAGCGTTCTCAAAATCCTCATTTTAGGCCATTATCAAGCTCTTGTTGAAATGCTCGGATCTCAGGATGGCCTACAGTTGCCTTGCAACGTCACAGCCCTTTGTGCTCTGATTGGTCAGTTCTATCGGGGGTTGAGCCAGCCTGTCCTCCTTCTTCTACTGTATTTTCCGGCAGGCTCAAAGCAGCAACCGCGTATTGAGTCCCCCTGCAGGCCAGAGCTGGTAATGAGTGAGTGTGAGCTAGGGATCTATATACTGCTGCTGGACGAATGTGTTCCTCGGTGAGGGTTTTGTGGCTAATGGACATCACAGAGGAGGAAGTGTTTTATCAGATTACTCCAATAAAAAGAAAGGTATCTCGTGTCATCACGACGATTTAAATCTCGCGGACATCTCGCAATGACCTATTTTCAGAGGCATCAAATCTCGTTTTAGGATATCAGAAAAAATACAATATCTCATTTTTTGAAAATTAAGGGGGTGTAAGGTCTTGTTTTCAAATTTATTATATTATATGTAAGTATTAAATCATGCATCAGCATATGTCTCCTTTAAACAAACATAAGCAGTAGATCTTTACAGTAAAACAAATATGACATTAAATTAATCTAAAAATAAAAGATTTGAGAAAAAGTGGAGAAGTGAAGAACAGAAGCTAAATAGGTATGAAACTGCAAAAACTGGGTAGAAATGGTATGAAAGCAGAAAAAGGTTAATAAATAGGAGCAAAATAGTTATGAAATTGAAAAAAAAGGGGGGAAAATTGGCAAAAAATATCCAAAAGTGGCTTAGGAAAATTTACTATGGCAGCAAAATTGGGAATTAAATTTGCATATTGAGTTCATTTGAGTTCATTTAGTAAATGTATGTAATTGTTATTATTCTTTTAAATTATTATTGTTATCCCTCTTATAGTGTTCCTTTTATGGCTATGTGGGTTGTGTTATGGAGTCACAGATATGCTACTTATTTTTGTTTTGCTCAACTCTCCGCTCATTTGAAAGGGGTATTGTGTTGGGTTCAAAGTCCAAAATTTCAATAAAATGTGTTATTAAAAGAAAAAACTAGAAGGCAATCAGGTTGATAACTGTGTACTATGGCTGAACAATTAATTACAAATTAGATTAAATTGCAATATGGCTTGTTGCAATTTTCCAATTTGCAGACAGTGCAATATTTTTCACCCAAAATGTGTTGAACATTTTGGCATTGTGATGTAGTTTCTTGCAATTTCATGCCTATTTTAACCTTTTAAACCCAGTTTTTACAACTTTATGCCTATCTTGCTCCCATTCATCTTTTTTTTGGCCACTGTCAGACCATGTTTGGAATTTTTACATGGTTTTTTGAAATTTAATCCCAATTTTGCTGCTATAATCAATTTTCCTTAGTCACTTTTGAATTATTTTGCCTTTTTTTTTTTGCAGCTTCATACCTTTTTTGCACCTATTCACTTTTTTTCCACTTTCGTATCATTTTTTTTTAACCCAGTTTTTACAATTTCAAATCTATTTTGCTTCTGTTCTTCACTTCTCCACTTTTTCTCAAATCTTTTATCCTTATATTAATTTAATGTCATATTGGTTTTACTATAAAAAGATATACTGCTTATGGTTGTTTAAGAATACATAAGATAAGGAACATTAAAACAATCGCAGAGTAAATCGCAATTGCAATATTGGGCAAAAATATTACAGTTAGATTATTTTCTCAAATCGTTCAGCCCTACTGTGTACTACTTTTAAAATAATGTTTTGATCCCACAGAGACACTTTCCGTGCACAAACATAAAGTACCTGTGCTCGCAATATCATCAAATCGAGCTCATCACACCCTCCTCAGGTATAACTGTATTGATACGGATTCTACAGAATCAATTTGGCCTTACTGTTTGACAGATGTTGTTGAAACACTGGGTGATGTTCACAATGGCACAGCTCAAAGTAGAAGCCAAACTACACGAAGCACATGCTCCAAATCTGAATTCAGGCCGATAATCTTTAAGGCCTGAATTTAAGCTGAACAAGTTGTAGAATTATTTGAAACTCATCCTTTTCTTTTTCCTCTTGTAATAGAAAACAAAACTTGTAGGGAATTCTGTTAACGGCGTCGACAATGTTCACAAATTTACATGAAACTGGAACCAGCTGTTGTTCAGCCCAACATACTGCTTAACAATCCTTAATTATGACACATGGACAGCATTAGGAAGTCACTCGTTTTAAACCGAGCTTATTTAACTTCCTCATAACAAGTTCAACAGCTGATCAAACTCTTATGGGTTCTAGGGATGGGATGAAATATCATTTGGCAAAAATATCGCAATACAGTACATGACAAAACGCATTGAGTTTGAAAAAAAATGGATTGCGAAATATAAGGATGTCACATCCGGTAATAGCGCATGTGATAGAAGTGATGACAACAAACATTAACACCAACTAGGAGTGGGCGATATGGCAAAAATATCATATCACGATTTTTAAAAAAAAAAATCACGATCACGATTTTATCACAATTCTTTTTCACATTAATTTTTCCAGACTAATTTGCATGTTTGACCATTTTTGTCCCTATGTTTAACATATAAAACATGTAAAACCCTAAAAGAAAAAAAAATTGGCAATTTAAGTCAAAGAAACTTTTTTGAACAGGTTTTAATTTAAATAGTGCAGTTTTTATAAAAATGTGCAATAAATGTAAACATAAAAGGTAATGAACAACAATATCAACATTATCTCTTAAAGTGCAACAATTTAAAACAAATGTTATCTAACTGCAATGTCTATAATCTGAGTGAATAATACAGCTGCTTTAGAACAGATTTTTGTTCAGACATCTTCAAGCTTTTATCTCCTTTTCTCTTTCTGCCATGGCTTCATGCTACATAACCAAACAGGAGATCCCACCATGCACTGCGCGTAATGTGCTACGATTGGCTAGTCGGGTGCAGGTCAAAGTCTCTGCGCCCACACAGACGATCTGACGATCTTTCTGCTTTACCAGATCATCCCCACGTTATAATCCTTAACGATTTAATATCGTCATATCGCACACCACTAACACCAACTATCTTGCCTCCAAAAAGCCGAATGATGGAGTTGAATGAGGTTGAAATTGAGGACGCTCCACCTGGATACAAGTCATCTGTCTGGCAGTATTTTGGCTTTCTCATTAAAAAAGACGAAGACGACAATAGAGTAACTGACAAGACTAAGACTTTGTGTAAACTTTGCTATGCTGTCATTCCATCCACCGCCTCCAACACAACAAACATGAACCACCACCTTCAGCGTCACCGTTAAAATGTGAAGATGACCCCGGCAAAAACGAGCCTACCGCTCGTTAGCATTCACTCTCTCTAAACTCTCTAGGGTTAGAGAGAGTGTTATTGTTTGTGTTTGGCCTGTTAGGCCTTGTGTTTTCCTGTGCGCAACTCAAACAAAAATAAATAAGCTGTAATTACACAGTAAAATTTTTTCTTTTTTGATATTGTATCGTGCTGTATCGTGAGTTTAAGTGTATCGTCCCATCCCTAATGGGTTCAGTATTCTTTTTTTCTAGCCTCAGTTAAATTTCTCTGTCGTATTGCTGCTCCATATCATCACAAAAGTCATCTCAGGACATTTGACGTAAAGCAGGACTACACTGTATTTTTCTTCCATTACTGAGAGAACCTACATTAAAACATCTTGAGCTCAAACTTGGAGACATTTGGCAACAGTGACAAAGAAATAATTCACTCAAACAAACAGAAACTTTGTGCCAAGCTCTCAAGTCCTTCACGACAACTGGACTGCGCAGTAGGAGCTTTATGTTGCCCGTTGTGCATGATTCAGTTGTTCAGTATGAGCCAACTTTACCTATGAGATTTTTTACAATCACACAGTGAATGCCAGGCCGTAGACAAAGTGATTTACAGCACACAGACTGGAAAAACCAAGAATATGTTTTTCCATAAGCCAGTGCTTGCTGACTTCCATGGTCTGTCTGTTGCACTCGGCCCAAGGCCCGAAGGTTCCCACTGACGGCATAAATATTTAGGAATACTCCACAAATATGTAATTTTACGAGTAGAAGCTCGTAAATTTCCTGAAAGCTCGAGTCCTTTAGCTTTAAGTAAGTGTCACTCAAACAGGATGATTATTAAGCTTTGTTTAGGACTTGTTTCAGCAGGACATCCATCCACACGCTGAGGGTTTTGAGGGTTTTTCCAGCAGAACAATCTGCACGTGAGATCCAAATAAACTGTAGTTTGATAATGAAGGACGTGTCTCCTGGTGCAACTGTGTGACTCACTGATGTGTTTTTAATAGCTTTTGGACAACAATGGAGCTCGAAGGCACAGAGGAAGAGGGTTTAATCAGGCTTTGGCAACTAAAACAATATTTGTTAGTAAATCAATTCATTATTGGTGTGGGTTTACATTGGTTTGGGAACATATACATGATGTTTTCTTTCCACTATATGTTGCCAATAATTAGGAAAATGTATTTCCCACAGCCTGGTTACAATGTGCTTAACAGTAAAAAGCAGTTTTAAAGCCTCTTCTGATTTTAAACTACACTCATGTATAAGATGAAGCTTTTGGTTGGAGTTTTATGGATGTTTTAGAAGAGGAATAATTTCAGACCGAGAGAAATCCTCAAAGAAGAGCGCAAAAGCCACAGATATGATTAAAAAATGGACAAATACCACAAACTAACAATGACAAACTGTGGAAAAACCACCAACAATTTGAAAATGCAAACACAAAAGCACACTGATTTAATGAAACCAACAGCCAAATTTTCTGTTTTCATTCATTACTGACTGAAATTTTTCTGATCTTCAGGCAACAACATCAGCAGCATTCCAGCAGGAGCATTCAACGGCATCCCGAACCTGGAATGGATTGACCTGAAGAAAAACAAACTAACATCTGCAGGAATCGATGCTAAGGTCTTCAAAGTAAGACAGGATAATCTTTAACATTCCTGCAACTCATGACAAATATCAGGATTAAAGTGACTGTAAGGATGACGTTTTGAAGGCACTAAAGTAAAACAGACTTGCTGACCTTTTGTTCAGTCCAACTGGATTTTCTATGATCATTTCAAAAGATCTGAAAGGACAGAAAGGAGTGTTCATATTTTTTTTAGGTGCCCCTTTGGAGTAGGATTCACATCGTCATTAAATAGAAAAAAAAAGACTTCAATGCACTCTCTTTAAACAGCTGAAATACCTTTATTTCAATGGCATGGTCACGTCGACCTTGAAACATAAAGTTTATTTTTCAAGGTTTAAAGAGAGTGTGTTGGAGTGTTTTATTGTTAATAAGATTAGATTAGACAGAATTTGATAAATCCCTTGGGAATACTCCCTCAAGGGAATTAAGATTCCAGAAGCAGCATTATAGAGCAGCACACAGGGTAGGGATGGGTAATATATCCATTAAATCGGGTAATTCTAATTATTTCCTGCAGAGGATTTATGATTAAAAAGCTTGATTATTTTCTTAGATTACTATAATTGTAAAATCGTTGTGATGTTTGAGAATATAAATTCTGAAATGTACAGTTTTCATGATGGTAGGCCCTGCAAGGTTCTGCACAAGGACATTTAGAGGCTCATTCAGAATCAGAATCAATGCCAAGTAAGCCTGTGCTCAAAATATCGATATGACAAAATATCGTCATGCACACCTTAGGGATACGTGTATCGATATGGATGCTACAGAATTGATACGTTCTCAGTGTTTGGACAGTTGTTGTAAATACTCTTGGGTAATATTAACAGTGCCACAGTTCAAAGTAGAACTCAACTACATGATGAAGCACATGTTCCAAATTTAAACTTAGTTGTCTACCATCTTTGGAGACCTGAATTAAAGTTCTTAAGAAGTAGAGTCATTAAAAACTCATCCTTGTTCTTTTTCTTCTTGTAATAAAAACAAAAGTTGCTAGGAATTCTGTAAAAAGTGCAGTCAGTGTTCACAGTTGATGTGTATCGGGATACATATCGTATCGTGGGGTTGCTGGAAATACCCAGCCCTATTGCCTAGTATGTGACACATACAAGGAATTTGACTCCCACGGTTGTTTTCTCTCTAGTACAAGGAGGTAAAGACAAGACAAAATAAAGATAAAAGAAAAAAAAAGAGGATAAGAATAAACAAATAAAATTGAAATGATATATAAATGAACAATAAATGAACAAAACTCTTTACAAATGCAGTGTATGTAAAAATGTGCATCGGGAAATGTGCAACAGGAATATAAACAATAAATATTTATTAAATTAAATTAAATATTGATCAGGAAGTTTTGTGTTAATTTAACATAAATCGTTTCAGTGTTGGTGTAGACAGGACGACCGAATACATGATCAACATTTTATGACATGCACTTTAATTATAAAAGGGTAACTCTGTTTAGTTTTCAATATTTTGATAATGTAAAGGCAAACTTGACTTATACAATTTCTTTTTGTGTCACTTAGAGTTTCTTTTGTTTTGTTTTTTAAGGGGGAAAATAGATTAGAATCATAAAAAAATTAGGGCGGTTCTTCTGAGGCACTAAACAAAGTATATAAAAAAGTCGTATATATCGCATGTAAGTATATCTCTATGTATGTATAAACATATGGCTACTTTCTGTTCATTCTTTTCCCTCTGAGTGACTTCAATATCCCTAAAAGTCATATATTGTCTCTCAGACAGTAAACAAAAAGTATAACAATACTTGTCAATGTGTTTGATATAACTTTGAACACAGAATATAAACAAGATTTCTGTTGCCACATAATATATACCAGAGCTAAAAAATGATGGAAAAACAGAAGTAAAGGAATAAGATGTAAAGGGGAATAACGGTGAATAACAAACCTTTATGTGTTTATGTGTGTGCCAGACTCTAAAGAATTTAAGGCGACTCTACTTGGATGGGAATCTTCTAGAAACTGTCTCGTTTGAACTTCCTCCCACCCTTCAGGAGCTAAAGATTAACGAGAACAGACTGAAAGGAATCAGCAAAAACAGCTTCAAAGGTAACATCACAGTATCCCATAATGCACCTGTGTATGCTTTTGGTTTTCAAAATCAGCAATGTAATTTAGATGCGCGTTTGCCTTTAATGATGTAACATGGTATTAACATGGGCTTCAGAGAGAATCTGACAAAGCCAGGTTTTGGAAGATTTCACACGCCCTCAGATTAACTTTAGATCAACCTACCGACATACAGAGAGGCTAGGCTGTGATGGGACTCATGGTCGTCTATCTAACAGTGATACCATGTGGGTTTACAGCCATGTTGTACGTTATATGTTGATGGTTCAGCAAACAATAAGAAGTCTAGACAATGTTTAATTTAGCTGTTATGCAGGGGCATCAAAATGAAGCTCAGTTTTGATAACTGCTTGGCCTTCCTTGCTAAACCACAAAAATAGGAGCTGCCAGTGATACTGTAGGCCTCTTGTTTGCTGTGCTTTAAATATTTTCATTTCATCGTTTCCTACTTTAATATTTCCTGTGTACAGCACTTTGGCTCATACTCTGCAAGTATTTCAAGTGATCTCAACAATGTTGAGTTGAGTATTGACCCAAAATCATGCTTCTCTTCCCCCCTATTCCCTTGTTTCTCACATCCTTTCACAAGCCTATCCACTGTCTTTAAACAAATAATAAACAAATAAAATGTTGATTACTGTAAAATACCAAACAATGGCTGGGGCGTTTATTTGTTTCAATCACTGAGCAGACCAGCGTTTAGTTGGGACAGGTGTTTAATTCCGTTCTCACAAACATCTTGCATAGCGAAAATTGAAAAAATATAGTAAATGTAATCAAATTATTTATTTACACCGGTATGAATATCACCTTTACACTTTCACAGCAAGATGTACCATTGCTTTACTCTTGTCTTCTTCTTTCATCTTAGAACTCTTTAAAACACTCTTAATCCTGTTAAGAAACTACCAGTAGTTAAGTTAAGGTTGTACTTCTTTTATTTCGTTGCACCGCCGCGATGGCGACCAGCAACAATGTACCGCTAACTGACGTGACCAACCTCCTGACGTTACTTGAGGGCAAATAACATGCAGCAGTGGTTGCAACGTCTTCTTCTTTGGATCTGTAAAGCCCTAGTCAGTATCTCTCTAGTGGCCTCTGTGGACATTGAGTGTAACTGCACTGTCGTAAAACAGAGCGGGGCACACCAACCTGCATTTGTTGACATACAGTGGGAGGAAAAGCGAGCCGACAGGACATCCAGAGAGACAAATGAACCATGCAGACTGTTAAGGTTCGGTCTGATCATGTTTATTTTCAAGTGTGAACTGTCAGCGGTGAGCTCAATGTTCGCATGTGTGTTCCGTAACTTCGACAGTAGCTCGTAGGCTGTGCCGAATAAATTACACCCAGCATTAATTTAGAACCGGTGTCTATTTGTCAAAATGTGCTGCTACACCCGGCGTTTATTTGGGATCCGGGGATTAATTGGAACCAGGCTTTTATTTGGTATTTAACGGTATACCAAAGCATTCACATTACCTAGGTTTATTTTCAAACCTGGCCCCTGTAGCACATAAAAATTCTGGCTCCCTTATAAAAGAGTGTATGTGTCTTGGATGGTTTCAAACTCTTACAGGGTCAAATGTTTCTGTTCATCAGAAATCCTGCTCCTCTTTGTAAAAAGCACTTGTTTCTCTGTTATCCTTGAGACGACTCTGCTAAAATCATTGTCAGAATGTACAAGCCAAAACTGTTGAGCTCTGTTTTCAAAGACGGCATCGATGCTATCTGCTCCACCATCTTTAAAAACCTTAACTTTGCATAAACAAATGAGGATCTGCTGATGTTCTGCAGAGTTTCTATCTGCTACAGTTTGAATGATGATGAAAAAAAATCTTACTCTGAGGACTAAAGTATTTAAATTCTTTTTCTGAGCAGGTCTGAGCAGCTTGATTATTCTGGAGTTAGAGGGAAATCTGCTGAGTGAGGGGAATGTGGCTATCCAGGCTTTTGCTCCCCTCACCCATCTCTCCTACCTCAGGATGGGGAGAAACCACTTCCGCACTGTACCGCAGGCTCTTCCCTCAACATTACTGGTAAGAAGTTACACCAACACTTATCTCTTTACTTAAGCAAATTCATATCCTACTCCAGGAAACCTTACAATACAAGACAAGTTGATATCATTGTATGAATAACTGGACTATAATGCCCTTTAAATTATGTACAAAGCTCAAGAGAAAATCTCACAGCATCCAGAAAAGTTTGAAAAAGAGAGAGTCATTATAACTCAAAAGGGAAAAGAGATAATCTAACATATTTGATTTAGAACCAAACTGATGGAAGGAGTCAGTTTATGGAAAAATCTTGACTGAGAAACCAAAGAACCCAAATCATACTTTAGAATTAAAAGAGAATTCAATCTGTCGTCATGAAAAAAAATTATGAAAACAAAGTCTTTGTTCTTTTTGTGTTGTGGAGTCAGATTCATCACTTTGGGATCTGCTTTCACTCATAAACAGAAACTTAGTATCTAAAGGTAAATTCACACACTGATGGTTTTGCCAACTTTTGATGACATGGCGGGAAATGTTAAGCTAAATCAGGCTACGCAGAACTAAGGAAACATCAGCTGGGTGATGTTGATGTTTGTCAGGTATGTCCCTTTTCTTTTAATAATTCTCTAGAAG
The DNA here is from genome assembly GCA_036419115.1 of Scarus forsteni. Classification (NCBI taxonomy): domain Eukaryota; kingdom Metazoa; phylum Chordata; class Actinopteri; order Labriformes; family Labridae; genus Scarus; species Scarus forsteni. Next base: position 2,793,233 of record JAZDUH010000103.1, on the reverse strand, counting down.
TCCCACAGTTGCTCGGCGTTACCATCAGTGACGGCTGCATTCACCTCTGTTGGCGAGCGCTGGAGCTTACCCACTCAAAGTTTAACAGACATCAGAGGACTTGCAGTGTAACATTAAAAGCCAGACCAGAGCTCGAGTGCGGTGAACTCATCTCGTAGAACGCTCTGACAATGTTTGACAACTTAAAGATCTGTTATTTCCCTTTCAGACTGGCCAAAAAACCTGTTTAAACCCGGTAACAATTGGCTCCTGTCGGCAGTTTGAAGGGTTTGATCTGCGTTTCGACCCAGGTCGACTGACCCTGCAAGGTTTTTATCGGTCCACGTCTAATCAGCTTCAGTGGGAACATCACACCTGGGTCGACCCACTAATTTATGGATAACGTCAGCATAACGTGCCCATGACATAATATCACGCCTGTCCCCACTGTTTGTAACTCTTACGTGACTCTTTGCCGTCTCAGCAACAAACTCCATCTGCCTTCGTATCAGCGCTAGAATGTTGTTCAACCGGGTTTGTACATTTTTAAAGAGAGACCAAAGTACAAAGTATAGAAAATAAGGCTGTCACTTTTCCTAAAAATCAAAGTGTACGTGTAATAAGGGACAGAGACTCTATTATCCTGGTCTTTGATTTTAAGTTTGCCATCAACAGTGTAGAACCAAAACTACTTCCACACAGCTCTCCTTGGATGATTCAGAGCTGTTAATGTCCACTCGGAGTGAAAAGTCTCCGTTTACTGAGATCAAGAGAGCAGCAGATGTGTCGGGGGTCAAGCTGCGCTCACAGCGCCCTCTGTGGGACAGAACGGTCCACTGCTCCAGGCGCCCTGATATGCCGCTACACTCAATATTATACATTCAAATATTTATTAACTATTCGGTTATGTATATTTATCTCCATATTCGATCGGTTATTCAAATATCGAATATAAAGTGACAGCCCCAATAGAAAACCGCATTGAACAGTTTGGATCGTACTGTGTGTAGTGAGCCCCAATTATCTCAACACAACACACCACTCACACAACCATTCCAAATCACAACATGGAAGAGGACATAAGGAAGAGGGAAAGATGACTGTCTTGGGACTATTTTTGAAAGAAAAACCTCAAACTAAAAAAAAAATTATGAAAGAAATCCTGGAGACAGCGTGAACACGTGAGCTGGTCCTCCATTTCTGAGGTGCTTGTTTTTAGTTACGCCTGCTTCCTTGTTCCTCAATCAGCTCGCTGCTTGATTGGCTACGTTTACGTCACAATTTGTCGTCTGCTTTCCCCACACATAGTAATTTTGGTCGTCAATATTGAATAAGTTTAATATTTATGATTGTCGGCTCAGACCCGTTTTAGAGACGAAAATCTGGACAAATTCACTCAACACACCTCAGATCACAGGATAATCTGCTGTTCGCCGTCCTTGGTTGGGTCAAAAATAACCTGATAATCTTTATGTGTGTGCCCAACTTTACTTATTGTACCCCTAACTGAGATGAACTTACATCAACTAAGCACATGCAGATCAACTTTGCATGATTGTTTGCAGACTTCCACTGGTCACGGTGAACTCTACCAGCACATTTTCCTGATTTTTTAGTGCTGAACACAGCAAAACTAACCCTGGAACAAACTTTTACAGAAATGTTGAGGATTTCTCAATGTTGGTCAATGCCAGCTACAAAGCTGCCATTTTGTCATTCCATTTTTATACTTGCTTTCTTTGACCACTGAATGAAATAATCACTCCAAACAAAAACGATTTAATCTGAGCATCAAAACATTTTGATTTGATGTGATAGCTCAAAGAGAAAACTGAACCTCGTGCCCTAGCTGTGAGCGGACACGAGGCTTTTGTTCGTATCTTGTGAAGCCACATTATCAAAGATCTCGTTGGCCACAGTCACTCAGTAATTGAGGTTTGCTTATGCAGCAGTTTTTTTTCACTGTGGCTCTAATGTTTAAGACTCCATCCTAGAGTAAACTCTGCTCTTACCTGTGGGAAACAAGTCCCACAGACCTGTAATTATGGCGTCTGGTTAACCACAAACACTACAGTACACCAACCACAAGCTGCCACAGAAAATCCACCTTAAAACAAACCTTTGTTTTGATCCTGCAGACTTCTGCAAACTTTTAGCAAATCCAAAACCCGTACGTTTCACATCATTAATCCTTTAGTTTGTGATCTACCATTTAAATTAATTTTTATGACAAAGCTCTGGGAATCCACAGTTTTGGATTTAACACGTACATGGCTGAGGGTGATTATGATTGTGATAAAAATTACTTAAGATTTGGGATAGATTCAAAACAGCCCTAACAAACCACAGACCTGTCTGCCAAGATCTCTGAACCAAAAGCACTCGGCTAACATAACTGTTTAATGACACACAAACTCAACCTTGCTTCAATAAAAATGAAGAAAAAGCCGGATTTATTGGGATCCTTCTGTGTCTGAGACACTAAACTGCAGAGTTTCCACCAATTAAACATTCTTCTTCTGACCGTCATGATGTTCAACATATGGTTTCATTCATTCACTTACTCTGTCTCCAGGAGCTGCACTTGGAGAACAACCTTATTGAGGAAATCTCAGAGACAGTTTTCAATCATACCAAGAGCCTGAACGTGATTTCTCTGAGACACAACCGGCTGGAGGAAGGCAGGATCGCCGCGCTAGCCTGGATTAACCACAGGTCTGAGAAAGGCTGAAATTACAATACTCATGACTCATCATTTTCTTTCTATCGGCATTTAAGCTGTCATCAGTCTGTATTTTATTCTGTTTCCATGCTTTGATGGGCTGCTTCCAGATGGACATTTATTAGCACCTACACTGACCTATTAACACGTGTTTCAAGGGAACATTTGCTTTGGATGGAGATACAGATACAGACTGTGACATAACTCTTTTTTGTGAAGTTTTTCTCAAGTCTGCTGTCATCAAGGACGATTTTTTTTTATATATATATCCTTTATATATTTAACCAGATAAAAGCCTCATTGAGATTTAAAATCTCCTTTTCAAGAGGGACCTGGCATGGCAGCAGCAATAAATCCTTTATGTATATCTATATTTTTTAAAGCCATATGACAACATTTTTTTGTTTCATGTCTTTCCTCACTCCTGAGTCCATGACTAGCAGATAGACTCCATTCTTTTGATTGTGTGTGCAGTAACAAGGAAGAGACGGAAAAAGCTTGTTACCACTAATTAGCTTAACTTAAACATTGGGAGTCAATGGGTAGCGTTAGCCTGCCTCTGCCTACAGTCCTCAGCAACTCTAAACGCTCCTGTGTGCTTGATGTGACTCATTTTTTACCGCATTATGTTGCGTTATCTATTTTTAAGACTAAGATTAGCAGAAAATAGAAAGAAATACAAGTGAAACTAAACCGCAGGGCACATTCACAAAGCACTGCAAACGTACTTGTAAGTCTCTGTTTATGAGTAGAAGTGGGTTGGTACTAAGGATTAGGGCTGGGTATTAATTCAAATTTTCTGAATCGATTCGATTCGATATTAGAAGGTCTCAAATTGATTCAATTTGATATTTACACAGTCATATCCGACTGTATAAATTAAAATAATGCTGTAAATTTTAAAAGTGACCTTTTGATCTGGTACATTATCATAAATGTGTTTTTAAATTAAGAGCTGAATCCAAAGCAGTTACGGTACATTCAACTTATACTAATATATACATTAATGCATATTCTGCATAATACTTGTTTTGGTCCAACTCATCTTTTCCTTTGTGCTCGTTAAATCCAAAATACATCCAAACATCAGCTTTTACTCTAGCCGTTGGTGCCCCTAGATAGTGCTGATCGCTTCCGCCATGTTTGTTTGGCTGCTTGCAGTAACATCTCATGAGATCTTGTTCAGTGGAAAGCAGCGCTAAACGCTGATCATGTAAAGCTAGCAGGGTTAATACCACAGGCTGCTTCTCTGCACATCTAATGAAGAAAAAACTGCCCAAGTTAAAAGATTAATCTTTGGATTTTATGGATCAATTACCAGCCATCTAAAGGGAAATCAATTAAAATGGATTAAATAGATTTTTTAAATCCAGCCCTACCAAGGATTAAGGTTGACATTGTAAGAGAGGACGAGGATGATTTCTTCGGGGCTTAGTTCAAGACATATTTTATTTTACTTTAAAAAAAAAAAACAACAACAAAAAAACACAAAGTGCTTAAGTCTCGGTAAACTTTGTCAAGAGTTACTGAGGAGTTTATCTGTAGGCAGAGGCAGGCTAACAACACCCATTGACTCTCAGTGTTTGCGCTAAGCTAACTAGCAGTGGGTGAGCTCTGCCCGTCTCTTCCTTGTTACTGCACACACAGTCAAAAGAATGGAGTCTGTTTGTCATGGACTCAGGAGTGAACCAAGATAGGAAAACAAAAAAAAAATGTTGGCCGATCCCTTTAATACAACTTCATCTATTCTTTCCTTGCAGAAATCTGGAGTCCATTGACCTCTCATATAATGACCTCTACCTGGTTCCTTCCTACCTTCCTGTGTCTCTGGTTCACCTGGTGCTTGTGGGAAACAAAATAGAGAGGATACCTGGTAGGTTGGAAGTCGGGCTGGACGATAATGGGACAAAAGATATTTTAAAATGTTTCCTCCTGTGATAATGAGATGAAAATAGTTCCAGCAAATGTCAATTTGTTAAGATCAGGGACTACCAAAGGGGTTGTTCCTTTATTTTAAAGATTATTTTTTTAAAGATTTTATCCCTTCATTGACAGGAGATAGAGACAGTAGACAGGGTTGTGAAAGGGGGCGAGAGAGTAGGGGAAACAGGCCACAGGCTGGATTTGAGCCCAGACCAGCAGATGCATGTATATTTGGTCGTGTCTGGGCCTTTTACCCACTTCAGTGACAATTGGGATCCCTTACCCCCTCATTGTAAAGTTAAAGCAGTGTTTTCACCTGGAATTCAAATAGGGTGGCTTAAAATGTCTTGTAATTGATACAAAAAACAAAATTAGGCTACTGATACAACTATGTTAACTAATTATTATTCTTTTAAAATGACGTCACACATAATCTTAAACAACTGTATTCTATACCTTCACTTTCCCAAATATAAGTGTAGCTCAAATAAAATGCAGCATTTAAGAATACCTGAGTGATCACTTGATTTTAGTTATCACTGCTTCAGTTTCCTCGCTTCAACTTAACACACAAACTTGCTAACCTGACAGGCCAGATGGACAGTTCCATATTGAAATATTTCACTAATCCACCTGGTAAGGAGCCCTGCGAAAATGTTTTCAGGGGCAGAACCTTCAAAAACAACAGCAGCTTGGGATTGGACGATTGTTTGGCTCATCACACTCATCACAGACCAATCCATATCAAGCAGCGCTTCTGTGATATAGCATATGAAACAGCTAAACGTAGCCGCTAACCGTTAGCTGCTAGCTTAACTACCTTAAGACTATCATTTCACATTAAATTATACCACACAGATGTATCATTTAACACTTGCATGTGACATGAACCTCGTCAAAGACAATCTACAAAGTAAACTTCTGAGGAGAGAATATTTCGCCAAGTATAACTGAGTAACCATGGTGACTACAGTCTAACAAACATTAACCGCCATTATTTGTACACCAGGAAGTGATTTCATTTCCTGTCAAGTCATCATGCCCGCAGCTCCCGCCTCTCTTCCCTGATTGGGCCGTTAAGCATTTAGCCGAGGGAAACCGCTGTACAATGGAGGCTGGCAAGACGGAGATGAATGATTTCAGAATCAGGCAGGTCCGTTTGCTCTGCAAGGCTACAAACTGGCAGTCAACAAGAAAAAAACACCCAAAAAACAAAACGGAAAATTCTTCAATCACCTGGGCTTGGTAAGACAGCTGCAAGAGGAACGGAGACACAGACACCAAAAGAAAACACTGTAATGGTAAAAACAAAAACAATGTGCAGGGAGGAAGAAGCTCCAAAAATAAAAACTAAACAGGAGAAATAGTTTATTCTGTATTAAAATTCAATCTCGTAAATAAAGCCTATATCCTGATAAGGGGAAATAAATTGGTCACTTTGTGCACTAATCTTGGCAACTTGGTAATTGCAACACACCATAACAAACGTGCTGGAAAACTAATTCAAGAAAAGAAATGCCACTTGGTCCCCAGAAATTTGTGATGTATAAATGGGATGGCAGTCCAAATAGGAACCACTGAGTTATGAGCTGAAAAATGTGAACCTTGGTTTACATGTTCACTATGAAAATATACTAAGGTGATTTATATACTTTTACCTCTACAGCCCCATAAAGAAAAGAGTGTATCTCCTCAACCACAAGGTCTATTTGAATAATTTTGGTGTCATAATAAAGTACCACTTGAGAGATTTTTCCAGATGTGGAATTATCAGTATATGTGTTACTGGGACAGAGTAAGTGAAGATAGAAGGCAGAATAACTTGAAAATCTCATCCTCGCCTAAAGAAAAACATTTTTTTTATTATGCATATCTCTTGTAGGTGATGCTAGGGTGGCTGTAAAACTCTGAAAATGATTAATAAAATAAAGTGATGCAGAGAAAAATTAGAGAGGTTTTATAACCGCATGGTCAGGCAAGAATTTTGAAAAACAGTTCACTTTTTCTTACGTTTTTGTTGGAAAGCGTGCAAGCATTCCTGAAATTGGGTACTTTGGGGTTGTAGAGGTTAAAGAATACCAACGACAGAGATAGATGGAGATAGAGTCTTCATTTAACATGGTAACTGTTTGAACTATAACACTGCTAAAACTACAGTGACTGTCATTTTCTGCTTGTATATTTTATGTGCAGGAAACACAAACTTTTCGTGCTCTGTGGTTAATCCTGGCTTAGCCTCTTAAAGGTATAGCAGTCATGGAAAGGAAACAGTTTTAGTTTCCATTAAAGACACAAATGGCAGGAGCGCAGATGGCCCAGTGGTTAAGGTCGCGCCCCATGAGGTTCGCATCCCGCCTGCCCGTTTACTGCATGTCATTCCCCCACTTGTCCTGTTTCCTACTCTATCCACTGTACTCTCTTCTGCCATTAAAGGCATAAAAAATTACTTTAAAAAAAGATACAAATGGCAGCATGACCTGCCTTGAGTTACAACTGACATGTTACATCCAGCGCTGGGACTATTGTGTTCACGTTCATTGCAGTTACAATATTACAGCAATATTTTGTTCGGCCCTCGCAGAGAATCCTGGAATATTTTTTAAGGATCCGTCTGAGTTGGCAGTGGGCTTGTGTAACTTTATTGGGTGCTACAAAAGGAAAAACCAATTGTCAAATGTTCTGGGCACTTGTTGCAGTAATATTGAGAAGCTGGAAAGCAGAGAAACATCATCACAGGGATGACTACACAAAAAAAGTGAACAGAGAGAACTGAGCAGCTGTACAGAGGAAGACAGGAATGAAGAATGATTTAACATTGGCTTGATCAGGTCTATCTTAAATGAAGTACTTTTAAAACTTTGATAGCTAAAGGCAAATCTGTAATAAAGCCACAATGGAAAGGCTCTCAATACTCAAAACAGTTCACATTAGCCTCTTGAACACGTTATAGTGTCTAATTAGTCATATGTGTTTATTTATTTGTAATTATTAATGCTAAAAAACAAAGACTGTTCAAGAGCAAAAATAATCAAGAATTCACTTCCTTAACTTTATAAATCTCGTGACACACATTTAAACTTTAAGAGAAAGTTTTTCAATCAGCTAAAGTCAAAAATGCTGGAGATAAAACAGCAATAAGTCCCTCCATATATTTTACTCTGTAAACTGGAAAAGATGGTGACTCTCAGAGATTTTAATGATTTCTGGAATGATGAAATTTGCAGATGAATACAATAAAAAATAACTGCACCTCAAGTACACTGACAGCTCATTTAAAAATGTTCTTTTAATTTAAGGATACTCAAAATACACAGTCATATGATATCTAAAGATATTAATGAATCAAAAGTCAAAAACTAATCTGTCCATATAAACAGGATTATTGCAGCATTACTATTTCCAATAACTACTTTTTTGGTCGATTCATTTGCAGGCTACGTCTTTGCTCACATGGACCCTGGTCTAGAGTACCTCTACCTCTCCTACAACAAACTGGATGGAGAGGGGATTGAACCGGAGTCGTTCTTCGGCACATACAACTCCATGGTGGAGCTTTGTCTGGATCACAACCAGCTGGTCAGTGTGCCATCTGGCATCAATGAGATGACCAACCTGCACTTCCTGAGACTCAACAATAACAACCTCAGGTACTCTGTCCTCAACTGCATGTCTCTGAAGACTTCCAGGTTTTTCTGTGATACTAAAATGTTAATTTACAACATTGGATTTATTAATTTCCAGCATTTCTCAACATGAATTAATTTTGCTTTAAAGGTAAAAGTAAGAGTCAGGTATGCTGTATCTGCCGAGAAACACACAAAGACTTGGTCCTTATTTAACCCTATAAAGCCAATTGTATCATATTTGATACATACTTTTATAATACCTCTATCTACTCAATATGATCAACATATTACAAAAAAACCCATCAGAATAAAATCAGATAAATGATAAAAATATCCTCAAATGGATTATCAGTTGCCAAAAACACCCAGTGTATCAAATGAGATATGAAAAATCTATATGTTGACTTTTATGGACATTTTGATATTTTTTGGGATTTTAGCAGAAAGTGAAACAAACATTTCAGCTCCAAAAAATTAGAATTTTCTGGCTATAACCTATGGTCTTGGGCCTTAAAGGGTTAACACATCAAAACGTAGCACTGCTTTGAGATGTTAGGTCTTCCTGATACTTGATCACTGAATGTACAAGATATGAGCAAAGGGAAATTTTGAGACATAGGGCGGAATCCACAAAGAATAGATTGCTCCTGCTCATAGCGACGTTATTTGCTCAGAATTAGCTAAGCCAATCCTCCCTGTTTTAGTGCCTTATTCTCAAAAGAATTTGCTCTAATCATAAGCCAGTGCTAACATGCCCACACAGTTTGCGCCTCTTCTTGCAAAATAAAAGCTGAAAATACAACTTACATGGCCAAAATGTGGCCAAGGGGGTCAAAGGGGTTTTTAACAGACTGTATTTAGACAAATTATTCATGTTTGCTTAAAAATGGTGGAATGGTTGCAGAGACAAACACAGTAGGCTATATTACTGCCATCCTTGATGTCATCTAGTAGCACAAGGATCATCTGCAAATGATTTCATGGTCACTTAAATCAGAACGTGATACTCTCCTCCGATAAATCCTTTCTTGAGTGTGCCTGCTATCTCGCCTGCCATGGTGCCTTCCCCTGGCTAAAATCACTGCTGCCATGAGTTAACAGCCCTTATAACAACCACCAACTCAGTTACATTAACAATCATTTTGTTTGAGAGAGAGAGAGTGAAAGAGGGAGAAAGAGAAACTGCACGGATTTATGAATGGATCTTACTGGCGGTAAATAGCACTGCTTTACTGCCTGTGGCAATTAGCCCTGCTCTTTGTTGATTAGATGGTATTTGCAATGAGGCTCATTTGCATATAAGGTGGCAATTTTGAATGAATTTATGAATATTCCCTAATTTACATGCCTGCAAATTGGACCAGCTCAGTGAGGAGTGCAGTTTGTGTTCAGTTTGAGTACTTTTTACCCTTTGCGTATGCTTTGTGGATTGCATTTTTTTCTGTAATTTGCACAGGTTTAGTGGTCATGAAAGCAATGCAATCCTTTTGAGGATCTGGCCCATAGTGTGCAATTCATTATCTAGTAATACTGTACAGACAACTCAATCTTAGCATCAGTTCTTTTTTCATTATTTGTTTACCTCTCTTTTACATGACCAAATTAGGTCTGATTGGATTAAGTCTCTGTCAAACATTTTAGTCTACTTTTTATTTGTTGATGAAAATGTCAGTCAATTTAGTTTAGTTTTTGTCCATGTGCACTTGTTTTTATTAGTTACTGTCTAGGGGAAAAAAGTTGTTGAAGAGAACTATGCAGAAAATAATTAGTCCACCAAATCAACAGATGTATACCCTAATATTTGCCTCCAGAAGGGTGAAGGTGGGGGGTGAGGGCAGAAAGCTAATACATCATGACCTTTATTCGATCAGTATGTTATAGGTGTTAAAAATAAAGCAAAAATAAGTACTATTAAACTTTAAAGACTCAATCCAACATGTGCAGTCTCTGACATTTAATAATAAAAATATGATTGAAGAAGTGGAATAAAACTAAATTCTAGTTCAGTCCAGAGCCTAACCAGACAACAGGCTCATTCAGCTCACCAGACAATAACAGCTCAAAGTTAACTGAACAGGGAGTCTCCATAACGACAGGGAGCAAAACATGTTGCTTCATTTTCCACCTGAGAGTCAAGCTGAATCATTACTCACTCCCAGATCTACGCACAGTTCAGGTATTTGCACTAGTTTATATAACATGGACACCAGGCTGCATTCTTTCTCCACAGCCAAGATGGCTGGAGCCGGAGCCCAGATACATCTTACACATTACTAAACATACCGTGTAGAGAATAAAAGCCCATGAAAACAATTAGAGATAATTTAAAGTGCTGTCAAAATAAACACCGGTCTTCATTCGGCTGTTTGGCAAAGAGCATCGTTGACCGATGACTAAACTCACAGACAGAATGACTGACATATTGATGCTCTTGATTAAACTATTACTGTAAGTTTTCGTATATACAAAAGCAAAATATGTAAAATATTTTGTCTCGCCAACATCAATCAATCATTCATTCATTCATTCATTTTCTAGAAGAACATGCCAACTTCACACAGAAAGGCCCTGTCGGGTACCTTGCACTGCCTGCTGCGCCATCGTGCTGCCCCATCAATCAATCAATCTTTATTTGCATAGCGCCAATTTAAAACAAGTGTTATCTCAAGACACTTTACAACAGAGCATAAAACTCTTCATTTCATGGATATACATAGATACATATATATACAAATTTATACATCCAACACCCAACATGAACATTGCAGGTATACAGAACAGTATAAGTGCCATGCTAGATGGAGACAATAACTTTGGCAAAGTCGAGGAATTTTCGAGATTAAAATTGAAATGACAAGAATAAAGTTGAAGTCGAATTTTGTGATAAAAGTGGAAATGTCGAGAAAATAAGCAGACATCTCGAGAATAAAGTTGAAATACACTGCAGGTCAACTTTGTTTAAAACTTTTTTCTCAGCATTTTAACTTTAATCTCTTTATTTTCATGTTTATCATGAAATTGTATTTAAACTTTATTGTAGACATTTCAACTTTTCTCATCATTTTGACTTTCTTCTTGTCATTCAACTTTAATCTCGACCTCCTGAACATTATTCTTCCATCAAAAATGGCCCTAATACTCTTCCATGCGGTAACGACATGTCTGATACAGAAAGCTGAAATATTCTCTTTCTCTGCAAAACATTACTGCCAAACTTTTTTAATTCTTTAAAACTAACTCTTAAACTGTTCTAATTTTTTGGGGTCATAATTATTACACCTTTGTCAAATGGTTGTGTATTTATCCGAGTCACAGTTCAGCTCACGTGTAAAACACATCAACGCTGCCATCCTGTAACTACGACTGAGCATGCTGGGATGTTTAAAATATGATAAGGTCATTGCTTCAAGTACCGTGAGATCGTCAGCCGGTGTCGTCTGTGAGAGAATAATTGTACATCAGTAAAATAGCATCAAAAATGTCGACAAAAAGAGAAAGTAACCCAGCAGCATTCAAAAGAAAGGTGACTGAAGTGGCTGAGGCAGTGGGCAGCTGAGAAGCTGGTAGGAAGTTTGGCATGAGTGAAGCTAACATTCGTGGTTGATGGAAAAAGAAAGCAGAGATAATGAAGGACAGACCAACAAAAAGCTTTTGGGCGTTTGTCTGAGAGAATAAAGTTTGGGCAAAATTGGGTTCGAGTGTGTATTATATTTGAGAAATTACTTCTGTTACTTTAAAGTAAAACAGACCTTAAACCAGCTAAAGTGTTTACAGCCTGTGGATAACAGTGATATTCCAGCAAAGTGATGTCTGTAAAGGCCTGCATGTAAAGCTGATCTGACGTCATCGTTTCGTTCTTACTTCCAGGAGCATCCCTGAGGAAAGCATCTGTGACCCAAATTACAGCGGGGAGGCGACTCTGGTTGCTGTGAGGCTCGAAAACAACTACATAGACCCTAAGAAGATGTCTCGATCAGCCTTCTCCTGTGTACGCTCTTCCTCCAGTGTGGTCCTAAAACCCCAGAAAGTCAAGTGAATTGATTTCACAATAAAGAAAAAATCCAAAAAGACACTGTTTGACACCCACAGAGGATGAGAATGTTTTTTAAAATATGCTAACAGAGGCTTAAATGTAAAATACTGGTTAATCTCCTCTCTCCCACTCTCCTGCTGTATGTTACTTCTATTACACCTGAATGGTTTCTTTAAAAATGGTGCTCAGTCGTACAGGTTGAACATGGAAAAAGTAATCCAAGTGTCAGAAGCTACTGCTGATGTAATTCGCTGTTTGGAAATCTACTGTCTTGTCGTTTCTTTGGACTGAACTCCGAGGTCTGGAAAGTTATTCTGCAGCACCTTGAACTTGTGTAAAGGAACAGACATGAAATCGAACGCATCGCCACTATAGTAAAAAGTTAAACTCTGAAATGGAAAGAATTCCTGCACCATGCACAATAAAATCAAAATGCTAATAAAGGAATGGAAACGTTTCTGTGGAGGTGGACCACAAGGCCAGCACATAACGTTTAACAACCCATCACCTTCATGTTCCATTTCTCAGCTCTGCTTCTTCCAGTCATTTATTTCATAAAAAAGTGTGAGAGGTTAGTCCCCATGAGTAACGCCAACCTTTGAACTCTTGCTGCTAAAGATGGAGAGAAACTGAGATGAGGTGAGAGCTGTTGAAAAGCTGATCTCTTCGACTGACTATGAGGCAGCAACATTCACGCCGTTATCCTTAGTGGGTAAAACTGCATCAACTATTAGGTGGAGCTTTTAGTTAACATTTTATCAGAGCTCCTTGTTGTAATAATTTGGTCCACAAGCACCAACGCCTGCCGTTACATAAGCCCCGACCTTCAGGTCTAACCGAGAACTGCCCTCACACAGTAGGGATTTATCAGCAAAGTTTCATCCCAGTCTGTCCCTTTCTTAACCTCTACAGCCCCAAAGTACGTGATTTCGGTAATGCATGCATGTTCTCCAACAAAAAGTGAAGTTTTTAAAATCCTCGCCTGATCATATTGTTATAAAACCTCTCTAATTTTGCCCTGCATCACTTTATAACAATAATCCTTTGCAGAGTAGATGTAAAAATATTTTATTTTTCCGTTTCAGAGTTTTACAGCCACTCCAGCATCATTTCCAAGAGATGTTCACAATAAAAAAAAAAGTTTTTCTTAGGCAAGGAGGAAATTTTCAGATTATTCTAACTTCTATCTTCATTAACTCTCCAACACATATACTGATAATTACACATATGGAAAAATCTCTCAAGGGTTACTTTTATTATGGCAGCAGAATTATTCAAATAGACCTTGTGGTTGCAGAGATACTGTACACTCTTTTCTTTAAAGGATAAGTTTGGTTTCTACAGCTTTCAAATTGTTTATAGAATGAAGTAGAACAATATACTCACCCAGAAGGCTTTCCTGATCCAAACAGTGCTTCAGGAGATATTTAGATCCAAAATCGAGCGGCGGACATCCGTATAATGGTAGCACACGGGGCATGTATAGCGCCGCTCCTAAAACTGCATTAATCGTTTAAAAACTCATTAGTTTCACCAATATTTCATCATGGTCCACTCGCGCTACTCCTCCACGACAGCCTGTGTCGCTCCAGACATGTTGTGTGACTATGCTGACCTCTGAACTGAAAACTTTCTTTACGGCTGCCGCGCATGTGCAGTACGGCTCATAGTTTCAGGGGCGACTGCCGGCTACTCAACAACTTTCTTATTCCAGTTTCGTGCAAAATGGATGAATATCTATCGGATGAAGATGTTGTGGAGGAGAACTTTGAATATGATGGGTGTCCTTACAGTTTTGAGCCAGAGTTTACAGATGAGGAGCTCATCGAAAGGAGGATGTGGAGGCAAAGAGAAGAACAGCTGGCCAGAGAGCAGTCTTCAGTTCAGAGGTCAGCACAGTCACAAAAACATGTCTGGAGCGACACAGACTGTCGTGGAGGAGTAGCGCGAGTGGACCATGATGAAATATTGGTGAAACTAATGAGTTTTTAAATGATTAATGCAGTTTTAGGAGCAGCGCTCTACGTACATGCCCCGTGTGCTACCATTATACGTTTGGATCAGGAAAGCCTTCTGGGTGAGTATATTGTTCAACTTCATTCTATAAACAATTTGAAAGCTGTAGAAACCGAACTTATCCTTTAAGAGTACGTCATTTTCAAGCAGAAGGCTTAAAAAAAGGGAGCTGGGTCTGTAGAGGTTAATTCTTCTTAAACAAGTTACTTTATAGATGTCCTCAGGTGATTCTGAATGAAAACACATAACTTAATCATACTTAAAATCAATGTTCATGTCTCAGGTAGCAACCTGTGCAACTGTGGTGTCAGATAATGAGTCAGCTTTAGCTCTGAGTGTATTCATGAGACGGCTTCTGCAGCTTGAAAGACGAAATGCTTTTTGTTTTGTTGCAGACATAATCAGCTTTTCTATGAATTGATTTTCTATTTGAACATTTGTATCGATGACAATTGCCCTTTCCTTAGGGATGGGAATTTATTAGATTTTATTGATCCCAATTCCATTAATGATACTGCTTACCGATCAGATTCTTTAATGATTTCCTTATCGATTTTCTCTGTGGAAACATGAGGCCTACATGGAGTTTTTAGTGTCAATAATGTAAAGCACTCCTGATGTTCAGTGTCATGCTACATAGATGAGTGATCCAGCAAGTTTCTGCTGTCTGCACTAAACTGCTTTTTGCCAAAAACGAACCCACAATTTTAACCAATTTTGCCTTGATTTTTAAATTCTTTGCTATCATGGCTGCATCTGATGAATGTGTTTTTTTATTTGCAGTGTCTACAACAAAGAGAAAGGATTTTATAAGTGAATTGGTAAGCTAAAAGACTAATGATATCAGTGCTTTGAGGGAGTTGTTATTAATTCACCGCTGGAATTGGTTTTCAATTCTCATCCCTACCTTTGATTTGCTCTTGGCTGGCCAATATGCACAAATTATTTGACATTCTTTTATGTTTTTCTACAAATATTGATGCAAAGTACAATTAAAATAAAATGTACATTGTTCTCATCACTGCCTTATAAAGTAGTCCAGCATCATGAAGTGGTCATATTTTGCCTTAACTTGGGTTTATATTTTATTCATGACTGCTAGAGTATGTTCATAAATGTTAATGTTCAATGTACCTTTCACATATTGAATATCTCTGATCCACCTCTATTCTCTCTCTGCCTGAGACTCTCTGTTGGAGATGAAGTGGTCAGTTCTTTTTAAAGTCTTTAGGCTCAACACTGGGCTTGTCACCCTAAAGCAGGGTGCACACATACATGATCGTACTGTGTGTAGTGATAACCTCAACACAGCTCACCACAAACATAATCATTCTGTCCCACCACCGATCTAGAATCAAGTCCTCCAAGACAGAAATCTGATTAAACATGATCTAACAAAAACGAAGAAGAAAAAACAGCAACAACCAGAGAACACAACATGGAAGAGAACATATGAGAATAGGGAATGATGGTGGTCTTGGGAAAATGTTTGCACTAAAAAAAAGTGCTTCCTTGTTCTTCAGTCAGCTCGCTTCTTGATTGGCTACTTTCACGCCACAATTCACGGAGTCATGACTCAGGAGTCATTGGCTTTTCCCAAACACACATGAAGACTTTTGGTTTTAATATTGAACAAGTTTAATATATATGATTGTCGGCCCAAACTGCTTCAAAGCCATCGTCTATCGGGACAAATTCACTCTTTACCCACCTCAGACCACGGAATAATCTTACAAGATAATCTTATAAAACATAAAATAATCTGGCGTTTGCTGTTCTTGTTCGGGACAAAAACAGACTGATAATCTTTGTGTTATGTGGGTTGTTACATTCGAGGAATCAGCCATTTTAGGCAGCTACAGAAGCTATTACAGGAGGAGATGGAGAGTTTCAATACTTTTCCATGTTTTGTTCTTAGAAGTTCCCTATCAGCCTATTTGTTGTGTTATCACAGATTTCCAGTTTGTGCTTGTTAGGATCATGATTGCTAATCCTATGCAGGGTCACCACTGGTCAGACCTGAACTCCTGCCTGAAATTGGCCTCTCCATCAGTTGTCAGGTTGATCAAAAGTTAGGTTGGAAATACATTTGTATCATAGCAGCTAGGGCTGGGTATCGATTCAGATTTTCTGGATCGATTCAATAAGATATTAAGAGGTCTCAAATCGATTCGATTCACGATCCGAAATATGTTCAGTCTGGGTTATCTCAGTAAAAATAATGCTGTTAATGACTTTTTGACCTGGTACATTATTAAAACTGTTATTACATTAAGAACTGAACCCAAAGCAGTTACATTAATCACATATTAATGATATACATTAATGCATATTCTGCAAGTTTTTTTTTTTTGTCCAACTAGTCTTTTCTTTCATGCTTGTTAAATTTGAAATATGTCCAAACGTCAACTTTAAAACTCTCCTGTGGTGCCCCTATAGTGCTACTCGCTTCCGCCATGTTTTTCGACTGCTTGCAGTAACATCTCACCAGATCCACAGTTGATACCACAGGCTGCTTCTCGAACCGTCCAATGAAGAAAAAACGACGCATGTTAAAAGATCAATCTTTGGATTTTATGGATCAATTATGAACATTTAAAGAGAAATCAATTAAAATCGATTAAATTGATTTTTTGAACCCAGCCCAAATAGCAGCATCTACAGAGCCGTTTCAAAAGTGTTTTTAAGTCCAACAATCAAACTGTTGACGACATGTAACTATGTACTATTCTTCGATTTGATTTGACTTGAATGCTTTGTTTCGAACAATTGCTAGTATCACACAATATGGACTAAAAAAGAACAAATAAACAAAACTAATGAGAATAGTTGAAACAACAAAAATAATATTAACCCAACATGTCCGAAAAGGAGAAGGATGAAGCATAAGCTTATTTAAACCAACCCCTTCTCCACTACTCAATTAAAGGTGCAGTGTGTAGAAATGAGCATTTTAGCAACATCTAGTGTTCAGATTTTGAACAAGCCCGTCAGTTTCTAAAACATCACATCACTAAGCAACGAGAGCCGGTGAAGACCAAAAAGGATCGAGAACAGGGCATCTTTTACAACAGTTACCAGGTGATGGTTTTTTCATTCATATTTGTAATTACTATTTTGATAGATTATAGGTCAGTTAAGAGGATGATGATAGGTTTTGTAAACTTTTGTAGACTCAGATCCAAAATTTCACTCTTTTTGTCCCCAAAAGCCACCCGTAGACAACATGGCGGATCGTTGTGTCAGCCTTCAAATGCATACAGTACAGGCCAAAAGTTTGGACACACCTTCTCATTCGATGTGTTTTCTTTCTTTTCATCACTATTTACATTGTAGATTCTCACTGAAGGTATCCAAACTATGAATGAACACATGTGGAATTATGTACTTAACAAAAAAGTGTGAAATAAATGAAAACATGTCTGATATTCTAGTTTCTTCAAAGTATCCACCCTTTGCTCTGATTACTGCTTTGCACACTGTTGTCATTCTCTTTATGAGCTTCAAGAGGTAGTCACCTGAAATGGTTTTCTCTTCTCGGGTGAGCCTTTCCAGGGTTAATTAATGGAATTTCTTGCCTTATTAATAGCAATCATTTGTGTTGTTCAGAAGTCAGTCTGATGCACAGCCCACAGCCCTATTAGACAATAGATATAAAAGATATGTAGATACAAAAAGCTTTTTCTAACTTACTAAAAAGAAAACCAAAGTCTTATGAGGATGATTGTAGGCCTATTTTGACATACTTTCCATACAAACAGAAACATTATATCTTATATTCACTGTATCTGTTTGGTGAAACGTTGCTAACTTCTACACACCACACATTTAAAAGGCAGCTTTTGTCAAACGTACATATTTACAAGAACCAGAAAATAAACAAAGTAAAAATAAAAAAATACATAAATCATTTATGAAAAACACTTATCAAACACACAGCTTCTAAAACTCCTCTTCCTCCCTGTACCTCATGAGGGTCATGCTTGGACATAACTTGAGCTCCACACCCATCTGTTCAACAGCTTCACTCCACAAACAGAAACACAAAAGCTTTTGAATGTTTTAACCCACTGATGTTTAAAGTTGAGCTTCCCCCTAAGGTTACAACCAACATCTCTGTTAAAAAACAATTTTTGAATATTTCCGGGAAGTAGATTGTTTTTTTTTTTGCTTTATAGATGATTTGTGTTGTTTGAAATTCTTTCTAAAGCAAATGGTCAAGACTTGTTTGGCACAACACAAGATAAGCTGTAACTGATGACAGTAAAGAGGGTGATGATTAAAGGTGTTTTTATAAGTGGAGGTTTTCCAAGATCAGATTCATGTTGATATTGGAAGCAAAAGAAAAGATGCACAGAATGACGTTTTTATCCAGTAAAAGAAAGGCTTATATGTTGCCGCATCCTCTATTTTACTCATTTTTGACAGCAAAGCCATGGCAGCAAGGAAAAGAATAAATGAACTCCCCTGATTTAACAACATTATCACATTGGGCCTCAGGGAGAAGTCAAAACCAATAAAGACAGTCACGATAAATAGTCTTTTCATCACATGTCTATCAACCACTTTCAGAAAGTACTTGGGGAAAGCTGTTATTAGAAGAGTTAGCAGCCGACTTGATCATAATATTTTCCCCTGTAAGCATGAGTTTTAGGATAATTTACTCAGAGGCCAACATATCAGAAGGACAAACGGAAAAGAAAAGCTAAAATGCAAAGAACAAGAAACCTCAGCTATTTCAGAGAGATGAGTTGGAAATATGGGATGTTAACAGGCTGCCAAAAGTACATCTAAAGGTAGAAAGGCAGTAAAATCAACAACCAGTAATGTCTGGTCATTTTCACGTTGCTGGAAGTCGTCATGTCGTCGCACTTCAAATGGAAAAGTTTTCTCAGTGACCTGAAGCTCAAAGATTAAAGGTTTTTCATGGAGAAAAGAGCGAGTTCTCCTCGTCTGCCAATGTCAACAGCTGCTGAGTTCATCAGTCCCCACAATCAAACACATGGGGGAACAATCTAACGCTCATTATTCACGTGACTCCCTCAATGTTTCTCAGAGAGAAGAACATCCTGGTTCATTGAAAACTCGATTTCAGCCTTGTTCACTCAGCAGATATTAAATCATGTACAATTAATCACTCAAATGCTGAACCTTCATTAAGCTCTGGATTATGCGGGGTAATGTTTCCACACATGGGTCATGTTTGGGCCGCAGTGTTTGCACTGGCATTCCCAATAAAGGCCAATGTTTTCATCAGGTTAGTCAAAAACCCTTTAATGCACTGTGAGGTATTTTACTCGTTAAATATCTGACCAAATACTTATTTTGATCTCCATTCCTCTGGCATGCCTAAATGGACTTGAGTCTATACACCGTTATTCTAGTCTTTCTAACTAATCAGAGTTTTTTTTAAATACAGTATGTGAACACATCAATCAATCCCTGTTTCAGCACAGTCATTCAGTCACTAGAAGGTATCTAATACTTACATTTAGAGCTTTGTCAGAGCACTTCACATTACACCAGGAAGTTGATAAATAGTTTTGTACACATATCTAGTAGGGGTGCAACAACACATGTATCTGTATTGAACCGTTCGATACAGTGGCCTCGGTTCGGCACACCCTATGAACGGAACAATACGCAATTTTGTATTTATTTATTTGATCAACTTCTGACGAGGTGCTATGCGCTGAAAGTTCAGTAAATCTGCGTTCGACTACTCCGGCCTGCATTGTCGAGCACAGATCCACTGAGCTGCACGCGCAGCACCTCCCCTTTCATTCAGTCAAGCTACTGAGACAGAAGAAGCTACATATGCTAGGGCGCTGCAACATGGCGAGTGCTTTACCTTCAGCTGAAATTAAAGACCCCCCACTATCATTCAGATCTGGCATTTGGGACTACTTTGGCTTCCGTGTTAAGTATGACCCTGATGGACAGCGTGTCGTGGACAAAAACACAACAGTATGTCGGAAGTGCAACACGATGCTAAACTACGTCGGGGAAATACAACAAACGCCGACATCATCCCGATGTTAAAACAAGTGGAACCAGACAGAAACAACAAGCAGCACACATGCTACAGACTTTACCTGGGTCATTTAGCACATGATTCAAAGAGAGCAAAGGAAATCGACCGGGCCATAGCTACTTTTATTGCTGTCGACATGAGACCCTTTTCTGTTGTGGGTAACGCCGGGTTTCAGGACATGGTACGGACACTGTTTGTTCCGGCTGAATTCTGTGAAAAATCAAAATAATCTACCTTGTTCAACAAAATCTAAATGATTCACATACTTCCTGAATTTGCCATTCAAAAAATATTTGAATTTTCATCCCACAGTCTTGCAGGCTCATATTCCTGCTCAGAGCTGTTCAGCAAAGAGCAGTGACACCTGCTGTCAGAGCCTTGAAGACGTGTTACAGGGCAAATTTTTCCCAGCAAGCTGCCGTTTTACAAAAGAAAGAGTGCTTCTCAGATAGCCTCTGCAGTGTAGACTGTTAATCAATATTACTAATATAATTACTATGAATAATATAATGAATATTATTTTAAAAAATTGAATTTTTATTTTGTTTTTCCTTTTTTCTAATGATTTTTGGCTTGTAAATCTTACTACACTGCATGCACATATTATTGAGTTACATCAGCCTATAGCCATGGTTGTTCTGAATCTAAAGAGGTGCTGAACTTCATATTGCAGAGAAAAATAAGACCACAGTGAGTAAAAATGTGAGAGAAGCAAAAAACGAACAGAAACTGCTTGGGATTGGAAGGGTTAATTATGAAATTATGAACTTATTGGGTATGAGTACCTGCCATGAGAAGGAGGAAATTATCGGTTAGCATCATCTGTTGAAATTTCATGCATCAACAGCATTATTCTTTTTTTTAATAATATAAAAATAGCACAATATCTGAAAATGTCAGGTGAGTGCAGGTTGTTTATAGGTGCTATGAAGAGAATCTGTTTCCAGCGACATAAAGACTCTGCTACCCATGAGCACGAGCGGCGACTGTCGTAAAGACGTGACCCAAGCCAAAGCGTGTGTTTGTTGTGATGCTAATGATAATGCAGCTCGGACCTTCCTCAGAACTCTGCATTGCTTTACAACTTCTTTTTTCAACAACTTACAGGATGCAAAACCACGAGGTGATGTATCTCTTTCTAGTTACGTAGCGGTAGTTTTTGATGTGTGACAACAAGACATTTTTGGAAAACTTATTATCGCAGTTTTGTAGACGGCTATATATGGCTACTTACAGCCCGGTGCTCTAAGACGTGTCTGAATAATATAAATTTGCTCTAGTTTTAACTGTCTTGTTCCTGAAGTTGATTAACCAGGCCAGTCCAGCCCTGTCCAACCCGACCACGAAGCTAAGGAATAGCATTTATAGATAACCTATTTTGATGCTATAAAACTCATCTTAAAGTGTGTATTTCCATCAGGCATATATCTAAAAGTGAGACTTTTTTGTAATTACTTAGAAACTCCTAATAGCATCTTTAAGCTTAAATTGATTTATTCAAATTAAAATCAGACAAATAAACTTGCTTACATTGAAATTTTTCCAGTGTATAAATATGAGTTCCAACTTCAAAGTGTGATTTTCAGGTGAAGTCATGGGCGAGTCTGATGCTGGTAAACAGCGGTCTGTTGTGTAACACTCCCAGCTGCAGGTAACACGCTGAGTTCAGACCCTGCCTCACTTTTATTGGAGTGTTTCCTGGCATTAAGATGCTCCTGTGGCACTAAAGCAACA
This sequence comes from Scarus forsteni, assembly GCA_036419115.1. NCBI lineage: Eukaryota > Metazoa > Chordata > Actinopteri > Labriformes > Labridae > Scarus > Scarus forsteni. Next base: position 2,771,166 of record JAZDUH010000103.1, on the reverse strand, counting down.
TCGACGCTGAGGCAACTTCTTGGCACGCTCGCCAAGCTAGTAGCCGTTTGTGACTCACTGCTTTAAAAGCCCAGCTGGAGGAAATTCTTGTCAACACGAGAACACAAGCTCCACAGACGTCTTATAGGCTGGAAAGAATGACACTGACAGAGAAGAGACATCCTGACTGACTCCCATCAGGAAACAATATCTTATATTTAATTTGCAGTTAGACTACTATAATTCAAGCTATTACGCCATAGATTTCTTCACAACCACAAACCAGTTTCCCTCTTTTATGTATCAAATCCTTCTGCGACCAACAAAGAAATCTCTAACATGCCAGACTATCTCCTCTTTATTATGCTTTTTTTATTTAACAGACAAACATGCTTCACTTCTGCACTAAAGTGTTAAGGATTTTTTAGTGCAGTGGGAACAAAAACTTCTCAGTTCTACATGAAGGCCCAAACAGATCCCTGAAATGTTTAGGAAAATGGTATCCTTCAATCCCGAAGCTTGGCTCCTGGGGAAGTATTGTTTCAGAGAAGCCATGAAGCTGTGATTATGAGGCACTGGAAAATGAGCATGAGGTTTTTAACAGAAGAACCATAAACGTGGACTTGCTTACATATCAGATAATTGAAGATTTTTCCAGACTTGGTTCTACAAGATTTTTGGATCGTGAGGTAGGTGGATCATGTTCATATTTCACCCACTCAGTTGACAACAAACAGGCAGTTCAGGGCTTCTTACATGTGGATTTTGAGGATTGGTAAGATGTCAGACTCCTCAGTAAACGACTCAAACTGTGTGTTCACGTCTAAGTGGAGCTGGTCAATTAAATGACTTTCAAATACAATTCCAATTGTAGCCTCACACAGCCATAAAAACAGGATAACTGGTGTGAGACGCTTGCTGTGTTGTGCTTATTCTCCCACCCTTCTCAAAGCATCTTGCGTCTTGCTTTAAGGACATTTTTTTGGCTTTTTATGACTTAACTGATAGACAGGGAGAGAGAAAGAAAGGATAGACTTGTGAAAAGATGTAGGAGAGAGAGCAGGGGAGGACATTCAGCGTTAAGATATCTGATATGCTGACACTTCCAAACTCATCATCCCTGAATCCACAAAGTCCTTCACCAAAAATGACTCGCTGCTTTCAGTGTGATAGTTTTATGAAGGAACAGAAAGCACTAAGGTAGGGCAAACCTCCGCCAAGGTAGCTCAAATATTACTGTTACATCTATAAACAATAATTCCATGTTAAGTTACCATTGTAATTAAGGCTGGGTATTTCCAGCAACCCCACGATACGATACGTATCCCGATACACATAAATTGTGAACATTGACTGCGCTTTAACAGAATTCCCAGCAACTTTTGTTTTTATTACAAGAAGAAAACGAACAAGGTTGAGTTTTAAATGGCTCTCCATCTTCAGAACATGAATTCAGGTCCCCAAAGATGTTAGACACCTAAGTTTAAATTTGGAACTGTATTTCATGATGTAGCCTGACTTCTACTTTAAACTGTGCCATTGTTAATGGTACCCAAAGAGTATTTACAACAACTGTCAAAACACTGAGGCTGTATCGATTCTGCAGAATCCGTATCTATATACGTATCCCCAAGGTGTGCATGACGATATTTTGCTCTATCGATATTTTGAGCACAGGCCTAATTGTAATATGATTCATGACCCTGTAAACTCACACCTAGCACTCAGAATCATGTCAATATCATTATTAGTTAGACAGTTATTGACCAAAAACTATTGTTCACTAATGGTTATCTAGATAACCAGAATCTTATCATTTTTAAGTGTTGCCATAACCACCATTTTCTAAAAATTTCATCAAAATCCATCCAGTAGTTTTTGAGTAATCTTACTAACATACAAACAAATGCCGGAATAAAACATAACCTCCTTAGTGGAGGTAATAATGAAAACGTTCAACTCTTAAAAAGTTAAATTCCTGCAGTCATTAAATAATGAAGTATTACAGCACTAAGAGTATTTTGCCAACATTACAGCTGATATAAGTACACAACTGATCCATATTGCTGATATATCTGTGAGTAATACCAGCAATAATGTTTAATGACTTGAAATTTTTATTTTTTCATGACATCAATCATACAGCTGCTGATGTGTCGCATTACATCCCAAACACATACAACATCCCCTTTCCCACCCCCACCCAATATGCATATAAACAAGAGGGGTCAAGCTCAGGTAAAATGGCTTGCACACAACACTATTGTCCATAACATAGTGGGTCAAAGAAGAAAATAAATAAATAAAAGTATATGAAACACAATATCCATCATGAGGAACAGAAAAAGGAAAAAATGGGGGTGCATTTCCACCTCATTATTACATTGTTTCCTTCATAAAAGAAATATAACTACCCCACTTCAGAAGTGATGTTTTTTGTCCTGTCCTGCATTCTAAATGTCATTCATACCAGCAACTTTTAATTGTGGACCAGTATTCAACTTCTTGGGCCAGAATCTGCCCATAACGGAATTGTACCGATAATAATGTGCATCTCCTCTTATAGTTTTGGTGAAAATAAATAAAACCTATACATTTTTAAGATTGGAAGAAATGTGAGTTTTGTTCACCCTGAAGACAATATATCAAATAAACACAAACTCACACCTGAGTGGGAGTTTAGAGTCATAACTTAATCTATTGAGAATATATTCTGGTCTCTGTTGGGATAGGCCTCAACCCCTGCGGTATAGAAAACGGATGGATGGATAGTTGAGCACTTGGTTTTTCAGCCTTTTTGTGTAAAATAAGCCCTGTGCTATTTTCTTTTAGATCCAACTGCTTAAGCATTTGTTTGGATTACTTAAAACTATTTGCAGAATTTGTTGATTTATTCCTTTCATGCGTGGTGTCCACTTCAGTAGACAGATATATATATATATATATATATTTTTTTTTTTAAATGTATATTTTTGGGCATTTTGTGCCTTTATTGATAGGAGAGAGACAGTGAATAGGCTTGCGAAAGGGGGAGAGAGAGCAGGGGAAGACACTCTGCAAGCTGGTCACAGGCAGGATTCGAACCTGGACCAGCAGAAGCATGTACATGGGGTGCTAACCACTACGCCAAACCAGCACCCCAGACAGATATTTTTTTAAATACATTTTATACCCTTTAGGTTGCAGTACCATGTCCAACAATCAAGTGGTAAATTCCCAAACCTCTGTCTTAAGTTTCATAAAAATGTTATCTTTGCAGTTTTACCGTATTGAGATATTGCATTATAAAATCCAAAATAGCTGTGCCTGTATTCAGATTTCACATACATCTGTATTTTTTAATATCGAATTTTGACGTAATTAAAAACTGAATAGTTTGATTACACAGCAAAAGTACATATAATTCAGATTTTGCTTTTCCTTTCACCTACTCTAATTGATTTTTGTCACAGAAATGTGTTTGCTGATCTTTGTTACGTTCCAGTTAATTACCATTTACACTGTGAATGCATGGTGTCCACTGTTGTGGGAAAATGCATAACTCCCTTAAAATCCAACACTAAAAACAATGACGATGGTTTTTAACTTGTTTGCAAGTAAAAACAAAAATTTAAAAAAAGTATTCATTTGTGCTTTAATAATTCATGCATAAAAGGGTTGAATATTTAAAATATAATCAAAGATGATGTTAACAAATCAATGTCATTGTGTATCATATTCACAATCTAAGTCTCACTCAATATAAACAAGATCATCATTTTTCCAAAATCAAACAGCAGTTCTTTTAAACATAGATAATAAGTTGCATTTACAGCCAGGCCTTACTTTACAAAAGGGTAAAGCACTTTGCGTTACATATGTTGTAGGAAAAGTGCTATATAAATAAACTTGACTTGACTAAATACAGCCCTAGATTCTTCTTGTCAAAAAGTCTGTCCTTTATTTCATTCAAAGACACATTTGATTAATTTGTTCTGAATGCTTTAACTGTTTAGATGAATGCTCTCAAAACGTTTGTTGGACATGAACAACTCATCAGGCTCCTCATCAATGAAATGATTATTTAATGAGACTGTTAATGGTCTGGAAAAAATGATGTCCCCAAGAAGTAAATACTGGAGAACATGGGCCGGCTTCAGCTTCGATTCATGCTCTTGCCAAACCAGGGCATATTTGGATGGTGCTGCTCTGCCATAAGTTGTGCCTCAGGGTGCTGTTCCAGCCCAGCTCAGCAGAAAATACCAGCACTTAATGGAAAAAGACATGGAGTAACACGTGAATCCATGTGGGAGCGAGCTTCTGTTAGCTTTTCCATTCTTGGGAGGTATTTCTCATTTTTGCCTGAAGTGTTAAGCTATGGACTTTCCTGTTGTGCCTTATTAAGAAACACATGATGGAGCTCCGAAGGCTCGGTGACTGTGCACTGAGGCGCACTGTCCTCTGTCTGCTTTACCGTTCTGTTGTCTCAGTTTTCTACTGAAGAAAGAAATATGTTTCAAACTATGCAAAAACTACTACCTCTTTGTGACTCTGATGAGGGCTTTTACATTTCTTGTTTAGGTGGGGGATTCCACCTACTGTATTTCTGATTGACTTGGAAAAAAGTCCGTGACGGAGCAAAAATGAAATTCTTGAAATTAGAAAAATAACTTTTGGTTCATTGATCTCTGTTTTAGATAGGCTGGAAAACATATATCAATAAATTTGAATTATTTTCTGCAGAACATTTTTTGTTTGGAAACAAAAATAATGTATAATGTAGCTCAGCTTTCAGTGTTAATGTAGACAAACTTGCCTGAGTTTGAACTGCATTATCAACATTTTATCACAGACTTTCACTTTAAGAGCAAAATTCTGTTTGATTTAGGAATATATGTGTTATGATTTGGTTAGCTCTGTTTTATTTAGGATGAATTTTCATTGTTCTTGTTGTCTTGTGATATCTTGCCCCTTTTTGTCTCTTGTTTTTCCTGTTTTATTTCCTGTCGAGCCTCTGTTAGCAAAACATTCCAGGAGATTGTAGATTTGTCTGCTCAAGGTCAGACAGATGGGAAGCCATAACAAATAGAGATAAGGAATAGTTTGGGTCAGACTGACTGGAAAGACACTTTGATACTTTGTAAGAGATTTCGTTCTGTACCTTGACTTTTTGTAAATGATTATTTTTTACATTTTTTAATCCCTTCTGTTGGTTCATAATAATGGTTTTTCTCTAATCTGCATTTGGGCCTTCTTGCTTTTTCTTAGTTTACCATAGCTACATACCCTAAAAATATTTTGCCAAATTTTGTCTATATGCCAACATATAGACAAAACTTGATTCATGTAATTTTTGTGTGACTTGGGAGTTTTTTTCCTTAACCCTTTAACTACTGGCTCAACTGTTTGGCAGAGGGAATCAATAAATTCAGGGATATTTAATGTGATAAAAACAGAACAAATCAAATCACTGTTGATTCCCTTAACACTTCAGGAAACAGAGAAAACCACAAACAAACTAAAAACCAGACATATTTGGGAAAATGTCTGTAAATAAAATGGCAATAAAATTAATTAAAATAGATTAAATTACGTTTGACAAACAGAAAAATGTTCTTGATGAATAACAGTTTTTTATTTATATATACATGCTCAAATCAGGAAATGGTCAAGTATTTGTAGTATTATGATATTAGATTTTTAAACCTTCAAATCTCACACATAGAAAGTATCTGGGGTTCTTTTTGGTCTGTTTGAAGTTTTTTCTGGATCCTAAACATGGACAGAAACAAACACTGACATGTTTTGACCTCTGCCAAACAGTTAAGCAGGGAGTTAAATGGTTAAGAGGGAAAAAATGAATTTAAATCATAGAGTGATGTGGGAAAGAAATTGGCTATTTTATTTTTAGGCCATATTGCCCAGCCCTAGTTCTAGGGCTTTTTTGTCAGACATAAGTTGCTCATGTTACTTGGCTGTAAAGCAGTCTTTCCTTAGGGGACAATAAATTAATAGTATCTGTTTCAGCATTGACTGTAAAAGCAGTGCTATGATTAAGGTGGTCCAATCACCTTAATATGACTTTAATTATCTCTTTGCTCTTTTGCCTTGATTTTTGGAACCTTTAGCAGTTTAAATTTGATTGGTTAAATAGTTTTTACCTGATTTATGGACTTTAATTGTGGTTTTATAATCTCTGTCATGATGGATGTCTCCATCTCTCCGGTTGCAAAACAAGTTCACCCACAGGTACAAATAAAATAACCTGAACCTGAACCTCTGTTTGTCTTGTAGCACTTTCATGTCCAAGCAGCAATGAAACTTCAATAATAGTTTCAAGATCAGACTTGTCAGATTAAGACCCAAGTGATATTAAAAAGTCTCTAGGCACACTTTGCCAAAAATAAGACGGATGTTACATATTGCCAGGACAGGTGACAGATCCTGGAACGTTAAGCCTGTAACACTAAAAGATTAATAAAGCTTGAATGATGTTGAAAGCTTGACTGTGAGGGACACTTGATGCAGGTTTGTTTGCATAGTGACTGATGTGCATGAGGAAAACCAACAAAGCAAACCACACATCAGCATGTATGAAATCTGAAGTGTAAAGGGTAAGACATTTTTGTTTCCATGAATTTCTGAAGTCATGTTTTACTCTTGGATAAAATGAAACATCTAATAACCCTTTACTAAATGCTCGTAAAGTCTGAATGTCTAAATGAACAGAAGCAAATGTTCCTTTATTTAGGCTACCTCATCTCAGCATCTCAGTTACAATACCAGAACTGACAACAAACAGTGAACCTGCTCTACATGAATATATCAATTCATAAAGAGAGCAGCTCTGATTGGATCGCTCCACAACTTATCCCATCACCACCAAGCTAAGTAGCTGTGATTGGATAGATTTCTAACTTGTCTCTACTTCCCACATGACCAAATTAGGTCTGATTGGATTAAGTCTGTCAAACACTTAAGTCTAGATTTTATTTGTTGATGAAAATGTCAGTTAATTTAGTTTTAGTTTTGTCCATGTGCTCTTGTTTTTATTAGTTACTTTCTAGTTTTTGTTAGAGAAAAAAGGTCAATAGACGAAAACTTATATCATGATGCTTTTTACTTATCAGTTCCTTTTATTGTTCTGCCTGCCTTACAAATCAACGGCATCCTGCTCATTGGAGACAACAAAAAAGTAAAAAAAATCGTGATGCACAGGGGGCAAAAGTGGTTGGAAACACCAAAACTGGCAGGAGCATTCATCCATGCAGCGCCGTATTTAATATCGGGAGTTTAATGGGACAGTGGTGTCCCTGAAAGCCAATGTAGTCCAACATCTGCCCACATAGAAAATCAACTGATAAGTAGACAAGAATCATTATTTGAATTTGTGTTAAATAAATCATATAAATTCCCATCCCAGTCAAACCTCACCTTACACTTCAACATGTACATCAACAAATAAAATAACTCTACACACTCTTTGCAAACAAATGCATTTATTTTCAAAGTTACTTCAAACATCTTCAGCAAATACAGAAAATTTGTTTAAAATGCTACATCTAATAAAATTGAAATTGCAACATAAAAACTCAAAGTTTATCAGAAGGTTATTATTGAGGAGGGGAAGATACAGTAGCTAGCCAGGAGCCATATTTCATACTTTTATTTGTATTATTATTTTTATTTATATCTCTCATTACGAATATATCTTTATATATGCTATATAATGCTGCTGTTGGAATCCTAATTTCCCTGATGGAGTCTTCCTAAGGGGTTAATAAAGTTCAATTCAATCTAATCTAATGTAACCTACAGAAACAAAGGCAGGATATGGCTCCCTATATGTTTTTATTAGTAGTTGGTTGCAATGTCTAGTGTAGTTAAATACTAAATGAAGGGTAAAATGGAAAAGCCATAAGAAAATTAGCATGTACATCTCAGTAGTGTATGACAGTGTGCATTGTTTTGGTGCATATCTCAACACAGACTTTGTTTTTCCCACATTTTAGTCTGCATGCCTTATGTTAATGTATGTGTTATGTGCTAACTGTTTGCCACTGTTAGGACACACAATGAGTCTGTTCAGCCTCCTGGTTTAGATATTGCTCCTTATGATAGTGCACTCAGTATGTGTTCAACTATCTTCTGCATTTCTCCACACAACATAATTCTCATTGCAAATACTTGTGTTATATGAGTTAATTTAATTCAGGGGAGCCCTGATCATCTTCTTGGCAGATTGAGAAGGGTAAATCAATCCAAACACACTCACAGTACAGAAAAACCTGGCAAGCAAACAAATGCACAGCAATAGTTCAGGTGCTGAGCCACGAAGAAACTCAAACACTGACTTTAACTGGAAGGGAAATCAGGCCAAGAATGGGTCAAAATGTATTTTAGTGTATGCCCCAATAAAGCAAGCCTCAGACAGCTTTTTATACTTTATATAACTATTTTTCTCTGGTACATTTCTATATAATGAAGGTCTCTGTGTGTCTCCAAAATTCAACTTAAAATACTTAAAAACTTCTTCATATCATCCTTTAGTGCATACTTGTGGTTTATCAGGCTGTACTTAAGGTCAACGTGGTAACATTAGCTCTTTGTTTTGGCAGAGACATTCGACCCAAACACGGACTTGAGCTTTTAAACAGTTTTCTAGTCTGACAACTTAAAGGGACTGTGAGGAGTTTCTAAGTAATTACAAAAAAGTCTCACTTTTAGATATATCCCTGATCGAAATACACACTTTAAGATGAGTTTTATAGCATCAAAATAGGTTATCTATAAATGCTATTCCTTAGCTTAGCGGTCAGGTCGGACAGGGCTGGACTGGCCTGAATACTCAACTTTGGGAACAAGACAATTAAAACTAGAGCAAATTTATATTATTCGGACATGTCTTAGAACACCGGGCTGTAAGTAGAGATATAATAGCCGGCTACAAAACTACGATACTAAGTTTTCCAAAAATTGCTTGTTGTCACACATCAAAAACTACCGCTACGTAACTAGAAAGAGATACATTACCTCGTAGCTTTGCATCCTGTAAGTTGCTGAAAAAAGAAGTTGTAAAGCAACGCGGAGTTCTGAGGAAGGTCCGAGCTGCATTATTATTAGCATCACATCTTTTTGTGCGTTCCAGTTGTAGTCAGAACTAGGAATTTCCAGGTTCCGAGTAGGAAACTGCAACAGGAATGTTTCCCGAAGTTGGAATTTCCTACTGGGAACTCGGTGAAACCTCGCAACCCCCGAGTTGACAATTGAAGATGGATGCCCCCAGTGTGAACAGTTATTTAGCTCCTGTAATAATCCATTTATTTGCACTTCTGACTGGGGTGTGTCGCTCTAGATCAGCTGTATACATAGTATTGTTAGACTTATATTAACAAAAATGCTGCCATAGTGATAATCACATTCTTCATGTGATATTTGTGAACAACAACGCAGGGCGTGCTAACAACAGCTAACAATGGCCTGGTAGATTGGCATGTTTTTTTCCGACTTCAACTGGAATGCAGATAAGTTGGAGATGATGTCACTCCCAGTTCCGAGGTTACTGGAGCGCAGCATTACGACAGTCGCCGCGCGTGCTCATGGGTAGCAGAGTCTTAATGTCACCGGTAATAGATTCTCCTCATAGCACCTTTAAAGGATGTTTGTTACACCAAGGGTCACATCTTCCTATTCACAACATATCACTCTCACTGTTGTGTCTTTATTTCATTATTGATTTAAAGTTATTGATATTTGGGCAATGCACCATTAACAGTTACAATAAAGTGAATTATTGTGTTTCTGATAGAATGTTGTTTAATTCACACCTGCATTCCGTACTTCAAGTCACTAGGCTGTGATGTTTGCGTGTAGAACACTGTTTTCCACAGACACCACTGAAGAAGAACTGTGACGGAAGGTCAGGTTTCTACTACACTTTGTGTTGTGAGCAGGATTTGTTAGCTGGAAAAACGCGCCAGAAGCAGCTGCAGCATCTTCAGTAATGTAATGCATCGGTTTTAGTAAATAAGGACTGAACGACCATCTCTGCACATTTTACTTATGAAGTAGCAGTTAAATCGTATCACTCACATTCACTCACTAATGGTTTTAAGTTTAACATAATGTTTTTAGAGCTATGATCAAAACAGGCAAGAAGAAAAACGTATGAAAGTTAATGCGCCGTTCGGTAGCCGGTGGCCGGTGCAGTGTTCAACAATCCCAAATCATTCTGCAGCTTTTTCCATCGTACCATTCTCCAATGTTGAGTCTCCGTTGGGACCTGTATTGCTCATATTTCGTCCTTACTTCAGCCTTTTCCTCGAAACTTTTACGTTTCCTTCTCTTCAATATGGAGGATAACAGAAGCTGTTTAGGCTATAAACATGTGCTAAATGATGTCAGTAGCTAAATGCTGCTAGCTGATCACCAGTACATGAGAGAGCAGTAGTGGAGGAGGCGGGACCATGGGACACTGTTTGTTCGGCTCTGACGGTCATGATATCAATATCAGTGGACAGCGAGGATCCCCACAGATCTTGCATCCTAGATGTTCCAAAACTACTCCACAGTGTTGTTCAGCATGAGGGTGAGTAGAAAATGAGGCCAAATCGTTGTTTGCAGCGGATAAGTTTACTCAATGTTTTTAGAGCTATGACCAAAACAGGCAAGAAGAAAAACTCTGCAATAACTAGGAGGCGTGGCGGTGCAGAAAAAAGAACCCAAGAAATCATTCTGCAGCTTCTGCTGACCCCTCTTGTGTCTGTCCAATGTTGAGTCTCACAGCAGAATGTGGGACCTGTATTGCTCATATTTCGCTTATTTCAGCCTTTTCCTGCAGAAACTTTTACGCTTCTTCTCTTCAATGTGGAGGAACCCGTAAGTGCCCCCGCTCCATGACGCTTCAGTAGCTACTGTTTAGTCTAAAAACATGTGCCAAATGAGGTAGTGGGAGGAGGCGGACCATGAGCATGACGCGTTACCGCTCAGGACACTTGGATTACACTGACGAGCAGTATGGCGGAATATTGGTCGACTTTTTGTGGACTTTGCAGGACTATACTCAATGGACACTGTTTTTTTCATTCTTTTTGGTCATGATATTGTGTAGATGGACCATAGCGACCATTCAACGGCCAGATCTGTTATTAAGCATCCTAGATGCTTCCAAAACTACATAGACCACAGTGTTGTTGAGCATGAGGGTGAGTAATATATGCAGTTTATCAGAAATCGACTCAATTTGTTCTTTAAAAGAAGAACAAAGAACGCCACTTAAGGCTTTTCTTAGGGGAACAATGTTTCTGCTCTTCTCCTGACCGGCTTCGGTAAGAATTTGATCTACCAACTGGCTCCTCTGGTCATGAAAAAGATGGGAAGGACTCAAAACCCAAGTGTGATAATCATGTCTCCACTGGCTGCCTCATGGAGGATCAATTCAGAGAAGCGGAGCATCACCGCTAGGAAACTAAGAGAGATGCAGAAATATTCTGTGGTAGTTTTGTCGGACCGTTTCACAGAATTAGACATGAAACGTGGAATTCAATACAAACATGGAATATCACGGAAATGATTGACATTTTATGTAAAAGCATTTTTTATCTGACTACAAAGGAACTTCTCTCTCAGGAAAATCACATCAAAAGCATCCTCTGAGTCAAGCTCCAGTACATTATCAATGGTTCTGGAGTCGAGCAGCTCGATGCGAGTGAAATGAGTGACATCGTGCAGTTAGCAGGAAGCTATGAAACTCCCGGCGAACTCCAGAGTACAGGGCAGAGCAGTTTGCTAACGATTATTTTGTGTCAGGTGATCAAATAATCTGCAAATTTAGTCAACATACAGTTGATCAAACACATACAAGACTGTGCGACTATATTTCATGACTTCATACTGTGTCTCGAGGTTAAATTTGCATAAAATACTAAAAAACGGAATTCTTAAAAAACTAAAGTGGAAACAGAATATGGGAAAAAAAAAAACAGATTTTATAGGGCTCTTGTTATAGTTACTCAGCAATCACTGTAAATCTGCTCTCCTCAAAAGTACCAGGAGAACTTGGTGGGGATTGTCTTTGATGAGGTTCATGTCACATTCAAGTAGTAAATGATCAACTGTGTGGTGTAATATAATGTAAGCTAATGGCTAACAACAGCTGCTACGTCATACTGTGACTTGATATGATTGGTTTGTGATGAGTGTGACTGACAGACCGATCGTCCAATCATGAGCTGTGGTTGTTTTTATAGGTTCAGTACTTTAAGTGATGATATATGAAACCGTCCGTCAGGCTTGTTAGGCTAATAATTATATGATTGATTTTTTTTTTTAAAGTTATATTTTGGGATTTTTTTGCCTTTAATCAGAGGAGAGAGGGCAGTGGATAGAGTAGGAAATGGGGCAAGAGTGGGGGTATGACATGCGGTAAACCCAGGCCACCTGCTCCAGGGCGAACCTCATGGGGCGCAACCTTAACCACTAGTGGCCCTTTCCCACTAGCACGCCTTGGCTCGACTCTACTCGGCCCTACTCGATTTGCAGAGTGTTTCCACTAGCCTGGTACCTCCTAAAACAAGCTAGTTTTAGTACCTACTCCGCTCTGGTTCCAAGCGAGCTGAATCGATACTAAAAGATGACGTCACCGACTGCCAGCTACTGATTGGTCAGACAATGTCGTCATTGATGAGTCATGCCGACCTAGCATGCTAGCGGTTGCTACCATTAGCTTACCCTCATATGTCTTTTCTTTGCAGCTCGATTGCTCTCGTCCTCTGCTTCATTCTGTTGCATAGCTTCCAAAACTCTCCTGTGCTTCTCAAGGGGTATTTCTATTTGCCACCTGCAGCCTTCTTCTGCTTTCCTTTTTTACTCGGTTTGTGACTAAAAGCCACCGATTGTTGTCGCGCTCAAAATGACGTAACCACAGTACCGCTCACCCCATTGGGCAGCCGACTGGGGCAAATGGAAAAGCAGCACAAGGCGAGTAGATTAGAGCCGGGTAAAGTGGGGTAGAGTTGAGTAGGGCTAGTGGAAAAGGGCCATAGGCCATCTGCACCCTGCATAAGTGATTTTTATATTATCTTTTTTTTTGTTACAACTGCAAAGAAGGTGAATGAATATGATATTCAGTGCCACAGTGTTTTGTATTTTACTACTCTTCTCTTGATACTTTAGAAACTGATTTGAATTTTGAAATATTTGTTGAACTTGTAATGACTTTGTATGCTGTTTTTATTTTGATCCTGTTTCTATAAAAAAGTTTTTAAAAAAAGACGAGGGAACCAGGTGAAGGTTTTCTTCAAATAAAAAATAGCATGAAACACAAGGTCAGAGAATTGCAAAGTCAAAAGTAGCTACAAAAGCATCAGCAGCTGCACAGTCTTGTTATCCCACCATTCACACTGATGTAAAATGTTTGAAGTGGCAGCCTCTTCGTGGAGGGGAGGTGACAGCCCTCCAGAGCTCGAGCATTCAGGAGTCTGGACCTCACTACCCTGGCTTCCCTTCAAAGTTGAGGATGAGAAGCACGTGACTCAAACTCTAATAACTCATGCCACTGGGGCGCACAGCTGGTGTGATGAGGAGAGAGAGTCAGGAGCTCTTGACTGAAACTGAACCTCTCACCCTAACAGCAGAGGTTTTCCGTCGGTGGGGGGGTTTTAGGGGCTGTTTTTTTCCTGGAGAGAGAGAGGGAGTGATGCTGTTCTCCTTTCACTGGGAATGTATTGACTGAGGATCCAACTCTCAGCCTTCCAGCTGGATCTTGCTGTTGCACATCTCACTGCGTGGGGTTTAAACAAGGACACAAACACACCTGAAGGCTGAGGTAGGACACACCCTGGATTTATTAACAATACGGCTTCCTCGTCTTTTAAACTAAGTAGACAGGGTTTTATCTTGAGAATGTAACATCTCTGAGGTATGTGAGGTGGTTTACAAGACCTCTGCCGAACACAGTGGAGGAGGTGGACTTGTTTCAGGAGAGCCTCAGGACTAATATGAATTTCTTTACAGAGAAGTCTAAAATTCAACAGCTGATCTAGGTCTGTACCTTCAAAAATGATGATCTTTAATAATACTGTCTGGGTGAGTTGGATGTTTCATGCAGTAACTTTTACAAGCAGTTCATAAAGTCTGTGTTTGAGTTTCACATGGACAAAATACAACAGCAAATCTTAAATGAAAATAACGTTTACTGTTCAGGTTTGACATTGTGGTCTCTTTTCGTCAGTGCTTGTCTGAAGTCTTTGTTTGAACAGAGCTCATCTCACAAATATGCAATGTAATTTTCCATAAAGTGCAGCCATAACAAAGCTGTAAATACAAACACATGGGGCACATTATTCAAATCACCTTAAATTACCTCAGGCAAAGAGCAGACACAGGAGAGGGAAAGCTCATCACCTTTGCAGGCAGATTGTTTAACAAAAACTTTAACTACAATAACTGGAAACATGCAAATTATAAGATATATGATACACAGAATATAAAAAGTAGCTGTTTTTAACTTTATTTTGATCTTGGGTTTAGAATGTTGGTGGGAGATGATGTCCTGATCAGTTTATGTGGGAAGACTATTTTCCACTATCATCTGTTATTACATTAATTTTATTGACCTGCACTAAGGCAGGAATTTGCAACTAATAAACTAAAATCAGGATATTTTAACATTGTGCTTAAGTGGTATCAAGATAAGGCTGGGAAATATGGATCGTTATGGAAATATTGACCTTTTTAAGAGAAATAATTTCGAAAAACAGGTTACTGAGGCTTCACGATACTAGGTATTTCTCTTGTTACTGGAAACGTAGTAATAGTCTCTTCACATTTTATTTTACTATCATTATTTATACTTTTATATTTTGATGACATGGATCTTTAAGTCTGTGTATCTAAAAGCTTGAGGTTTGGGATTATAGCACCATTTAAGTCATTTTATTGCTCCTTGTGGGACTTGGGTGAACATGTTTAAGCTTTTTATACTTCTTTTGTCATTCTTAGTAGGAACATTTACTTTGGTTTACTTAATACTTTTTTAGCACATTAACAACCTTATAGATATGGATAACAATGCCAAAACTTGTCAAAACGATTATATCAGCCTGCGTCTAAAATCTCCAATATGAGCACTCCAATACACGTAGTTCATTCTACTTTTTTTTTAATTTATCTAATTTAGTTGCAGAATACGCTTATGTTTAAGTTAAACACTGCGGTTATTATATTCTAATTTAATTCATTTATTTGTACTATATTCTTATGTTTAAGGTTAAAATTTATCAAACCCATTGGTTAATAACAAATGGGTCAGTTTTTCTCATACCTACTATTGCTGACTGCTGTCTTCTGTTTGAGTAATCTCACCTGATCAAGCCTTTTCTTACAGTCCACACTACAAAATAAGTAATAAAAGTATGCTTGATTCCTGTTGATATCATATTGGATCAATATCAGTATATGCCAGTATTCAAGGCTGCAATATCAGTGTCATATCGGAGGTGAAAAAGTTGTATCCGGACACCCCTATATACATCTTGTCTGAAAATATATCAATATAATTCAAATACTTATGTATCTTCCAGCCCTGCGTCAATATACTGTATGTGAGAGCTCATGAAGGCTGACATAACGGAGACGACCAAGGTCAAAAGGGCGAATGATGACATCCCGATGGTTGGATGTTAAATGAAAATAAATACTTCAATGAATTTCACCTTCACTTTACAGGCTAAATTTAGAACTGATGGATCATTTATTAAAGCATGTTTGATAAAAGTAAGAGGAGCAAAAGACTGTATGAAAACTGGGCTGCTTTATTCTTAATGAGCACATGTGGCACAGACAGTCTGGATGCAGAGGAAGGGTCTTTGTCGAGCGGTATTTGCTGTCGCAGCAGGATGCTCGACCACCATCACATAGTTGTGGGTGAACTGGATCCATCAAGATTACCAGAAGCACGCAACCAGCCGATTACAGCTTCTCTCTGCTCGCTGTGTGAGTGTGTGACGGAGGAGGACGAATAAATCACAGCGAGAATCACCACAGATGCCGAATAGGTGAGAGCAGGAGAAACATTTGTGTTGGCTGGTCGAGCTTGTTTCCAGTGGAAGTTTTCTGAACTTCATGGAAAAAATGTTAAAAGCAGGAGCAGAGTTTTCTGAGGCTGATCACTCGAGGAACTCGTTATGGCAAAACATTCTCAACCAGGCTGGTTAAAGATCTTTTTCCAAGTATTCAGAGAATTTATTTATCTCATTTTCCAACTCGAAAGAAAAAATGATGGATATACTGATCCCTCCATCATTCAGCTTAAACCATTAGGACTTCACCTCTAACTTTTCAGTGGAATATTTGTAGCTTCTTCCATTGTTAATCTGAATATAAAAACACTCATTCATTCATTGATTTTCGATAACCCTTTATCCAAGAAATAGAGTTGGGCAAACATCCGAGTTTCAATCTGAATTCCAAATCACTGCCTTCAACATTAAAGAGAACTGAGAAATAAAAATGTAAAGATTACTGTGCCACACGACGTGCTGAACTTTTCTTTCTTCTTACGTTATTTTTATCTGCATTATTTTTGAGCTATTTGTTGTCTTACAAGTATGCATCCCCTGTACTTCAATGTTCAAAATATTTGCGCCAAAAGCAAACATGTTGAATGAAAGCATGTCTTTTGGAAGTTCTAAAATATGTAATTATGTTGTACAATTTTTGCCATGATTGAGCAGCCCTACCAAGAAACCTTGACTTCAAAATAATAGCAAATAAAGCATATCTATATCAGTACAAAACAACTAACTTAAAGTGTGCAATATTTCATCATTGCCTGTTTCTTCTACAATTTGGCCTGTGCAGAGTCACAGTTTACTTTGATGCACTGACGTCACACCTTTATCACCACTGTTGTCAGCGAGAGTCCTGACATTGTCCCTTGTTGAAAAACAAACCACACAACTGATGTACCTGCATTAAGTTTTACATCAATTAAATCATCAAAAATGCATTTAAGTATATTGCTCTTATATTATTTCTTAATCATGAGTCATAGTTATTGTCATTTAAAGGAAGAAGTGACCATACAGTGTCATATGCAGCCTCCTAATTGAAAATGTTTTTTGCTTTTTTCCTGGGGGGGGGTTATGCTAACAAACTATGCTATGCTAATTTATACTACTGAGGAACAACAAATTAAACACGTAGCCCTCTGTAATCCCTCTCATCTTTGGTTCGCTCTCAGGTCCATCAAGGTTGATGGATCCATCATATGATGTCAAACAAAGGTGAAAATGGTAAACAATGTTTGTTTTTTTTAATTCAAATTGGCCCTTTGTCAAGCCCCGCCTACTCCAGGAAGTGATCCTCTGTCAAGCTCCATCCTCCTTTGTTACTGTTGCTAAATCAGACAAACTCTCCTGACATCAGTCATTACTGATAAAACTGAATATACCCCTCGTTCTGACTCACTTTTGTTCATTTCAGTTGATTAAACTGTTTGTTAACTTGTATTCAGTTACAAAGTAATGACAAAAATACATTCAGGTGTATCAAATATAACTAACAACTGATGCCAGTGATGCTAGCTCATGCTAGCTGTCCTCCAGCAGCACACCAACAGAGTGCTTGTTGGATAAAAACAAAAGAACTCAGATGAGTATGAGGATCTGCACTAACCATGAGCCAATGTGAGAATTAGTAAGCTGACGATGATGAAGAACATTAAACGTTATAACAAGCTGAAATAACTATTAATATGTTCGTAAGTTTGTCATGAGGTTATGTCATGCTATTTGACATTACCAGATCATCCCATCATTATTCATAAAATATTTAGTCTTCTTACCTTAAAGCAGGGATTCCCAAACTTGGCTACTTGTACCCCCAGGGGTATGCAAAGTGATGCAGGGTGTAGGCGAATGCCGTTCAGATTTCAATCAATAGTTTCAGTAGTTTAAGTTCAAACAGGCAAATGTTTGTTTTGTGAGATGTGATAAAGGTCTGAAGTGTTGGCAGAGAGGCTGGAGGATGGATTGGTGAGGCATCTTTGAGAAGGAAATCTGTCCTAAGTTGTCTAAAGGTCCTTTTCCATTAGCCCTGCTCTACTCCACTCGACTCTACCCAGCTCTTCTCTACTCCCCTTGTGCTGCTTTTCCATTAGCCCCAGTCGCCTGCCCAACGGGGTGCAGTGTCCCTGTAAACAGCTGAGTGGCACTGCGGTGACGTCATTTTGAGCGCGACACAACAATCTGTGGCTTTTTGTCACAAACAGAGTAAAAAAGGAAAGCAGAAGAAGGCTGCAGGTGGCAAGAAGAAATACCCCTTGAGAAGCACAGGAGAGTTTTGGAAGCTATACAACAGAATGAAGCCCAGGACGAGAGCAATCCAGCTGCAAAGAAAAGACGTATGAGGGTAAGCTAATGGTAGCTACCACTAGCATGCTAGGTCGTTGCGCTCATGACTCATCAATGACGACATTGTCTGACCAATCAGTAGCCGGCAGTCGGTAACGTCATCTTCCAGTATCGACTCAGCTGGCTCAGAGCCAGAGCGGAGTAGGTACTAAAACTAGCTTGTTTTAGGAGGTACCAGGCTAGTGGAAACATGCTGCAAATCGAGTAGGGCCGAGTAGAGTAGAGCCAAGGCATGCTAGTGGAAAAGGGCCATAAGATTCTTATACTAACATAAGTTCAGTCAGAGAGCCTTCTCATTAAAGCAGTGGTGAGTTTGTACTTAACAGTTTCAAGTTCATTAATGAATATGTTCTACAAATGTAAATTTTCTTTTTCAAAAAGTGAACTGATGTTGCCCACTGACATTGCTGGAAAATAAATCTATTTAGTGAGAAATAATTCACTTGAAAGAGATTTTTTGTATGTTATCTATGTTGAATGTGGAGGTGGCGAAGGCTTACAGACACATTTCGTTTTGTCGCTGATATAAATGTGTGAGAGTAGGAGGAACATGGCTGGAGATCAGGTGTCTGAGGGGGTACAGGCTGTGGAAACTTTGGGAACCACTGCCTAAAGCACATATTAGCACCCACTACTTTTAAAGACTGTAAGTGGGTTGAATAGTAAGTGTGGTTGCTCTCAGATATCAATGTTAACGTAATCATGCTTAAGCCCAGGGTCCAGGGAGTCTGTGAAGGCATTAATAAACATCCTCTGTGTATCACATACCGTCTCATTTATAAAGCACAGGCTCACTCTCTCCACTGAGCTGCAAAGATGTCCAAGTAGGAAGATGTTCATTTTTAAGACCTCTTAGAAACCAAGACTGTATAAAAACAGGATGTAAAATTATCAGTACAAACTGATTCTGGCAGAATGTAGAATGTACGACGTGATGTTATCTTACTTTGGGAAAGCTGTATGTGTTGGTTCTGTCTACCTCTTGTACTGTTTCCCACAATGCCAAGTGCTCACGTGTCAGATGGCAATAAGCCACAGCATAGACCCACAGCAACAGCATTAATCCTATTACATTTAACTGCACAGTGAATCAGATCTTGCTTAATTAGAATTTTTGAGCTGTTTTTATGTGAACAATGAACCTGCTCTTCATAAAGAGAGCAGCTCTGATTGGATCGCTCGAAATGGTTGTTAAAGAAAACTATGAAAAAAAAAATAATTACTCAACAAAATTGACACTGCATCATAATATGATTCTTTGACCCTGAAAACGTACACAGAGCACTCGAAATGTTGTGATAAAATTATTAATTAGACAACAATGGGGAAAAAATGATCATTTGCTAATGGCAGTGAGCCGGATCACCACCAAAGTCTAATCAATTTTAAGTTGAGCCATTACCAACATCTCCTAAAAGTTTCAGCAAAATCCATCAAACAAACATACAGTGGCAAAAAATAACCTCCTTGGCAGAGGTAGTAACAATCCATTGGCAGTCACACTACATACCACCAAAGTTGTTAGTAGTATAATAATGCATTTGTTAGTAAGTGGAAGGTTAAAAAAAACAAACACAGGCTGCAGACAGATAAACAAAAATGATAAAAGCAGCAGAGTTTGTCCAAATGGAGCATAAACAATAGTTATGTGTCTTCTTTCTTTCTCAGACTTGCAGAATGACAGCCTACAGTTGGTTTGTAAGTACAATTTAGGGCTGGGTATTGTGATTAACCTTACAATTCAATTCGATGTTGGTTCTTGAGGTTGCGATTCCATGTAATATTTATTTATATGCTTCAATGTCGATTCAGTAAGAAGTAGAAATACACAAATAACTTGAGTATCTGGTGGCAATTTTTAAATATTTATGTTCATGCCAACATGAGCATATGTCGTCACCTCACATTTTGAGCAATAAAAAAATCTGAAAATAAAAAAAAAGGAAAAACCTTGATGGGTCTCCATGAACACTGAAGAAGTGCACAGTGCCCCCCATGGACCAGGATGTGAATCTATCCAGACGGTTTGCTGAATCATTATAGAATTCGATAGGGAAACACTGCAATGATCTGATGAATCGATAACTTTTTCCCACCCCTTATACAATTACCGACTGTATTGGACTTGTAAAAATGCATCACGAAGAGAGAAAAAACAAATGTAAGTCATATTGGATTATAAGTCACATTTATTTATAGCTCTGATAGAGGTGGTTGCCTTGTATGAAGCGCTAACACCAAGATGGCCCTCTGCATCCTTTCTGTTGGCGTTGCTGTTAACCAAAACATCCACCAGAAGGGCTCCAACGAATTTGTCTTGCACAGACCTCCACTTCTCTTTCGCTACCAACCAACTGATACTCAATTGCTCTCCAATCTCCATCCAGCTGTTTTTTTGCTTTTTCATTTGTTTGTCCTGGTGTCCGGGCAATGTTACCTCATACAGATGTTAGTAGTTTCCAACTTATTTGCAGGGTTTCTCTTCAAAAAGTTCTGCTGTTATTGTTTCTGCTTCGTATCTCACTAGAGCTACGAAATGGTAGTTTCCATTGGTACTGCTCTGTCTGTCCCATATCCGTAAGCTTTATGGAAACGTGCAGACATATGGTGAAATGAGCACAGACAGGAGGCTGGAGGCTCCGTCTGTATCCGTATCTTTCTTTAACGTTGAGCAACAACAACAACAAGTCTGTCATGCAGCACGCTGATTTGTGGACTGGTTACTCCAGCTGAGAGTAATCTCTGCTTTTTTCCAGTTCCTTACAAGTTTCTTGTTCACTCCAAACTTTTCTTCTGCTTGATTACCGCTGCATATTTTACTATCTGCAGTTTGTTAGAATAGGATTTTCATTTTGGAGGCATTTTGTTTGTCTGGCCGAGAGCGCCCTTTCCCCGCTTTTGATGGTAATGTTGACTCCTTGGTTCGTGTCTGTCAGAATGAATTAAGGTTTAAAACATGTTAAACTAGAAAAGCACTCGGAGAGCGCAGACCTCCACCAGCACCACAGTCCTCTCCCATACTGTGATTTTTACCATAAATATTAGTCATACCTTTAGTTCATGTAAATATTTAGATTCCTTGACCATGAAAACATACCATTAGCAACTGGATTCATAATGATATCTATTTTAGTTAGTTCAGTAGAAATTCACATTTTTTGTCATGGTAGATCCAGACGGTGATCCAGATCAACACCAAAATTTAATCACTTCTTCCTTTTCCCATGCCAAACATTTCCTGAAAATTTCATCAAAATCCATCCATAACTTTTTGAGTTATTTTGTTCACAGACAGACAGACAGACAAACAAACTCACCCGTAAACATCACCTCCTTGGCGGAGGTAATTATGTATATTTTGATATAAAAGTGGCACCTGACTATAAGTAGCAGGATCGGCCAAACTTTGAAAAAAAGTGTGACTTATAGTCTGGAAAATATCGTACATGTGCATGCGTGCCCTGACGGTTCAGTGATGTGGTCTGAACTATCAGTCCTCGTGTGAAATCGCCCTTTAAATCTCCCTGTTGATCCTCCTGTCTTTGTTTTTCCTACAGCTCACCCTGGTTGCTGTCTTCGTCTGAAATCATGAGGGTCTTCCTCCTGCTTTGCCTGCTGGCACTCGGCAACGCCAAACCCTACCAGCCAATCAACATCATGGAATTCATGAAGAACTATGACACCATGATGGCGGACTCAAGTGACGATGACGACGATGATGACGATGACGACGACGATGATGACTATGAAGATGAAGACTGTCCGGCTGGTTGTCGATGCTCGCCCAGAGTGGTGCAGTGCTCTGATCAGGGTTAGAACACCAACACACAGTCACATCCGCCATAATATGTCATTGTTAACAAAGCAGGGATGTTACTTGGAAATAATCTCATGTCCAGATCAAAGAAAAATTAAAATGTGAATGACCAACTCGTCAAAACTCAACAAAACATCCTGGTAACACACAGGATCAGTTTCAGCTGGTAGGAAATGCCCAAATTCTTAAGCAGCGTGTGCTAAAATGCAAGAAAAATTACACACAGCTCATGTTATATTCATCTTTATATTAATTTTTATGATGCAAGATACTGACACATTGTGCAATATGTGTAAGGTGCTGGTAATGCTGTGTTAATGTTTTGTAAACATTTAGTTTTGGCTGGTTTTGGTTTTGTTCACAAACTTTATTTGACCAAAATTTCTGGAACAAACTGGGGAAAAAATCAAGAAACCAGAAAATAACTGCTGCTAACTGCTTCGCTCATCATTTGGAGAAAAGTTCAAGGAATGTTGGTCATGGCACAAAAAGTAAGTGATCTGATTTTAGTTGGTGGTGATTCAGATCCAGGAGGTTTATGAAGGATTTGTTAACATCTGGGATCGGGCAGTTTCCTCATTCTGCTGACAACTTCACAAATAATGTCAGACATGCCTTTTGGAGCACTTTTTGTACACAAATACATTTGTTTGTCTTGAAAACATAAAGACAGTCCTCAAACATCACCAACCTTCTCTATACTTCAGATTCCTTGAGCCTGTTATGCAACACTTAAACACAGATTAACATTTGTTTTACGTAGATAACTGCACACATTGATTTACAAATGCAATGCATGAGGAGAAAACTGTTTTTTTGTAAAGCTGTAACATTCAATGACCAACTTTTGTCTTACTGTAGGACACATTTAAGGCTAGTTTGGTAGACAACAGCAGATGGCGTCAATGCTTGCTGCGTGTCAGGTCTACATGGCTACAACAAAAAAAGCCTCCCAGACCACTTCTGTGCGTAGTCTGAGGTCTAAAATCAATGTATTTACACAGGAAGCACTGGAGACAACCAATTGGTATCTGATACTGCTTTCATACTAAAATATGCAGGTCAACGCAGGTCTTTTCAACGCGGGTTAACCTGCTAGCAATCGGCAAGTGACTCCTTTCCCACTGTCTGCAGACCCAGGTCTAATCGGCAGCAAACAAGCTGTGTGGCGCATCAAGCTGATGTCATCACTTTGATGACATTATCAGCATGACAAAGCCTGTCCATGTAAACAATAGATAAGGACACGATGTTATGCCGTGGGGACGTTACGCCGACGTCATCCATAAATTAGCGGGTTGACTCAGGTGTGATATTCCCACTGAAGCTGATCAGAGGTAGCCTTGCAGAGCAGACGGACCTGCCTGATTCTGAAATCCTGCAGGTCTGTCTTGCCAGTCTCCGTTGTCCAACGAATTCACTCGGCTGAATTCTTAACGGCCCAATCAGGGAAGAGAGGCGGGAGCTGCAGAATATGGACGTGACAACAACCAGAAGTTGAGAACCGGAAGTTGAGAACGGACATGCCGATTAGCCTATTGTCCTCATGGATACCTAGTGAAACTTGGCAAAATCTGCCCTCCTCAGAAGTTTACTTGTAGGGATTGTCTTTGACGAGGTTCATGTCACATATAAGTGTTAAATGAATCATCTGTGTGGTACAATTTAGTGTAAGACGATAGTATAAGGCCGTTAGCTGTTAGCAGCTAGGTTAGCTGTTCGCGGCTAAGTTAGCTGCTATGGCTAACATCCATAAACTGTTGTTAACTGTTGTTAGCCATTAGCCGCTACATTAGCTGCTATGTATGCTACATTATAGGAGGCAACCCTGCTTGATGTGGATTGGTCTGTGAGGAATGTGATGAGCCAAACGATTGTCCAATCACAAGCTTGTGGTTTTTTTGAACATTCTGCCCCTGAAAACAAATTTAAAGGGCTCCTACCCAGATGGACTAGTGAAATATTTCTGTGGCAATTTTAAGGAGCTGTCCATCTGGCTTATCAGGTTAGATCAGAGGCGAGCCGGTAAAAACCCGTGTCACTTGCAGGGTCGAAATGCTGATTAAATCCTTTCAAACTGCCGACAGGAGACAATCTGTTACCGGGTTTTCACAAACAGAGCCTTTATGTTTCATTATAACTAAGTTCTATAATTTAATCACTAATCTGTATATTTCCATTTGCCATGTGACCATTATAGTTAGTTTGTGAAATACGCTTTGGTGTGATTCAAAGATCTGGCCTGACCCTGATGTAATTGATTAATTAAATCAAGAAGAAAATTTGCGTGCCATTTTCTTTTGTTTTTTACTATGATGAAAGTAACTGTCGTATGACGACATTTAATAGACCACAGTCCAATCCAGTAAGGTTAACAGTTTCAGATTATCTCTTATAATTCTGTATTTTTCCTTTTTGTAATTATCTGTTATGGTAAAAAAGGAGCAGGGATAAAGTGTGTTAAATTTCTTAGATGGTGTTTCTTTGTCCAACTCACCAAGTAATTCAGCTCTGACTGTGACGGACCAGATGGTTGAGCTGACCATAAATAGTTTTCATCAATGAGCCGAGAAGGTGATGGTTTTTGTTTTCAGTTGAGAAAAATGCACATGGTTCTGATTTTTCATGGCTAGTTTTGGTGATATCATGCGTAAATAAGCTGAGCTGAGGTCAGTTCTTGTCTGGAATGGAAATTGGAAAGATTTTATTGAAACAAATGCCATTAGTAATTCTGCTTATTGATCCAATTCATTATCACCGATCCTATTGATTTTCTTTTTGGGAAAAATGCTGCACTCCAGAAACTCCTGATATCTACACGGTGCTGCTTAGCTTCCTGAAAGTTTGCAGTTTTGACCACTTTTGCCTCATGTCTGCTAACTTTTTTTTTTTTTTAATCATTAATGCCGACTGCCCCTGATGACAGTGTAACATCCTCGATTTGCAAAGCATGCAGAACAAAGTGGAAGGAATTGATAAGCAAAAGCACTAAAGATACTGATTCCTTGACAGAATTGTTATCAATTCTTAACTGGAGTTGTTTTTCGAGTCCCATCCCTATTCTCGTCTGCCTTTTAACTCACCATAAGCCCAAGAAATACTGAGTATTTTATCTGCGCCCCAAGAAAAGAGAAAAAAAGAGCATGTTTCAAATGTACAAATCTGTTCGGTTGGTAGTTTGACAGTTTGATGAGCAAACATTTTTTGAACACTTTGTTGAGATTGTTTTTTCAGAAGACAACAACAACAACCAAAATATACATAAAGGGTTCATGACTACCATGACTCTAAAACAATAATGTTACTGGAGCCGTTTTTCCTATTAAGTCTGTGTCGTCGTTGCAATGTAAACATTGTCCATTTGTTCCATTTCTCTTGGAACTGATCCTCCTGAATCCTCATGCGGTGGGTTAAATGCTCCATAACATATATTTCTTTTAAAATTTCCAACCACTCTCCTTGTGTTGGTGGATCAGTCTTATACTGTCTCCTTGTGACGGCCTTGTACAAGCTGCTAACAAGATTTTCAATAAATATCTGCTCACTCTTACAACAATGGCCATGGTTACATGATGTGTTTAATTCTGAATTAATTATTCAGAATTACATAATTCTGAATTGAAGTTTTCTCCTTCATGTATACTTGGAAATAATAATGTCAAATATAGGTTTATATGGAAGCACGTTTATTCGCCTAAAATTCAAAGCCTGGCGGTTGGAATGGTTCTGATTGGACAGGGGGCGGACGTATTTACATCTACCGGAAGAAAAACTCCAGCATGGTCTCCAGAGTCTCTGTCAGGGAAACCTTGTCCAACTTGGACACTACAGCTTTAAAAAGGTCCGCTTGTTAATGCTTACATCCATCCACTCTTTCATGATTTCCAGATCTTCCAAACTGTCTCGGCTCAACTTCAACATTTACTTTGGGCGGCCTTCCTGCTCCCATTAGCGTCCCATCATCCTGACAGGACGAGGGAACGAGCATATGTAAAATGACCAGAATTATTTTAAAGCAGAATGAACATATACTTTATAAGGCTGTCCCTTTTCGGACATGCACCCCCTGACGGTCAAGCTGTGCTCAGAGCGCAGACGGTCCACTACTCCAGGCGCCCTAATGTGCAGCTACACTCAATATTTTACATTCAAATATTTATTTACTATTCGCTTATGGATATTTATTCCCCATATTCGATCGGTTATTCGAATATCAAATATAAAGTGACAGTCCTAATACATTAAAGAGGAGTTATTTAATTTTGGATTTAAAGTCAGAATAAATCAGCCCCATACTTCGGAATTTAATTTTATTCAGAATTATTTTCATTTGAAATTAGGTGTTTACATGGTCACTATTAATCTTTCTAAAGATGATTTAAGTTTTATACTGAATTAAAGGGAAATTAAAATTCTCATGTAAACATGATAAATACCTAAGTACATCACGTGTACATGTCAGAGGTGTATCATAGCTTCGTATTTTCTTCATGATCAGATAAACATTTTCCCAAAACTATATGATTCTCATACAGAGCCAAAGTATACAGACAAGTGTTTGCTCTAAATCTTTGGCGTACCAAAAAAATTGAGG
Source organism: Scarus forsteni (assembly GCA_036419115.1). NCBI lineage: Eukaryota > Metazoa > Chordata > Actinopteri > Labriformes > Labridae > Scarus > Scarus forsteni. The sequence continues at coordinate 2,744,384 of JAZDUH010000103.1, read as the reverse complement.
CTTTTTTTTTACTTGCTATGTTGTTATTAAAGTCAGCAGGGAGAAGACCCTCGGTAACTGGCTGATGGGGGTATATCTCCATGTTTGTAGTGACTCAAACACTCAGTGTAACTGCATGTAAATGTACTGATTACTGGTTTGGAGAATCTATGGAAAAGCATTTGCTTAAAGAGTATGGAAATTAATCGGAAAAAGTATAATTTTAAAAACTACAGATAAAGATTCAAAGTGGTTTAAAGGCACATGTATATCAGCCTTCACTGCCAACTCCACCAGACTATCCAAAAACTTGGGTCACTGTTACATAAACTAAACAAAAGCCTTTTGTTAAAAACTGTTTTGATCACAAAACTGTTGTTATTCGGATGTTTGTTGCTCATTGTGTGTACACCCATGATTTGGGAGACTACAAATGTGGTTTGGCGAGACCACAGCAAGTTCTCCATCAGTGCATGTATTTGTTTTCTCCTTTCGGTCTGATCCAGATCTAAAACAGGCATTTGTGTTTCTCCCAACAGGTCAGATCTCAGTTCCAGAGAAGATTCCCGAGGACACTGTGCTGCTCGACCTCCAGAACAACGATATCACGGAGATTAAGGAGGACGATTTTAAAGGCCTCACCAAGCTTCATGTGAGATATGGATACACGTGATAAATGCTTCAACATCAAACAGGCATCTGGCATGTCAGATGTTTAAGATGTAAAGACTTAGATCATTCAATTGGATGAAAACAAAACACAAGAGCTAATTGATTCCAGCCACATCATTAAGGGCGCCAATCTCGCAATTAAAAATCCCAGAAAGACAAACAGATGGTGTCAAAGGATTGGTACAGTACGGTTCAGCTCTCTGGGTCTTGACTCCATGTTCAAACAATAATACAGCACAAAGAAAATCTTTGTCACACATGAATTGACAGAAATGGCGTGTTGAAAAGGGATCAAGCTGCTCAGCTCAGCAGTAGCAGCACTTTCAGTCTCCCATCTGTCAACACAGGATGCATTTAACAATGAGCAGGGAAGTGTATTCACACTCTGGAGATGAAATCTTTCTGCCTCCGAGAATTCTTTGAGTTGTGTTTACATGCAGACATTTTAACAACAGCCATTAAGCGGCCTATGGAGACAGCTGAGCCAATCAAAATGGAAGTGGAGGGTCTGTTTGTCAGATGTGCGTGAGAAAAGCAAATGAAAAACATCCCTACAAGACCTCCTACGTACATTCGTGCCACGAATGCTCTTTTCTTAGGCTGCACTGTAGTTCAGGTTTGTTTGATCAGCAGCATATAACCATGCACATGAATTAGATTGACTGTAATGTTATTGTAAAAAGTCTGTCTGCAACTCAAGCCTGTTTCACACATCCAACCCTGAAATTTCCAAGAAAATGCCAGGGTAGCCCACAGAAAAAAACATACTTGGAGGGTCACACTTGGCCCCCACAGCAGAAAGATTTCCTGTAAGGCTGATCGAGTTCAGTAAAAAATCTAAATGTGTTTTTTTTTGGCAGATATTGTGATTTCAATTTGAGTCATGATTGAATCAAATTGAAATCGCAACATTCACTATGTTCACAAAATAGACAACAATGAGGAAAAGCGATGATCAAAAGCGAACAACAGATTATTTATCTTCTAATATTGATGATAAATAATCTGTTTTGTTGAGTTAGTTTGTATGATATTTTGTTGTACTAAATAAAATAATGGATTTATGAACTAATGTATTTAACCTAAATATCCATACTATTTTATCTACTCATGAGCTAGTTATTTATCTTTATTATCATCGATTATTTATGAATTTATTTATTAACCTTTACCTACCAGTAAACACTTCCATACCTTTTGTGTAAGATCATGTAATATTGTTGACACCACTTATTTTATATCTGTATATGAAGGCCCTGCTCAATATCAATGTAATTATGTAATACCATATTAACTGTCATGCATCAAATAAAAACTTGAGTTATAAATAATCTGTTTTCATTATTCAAAAGTAAGAACTCAGCTGGAAAAATGGCGAACAGGTTTGCGGTTCCACATGCTTGGAATGAACTACAAAACGACCAGAAACTAAAAGATCACTGGACACTTTTAAGACGATGTTGAGTGACTTGGAGTCGGACACATCTGGCTGCAGATGTTTTGACTAATGCACCTTATCGTTCTCGTGTGGACAAACCAAGCAAAATTTGCTGTCTGAAATTGTGGCTTATTTCTTTCTTAATGTACTAAATTCTAGTTTCATGTGTGTGATGGCTGCTTGTGTTTGTGTAAAATGTGCACTTTTGGATGTGCTGCTGTCTTGGCCAGGTCACTCTTGTAAAAGAGATTTTTAATCTCGATGAGTTTTTTTCCTGGTTAAAAAAAGGTTAAATAAAAATAAAAAATAAATTATTTAAGGGATACTCCAACTTCTACTCCTAAACAGAGGCTTTGTGTGACTGATCTGCTTACCAGCAATTATGATGTTTGCAAACAAATCAACTCTTTTTTTAACTGTTTTACAGTGTGAGTAAACCCTTCATATGTGAGTCATTCTTAAATGCAAATTGCCTGCAAATTTTAAAATACTATGTGAAAAATAGTTGGCACAAAAATTGCAGTTTGGCGATGACAGTATCGTCTTTTCTGAAACTGCGGTTTCGATCCAAAAATAAATAAATCTTTCAGACCTAATTACCTGCAGTCTGCATCCTGGTCAACAGAAGCTAGGCAGGGTACAGTCTCACACGCATCCAGGTAAACTCAGGGTAACTTCAGGGCTCTTCCATGAACAGATAATTGATCTTTCATTTTTTGAACAAACTTTTTAATGGAGCATTAATGGTATAGTACATAGATACTAGGGCTGGGACGATACGCTTTTCTCTCGATTCGATTGTTTATGAATTTTTTAAAGTGCTGATTCGATTTAAATTGTGATTCTACGATATTGCCGATTTTTGCAATCTTTTATTACCTTTTTTAACACCACCGAAAAAGATGAACAATGATGATGCCTACAGACTATATCAGGAAAAATACACATCACATGTGAGTTTGTTTTTTAGGATTTATTCAGCAATATATTCAAACCAGCTGTTTATACTCTCTCTTCAAAAGCCTGGATTGCATTTTAAAGTGGCTTATTAATACAGACTTAAATTAAGCATTTAAATTTGAAAAAAAAAAATTTCTGAACAAAAAATCTATTCAAAAATAGTCAAACAAAAAATCCAAATACTTATGCAAATTGATTTTTTCTCCCACCCCTAAAAGATACAGATATAAGGGTATCACTATGCTCATTTTAACGCCTCCTCCACCATCCCCAGAACATGTTGGACACCAATCCATTGAGAATAAATGGATCAAATATCAATAGAAAATATAGATAGATATTGTTAATAAAATTGTGATTAAATAAATATAACAAATGTATAAAAAAGTAAATACATATTCATATCCATATAACCACACAAGACAAAAAAACTGGCATATAAATACATAATTATATATTTATACATATTTTATCAAAATGCATCACAGTGGACCCTCCATCCACACTCATGATTTATGTGCTCACTCTGTTTCTTCTGATTGTCTAATTCAATAAAGTCTCCCATAGTTGGAGGACAGAAGTCAAGTTTGCCAGAAGGCTCTAAAATAAACACAGTGACAATTGCTCTCACTGTGGTACCCGAGGCATCATCTGCAACCACAATAAGCATCTAAATCATTAAGTGAATCCTTGTAAGCCTTGCTTCTGTGGATACTTTCCGGCTTTGTCATATATTTATCGTTGTGAGGGAAAGGCATGCAGGCCTACTTTCTGTTCCCATGGTGATTTCGTAGGACAAAGCTGCAGCTCTGCCTTCTCTGTGTGAGTAAATGCAGAAAATGGACTCAACATTGAGGCTATTAGAAACCTATCTAAATCAAAGCCAATCATTTGGGAGAGTGGGTCGAGGAGTTTTCCTCTGGTTTGCTTTAAACTGGCTTAATTTTGTCCAGCTGGGACTAAACCACATGAAGCCAAAAATCACTGGACTCCACTTAACAGTTACAAAGTTGGCTGCCAGCTCACTCCTGTGCCTGTTAAGAGGTTTGCCTTAAAGTGTTGGAAAAAGCTTGAGCATTCTTACACCTGTTTTAAATAATGATGTACACTGTAGTACAATTCAGAACCATTAAAGTTTATTTGGATTCCTCCTCTCCCGTAACAGGGCCTGTTTCTGATCAACAATAAGATCTCCAAGATTCATCCCAGGGCCTTCAAAAACATGGACCAGCTCAAACTGCTGTACCTGTCCTACAACCTCCTAACTCAGATCCCTGAAAACCTGCCTCGTAACGTTGTGGAGCTACGTTTCCATGAAAACAAGATCGCCAGAATCCAGAAGGATGCGTTTAAAGGACTGAGGAAACTCCACGTGCTGGGTGAGTAACACACTTTAAGTATGCTTGTAACTCTTTATATTAAACAGCTTCATTTGTGGGCTTCTAATTTTGATTTTACAGGTGTATTATACTGTATCAGAAACATGTTTAAAATGTAGTATAAGAAGAACTTAATCGATAAAAGACCTAAAAGATAATAGTCTTAGCTCACTGCTGATCTGTCACAGGCAGAAACTGTGCATCTAGCAATAGACAGATGTACAGATTTTGTTCAGTAACTATGAATTTCTTTTTTACATTAAGATCCATTTGTTTTCCATGTTTTATCATCAGCTCTATCTAGATTTTGTCGTCTCTTTTTAACTTAACCTTTTTAATTTTCAAAAATTTAAGTAGTCAGTTTATGTGGCGGCCCCTTGGAAGTATTTTATGTTTACAGGAAAAATATTTACTTTAATTTGAGCCACTGAAGGTTTGAAATGTTGATCAGAAAAAAAAAAATAAATTTAAAATACAAAGTTCGCATCATTCTGTTAGATTTTTAATTGTTTTTAATGAATCCTTTCTTTTTCATATGAAGAGCAGGGGAGTCAAACTCACTCACAGAAGGAACAGTAAGTTAAAATTCAGTCTAAGATGTGTACCATACAGCACGTACATTTAACTTAAAGCCAAAAATAGAGAATATTTTGATCAGAAATATGAATTTTAAGGCCTGATGCAGTCTGCAGTGCATTGTGGGATCTGTAGTAAGAGCAATTGGCCATTAAAAGTAGACATGAAATTATCCCGCAAGCTGTATTTAATCACATCCCGGGTCAGCTTGAGTTTGACATGTCTGATTTAGAGCATCCAATAACACTTAGAGTTACTTAAATCTAATTTTAATGGGTTATAATAGTATTCATTATGTGTCATAAATTGATAACAATATATTACAAGAGTGAAATTCTTAATAAACTTTAACCTTTTTAAATACAGTCAATGACTTGTTTATATTCTAATTTTTAATACATTACCTCTTCAGTCATTATTAAAAGGCTTTGCAGAGTGTTAGATTTATTGCTATGTAGAACTAAGAATATTGAGATTATTTATAGCTGTGGCCACAATTGAATACTGCAGATAAATGTTCTTAAAGATCGCAAGTACTAGTAAGATGACTATGATTATCCAGCATTATAAGTGCAGAATAACACACTATAATACCTTATAAACTGATTATATGTCTATGATGCATCATAAAAAGGGGCTTCATAGAAAGTTGTTTCGTATAAACCCAAGAAATTGAACTGTTTTCAAAAATAAACTTCAAACATTAATCTTTATATACTTGTCATTTTCATTTATTTAAATACCCTTTGTCAATGGCTTGCCAAGATATTTCACTGATCATCTGTTCTCCTTAAAAAAATGGAAACAGTTAATTATGTCGGAGCAGCTGATGCTTCTAAAGTGCCACCACACGTCCTAACTGTTCGACATCAACATTAGAAGAGATCGATAAGTGGTAATAAGTATTCTTTCCCAAACAGAGCTTGGAGCTAACCCTATTGCCAACAGTGGGATTGAGCTCGGAGCATTCAACGGTTTGTCGAGCTTGTACATTGGTATGGCAGAGGCAAAATTAACAGCAGTCCCGAAAGGTAGTGTCAATCATGTTGATTCAAAATAAAGACTAAATTAGGCTCATTTTTGATACTGCATAAGTAAGGATGTTTTAATTAAAGAATTAAAGCTTTTTTTTAATAAATCTTCCTTTTGTACTGGTTATGTTACCAGACCTCCCATCATCCATCACACAGCTGAGTCTGGACTACAACAAGATCGCAAAGGTGGAGGTGGAGGACTTCATCAGATACAAAAACCTGCAATGGTAACGAACAACCTCACTTAGTCTTAGAACAAACATTTTAAACATCTGGACTCTTGAATTCAATCATTCATAAATTAAGTCTATTTTATATATGTGAACACAAATATTTTTTTCACATGCAGCCTTAGACTAAACTTAATATTTTAACCGCTCTGTCCTTTCACAGGTGACAATGCTTTGTTTACAAATTACCTGGAATGACAAATTTGAATATGGGTGCTCTTTTTGCAGGTTGGGACTTGGTTTTAACTCGATAAAATATGTTGAAAATGGCAGCCTTGCAAGCATTCCAAACATCCGTGAAATCCACTTGGACCACAACCGTCTAAGAAAAGTGCCACCCGGCCTCAATTCCCTTCGTTACCTCCAGGTGAGAAGCTATTCAATAATTTAGTGGGAACAACTGGGAACAAGAGAGCTGTGTTCGAAACCATCCTCTTATTCACGATTCCCTATGTAGTGTAAATAAAATAGTGGACTACATAGGGGATGACCAAATGAGACTTCTGACACTACACTGACATTTTCTAAACGTCATAGCGTCAGTAGATGAGCCGGATATTCTTGTGACGGAAGTGGATGTGCCAAGAGTCGGGTAAACAAACCAGGCACTCAGGAGGATAAGTAGCACATTTTCTGTTTAGAGCTGTTAAAAGCTGTAGTGCACATGCCAGTACAGTAGATGGTGATGAAGGTTTGTAGAGAGGCAGCGCTGCTACAACACAAGTATGAAGAAGAAGAAAAACTTTCCACAAACAACAATGACAAGTGGACGCACGAAGACAAGGAGTTTCTTGTCTGGACAATAAATCTGTCTGGATAGTTTTGTCTGAATAACAAACCGAGCACCATAAGCAGCACACATTACTCAATAGACTGCCGAAGCTGTTGTTGTTCCTCGTATGCGAATGTGAAAGAGTACTGCGCATGAGGTGACATCAGCGTTTCCCCCTGAAACACCAAGGGGCCGTTTACACAAGGCCTAAAACGGTGAAATCTGATAAGTTTTCATTGTGTTTCAGCCTCCTGTTTACATGGGAACTCTATCCGGATTGCCCAATTCCGTAAGCTTTTGAAACCAGGCTCCAGAGTGGAGAGTTATCAATACGCTCTCCATGCAGCTCCGTGTAAACACAAATCAGAGCGTTTTAGGGAAAAACGCTGACGTCACCTCATGTGCAGTACTCTTCCACATGAAGGCTGTACGCGTATACCAGGGACAACAACAGCTTCGGTCATCTACCGAGTAAGGCTGTCACTCTTCCTAAAAATCCCCCCCCCCCTCCCCCCGCCGTAATAAGGGACAGAGACTCTATTATCCACCCTTTCGGTAAAGACCCTGCCAAAAAGAACACAGTCAGGAGGACAAGTGACTAAACTGCATTTCACATAACACACAGCCTGGTCTTTGATTTTAAGTTTGCCATCAGCGGTGTAGAACCAAAACTACTCCCACACAGCTCTCCTCAGAGCTGTAACTGCCCGCTCGGAGTGGAAACTCTTTGTTTACTAAGGCCAAGAGAGCACCGGATGTGTCTGACGGTCAAGCTGCGCTCAGAGCGCCCTCTGCTGGATGGATGTGCTGCCCTGATGTGCTGGTACACTCAATATTATACATTCAAATATTTATTACCTCCACCAAGAAGGTTTTGTTGTCTGTCTGTCTGTGAACAAAATAAAATAACTCAAAAAGTTATGGATGGATTTTGATGAAATTTTCAGGAAATGTTCAGCATGGGAAAAGGAAGAACTGATTCAATTTTGGTGTTGATCCAGATCACCGTCTGGATCCTCCATGACGAAAACTTTTTTAGATTTTCGTGAATAACTACTGAATTAAAATAGATATTATGAAACCAACTGCTAATGGTATGTTTCCATTGTCAAGGAATCTAAATATTTACATGAAATAAAGGTAGGACTAATATTTATCGTAAAATTCCCAATATGGGAGAGGACTGTGGTGCTGGCGGAGGTCTGCGCTCTCTGAGTGCTTTTCTAGTTTACTATTCAGTTACGGATATTTAACCCCATACTCAAACGGTTATTCGAATATCGAATATAAAGTGACAGCCCTACTACCGAGTAACATGTGGGCTGCTTACCATGCTTGGTTTGTTATCCAGCCAAAACAATCCAGTCAGATTCGTTGTCCGAACTGATTTGTTGTCCAGAAAAGGAACTCCTGCATATTTGTGCGTCCACTCGCCCTTTGTTGTTTGTGAAAAGTTTTTCTTTTTCGTACGTGTTTTGTAGAAGCACTGTTTCTCTGCAAACCTACACTGCTATCTACTGAACTTGCATGCATTCTACAGCAGTTTTCTGGACGCGGATCGACTTTGAACACCCAAAGGAAAAATCTTTGCGTTTTAAGTCACAGAGTGTCTGTGTAAACGTAGCCTAAATTCCTTTTACACGAATCCAGGCAGCGATGCGTTTTCAAAGCTTACCAGTTTGCGGATTCAGGCACTGCTCTCATGTAAACAGGAGGCCACCTTGTGCCCGCTTTGGGACCCTCCGGCGCTCCACCATGAGGGCTCAAACTCCAAATCGGCAATCGAGGCACAAAACAGAAACACTATTGAGTTCTCCAATGAAGACAAAACGAAACGATGGAGAGCAACAGAGGAGAAAAAGGTCCCTATCTCCTAACAATTGTTGATTTCTCCTGTTTTGTTCTGGTCAAGAACTCCTTGGTGTCAGATTCTTACATGCCGTGAGCTAAAATGGAACCTGCAATGATCATGCAGGGATCAAAACAAGTTCACATTTGTGTTTACTCTTTGCCATGACCTAAAATTGATCCTTGAATTTAATTAGGTGTGTTCATCCATCCATAGTAAGGTATTCCAGAGCATTCTTACGACAAGACTGAACCAGCTTGGCGGATTCTTCTTTACATGACTCCTCGATAAACTTTATTCTTTCTTTCAGATGTTTGACGTCTTACTCTGGATCCAGAAAAATCAATTTGACAGCTTTTCCTTTTTCTTTTCCGCTTCTAAACCTAAAGTTGATTGCTGTTGAAAAGTTTTGGAACCTAAAGTGGTAAATTCTGGTGCACTTCCCAAAAGATATCAATACTTTTCACTTTTATTTTTATTGTGAGTCTTTGATGTTACTAATGGGGAGGTCTGCTAAAAAACAATCCTGTAATGATGTCACATTAAAAACAAGTACAGTAACAAGATTAATTAAAATATTCTTCAACTGCTTGAACAATCAGGATACATGTTGCTTTTCAGTAAGGGATGTGGAGCAGTAGGCCTGTCACGATAACAAATTTTGCTGGACGATAATTGTCCAAAAAATGACTGCCGATAAATGATATTATTGTCAATATTATTTTAAAACATCATTTTTTCATTAATGTAATTACAATAAATGTCATAATAAAGTGAGTACACCGTATCAAAAGCTATAAACTTTAATTTCTTAATAGTTATTAACTGAAATTTGAAGGTCAAGAGCTTTAAAATAAATTAAATTAACAAACAAACAATATAATGAATTAAACAACCAAAAAAAGAGAAAAAGACCAATGAAAATGAAATTAGAGATTAGTGAATGAAAAATCATTATACTAATCAAAAACAATAAAAAAAATAGCCCCCTCACGACAAAAAACTCCAATAAAAACACACACAACAATAATAAAACAATAAATCAAATGGAGTTCACATGGTTCCGGAATTGCTTGTGACATATAAGTTCTCCCAGTCAATTGTACTGCATTTCTTTTGCTATGTAGCGAAAGATACTGTCTGTGAGCGCACACCATTTTGCACCATTACATTCATATTTACTTTGCAGACCAAACGCCTCATAAGTGCTGACTGTCAGGATGAAGGCTCTGCTGCACCTCCCCATCTCCGTCACCACTACTCTCAAACAAATACGACATATCAGCTCGTTGGTGTTCATGAGCTCACACCTTGTTCATTCTGTTTAAAACCAAAATAATCCCAGGCTTGGGATGCGGCATTCGGCTCAGAAACCATTGCTTTTGTGCTTTCATTCATATTAGTGTTTGTTTCCTTGTTACTCCTCACGACGCTCACATGCAGCTGTGTGTGTGTACGTGCGAGTGGCCCCGCCTCCCCCCACAAAGATTGAATGACGGACAGATGCTCACTCCACTATAGAATTCCTCTGTAGAACCAATGCACCCATGCGTTTAGGCAGATGTACGGAGTGAACCATCTTCTCATCCAGCCTGATTGGTAGACAGAGAGTAGGGAAACAGACATGCATGCACGTGTCAATTGATTGAGGCTGCCAAACTTATCAATGACGTTTTTATTTATCGTGCAGTTAATTGATTTATTGATTATTGTGACAAGCCTATGGAGCAGAAAAATGAACTTTAGTCTGACCAATACAATCCTTTATCACTGTTGAACTGAGTTCACAGCAGAGCAGTTGAACAGCACTTCAGCTAAACTGTTAATCGTTGTTGGTTTGCTGACAAGGCACAACACAACTCATTAAAACTCATTATCTTGTCTCCTCAGGTGATCTACCTCCATGGAAACAAAATCAGTAGTGTTGCAGTCAACGACTTCTGTCCAGTGAGCTCCAGTGTGAAGAAGAACCTTTACTCAGGCATCAGTCTGTTTGCCAACCCAGTTAAATACTGGGAGATCCAGCCAGCCACCTTCAGGTGTGTGACAGGGAGGAGAGGCGTCCAGCTAGGGAACTTTAGGAAGTAGTAGATTTTAAAAAAAGCTTTTCCAAAGCTCCAGAGAACTGCCAGCGGTGTTGAAGTTAAAGGACAGAACTGGAAACAATACAGTGATTACAAAAGAAAAAAAACTGTCTTCCTTGAAAATAAGCTTTTCAGACAGGAAAAAACTTCCAGATTTTGATGTATATAAATTTATTTTGAACTTTTTCTGAACGCTGGTGCAAGTTTCAGAGAAAAGTTTCCAGAAATGTGACCAAAAAAATCTAAACTTTAGTCTTGATGTTGGCGCTGTCACAGGGTAAAAAACAGACTTATTCATTCTAATGAATATCAATCCCAGACAGTCTGAAAATGGATCATCTGCTCCTGACTGTTTCCCAGGAATAAAGCGCCACCCTATGGTCACTTGTTGAACCTCTCACTGAGTCTGGTTATATTGACGAGACACAGCTGGATAATATTTTTCTTTGTTTAGCTTCTGAACTACACATGAGAGCAATTTTCAGATTATAATAAACATTTCTCAGCTAAATCATGCAAAAGCCCGAAAGACCAACTTAAACTTGAGTTCGCAGAGACATTGGATTAATAATGCTGGCATTACTGAGTGCAATAAAACTTTTTATGTGGATGTTTCATATTATCTCCCTGCATGTCTGTATTGTTGTTATTTAGAAGCTCAAAGCTTCATGTCAGACTGGATTGTACATTGGCCTCGATTTTATCCAAAGAGTCATTTTGTCTTTAATGAACTATAGCAACCATGTAACTAATAATAATGTAAGATGGGAATGTAATTCCTGGTGTGGATTGTTGGAGAGTATGTTATGACAAACATGTTTCCTCCAGATATGTCTCATCTGAGTGGTGCTATATTTATTGAGTGTGTCTTTAATAAAAACTTGAACACCTCCCCATTTCTGTCTTTTCTTTTTGCCAAAATACAAAGTAAGTTCAGTCAGCACATTAACACATGATTATGCAGCTGTTATCTTTCCTCGTTTCTATTGTCATATCATGTTGTTTACATTAAATTTTTGATGCACATCTGCGAAGACAAAAGAAGGAGTGATTGAGATCCCGAGGAGATGATGAAAAGCAGAACAGCAGAGTATGAATCATAAACAGTACGCTGCTAACTGATACCTACAGTAGGTCTTGGGGGTGTCCTGATACAACCTTATCACCTCCGATACGATACCGATATTGCAGCCTTGAGTTTTGGCTGATATAGATATTGATCCGATACGATATCAGCAGAAATCAAACATACTTTTATTACCTATTTTGAAGTATGGACTGTAAGAAAAGGCTTGATCAAGTGAAATTACTCAAACAGAGAACAGTAGTCAGCAATAGTAGGTATGAGAAAAACTGACTCATGTTATCAACCCTACACTTAAACAGAAGTGCACACTGGCTCATCGTTCACTGTCTTATCAACTCTAAAAACAGGTCGGCAGAGTCATTTATCGACATCTTTTCACCTTGACCATGTCAGAGTGAGATAATGCTGATCTCTTCACCTCATAAAGAGTAGTTTTTAATTAAAAGACCATATATTGGGGTGTCTGTGGCTGAATTTGGAGAGTTGCTCAACCACCAACCTGAAGGTTAAAGGTACAAGTGAAGCTCTGGGTGTCACATGTAAATGTATCCTTGGGCATAATACTATAACCCAGACTACACCCACTGCTGCCTTAATGGTTCAGAAAGGAGTCTGAAATAGGGGTGAACGGTATGTAGCAAACCAAAATAATATCAGCCAATTTGGGTGAAAATAACGTCATTTTTGTTCAGCCCAATATGTACATTTTATTCCATAAACAGATCCAATAAATTACTTAAATTGGGGAAATTGTTTAAAGGCCATGTAGCCCGAAACAAGCCATGTCGCACTGTTTACGTCATCTATTGTCAGACCAAAAGTGAACATGGCCTCACCAGTGTGGCTGTTTTTCTCAGCTGCAGAAAAAAACAACAACATTGCTGTTTGCACAACCTGTTCTGTGAGAATTCTGAGTGGAGGAAAGAGGACTTTAAGTTTTCACACAACAGATCTTAAAGCTCACCTTAAAAGTTGCCACTGTGGCGAAGAGGTAGTGAAATAATACCAGAATAATAGCAGTACTCAGGCTAAAAACAACAACACAGACAAAGATGTCCCCAGTCAACAGGTGCTTGAAAACTGCAAAACTTTTAAAGAGACAGTGAAAAAGCTAAAGCTCTTAATGACAAAGTGATGGACTTCATAGCGCTCAACAATCAGTCCTTTTCTGTTGTTGAGAATCCAGGTTATCAGAAGTCAATGCACATTTGGAGCCACATTGCACCCTCCCAAACTGTTGCTTCTTCCCGGATGCATTCCTCCGTGCCCTCTAAGGTGTCGTTGCCACACACGTCCATAACTTGATTAAATAACACAAAAAAAGAACAGACTACACTTAAGTTTTACCACAGACATATGGACATCTGATGTTAGTCCGGTCAGCAAGCTAAGCTTAACGGCTCAGTGGATGGATCAAGATTTCAACATGCTAAAAGATTATATTAAATTTTAAACTTTAAAAATCAATGACGTAAAAGAGTAGGTGTGACCGGCAGTGTTGCCAGATTATTTTACTGTAATAAACAGCGAGATCTATAAAAACAAGCCCAGCAATTTTTTTCTTATTTGGCTCCCATTTTACTTATCCAACATCCTTTTGTTTGGAGGGGTAACATCCTTTTCTTTATACAGAAGTAGAGTGAGGGGCTACTGTTATTTATAGCTCCGTTATCACTTAAAAGTCGGTCTAACCTTGATTTTTGTAGCCAAACAGACATAGTCAGGCTTTTATATAAGTTTTATGTTGATCCTCCACAGCTTTATTATGGGGAAAACAGTAATGGCTAAATTAGAAATAAACTTAATTCTGGCTATGAAAAATTCTTTTTGGTGGAAACATTTTTTGCCTCTTTTAACAGCAACATTTACATTTGTGTTTGGAGTGGGACATTATAATTTGTGTAACTTCTGAAATGAGTTTATATAGGTAGTAGAGTGTTTTTCAGATTCACCCTGGGTTTGGGGGCACAACAAGCCACTAAAAAAATCTGCAACCACAACTGCCAATATTTACATACAACTTTTTTAAAAAAGAGGCCCAAGGTCGCTTATAAATAACAGACCTGGCAACTTTGGTGAATGGGCATGACAGAGAATTTTGAGTGGTCAGAGACTAGGAAGGGCAACAAAAGCTGAAGACCAAGAGTTATTTTTTTTTTACTTCCAAAATGTCCAATAGAAATGTAAAAAAATATCAACTTGCCAACATATTTGTGGCACAAGACTGTGTTAATATTATAAGTGCAATGTTCTGATATTGTATTGCTCAATAGTTAGGGACATTTGTTTTTCAGAGAAGTATCCAATTCCTAATTTGCAACACACATTCAGTCATTTTACTCCCTCTGTCTGTTACATTTATTGCTTTAACTTCTCTCACTGGGTCAGACAATAAAGTTTATAAATGTTGTACTGGCTCACATTGTGGGCTCTTAACGCAATATATTTAAAGACTTTTTAGTGATAAATTTGTTACATATTGTTAATAGAAACAGGATTTACAGTTTCATCACCCAGTGACGCATGTATTGAAATATGTATCTATGACACACCCCTAATATAATAAAAGTAATGTAATATTAGTCATCTTTGAGCCTATCTTAGAACAGGAAATAGTGTTTGTGTTTTAGTGTTCATATCTTATTAGTGTTCATTATTTTTTTAGTCTAGTGTCACAACTTTCTCAGAGTTGTAAATTAATCCTGAAGTTTTAATATTCTTCCAAATAAAAACATTTGAGTTCCACTGAAATTGAATATCTTCCGACAGACTCTACCAATTATGAGAATGAAATAATGTGATGATCTGTTCCTCACACTCCCATGTGTTTTAGATTTTTTCTTCCAGCAGATGTCACTGCAGACTTAAAAGTTATTGTCATTTCACTTGGTTTCAATGGGGTAAGAAGATGTATAAGAAAAATTACAACACAAAGGAAGTGACTGGATTCAGACCTTAAGTCTACAATGCTTAAAAAGTTTGTCTCTTTTTCATAATAATCAATTAATCAGATGAAAATTGGCTAGTTCATGGGTTAAGGTTGTCTCAATTTGATATAACTGCCAATTTGTCTATTCTACAGCTGCCATTCTCTTTAAAATGAACTTTATTGAGGCCACAACTACAACTGATTTGTGAAAATGTTTTGTCGGTGCTACAAACACATCAGTCAAACAACTGAATACTTTCAGTAACTTTTCATGCCATTAAAGACATGTTATGTCTTATGGCTGAATAGCTTCAAAACAAATAAAAACTTCACAGAGGTTCGCCTCAAAGATTCAGTAGTTTAGAACAGCTTGGGAAAAATAATCTACAAATTTACATACTGTATGAAAACTTGGACAGTCTATTACAGAACATGAAGGCAAGCAGCCTCTCATGGAAACTTATCAGTGTAAGTTCTTCACTTCCATCTTAATTTCAGTTGCTCGTGATCAAATGTACACTGGACATGGGGATTCTCTCTAGTAAATAAAAAGGGTCAGATTGTTAAAACTGCAAACTTTCAGGAAAACCACGTTCTCCTGAGAAAATGGAAGTGGCTCAGCTGTTTCTCGGTGGAATATTTTGCACCTGGTTTAAGGCTCGGTTCAACTTGAGTCCTGTTCTATCTCTTCTCAGGAAAGTTGTCTTTTTTCAATTTGAGAGCATGACTATTTGATTTCACGCTCAGATTTTGTTATTCTTTTCCTAAAACCCCTGCCCTCTTGAGAAGCAGTCAAAAAAAATCTGAACTTGAAATCAATATGTCATACCCTTTCCTCACATTGAAAGGCAGGAACTTAGGAATAAAGATAAGGAGGATAAAAAGCTCCATGTGTATGATAAAAAAGGAACTTTCTGACTGACTCTTGTTGTGATACGTTTCCCAGAGAATGAAGATGTTCGCCATCTTCACTCTATGGTAGAAAAATAATTAATCAAAATAAGACGAGCTATAGAAAACAAACTCTTCAAAGTAACACCAACGACATTCACATGCCTCTGCCAAACAGTTTCATGACAAAAGACCAGAAAAAAAGCCTTGAGTAATTTTTGTATCAGTTGCCACGAGCAAATACCTTTGACCTACAAAATCTATCAGTTCATACTCAGACTCAGAATCAAAAATACTTTATCAATCTTTAAGAGGAAATTCGGTTGTTTGAGTTGCTCTAATAAACAGTAAAACAGTTGAAAATATCAGATGAAGACATTTGAAAAGATAGGAGCATTAAGTTAGCTAAAATAAAGTAAAATAAAATAAAATACATGCAGTTACAAATGGAAATAAATGAAGTAAAGCAGGTTGCAACATGCAGAGCCTTTAAGTAATATCCGCTTCCTTATGAAGGGAAATGTAAGAATAGAGTAGAAGTGAGACTCTAAATGAAGTCAAGGAATACACAGTATTAACAATTCGACAATATTTACAATAAATATATGAATATATCTTTGTTAGCACCATTGGTCCGAAAGTACGAGTGACAGTAGGTACTGTTTGTCAGTAAGGATGTTTTCTGAATATTTTTGTCAAATACAAGTACAGACTAGTCCAAAGACTGACAGAAAAAAATCCCTAAATATCCTTTAAAAACAGGTACTGTGGTTGCAAGATTTTAGGTTTGTGTGACCCTAAAACTACTAAACATTCTGTCCTGGAGTCAAAATGGACATTTGTACTTAACTGACTCCTTGGGGAGCAGGATCTTAAAATAAATTAAAATGGCAAAAATAGTACCTAATTTTTTGTTTGTTTTCATCCAAATTGTATGTAATTAAGAACTTGTACAAGACAGATCAGTCCCTTTTACCCACATTGCTTCCAGTTACAAGTGGGAGAGTGAAATATTTTATTTTATATTTAAATGTTTAAAGGTGTAGTCAGCGATCTTCTAATCTTCTAATCTAATGCAGTATTTGTCAAAATCACCGTATTTCTCCTCTCCATCCACAAGATGTCCCCACTGACAGCATGTTGAAAAAAAAGTCCGGTTTCAATACACAGCCTTGGCTCTGAATTTCAGCAGGTAAATACTGTGGCTCGGACCGAGTCACCAAAACAGGGTACACCCCCCCACATCCAGGGGGCGATCATACTCATGCGCAGGGCTTGACGCTTAGCATTTTCCCAAGTAGCACGGGTGCTACCAAGTTGAAAAATCTAGTAGCACACGAATTTTTAGTAGCACGATGAAAAGTTACCAAGTAGTGTGTTTTTCTTTAATTCAAAGATATGCGGTCTTTCCAGACTTTCCAGCTGTTTTCATATGCGCCATGAAGTAAAGGGCGTAGGTTTGATTTTGACATTGGTGGGGACATAAAAGTTCTCCAGAATCCCCCCCCCCATATATGAATGTATATGCAGTTAACCAGACATTAAAAAAAATAATCAGGACCGAAGGGAAATTTGATCTCTAGTCCACATCTAGAAGAATAATTATACTCTGTTCTGTCTCATACACTGAAGACATGTTTGGCACATTTTCACCTGATTTATGCACTGTCCACTGAAAACAGCTCTAAGAGCCACTTATGGGCCTCCGCCCACAGGTTGAGAACCGCGCTGCACTAGTACATTGTATTTGGCTCTTGATCCTTCAAAAATTGTTTTTATATCATGGACAATATGTGATGGAGGAGATTTAGAAAACAGTTATTGAGTGAAACAGCAGCTGAGAGCTGGACTGATGAAGAACGTTAAGTTTTGATTCATCCAAAGGCTGATTCGTCATTCTTGTCTTTGTGTTCACATTAAACAGCGCGCATGACCTATCCAGACACCGTTTGAATCATAAAGCCACACAAAGTGACAGATGATCCCTCACTGTCCCAACGAAGCATGTCTGTCTGCGTCTTTACGCTCTCCGGCACACGGAAGAGCGCGTGCCGAAAGACGGCGAGCGATTTAGGAGGGATTTAGATCATATGTTCACATACATTGGCTGCACCGCGAAAAGACATTACTGACAGACAACAACGTTGACAGCCACATTTTAAATGGAAAATATCAGGCCAGTAGTCCACATCGTGGCTACATCAGATGGCGGAGAATGCATCCTTGTGCGTAAAATGGGGCCCGCGAGGGACAGCACTGTGGGTCATGGCATAATACTGGTAGGGACATGTCCCCCGCGCAGGGTGGTGCTGGCATGTCGGGTGTGCCGAAGGCTCGCTAGCGGCGCAGTTAGGTTGATAAAACAAACGTTTCAAAGCTGAGCATGTTTCCAGCTGAGGCTACGTTCAGGAACACCACCGGCCACAACTTCCAGCGTTTTCAGCACAAGATAAAACATGTTTTGAACGGTCATTTTTTCGTAGTTGCACGGATGCTACCAAATGCAAATCACAACTCGCACTGTAATATTTTTAGTAGCAAATGCGAGTACCTCCTCGCACTGTCGAGCCCTGTTCATGCGCAGATCAGACAGAGGGGGGAGGGGGAGTCGTAGGTTGCGTAGCGTGCGCAGTTAGCGTAAGAGAGAGATACAATATGTGCCGTATCACATGTACTGTTGTGATGTTACCAATATTGTCAGTCGAGTTGTCTGGCGAGTCGGGGTTACCTTAGCTACGTTGGTCAGCTATGCAGTTTCTATGGCTGTTTCCATGACGATGCACGTCCATCAGCTTTCGGGGGTGGAGCCAGGGGTGAGGTATGAAGGGAAAGGCAGGTCTAAATTTGTTTATAAACAACCTCTCCACTCGTTTTCTCCAACATCGCTGACTACATCTTTAACCAGTTGTTCACGTGCACTTGTTTTTGTCAGGGGAAAAAGGTTGTTGGCAAAAACTGTGACGAATAGAGTTAGTCAACAAAATTAAGACCGCCCTATATGTTTGAAAAGTGCTTTACAAAAAAAGACATGATGCCCCCAGGTTTAGTGTTACAGAGATCTTGAAGGCAGCTCGGTTTTAATGAGTATAAAGTGACCTGACTTGTCTCAAACCTTTTACGAGAGAGTAACGTCTTAAACTCTGACCGTCCTCTCCATGATGAATTTGAACTCCTTCCTCCTTCGTGCAGGAGGTTCAGATTAACACAGGCCAAGTCAAACAGGATGAAAAACTCGATTATCTTCCAAGCCATTAGTCAACTGAATTTCACAAATCATCCAGCAGACTTTTTTCACTTACTGTGCTGCTGGGTTTTTGTTAAAGGTTTTATTTCCAGTTTGTGCTTCAATGTTTTCAGGTATCAGTATTTATTTTCTTTACTGAGCTGTTGTGACGGTGTTTTAATGCTCTTTTTCATGGCTGCAAAGCAAATTCCCCTGAGGGGGAACAAAGCCGAAATTAAACATTTCAGTAAGGTAAACATTTAGTCTTTTATAATGTTATTGATATTAGCGTCTTGCTGAAACAAAAATGCACTGTTGGCTTTCTGAATGTTGTGCACCTTGAACAGCCAACATCAAGTGCTTCAGCTTACCTCAGTTGACTTTTTGGCTGCAAGAAGAGACACTGCAAGCTCTAGAGATTTGTTGGCCTTGTTTACAAAGTGATTTTGGATATTCAGATACACAGTGTTTGCGCTTTATACTTTGTGTGCACATGTTTCAGGATGTGGTGAAAATGGTTTGATACCAAAAATCTTCAGCTACATACAGATGTAGTTTGTGATGCTGATTTGGCTGAGCAGACTAACATGCCCTGATTCAAACTGAACACTGCCACATCCACTGATGTTGCATTTTGCCAGGCTGTCCTTAAAGCAAGAGAACTAATCTGCAGGGACAAGGGCGCTACCATATGTCCATACCAGAAGTCCCAACCGGAAGCTGGTAAGATATATCATTATCGTATCTATATCGAGATATGACTATCCAAGATATTAATAGAACTAGAACTTTATTTGTCATTGCAACAAGTACAACAAAATTGCAAAGTTTCAGGTAAAAGTTGTCAGGAGTGGGATTTGAACCCACGCCTCCATCTGGAGACCACAAATCCCTTTATATCAGGAAGGAATCTATCCTTGAGTCTGGCGCCTTAGACCGCTCGGCCATCCTGGCACATAATATCGAAAAAGCAACAATATAAAGGATATAGATTTCCCCCGCGCTCGCCCTGCATGTACAGCTCTGGAAGTCACAATAAAATTCATTTTTACGATTGCCCTTGAATGCACCCATTGATGCACACTCGTGGTAATATGGGTCAGCCGTGATGTCACCGGAAGAGTTAGTAAACAGAATCATCGCTGCCCGGCAATGGAGCTTGAAAGTTCTGGAGCATTTTACCAAAACAAAAGAGAAGAATGTGCAACACAAACTCTACAAGGCTGAACTTTCCTTCCATGGCAGTATGACAGTGATGTGTAAGTATCTGAAAAGGAAGCACATCGTGTCAGTTTCTGACGAAGAGGGACAGTTGTCTCAACAAGCTAACTGGCAAGTTAGCTGCTAACTTAGCATCAATAGTCTGGTGACCAGACATTCCTGAATTCTGGGGACAGTCCCTGTTTTGGATGACCTGTCCCCGGTTAAAGCTGTCCCTAAAAAATGTGCCTGATTCCAGTGTTAGAACTAGTAGAACAAAGGTTATTACTACAGCCATGTAGGAAGCAGAAAGCGTGAGGGAGCAGGCTGAGCGCAGACTAAGACAACAGTTATTGTGTCTGCTCATTTAAAGTGACTTTGGGTAATCTGTCCTTTCCTCACCACCATTTCCTGGTAATCACGCCCACAGGAATCAACCCGGCACACCCCAAAACACACTCACACATGTGGCACATGCACAACTACAGGAGCCATAGTTGCCAGGTCTGGTCATTATAAGCAATGTGGGCCACCAGCTTCATAGTGTTGCGGTAAGCTGTAGTTCATGCATCATGTTACTCGTCGACTAATTGCAAAAATAGTCCTTTGTGTCAGCCCTAGCAGTCACATTGTATTGTATCGTATCGATATCAAGATCTGTCATGACTTTCGAGACATGAAATTTTGTCCATATCGTTCAGCCCTAGTGTATATTATTACTTATTCACCACTGTCTTCAAACAATACGATAATGCGATAGACCTGCAGGATTGAAATCTTTTAGCTTGGCTGCTCTTCTATGCCTTTGAGCAAACACTGGATGGCTGCTGATGGCATTGTGCTGATTCTCAGAGGATGCACCATAATGCAAAAATCAGCATAGACCATAACCCCAGCTTTAGATATACCCAAGCTTTCACTGTTAAATCATTTGTCAGTGAAATGCAGCTGTGCAGGTATGATGGTTATGATGTAACCATGTAAAAACGTGACGGTCTGTTTTCTTTACCCTCACAGTCTCTACGGGAGGCCCCTGTCAAAAAGCAGTCAATTCTCAGGAGACTTCCAGAAACCCAACACCTGCCAGCTGCGTTTGTCTGATCCATCTTTACCAGAGACTGATGCAGAAAATAAAACTTAGCCACAGAACTGTGCAGCCATACTGTGCTGCAAATGGCTTATTTCTCTCTTCACTTTTCAGCTGTTTTGTCTTCTAAATTGAAGACTTGTTGTGCAGTGGGTAGGGTTGAGGGAATCTGTCTCTTTCTCCTTCTCCAGGAAACATATGGAACAGATCTGCTGGTTGGCCAGGCCTCGTTCTGCCACGTCTCACAGCCACACACATGCACACACAAACACATTCACACAGAAAACGGCTCCTTCTTCAGGGCTTTTACCTCTCCTCACCCTCTGGATTTACCTTTAAACTCTTATCATTTACTTTTGTCATTTCCATTTCTGTACTTCACTTTCAAGATTCAAGAATACACTTAACCCTCTTCTTCTCCTGAATATTTCCATGTTTGTGGAAATCAAGTCTTGCAGAAAAAACACAATATTTCTGACCCGCTTCAGTTGCTGCCTCCTTTAGAGTAAGAACGAAAAGGTAAATTAGCTTTCACTGTATATTCAAGGCATGGCAGCTAAGAGAATGCCAGCGTAAGAGATGTCTTCATCTTTGCGGGTTTGTGAATTTTCTGATTGACACCAAGAGTATCCAACATTAAATTGTGCCAGTCACTTGGCATGCTGAGTCAAGTTAGAGTTGGAAACTTGTCAGGCGACCAAGTCATATGATGATCCCATGCATAGGTTCCTAAGAGAAGTGAAGCACCCTACTTCAAACACAAAGAGTCATGCAGACCTGATCAAAATCTTAAGACCAGTTGAAAAATTGCTAGAATATGCATTTTACACATTTGGACCTTAATGAGGTTTTAAATAGAGCTACAATATGCAAAAGCAAGAAGGGGGAGTGTGACAAAAAGCACTTTGAAAAAGTAATTTATTAAAAACAACAAGTAAACTGAAATAGGCTGTTTATCAGCTGATCAAAAGTTTAAGACCATCGCTCAAAAAATGACAAAAAACTCTAAACCAGAATAAAAAAATGTTCTCAGTAGGACTCAGTAATGAGTAGCTCCACTGTTCTTGTTAATCACTTCAAAAATTTGTTTGGGCATGCTTGATGCGAGTGTTTCCAGGAAGCTTTTGGGAACATTGCTCCAAGTGGTGAAGATGGCTTCATGAAGGGCATCAACTGTCTGGAACTGACGGCCATTTTTATAAACTTCCCTTGACCTCCATCCCCAAATGTTCTCTATGGGATTTAAATCAGGGGAACATGCGGGATGGTCCAAAAGAGTGATGTTCTTCTCCCTGAAGAAGTCCTTGGTCAAGCGAGCATTGTGAACTGCAGCGTTGTCCTGTTGAAAAACCCAGCTGTTACCACACAGACGAGGGCCCTCAGACATGAGGGAGGCCCGCTGCAACATCTGCACCTAACCCGCCGTTTGACGACCCTGCACCACCTGAAGCTCCAGTGTTCCACTGAATGAAAAAGCACCCAGATCATGATGGACCCCCTCCACTGTGCCAGGTAGAAAACATCTCAGGTGGGATGTCCTTGTCATGCCAGTAACGTTGAAGCCATCTGAACCGTCAAGGTTACATTTTTTCTCATCAGAGAATAAAACTTTTTTCCACCTTTCAATGTTCCATGTTTGATGCTCCCTGGCAAAGTCTAAACTAGGGCTGTAACGATTCCTCGAATATTCGCGATTATTCAATTGCAAAATATCCTCGAGGCAAATTGTGTGCCTCGAAGCCTTGTTTAATATATAATTATACATATAAAATATATATCTGGACTACTATACAGTGAATGGTGTATGACACGGACGGTCATTTCTGTGGCACAACGTGCCTGCTACCTCCGCTGCTGTCCAGCTCGTAAACTCATGAAGGAAGAGAAAAGAGAGGGACAGAAAGGAGAGAGTCCGCAGAAGAAATGGCAGAGAGTGTCCCAAGTGTGTGGTCACCACAAGAAGGGAGGAAAAGAAAACACAGTGCAGTGTGTCTGATGTCGGAGTTAGCTTAGAATGTAGCTTAGCATGATAGCATGTCGTCACTGCTGCAGCACATCAACAGTAAACATCCGGTCTGTGCGTCCGCAGAGCGACACAACAGGATGACACTGATGATACATCAACAGAAGCAGCTAATGTGATCAATAACTGAGATATGGGCTAGTAAATAACCTACTTTGATTATGGCTCCGTGTAAAGGCTGGTTCAGAACGTAAATCTATGCGGAGGCTACTTGCCCAGAATCATGTGTATTTTGTTCACATACTTTTCACATCCAATAACTTTACATTTAATTTGATTGCAGAGAGTAGAACAGGAAACACTGACAGTGAGTAGAGGAAGCAGGTGTAGGGAATGCTTTCATATGTTATAGAAATGTACATTAGCTAGTTAAATTGCCTTAGTATCTAAGTATGATATAATTTGGTCCTAGAAATAAAGTGAGCAAAATAAGATCATCAATGTGGTACAGTAGTAAAGGCAATAATTTAGCAAAAAGAGACAAGCATGAATACAAATAAAATAAAAATAACCAAACTTAAAAAAAATACTGAAAAAAGCAAAATATGGCCCAGAGTAAAAATAAAAGTATAGATTTTGATTTTGAGATCCCATTTATGCTCAGAATGTTCAAAATAAGAAAAATAAGTTGTTGATTTAAGTGACCTGGCTTTTCTGTTTTGTGTGTTACTAATAATAATAATGTGTAGTGATTCAATGTAAAAAAAAATAGCAGTGAGTGCAATCGATTAATTGACAAAATATTTGATAGAGTAATCGATTACAAAAATAATCGATAGTTGAGCCCTAGTCTAAATGGGCAGTTTTGTGGCGTTGAAGGAGACGAGGTCTTTGAATCCTTTTTTTTTTGTTTTTGAAACCCTTTTCCCACAGATGCCGTCTGATGGTTATTGCGCTGCAGTCGGCACCAGTAAGGGCCTTAAATGGGTCGAGGACCGCCCTGTGTCTTGACGAACAGCCAATCAGATCCTACGGCTCAGCGCAGGTGTAATTTTTTTTGGTCTACCACTTGACTTTTTGTTCCATAATGCTCAGGATCTTTCAAAAAAATTAGAATGACTGTCTTACTGCATCCAACCTCGGCAGCAATGGCACGCTGTGAGAGGCCTTGCTTATGCAGCTTGTCAATCCGACCATGTTCAAGAAGAGAAAGTCTCTTAGCTTTAGCCATCAGGAGGGCATGACTGTGTGAATGCCTGACAGAAAATGCCTGAGCAGATTTTGGCTTTAATAGCCTGTGGTCTTTAACTTTCGATCAAGTGATAAACAGCCTATTTAATTTTTTTTTAATTACAAGTTCCAAATGTTTTTTGTCGCACTCTCCCTTCTTGCTTTTGCATATTGTAGCTCAGTGGTTGCAACTCACATTTGAAAAAGGCGCTAGAGAGCGCTTGTTGTTTGAATGTGAAATACAGTTTCACCACGAGATGGGAGAACAAACTTCACAATGTGACTTTAGCTTAAAATAAATGCTGCAAAATGTAAAATCCATAATAAAATGTGTCTTTGTGTTGCTATCCTGTATCATTACTAAACTTTGTAGAGGGTCTTAGGTGGTAACATGTATTTTCAGGAGGACTTCGGAGATCTAGGTAGAGTATTTGTCAATTTTCAAAAAAAAATCCAGACAGATTTGAAACTCCTGCTTCTCTGTGCGTCTATTCGCCATTGTTGTTTGTGAAAGGTTTTCTTCTTCGTTTGTGTGTTGTAGCAGCACTGCATCTCTGCAGACCTACACCGCCATCTACTGAACCGGCATGCACACTACAGCGGATTTACAGGGGATTAACTCGTCTCCGAGCGTTGTCATCTAAACGCAGAAGAATTCGAAAACGGAAAGGAAGAATCTTTGCGTCTTCAAGTCAGGAGTTTCCATGTAAACAGCCCCTGAATGTGAAATACAGTTTCACCACGAGATGGGAGAACAAACTTCACAATGTGACTTTAGCTTAAAATAAATGCTGCAAAATGTAAAATCCATAATAAAATGTGTCTTTGTGTTGCTATCCTGTATCATTACTAAACTTGTAAGAGGTCTTTAGGTGGTAACATGTATTTTCAGAGGGAACTCGTAGATCTAGGTAAGAGTATTTGTCCAATTTCAAGACAAAAAAATCTCACTAAACTCATTCTAATCCACAATTTCCTCAACCTTAATTTAAGACCATCACTGAGTCAAACTCTCCTTGTGCCATTGGCAGATATTTCCTCTTCATTACAAGAAGTTAAGTGTTTATTTCTGCCTTTTATTCCTTCAAGTAAGAAATGTATCTGGACTGGTTAAGTGAATGTGGATTAGAATAAGTGTTTTGGATATTTTTGACTTGGAAATAGACAAACACACTTGCCTAGATCTGAGTTTTTGCAGTGCTCTTTTTATGGTTATGTCAGCTGAGAAAACTTTTGAGAAGAAAAGCTGCTGAACACTTTCCTTTTATACCTAATAGAAATAGTTTGGTCATAGTTTCAAGCCCTCTTTTGGTAAAATCCCTGATGTGTGCTGGATTTATTGTGTGTATCAGGGAGCATGTCCACTTCAGATGTCTTTAAATCAGAGGTTTCTTGTTGCAGTTTATATATTTTAAACCCAAAAACAACAAACTCAGATCGATAGTTTGAAGTTTTATGTTCTTCCGTTTTCCTCTCCCAGCCTCCCTCACCTATAAAATGCTTTCATCCGTGCTGAAGCTCTCATAAAAATAGCCATTCAGCTGGGCACACCATTTAATATACACAATGAATATGAGACTATAAATATGTCAGTGCCTCGGATGATGAACTGTAGATGGCTTCCATACCCGACCCTGCAAGGACAAACTATTTTAAAGCTTTTATAGTTTTGCTGTGTCCAAATTGTGAGTACTTTTTAGACAACAGAACTAAAGCACATTTTCAAACAGTGTGTCATGGATCTCCTTACAGGTGTGCTTTCTGAAAATTCACAATCCTGACTGCCAAAACAAACCAACTGAACACTTTTGGCTGAGGAGGTTCTTCTTCAAACTAGGCAGTACTTCAGGGGTTTGGGAGCAAATGGAGACTAAATCTACCAGAACTTGAGTTTGATGATAATTAGGTATTTGGTGCCCACACTGTCATGTTCATTTAGCCTCAAAGTGCAGTCTGGAGGAACACCAGGGCTGGTTCCATTTCTGACAATTTCTTTGACATGTTTTTCTCAAGAGGATGCAGTGAATGACCTTGATTATTCCTTGGAAGAAGCTGCTTAGAGATTAATGAAATAACAGAGGAGGCTCCGAGGAGGTCCAGGTTTTATGGGTATAAACTAAGGACGAAGTGGGCAATGGTAGAGTCATTAAGCCTACGACAGATTCAGCTGCTCCAGTGACTGGATATCTGAAAAGCTCATCCATCACTTCACAACTTTCTAATGAATACAAGGCTAATAAAATATCGTTCTTCCATAACACGTCCTTATTGTAATTAGCTTTCCAGTCGAAGCAATGTCAGCGTTTGCATCAAATCTCATGTTCCATCCTGATATGGCCCTTTTCCACTCGTACACCTTGGCCCTACTCTACTCTGCCCTACTCGATTTGGAGCGTGTTTCCACTAGCCTGGTGCCTCCTAAAACAAGCTAGTTTTAGTACCTACTCCGCTCTGGTTCCAAGCCAGCTGAGTCGATACTAAAAGATGACGTCACCGACTGACGGCTACTGATTGGTCAGACAATGTCGTCATGGATGAGTCATGAGCGCAACGACCTAGCATGCTATCGGTAGCTACCATTAGCTTACCCTCATATGTCTTTTCTTTGCAGCTCGATTGCTCTCATCCTCGGCTTCATTCTGTTGTATAGCTTCCAAAACTCTCCTGTGCTTCTCAATAGGGCTGGGTATTTCCAGCAACTTCACGATACGATACGTATCCCGACACTAAGGCCACGATACGATATGTATCCCGATATACGTAAATTGTGAACATTGACTATGCTTTAAGCAAAATTCTTGACAAGTTTAGTTTTGTCTTATAAGAAGAAAAAGAACAAGGATGAGTTTTAAGTGGTTCTACAACTTGAGAGACATAAATTCAGATCCTTAAAGATGGTAGACCTAAGTTCAAATTTAGAACATATGCTTCATTATGTAGCTTGTCTTCTACCTTGAACTGTGCCACTGTTAACATTATCCAAAGTGTATTTACAACAACTGTCAAAATATTTAGGCCGTATCGATTCTGTAGAATCCGTATCGATACACGTATCCCAAAGGAGTGCGATACGATATTTTGCCGTATCGATATTTTGAGCACAGGCTTACTTCTCAAGGGGTATTTCTTCTTACCACCTGCAGCCTTCTTCTGCTTTCCTTTTTTACTCGGTTTGTGACAAAAAGCCACAGATTGTTGTGTCGCGCTCAAAATGACGTCCCCGCAGTGCTGCGACACTGCACCCCGTTGGGCAGGCAACTGGGGCTAATGGAAAAGCAGCAGAAGGTGAGTAGAGCAGAGTCGGGTAAAGTCGAGTAGAGTAGAGTAGGGCTAATGGAAAAGGGCCACTGATAGTTTCGATGTTCAGTATGTAAATCCACCTAAAGTCTCTTCTCCCTGCTATATTCTCACCAAAAAGCAGGCCCACACAGGTTTTCAAAATCAAACTCATGATATTCCTGATATTTAATGCTGTTCTGCGAAGACAAATGCTCAATGTGTGCGGCTTGCATAGTAAGTTGTTTAGCTTCCTTTTCTTAGGATTTTCAGAGCAGGAGATGCTTGAGAGAAGTGGACAACTGAGTCAGGCTCATGCTAGGTGACTGGAAAAAGGCCATCCCTCTGTACTACAGTTTGCTTTGAGCAGGTGTTTTTTTAGCAGGTAATCATGTAAATAAAGAGAAAGCAGTGCTTGGTCATGATCGAGCTGACAGACTTGTGTCCCTGGAGAGTAACGAGAGAAAATAAGTTAGATACTCCCATACGTTTAGACTTTAGACAACTTTGATGTTTTGACTTTAAAGCTTTTGAAAGTCATTCCTGTTTTTACCATTTTTATGCAGGATGGTAAATTGATTAAATTGACACAGGACTGCAACATCTTTGTACTTTGCTACTGTTGTGGTTATCTGATAAATTAGTAAAATGATCAATAGTGGTTGGATGTATTCAAAGATCAGTATGCTATATTGGGGCTGGGAGATTTTTCCCTGACAACACTCAACTTAAGATTTTAATCAATTGTTCCCTTTTGAAACAAAAAACAACTACATGTTGATGATGTAGTTGAAACATAGGCAGGTTTGTCTACATAAACACTGAAAGCTGAGCTATTTTCATAGGATGTTAACATAAAACAAAATCTAATCTAAAAAAACCCCACAAGCCTATAAAAGTGCTTCTCACCATGAAAACTGTAGATTTATATATTTATTTATTTATCTTTTCAAACATAGCAACAACTTACAATTGGAGTAATTCAAGAAAAAAATCTAAATGTTTCAATTTAAAATCTTCTGCAGAAAACATTTGAAGTAATGACTTTGATTGATATATTTCCCAGTCCTATGCAACATTCAAAAATCATTTTGAACTGTGTGGCGTGTACTTAATGAGAAAAATTTAATTTAAACTCCATGGTTTTCACACAAAAAGAAAAATCTTTTGCATTGCTATTTGTTGAGTGAAACTATGTAACAGTTTTAATGTGGAGTTAAAGGGATACCTGAACATAAATCAGTTTAAAGAGAAGTATAAAAAATGTTTTTTAGTAGATATAGAAATGATGGTGTTTGATGATCACAGGATGTTGAATTATATGGTTCTTCTTTTTTATTCAGGGCAGTTACTTTCAGTTTATGCATGAGTAAGGATATGTGTATGTCTGAGTATAAGTCTGTGATTAATAACTGTATAAATTTATATTAATAAGGAAGCCAAATAATATCTTATGTTTAAAGAGACTGTGAGGAGTTTTTAAGTAATCAAAAAAAAGTCTCACTTTTAGATGTATGCCTGACCGAAATACACACCTATCGATGAGTTTTATAGCATCTAAATAGGTTATCTATAAATGTTACTCCTTAGCCTCCTGGTCGGGTCGTACAGGGCTGGACTGGCCTGGATACTCAACTTCAGGAACAAGACAATTAAAACTAGAGCAAATTTATATTATTGTATTATTTATATTAATGTAACGATATTTAAACTACGATAATAACTTTTCCCCGCATTGCTTGTCGTCACACATCAAAAACTACCGCCACGTAACTAGAAAGAGATACATTACCTCGTGGCTTTGCATCCTGTAAGTTGTTGAAAAAGGAAGTTGTAAAGCAATGCAGAGTTCCGACAAAGATCCATGCTGCATTTACCACAACAAACACATTTGGCTTCACGTCTCCGGTGCGTTCAAGTTGTAGTCAGAAGTAGGAATTTTGAGTTCCGAGTGGGAAACTTAAACTGGAACATCCCCTGAAGTCGGAATTTCCTTCTGGGAACTCGGTGAAACCTCGCCACCCCGAGGTGTCAATCGAAGATGGA
This sequence comes from Scarus forsteni, assembly GCA_036419115.1. Classification (NCBI taxonomy): domain Eukaryota; kingdom Metazoa; phylum Chordata; class Actinopteri; order Labriformes; family Labridae; genus Scarus; species Scarus forsteni. The sequence continues at coordinate 2,714,479 of JAZDUH010000103.1, read as the reverse complement.
TGCCCCCAGTGTGAACAGTTATTTAGCTCCTGTAATAATCAATTTATTTGCACTTCTGACTGGGGTTTGTCGCTCTAGATTAGCTGTATACATAGTATTGTTAGATTTGTATTTACAAAAATGCTGCCATAGTGATAATCACATTCTTCATACAACAACGCAGGGCGTGCTAACAACAGCTAACAATAGCCTGGTAGATTGGCATGTTTTTTTCAGACTTCAACTGGAACGCCGATAAGTGGGAGATGATGTCACTCCCATTTCCGAGGTTACAGGAATGCAGCATTACGCTGGCGATAAATTCTCCTCATAGCACCTTTAAGGGATGGGATGAAGTATTACTTCTTCCCATCCTTGTCGAATATGTAAATCATAGTTTGCATTTTCAGCTTTTTTCATATTTTGTATTTTATTGTTATGTTTTTCCCCTACTGCATGATGACAATAGTCATTTATTTATTTTGTATTGGTTTTAAATGTAACAAATTAAACTACTACTACTATTTTGGCCCTTGAGTTTAGTGATAATACTCCAGTGTGTGGAGGAATCTGTGTTCACAGAACTTTGTAGTTCAGACATGTGGAAACGATTCAGGCATTTCGTTGTCCACCCTTCACCTCCAAAGCAGCATCAAATCTCCAAAGAAACACATTTTTGAAGGAACTCAGAAGGTAGGTTGTTCCAAACATCTTGGAGAACCACCGTGAAATACCAAATAATAGTCAGGGCGTTTATTTGTTTCAATCCAAGAGCAGATCAGGCATTTGTTTGGAACCAGGCGTGCAATTCTTCTCACATAAATCTTGCTTTGCAAAAAATGAATACTATGGTAAATATAATCAAAGGATTTATTTACACCAGTATGAATTGCTCTTTTAATTTTTTAAGCAAAGATTAAGGTACCATAGTTATACTTTGTCTTCTTCTTTCAACTCGGTTCTCTCTAAACACTCTTCATACTGGTCAGGAATTACCTGTAGTAAAGGTCTTACTTTTTCCCCCCGCTGCACCGGGGCCATTGGATCAGCAGCAATGTACCGGTAACTGATGTGACCCAAGTGCTGACGTTAGATAAAGGTAAGTAACTCAGTAGTAGGCAAGTGGCACAGCTTTTTCTTTCAATTTTCAAAGCTTTCTTCTCTCTCGTGCCTTCTATGGACATTGAGTGTTACTGCACTGTCGTACACCAACGTGCATTTGTTGACATACAGAGGGAGAAGCGAGCCCACAGGACATCCCAAGAGACAAACAAACCATGTGAACTGATAAGACACAGTCTGATAATGTTCATTTTGAATAAATCACTGTTCAAGCGTCAACTGTCAGTTGTGAGCTCAGCGTTTGTGTCTGTGTTCTGTAACTTTGATCGTAACTCGTAGGCTGTGCCTCACAAGTTACAACGGGCGTTAATTTGAAATGGGCATCTATTTTTCAAAATGTACTGCTACTCCCAGCGTTGATTTGGGAACCAGCAATTAATTGGAACCCAGTTATTACTTGGTATTTTACAGTAACCACTAGGGGTGGGAGAAAAAAATCAATTGACATAAGTACCTGGATTTTTTGTCAATTTTAAATTCATTTTTTTTTGTTTCAGAAATCTTTTTTTTTTCCAAATTAAAATGCTTAATTTTAGTTTGTGTTAATAAGACACTTTTAAATGCTATCCAGGCTTTTGAAGAGAGAGTATAAACAGCTGGTTAGAATATATTACTGAATAAATCCTAAAAACTGACTAACATGTGATGTGTATATTTTATTTATTATTTATTGATTGATTTAAAGAGGGAACAGCGCATATTAATGAACATTTTTACAAATGTAAATATGCCAGATTATAGCCTTGGGCTAATTTCCATCTGCAGACTATCCTGATATAGTCTGTAGGCACCACCGTTCATCTTTTTGCTGGTGTTTAAAAAGCTAACTACAGATGGCAAAAATCAGCAATATCGCAGAGTTGAAATTAAAATTGAATCGGCGCCTAAAAACTTGTAACAAATCGAATCGGGGGAAAAGCGTATCCTCCCAGCCCTAGTAACCACAGATCATGTGTGGATGTACTAGCCCAGATCCTTCAATGATGTTTGGATAAGAGCTCTGTGGGAGCCACACCAACAGTATGTAAAACAGCACTCCTTGTTCTTCTTCATGCTGAAGAAGCTCTTAGGGGCGGTTTACACAAGGCCTAAAATCCCACAAGTTTTCATTGCGTTTCGGCCTTGTGTTTACATGTGAACTCTACTTGGATTGCCCAAATCCTGGAACTTTTGAAACCAGGCTCTAGAGTGGAGAGTTATCAATATGTCCTCCATGCAGCGCCGTGTAAACCCACATCAGAGCATTTGGCGGTGAAACGCTAACGTCACCAGATGCGCAGTACTCTTTTAGATGGAGGCTGCACGCGCATACCAGGAACAACAACAGCTTCGGCCGTCTGCCGAGTAACGTGTGTGCTGCTTACCATGCTCGGTTTGTTATCCAGACAAAACTATCCAGACTGATTTGTTGTCCAGAAAAGAAACTCCTGCGTCTCTGTGCGTCCACTCGCCATTGTTGTTTATGAAAAGTTTTTCTTCTTCGTTCGTGTGTTGTAGCAGTGCTGCCTCTCTGCAAACCTACACCGCCATCTACTGAACCGGCATGCATACTACAGCGGTTTCATTCGTCTCCAGCGTCCCCACGGATCGACTTTGAATACGCAAAGGAAAAATCTTTGCGTTTTAAGTCACAGAGTGTCCATGTAAACATAGCCTTAATGTCAGCGGCTGCATGTTTTGGTTCATTGTTCTTCTGTCGAATGAATCTGGAGTAAATCAGAAGCCTTTCTGTTAGTACTTCACGAGGGGTTTGTATATGTTTGTAAAGACAGTTAAAAGACTTTCTGTTTCTTTCATTGCACATCCTCTGAAGAATCATAAGTTGCCTGTTGATAAATCAAAACAGTTGTGGCAGATCATCAAAAATCTCCTGCAACATGTAAACCAATCACAGGCCCTGACAGCCAGTTCATCACCAAGACTTTTAGTGCTTGACAAATCGTACACGATCACTGCCAACAAACCAGCACAAATAATGAGGCACACAGTCTCCCTAGACTGTGGCAGACACTTTCAGAGACGAGTCGAACACTTGAGGATGCCAACTCACAGTACGAAACTCTCATAAGCTGGAGAAAATTGGACATTTAGCCCGTCAGCACTCACTCAACACATAACCACTGTCCAGAAGTGCACACGCATTCATTTGCAAACATACAAAACATTAAAACGTACAGCACCAACTTATCCAGTGCATGAGCCAAAGATGAATAAGGCCAGCTCAAATTAAAATGTTTAGAGGAACTGAAAGGCCTGTTTGTTAATGTGAGAGAATCCCAGCAGTGATGCTTTCTCCAGGGAACAGGCTGACATGAAAAATGAGCAACGCCGCCAACCAGCCAACTGCTGTCTGGCTCTGGAGTGGAAACTTCTGACATATGATAAATGTGTAAGAAAGATGCTGTGTTTACTGTGCACGTGGTTGAGTCAAATAGAGAGAGCCTGTGTGAATAAAAGAAACCAAGAGGGAGTTTGGCATAACAGGCAGCATTAGAATACCCATTTATAAATACTGGAGTAAAAAGCAGAAATACCAAACCTCTTAACTAATGAACAAACTATTGCTAATGTTATCCCTGCAGAAACCAGCGGCACCGACAGGCTACAGTTTACTGGCAATTGGTGTAATAAAATATTAAGAACCAAAACACTGCGATGCAATACTGTATTAATATTATTAACTATGTTTTACCTAAATAAGTTTGTGGGTTTTTAACAGTAGGGCCGAATAATTTCAGGTAAAGATCTAATTGCGATTTTTCTGTCAGACAGAGATTTCAACTCGGTTCGTTATTTTCTTCAAATCAAGCTTCAGTGCAATATTCACCGTGTTAACGGTATAGACAACAGTAAGGAAATTACTGATCGTAATAATGATGATAAATAATAGGCCTGTCACGATAAAATATTTTGCTGGACGATAGTTGACCAAAAATTATTGCCAATAAAAGACATCATTGTCAATATTATTTTGAAACATCATTTTTTCATTAATGTAATTATAATAAATGTCATAATTAAGTGAGTATGCCATATCAAAAGCAATAAACTTTAATTTCTTAAGAGTATTTAACTGTCATTGGAAGGTCAAAAGCTTTGAAATAAAATAAATTAAAAATACAAACAAAAAGCCAAAGAAAATGAAATGGACTCTCTTTTGGAATAAATTGCATGTAAATAAAAGTCATTAAAATAATCAAAAACAATAGAAAAAATAGACCTTGTCTCTGTTAAGAAAAAAAAAACACTCCAATAAAACCACACTCAACAAAAAAAAAAACAATATATAAAATGTTAATTTGTACTGTCTGTCAAACGTTTGTAACATCGCTGGCTTTTCAACCGTACTGAAGGGCTGCATTTCTTTTGCAATGTAGCGAATGACACTGACTGTGAATGCATCATTTTGCACTGTTTTATTTATATTAACTTTATATTAACTATTATATTAACTTTGTCGACCAAACACTTCAGGACGAAGGCTCTGCTGCATCTCGCCTTCTTCATCACCACTACTTTAAAATAAATACGACATATCGGCTCGTTGGTGTTCATGAGCTCACACCTTGTTTATTCTGTGAAAATCAAAAATATTCCCACGCTGGGGCTGTGGCAGCTGGGTTATAAACCGCTTCCGTGCCATCATTCATATTAGAGTTTGTTTCCTCGTTACTCCTCATCACGCTCACTTCAGCTCTCTCCATGTGTACGCGCGAGCGGCCCCGCCTCCCCCTTAAAGATTGGATTACTGACAGATGGCTCACGCCAAGCCTGTTTGGTAGAGAGAGAGGAGGAAAACAAACATCCAGTCACATGTCAATTTATCGAGGCCGGATATGGGTGTGACCCGTATCAACACTTCTGCTGGCCCAGGTTCAAATACAACCTGTGGCCAGTCTGCAGAGTGTTTTTCCTGAATCCGCTCACTCCTCTCACAAACCTGTCCACTATCAATCTCTCTCCCATCAATGAAAGCACAAAATGCCCAAAAAACAATCTTAAAAAATTAAGAATACTGGCTAACATAGGCTCCCAAACTAGGGGGTTGTGCAAAGTTGTTATTTTTCAGTATACAGTACAGGCCAAAAAAACACATTGAAGGAGAAGGTGTGTCCAAACTTTTGGCCTGTACTGTAAATGTATTACTATCACAGAAAGCACACACTTTCTTTAGAGGTCTCTAAAAGAGTTGGTGTACATTTAAAGCTTGAAAACCATAAATAATGTTATTAATTTTGCACAAGGATGCATTGCTGATAGATAAAGTAAAGCACTGGACATGTGTTCAGTACAGTGAAGAATCACCCCAGCTCTGTTTTTTTTTTTGTTTGTTTGTTTTTTAAAGTTGATTCTGTAAATAATTAATTAAATAATGTCTCATCTTTATCAATGAATAGCCCAACACAACTATAAAGAAGATCAGCAGTCTTGCACCCAAATCATCTCTTGGTTTCTTCGAACTGAAAGTGGAGAGCTTTAGGTTTCTTTCATTAGAAGATGGTCACAGCGAATGACAAAAAGTTTGATTCATCATTGCAGAGGTACCAAGACGGATCAGGGAGCAAAAAATAAGAGAAACTGAGAAATACAGAGGCAGACAGGCAAAGCCAGAATAACAGACTCTGCTGTATCTGCCAGTAGCCATCTTAAAGCGAGGGCTTTTGAAGAGCAGTCCAATAAAAAGAGATTTTATCCAGATGGAGTCTACTGCTGCGCAGACAACCGTGTTCCCCTCATCAAAATTAGCACAAAGGGAAACCTTCAAGACCACAATGTCCTATTAAACAGGCCTAATTACATTAACATAAGAGCTCTGAAGAATTCCCCTGTCTCCACAAACACATGAAAAACACATTGACTGTAGCCACAAACAAAAATATAGATGAACTGTAACTGTAGTGGAAAGAAGACAAAGTGAGCTACTGTACGCCTGGAGGGTTAAAAAGAACACCACTTACTCGGGCCAAACCGGCATGGACAGCATGGTTGAGGAAAAAAAGCAATAAATCCAAAAACTGTCTCAAACAATTAAAATACACACTGTTCAGATGACACAAAATAATTATACACAAAAGTGTTACGAGCTTGAAGATCATTCCAGGATGGCCGAAGGATCTTGTGGAGTCAGACATATGAAATTTAGTTATTCTGTGGCAGCTGGACAGTGTGCAGTTCTTTCCCTGTTTCGGCTGTTAATGATTTCAATGTCCTGCATATTTACACCTGGATTTGTGCTGACTGTCCAGTTTCTCTCTCCAATATCTTAGGCCATTAGCATGTTAGCTCAAAAACCAATCATGTTTGATTTTTGGGAAAAGTTACAGCCTGAGTAAACGCCGGCTGGAAACAAATTTCTCCTGCTTTCAAAGGAGACTGTAAGAAATTATTTTTCACAAACTTTAGCACCATTATTTTTTGTACACCAACTGTTTTTGATTTTTATTTATTTTTTGTACACCAAATGTTTTTGATTTTTAATCCCACAAGATGGAAAACTGTTGAACCATCTCAATATTTAAATGTACAGTCCTACTCATCATTATTGGCACCCATGAAGTTAAAGTACACAATATGACAGTACAGTTTCTTTACAAACCTCTCTAACTTTGCTCTGCATCACTTTATCAGACTCAAACTTGGCAGAAGTAATGTTCACATATTATGTTTTGTCAATTATACTTCATTAGCTACTATGATCATGCATCCATATTTAGAATAGGCAGTTTTAACTGCAACCACTTGAGGCCTACAAGGAAAAGAACACCCTACCAACAATTAAGCATGGTGGAGGATCCATAATGGTTTGGGGCTGCTTTGCTGCATCGGGCACTGAGGCCTTGACTGTATCACAGGAATCATGAAATCAGAGAATTATCAAGAAATTTTAGAGCTGAATGTCCGACCCAGTGTAAGAACACTTGGTTTAAGTCGAAGATCATGGGCCCTCCAGCAAGACAAAGACCCAAAGCACACAGGCAAAAGCACGCAGGAATGGATGAAAAGGAAAAAATGGCCTGTTTTAAAATGGCCAGCGGTGAGTCATGATCTCAAGCCGATTGAAAATCTTTGGTATGGCTGAAGTCTGCCATTGGGGAAAGAAACCTGCAAATGTTCAAGAGCTTGAACAATTTGCATAGGAAGAGTGGGAGAAAATACCAGCTGAGAAGTGCAAGAAGCTTATAGATGGCTAAAAGAAACATTTGGAGGCTGTCATTGGTGCCAAAGGGTGTGCAACAAAATACTGAAGAGGGCTGCCATTACTGCTACATGTGCTTTTTTCAAGTTCTGTCTTTGAAATTACAATATGTAACTTGTAAAAATGTTGTTGTTTTTTTGTTAAAGTATTTTGGACCTTCAACTAAAAGATCCTGATGACAAAAATTTGGTACATTTCAATTTATTTCTGAAGATATTGTTAAAGCAGTAAAAATAATGAAGGGGTGCCAATAATACTGAGCAGGACTGTAAGCTAACATGGTCACGCACTCCTCTGTAAAGACTGTATATAGTTATAAACTAAAAGACTTTAAAAATAAATAGAAAAACAGGAATACTGAAAGATCTTTTGAGAGAAGACATGTCAGACATTAAGATTCCATAAAGACTGAGGAAGAGTGTTTGATTTAAAGGTGTTGCAGTGGAAGGAAAATAGACTCAGTCATTGTGTATCAGTTGTATGCAGAAGGCATGTTAAAATACTCCACTAAAAAGAAAATAGAAAAAAAAAAAAAAACCTGAGCATTAATGTTTGTTGTTAATGCTAATTTATTTTGCTGCTCATCCTTTCAAATAAAAACAAGGACGTCCATCTAGGGTTGAATGTTGATGTGCATTGTTTGAAGGGATGGCAGCTAAGATGATTGGTCAAAGTAAGACTGGGCGATATGAACTAAAAGTAAAATCCCCCATTTCTTTCCCCTTTAAAAAAAAACCCCAAGTACCACAAAAACATCATGAATCAAGTTTTGCCTTTATGTTATCAAAATATGTTCCAAAACTAAATAGACATTCCCTCTCATTATTAAAATGCAAGGTGTAATTTTATCATAAAATACTGATTATGCAGTTTGAATGTAGGGAGAACTTTCTACATAAACACTGAAGAATGAAGTATTTTCACAGTAAAAAATGGAAACATCTGACCATTTTTTAATTTTATTCAAGAAACTAATAAAAGACTAAACGTGCTCGTGCAAACCTGACTAGACCTACCATGATGAAAACTGTAATTTTGAGTAAAATGTTCACATATTTCAACAACTTAGGATTGGAGTCAGTTGAGAAAAGAAAATAATTTAAATTAATCAGTTCAATCGTTATATTCACAGTCAAAGTTGTTGAAAAGAAAAGTGCAGGGCTGTGAAAATTTGCAGGGATTGGCAAAAATTGCATCACAGCAGAATTGGCTGACTATACATCATTGGCCATTATGTTTAATTCTTACTTTGGTTCAGCATCTATTTAATTTCAGTATTTTACTGGTATTTCCTTCTGTATCTTCATATATATCTTTGAATCTCTATCTATCTATACATCCATCCATCCGTCTTGTTGATTTGTTCTCAGTGGGAACAAGCCTGAAGGGCTGGTTTTTGGACACCAGAGCACACTTTCCAGCCTCCTCAACTTATGGTGTTTTTTTCCATATGTGGTATCTGCTCAACTCATCTCGGCTTGGCATGGTTTGGGAACTACTCCCCTTGTTTTCATTACAGTATAGACTTTGTGAATACCTCTTTAAGGTAGATGAGGGTCATCACAGGATGGCTGTGCGAGACGACTGTGGCATTCCATCAATAGAGAGGAGATTTGGGAAGCCATTCAGTATTACAGAGCAGACAAGAAGACGAACAGGAAGCATTTAATTTCCATGTCAGTAATCTGACCATTCTGATGTCAGCAGTGTCTCTTCAACTAATGCCCCTTTCAAACTGGTCAAAGAAACAGTTTAAACCCCGTAACAATCGAATCCTGCCGGCAGTTTGAAAGGGTTTAATCAGCATTTTGACCCAGGTCAACTGGCCCTGCAAGCGACACAGGTTTTTATCGACTCACCTCTGATCGGCTTCAGTGGGAACATCACACGATGTCATGACATTGGTGTAACGTGTCGCCGGCGTAACATTGTGCCCATCCCCTCCGTTTGTAACTTACGTGACTCTTTGCCATCTCAGCAACAAATTCCGTCTTCCTTCATATCATCAGAGCTGAAACTTTACATTTTTATAGAGGAACAAAAGTGCTAATACAGAAAACAGCTGACCACAGTCCACAGCTACCATGCTCCTTTCTATTGTTTGAATGGACGTGTTTTGGCACGCTGATGATGTCATAGACGTGCTGACATCATCGTGATGCACCAGAGGAAAATAAACATCCACACAGCCTGTCTACCGCCGATTAGACCCAGGTCTGCTGTTAGTGAAAAAGGAGTCGCTTGCCAATTGCTAGCGGGTTAGCCCATGTTAAAAAAAAACACTTTGACCCCGCTAATTTTAGTGTGAAAGCGGTATTAGTCTCAGTGGGATTTTACTTCCTTAAAATACCACAGGAATTATTGAGTTCAGACTTAAAATCAGAATAAACCAGTCACCTACTTCAGCATGAGGTTTAATCGTAATTATCAATTTCATTCAGATTTAGGTGTTCACATGGTCATTTTTAATCTTTTTTAAAGGGACTGTGAGGAGTTTCTAAGTAATTACAAAAAAGTCTCACTTTTAGATATATGCCTGATCGAAATACACACTTCAAAATGGGTTATCTATAAATGCTATTCCTTAGCTTCGTGGTCGGGTCGGACAGGGCTGGACTGGCCTGGATACTCAACTTCAGGAACAAGACATTTAAAACTAGAGCAAATTTATATTATTGGGACACGTTTTAGAGCACCGGGCTGTAAGTAGAGATATATAGCCGGCTACAAAACTGCGATAATAAGTTTTCCAAAAATTGCTTGTTGTCACACATCAAAAACTATCGCTACGTAACTAGAAAGAGATACATTACCTCGTCGCTTTGCATCCTGTAAGTTGTTGAAAAAAGAAGTTGTAAAGGAATGCAGAGTTCTGCGGAAGGTCCGAGCTGCATTATTAACAGTATCTCATCTTTTAGCGTGTTCCAGTTGTAGTCAGAAGTAGGAATTTCCAAGTTCCGAGTAGGAAACTGCAAGTGGAACGTCCCCCAAGTCTGAATTTCCTACTGGGAACTTGATGAAACCTCGCCACCCTCGAGTTGACAATCAAAGATGGATGCCCCCAGTGTGAACAGTTATTTAGCTCCTGTAATAATCCATTTATTTGCACTTCTGACTGGGGTGTGTCGCTCTAGATCAGCTGTATACATAGTATTGTTAGACTTATATTTACAAAAATGCTGCCATAGTGATAATCACATTCTTCATGTGATATTTGTGAACAACAACGTAGGGTGTGCTAACAACAGCTAACAATAGCCTGGTTGATCGGCATGTTTTTTCCGACTTCAACTGGAACGCTGATAAGTCGGAGATGATGTCACTCCCAGTTCCGAGGTTACTGGAACGCAGCATTATGACAGTCGCCGCGCGTGCTCATGGGTAGCAGAGTCTTAAAGTCACTGCAAATAGATAGCACATTTAAGAGAATTTATGTTTTATTCAGAATTTAGGGGGAATTAAAGCTCTCATGTGCACGGGCATTTGTCTTAACTCCCTTGTTCTCCACTGGAAACCGACCAAACCTGGGCATGGTTCTTGGACATTGCGTACATCACCGTGTTATGCTAAGACTCACACTTGACTTTGCCTCCCTTAATTACCAAAAGTGGGGTCTTAAGAGTTGAACATAACACTTAGTACAATACTGAAACTTTACTGACTACATAGTTTGTTTTATTTTTAAATTAAGAGCACCAAAGACTCCACATTAAAAGCTTGCTTGAGGATCCAAGTCGTACAAAGTGTTTTCTAGTTATAAGTAAGCCTGCACACCTTCTGACAAATAAGATGCATACTGCACTGCGACAGATGACCTACAGGCTAATGAATCACTGAGTAAAAACTTGAAACACACCAGGAGCTCACAAGAATAACAGTAATAGATCTTGATAGTGAAAAGCTAATTCAGCATGAATCACCTTTGAGCCAATGCTTAACTGTACCTTCGTTTCTGTCTGGGAAAAGGAAAATCTCAGGAATGCTTGGATAACAAATCCAGTAGTCATCAGAGAACAGAGAACAACTCTCCAATACCACCACGAACTGGAGCCCAGTCAGCCGGTAATACTCTCCATATGTCTCAAACTGGTTTACTCCAAACCATCATGTCCCAACTGACAGTGTAATCAGTCAGTCTCCCGTCCAGTACCAACAGAGACCATCATCAACACACAGAAACCCTGCGGACAGAATGCAGCGCCAGGACAGTAAAATACAAACTACAACCAGAAAGAACAAAAGCTTTTGTGTTGTTTGCCAAACTCGATGTTGAAGCAGAAAGTTTCACATAACTTGGCTGACACTCTAATATGATCAGGTTTATTAATAACTCTAATTTACTTTGCATATGAAGAGCCTCTTAATTACTTGATATCTATTACTACAAAATCATAACTGCTCGGTTCAATTCTTCTTTTTGTCAATGTTTGATTATTCAAAGAAGCATCCACAGCTGGACTTTAGTGCTCTCTCTACGCACAAACTGAGAAGAACAGAAGAAGTCATAATTTCCAATTTTCTGCTTCTTAGTTTAGTTTAAAAAATGGCCCACAGACGACAAAAGAAGATAAACACATGACTTCACAGTCAGGGAGAGTGAGAGCAGTGCCAGGCACTGAGTGACAAAAAGCATGAACCGGAAACAGCAGCCAGTGGAAAGTATGCAGTCAAATCAGAAATCACAATCACAAATACTTTAATAATCCTCAAAGGGGAAATGTGGTTGTTTCATTTGCTATTATGCACAGTGCAGCAGTAGAAATATCCAATAAAGACATTAAAAAGCATAAAAATAGAGTATGTAATTGAATAAGTAGGTTGCTAAAAGCAAAGTCTATAAGCTATATCAACTTTCTTATGCAAGAAGTGAGACTGTGAACAATGCCAATGCTTGAATTCAGCTTTAAAGTTTTTGTTTTGGTTATTTAAGTACGCTCACCATGGGCTGTAAGGCTCCTCAGCTGCTATAGAAAATGTTTGGAGCCATGACATAAGGTTTAAAACAAAGAACAGGCAATGGTGTTACAGTCGCTGGTTTACGTGATGATGAAAATAAAACACTTCTCTCTCCTTCTTTTCCTCTAGTTTTAACTTTAAAGAAAAAAAAACTAGGAGAAAACCCCCAAAAATTAAATATCAGCAGTTCATCCATAAACTGGAGCATCAGTCTCTTGCATGTTAAAGCACTAAGGACATGAGGTAAGACTATCAATGATTATACTTCTATAAAATTATCAACCCAATCACACAGACATGAGGACCTTCCTGAAAATTAGATGTATCATCTCAAGAGGCTAACCTCTAATTTGTTTTCAGAAGAAACAAACATGACAAAGACAGGTCTATGGTTCATGGATCCGTCACTAACCTAAGTTCTTACTTTAGTCCACTTGTCTCCTCTTACCTCCCTTCCTTCACCAAACACAGCATGGTGAGGATTTGCTGTTCATCATGAGACTGGGATCCACATTCAAGATTTCCTGCTGCTTAACAGAAGGTTTTTTCTTCAGCCATGATGGAGGGATTCATGATTGGCTATATGGATTCATGTTAGTGTTGAATAGATATATTTGGAAATATACATGCATATGTGTATTTTTATATGTATATATGTACAAATGCATATATGTGTATCAATAAAATGAAGAGTTTTATGCTCTGTTGTTAAGTGCCTTGAGATAACACTTATTATGAGTTGGAGCTATACAAATAAAGATTGATTGATTGATTGATGAGGTGTCGTTTAAGGCAAAGTCTGATTACAACGGCTGCTGTGAAAGTGAATGATTGGAAAAATACAGTCCATAGATTTTACCACAAAGTGAAAAAAAAGTAATATGACTTCTGTTTGGCCAATAACTGCCGTTACTTTTTGAATATTTTAATAAAAGCAAGGTTTCCGACAAGTTTTAGTGTGTCACATTAGATATAACCAGGAGGCAAAGACAGTTAACAAATGCGAAAGACAAGATATGTCAATTTTATTTTAAATAAATAATAAATAATGCAAAGGGGCTTTATCCTATGGCTTACGATGTAAAGTGTAAAGTTTATTCAGTCCTTTTTCAAACTGAGATCAGACAAGAATCTACATTTACGGTAATGAACATCATCGAAAAGTAATTAGGCAAACAGATGATTATTTGGAAATGGCACCTATCACTGTTTTGTACCATCAATAACAATAACTCGACGTTGCTCTCTGCCATTAAGCTGGTGGTGCCAAAGAACAATGCAGGTATTAAATGACTTAATATCGAGGTGCTGGTTTGGCAGAGTGGTTAGTGACCAGGCACGTCCAGCCTGTGGTCAGTTTGCAGACTGTCTTCCCTACTCTCTCGGCCCCTTCCACAAGCCTGTCCACTGTAATTCTCTCCTATCAATAACGGCACAAAATGCTAGAAAAAAAAAAAAAAAAAAGGCCTTAATATTTAGAGTATGGGACCTCAAGCATCAATCAAACAAGGATACTAAATTGTCCTTAATGTGGTAATTACTTCTTAATCATCTCAGCTTGTATCTACTTAACTATGTTTAAGCAAACCTGCTTAATAATGTTTAATTTTTCAAATACAAGACCGTGTCTAGTTTTGAAATACAAAACTGAAACATTTCTAAAATTTGGCAAAATGAAAAATGTGTGTGGAAATTTAAACATACCATCTCAAAACAGAAGTACATGTCGTTACTCTCTTGCAGTGTTTGGTTACACAACTCTTGGCCATCTTTTAGTATCTTCATTTTCGCACTTCAGCTTTACAAACATACTCCTTCTCTTTGCCCTGTTTGACAACAGCAATAAAATGACAAAAGTATGGTTATCTGTGCGAGGTCCATGCTCTTGCATGCTTGTTTTTGTCACGGATAGTAAGCATCATGCTGGGTTAAAAGCTTCCAGGCTACGATGACGTGAAGGACTCTCTCCAGTAAACAATCAGCAGCTACACACCTACAGCAGACCCTGAAGTGTCCACATGAAGACTTGAACCACAGACCCTGTATAATTCAACACAGGTGCACCTAATGCCTCTTGATGAAGTCTGGGGCAAATTAAACAATAATTAACAAAAGGTTAACAGAAAGTCTATCAGGCCTCCCTTTGGCTGGATGTGAATAAAAACAAATAAATAAATGAAATAGTAGACTGATCTGGGAGGCAAACAGATATTTGAACTAAGCATGTTACGCAAAACAAATCAGAGGAAAGTACGTATCCAACTCAGCAAGTCGACTTTCTTTGAGAGTGGAACAAGAAAAACATTCTTGCATGGGACTGCTGTCAAAACAAAATTATAGTAAGGTAATTGAAAACATGCTGCAGTCTACAGTAGGCCTGACATAAATTTATGCACCTGCACACGTCAACCTTTACAGCAATTTATCAGATGTCTTATGCAGAGAATTTGTGTTGCATGGCAAAGTCGTATGTGCAACATTAAACTTTAAACCCTGGTCTTCCTGCCCTGCATCCTCAACATCTGTTCTGCATCTGATCTTGCACAAAGAACACAGACAGTGGGCATGACGCAGATGTGGCATCAGCCCTGATGTTTTCTTCAACAGAACTTTACTGTTATTAAAATACACACCAAGTAGCATATCTGGGCAAAGCAATGAGCTTCAATTTATTCTAATGGGTTTAAAATGGACAGTTTCAAGGGAAAAAATCCCTTGTTTTGATTTCAGAATTGCTCACTTCTTATTTTTACTTACTTTTTATTAAGAATGATTGAATGAAATGTCTTCTTTAAAAGCATTATTATCTCTTACACCAATAAAGTATCTTGTTTAAATAATCAGTTCAACAGGAATCGAAGTTTAGGGCAATTCTCATGTGCAAGAGAATGATCAGATTTTTCACCATATTTGGATTAAAAAAAAGTTTAAATCCTGTAATAATTAGAAGCTAAAGTGGTGGTCTTCTTGCAGAGGCTGCCTTTTTCTGTTTTAACTATCAGGTTGTCCTCAGACCCTATGGGACAAAATTCCAAGGCTGAATGCCAGTAAATGAACCAAAACTCAGCATGAGGAAAAACACTCACTTTTACAGACAAATGCCTCGCCTGCACAGGGGTATACTTCCAAAGAGATTAAAGGGGGAAAAAAAGACCAACAGTACGAGAGCTAATTCAATTTCGAATTGTGACTAAACTGCTGGAACAGCCTGTGCAACATCATTTCTGAAGCTTTTGTGGGAAAAGCTGTAACACAGAAAAAGACATAAAAATTTAAGAAGTAGAGATGAAGGTTGAGCCAGAAAAGTGCTGATTAAGTTAAATGATTGTTAAAACTGAAACAATCTTAAACACTCCTCCTTAAATGGTAAAGATGTGATCTGTGATTAATCCTTAAAGCTAGGTTTGGATGTATATCAATGCTTAATGAAGACGATAAAACATGTGTTAGCTCAAATCTGCATACAGAGGAAATCTAAGGTGCAAGACTGGTTCAGAAAGGTGTAGAGGCGGAGTCTTGGTTATCATTTAAGACAATCTTGATAACTGACATATTTTGCCTAAATCCTCCAGTAACAAAATAAACGGTCTAATTCTTGTTAGTCCATCCTCAGGTGTGTTGATCAGCATTATGCTTTTCTTTAAAAGATCAGGATAATTTGATTCAGCTGAGCTGTGAAATCCATTTCCAGCCCCAGAAGGCTAGGGTTAAATTTTGGCCTTTTAATGTCTATTGAACATTTAGTGCCTCACAGTGAAAAAAATGCAGATTTGATCACTCTGTTGGTCAGGCCTTTCTGTGTAGGTTTGCATGTTCCCCCTGTACATGTGGGGGTTCTCTTGTGTACTCCAGCCTCCTCTTACAGACCAAAAAAAATCCTAATAGGCTAACTATAAACTCTAAGGCCCTGTTTACACGGAGACACTGTCACCTGAAATGCAAAAGTTCTTCCTTTGCGTATTGAAACTTCATCCGTGTTCAGACGGAGATGTGAGAAACAAGTGAAAATGCTGTAGCATGCATGCCGGTTCAGTAGATGGCGATGTAGGTTTGCAGAGAAAAAGCGCTGTTATAACACACGTAACAAGAGGAAAAACTTTTCACAAACAACAACGGCGAGTGGACACACGAAGACGCAGGAGTTTCTTGTCTGGACAACAAATCTGTCTGGATAGTTTTGTCTGGACAACAAACCGAGCACGGTAAGCAGCACACACGTTAGATGGTTGAAGCTGTAGTTATTCCTGGTATGTGCGCAGCCTTCATGAGAAAGTTTACTGCGCATGCGGTGACGTCTGCGTTCCACCCTGCGCTTCCTCCTCTGTATCTCGTCAACATTGAGCCAAAATGAATCCAAAACACAATGAAAACTGTCAGTTTTGGGCTGAAAATGGAGCCGTGTAAACACCACCTAAATTGCTCTTAGGTATGACTGTAAGAGTATTTAGCATCTGTCTCTCTATGTGGCCCTGCTATTGGCTGGAGACTGGTCCAGGGTGGCTTCAGCCTTCTACCCAATGTCAGCAGGACAGGCTGGAGCCACCACCATATTTTATCATTAGAACAGAAGAAGAAACAGTTCTTGTCTCTACAGAGTTTGAAAATTTTCTGTGAATAGTTTGTGTCCTCTTCCTCTGGTTTCTCATGAGGCCTAATTTGAAAACACATAACAAAAATTACATAACAAGTCTCTTGGTTGTAATAAAAAAAAAATTGCTGTCAGCTATACAGCTGCTGGTGACAGCACAGGGCTTGAGGGTGTCACAACCAAAACACCCAGCTCTCAGTGGGGGGTAAAACTTCCTGTCAGTTGTCAGCCAGAGCCACGCAGACCGAGCCGGTTTAGTGCCTGGCCAGGTGGTTTTAAGTGTTGGGGGCAACTTTCCAGTCAAAGAGATGTCTGTGTGTGAAGTAATCTCCCTGACGTATGTTGTTTTGTCTGGGCTGGCGTTGGTCTGCCATTACGAATCATTTGCTTACACCTGTCACCCTGAAAGCAAGCTCAAAGTCATGTTTGATCACCGCCGTCCAAAGAAATAAGCCAGAGAAAAGTCAAAAAAGTTTATAAGACAGAAATCTCATGGACTTGGAGCAGACAACCTCAAGAAATCGAACCTTTTTACCGGCATGCTGAACACTGGCAGCAAAAGACTCAGACTAAACAGACAAATGTCTTGACTTAAGGAAAAGAAAAACCCGTCAGTGCTAAGAAAAAAAACATCAACATCTAAAAAGAATACAAGGGACGCCACAATTCTCAATAAAATATTGAACTGTTCATGACACCATCCACAGATCAAAATGCTGTCTGAACATTTTAGGTTTCGAGTACAAAACCTAATGTGATGACCTTTTACCTGGTTTCTCTGTTTTAGTTCTGATGCTTTTGTGCCTGTGAGTCAGTGGGCAGTGGGAAGGAAACTCTGGTCATGAGTAGCACTGTGGTGAAGTTGGGCCAAGACATAACACCACTGCTCAGGAAAAGAGTTCAGTTCATTTCCAGTGTTATCTCAAGACACTTAATGATAGAGCAGAATAAAGCCATACCATAATTTGTAGATACGCATTTATGCATATATACAAATACATGTAACATAAATATCTGTAAATACACATGCATACATAAATCCAGAGATGTATCCATCCAGGCCAGAGGTGGGCAACCTTAATTACCAGACGGGCCACATAAAACTGTTTCTTCCAGCCTGACGGCCACATTGTGTCAAATTTCCAGATACTCGATGGGGAAAACTAATGTCAGATAAACACAAAAAAGCAAATATAAAGTAGTCTTAAACATAGTACACAAATATTCATGTGTTATAACACAAATACAAGTTATAATGAATAGTTAAAGGGATCTGACACAGGATTCAAGCTAATTTAGCCAATATACACAGAATTAAAGCCAATTAAGCTATTTTTAAATCAATCAAACAATGAGTGTTCTCACAAATATTCGACTGCTGCAATTTTCTGAATACAGTATAAAGTAATACTCGATAAAATGTTCTAACGCGTTTTGAAAGAGGTTTAGAGACACTATTACAGCAAAGTTCTTCAATAACTTACTAAAAATAATCCAGATTGAACATAATTACTTCTGTTTGATATCTGGGTTTTCTTCATATTTGTTGATTTTCAGATATGACCGGTGGGCCACATTTAGTGAGTTGGAGGGCCACACGTGGCCCCGGGGCCGCTTGCTGCCCACACCTGATTCCAGGCAGAGACAAAGGAAGCAAAATCACATTTGTCTCTGCTGAGTACAGACTAAATCAGTCAATCTTTATTTGTTTGGCACCGTGTTTACCTCCGCCAGGGAGGTTATGTTATTGCCGGCGTCTGTTTGCTTTTTTTGTGCGTTTAATTGTTTCTCACGAGTTGTTGTTCATTAGACTTGAAATCAATCACCACAATCCAGTTGAATGGGTCCTGTGACAGATTGCCATTATAAAAAAACACTGCTGCGTAAGCAAATATCAGGTCTTGAAGGGGGAACAGAACTCCAACCACATCAGCATCGGACATCAAAATAGACATTAAATGTGGCAACTTAAAAACATAAAATCATAACATCCTGGCCACTGCGGCAGGAAAGTTCTTGAAAAATGCATATTTTAAGCGCTGTAATGGCTCAACTAAACAAAAAAAATGCTGAACCATTTGCTTGGTGTATTATTTGTCCCAAGAGTAATACAGTGAGATAGCCAAACTTTTTGATCAAGTCTCTTGTTCAGCTTTCCACGTGCTGTCCTAAATAATTTAA
The DNA here is from genome assembly GCA_036419115.1 of Scarus forsteni. Taxonomy (NCBI): domain Eukaryota; kingdom Metazoa; phylum Chordata; class Actinopteri; order Labriformes; family Labridae; genus Scarus; species Scarus forsteni. Next base: position 2,695,457 of record JAZDUH010000103.1, on the reverse strand, counting down.
CTACAGCTTTAACATGCAAATCAAAGTCATTAAATTGCTTTTTATAGCTAATTCCAACCCAAATAAGTCTAAAAAAACAATGTTTGAGTCTCTAACTATGCTATTTAGTATAAAACACAAGATCTTTTTGTTTTACAAGATCAAAATGGGCTTTCTCATGTTCACAAAAATGCTGAATCAATCACTGTGAAGGGAAAAAGTTGCATTTAGTGTGTTGTTGTGGGTGGCTTTTCCCCGGCTTATTGTGCAATGGAATACCACCCAAATCTTACTGACAGCTCAAACTCTGGTATAGAAAATTAGTGAGAGTAAAAACATTCTCCAGTTGCTGGCCCTCTTCCCAGAGTCGTAAAAGTTTAAAGGTGTTCATAATTGCTAACACACCTGTAACAGTCTGGGCTCATATTCCTTGGATGTTTATATCTGGGCCCCTTTTCGCTTCTCTCTGCTCTCGAATGCTGGGAAAGTCACATGTTTTCTATTTAACTGTTTTGCTTTAAAACTTCAACCGCTGCTCTTTCACTATGCCTGTCTTTAAAGAAGTACTGTCTCTTGTCATTTTTTTTCTGTTTGTGTGTTTTGGGCTTTCAAAGGACAACACACACACAAAACTGTAGTTTCTTAAAATCTGCTCTGGGGAAGCCCGATACCTCTCTGATTTGACAACCAAGGCTGAATTCAACCCAAGAACAGCTGGACTTCAGCAGCTGTAGAATAGACTAAGTGAACAGGGTCTCTTCGTTTTATTACTAAGAATCTCTTGGCTTTCCTGGTTTGGAAACTTCTTGCATGCATTTTTTTTTCAGTTTTCCAGTAAATCTGTTTTTAGTTATTACATGTGGCTTTTGGGTTTATCATATTAGCAGTTTCATATGATAATTAATGTGTTTTTGTCTGTTACGCATTTCATATCTTTTATAAGACACAGACCTAAAGGGCTTAAATCTGCTTACAGAGATGGATTGATTTAAGAGAAGCGGGGCAGAGATGTAATTTATCAAGAATGTTGTAACAATATCTCCCAGGGATCATTGCTCTGGTAATGGCAAGGCTGACTGTCAGAATGTATTTGTAAGATGTGAAATCATCTCACAATTAAAATCAGGCGTCATTTCTGTAAAATTATATGTAAGGCTTGTAATTGTGGAAAAGTGGGTTGGGATAATATGGTTTTTGGATCACCCTGACAATAACCTTGGTTCATTTAATCTACAGCCAACACTATTAGTCGGCTAGCATACAAAGGTTGATTTTAAACTTAATCAGGTCATCTTTTGGTGCGAGAAGGTAAATGCAGAGAGTTTGACAGAAATCGTTAAAGGGATACACCAAGAATTTTTGTTTTCATGTCTTGCCACACTCCTGAGTCCATGACAAGCAGTTAGACTCATTCTTTTGACCGTGCATGCAATAATAAGGGAGAGATGGTCAGAGCTTGTCCGCCATTAGTTAGCTTAGTTCAAACACTGGGAGACAATGGGTAGTGTTAACCTGTCTCAGCCTGCAGTCTTCAGATAAAGTCTTTGGTCCTGTGTGCTTGTTGTCTTTTTTTTTTTTCTTTTTACATTGCATGTTTCAATATCTCCTACTGTCATTGTATTATATTCTACTCTTAAACAGAGGCTTTGTTTTGATTACCTATTTCTGCGGTGGATTTTTGGACACTTTAGAACGTGAACAATGACAACTTGAAGGCAATTCGCATTTTAGTACGTCTTGACAAAAGAATGGCTCACCCCTAACTGAAACTCAGTTCTCATTCTTCAATTAAAAGAGCTGTACAAAAGACTTGATTTATGGGCAAACTTCATATCTCTAGCGCAAACCTTCGCAGGGTAGGTCAACAAACAAACAAACAAACAACAACAAACAAAGCCACTGTTCAGGAGAAGAAGACGAATGTAGAAGATGACGTAACATAACAAGGTAAAAAATGAGTCACAAGGGGCGTCGGTGGCGCAGTTGGATAGTACGCTTGGTCAGTGATCAGAAGGTTGCAGGTTCAAGCCCAGCTCCAGGCGACACATGGCAATGTGTCCTTGGGGAAGACACTTAACCCCAAGTTGCTCCCACTGCTGTCAGGGGTGCGTAAATGGGCATGAAAGGGCATGAATGTGTTAGAGATACTGATGGATAAGTAACATAGAAACTCTGAATCATCAGTGAGTGAATGTGAGGGCGAATGGGTGTGAATGGGTAGGTGTGACCTGCGGTGTAAACGGCTTTGAGTAGTCAATGACTAGAAAAGCGCTATATAAGTTACCATTTACCAAGTACACATCAGCATTTCAACCCTGCAAGCGACACAGGTATAATCGGCTCGCCTCCAATCAGCTTCAGTGGGAACATTACACCCGGGTTGACGCGCTATTTTACGGATGATGATGGAGTAACGTGCCCTCTGCATAATATCACGCCCTCTCCCTCCATCTGTAAATTAAGTGCCTCATTGCCAGCAACAAATTCCATCCACCTTTGTATCATCAACGCCGAGTTTGTACATTTTTAAAGAGGTGCAAAAGTATGAAGTACAGAAAACCATGTCAACAGCCTCCATGCTCTTTTCTATTATTTACATGGACATGTTTCGTCGCACTGATGATGTCATCAACGTGATGACATTAGCTTGATCCGCCAGAGAAAAAAAACAGCCACACAGCTCATCTGCTGCCTATTAGACCCGGGTCTGCTGGCGGTGAGAAAAGACTCACTTGCCAATTGTTAGCAGATTAACATGCATTGATAATACCCACGTTGACCCACATATTTTAGTGTGAAAGCGGTATAAGAGGCTCTATGACCTTTTTCCTTTATCTGGACCTTTTTAGTAAAGTCATGGTCTAGGCAGACATCTCTGCAAATTTGGAGGAAGTTCCTTCAGACATTAGTCATTGTACTTTTTCAAAATTTCTTTTCCCAGTAAGGTAAAATGACTTCCAAAATGTGATAAGTTCATCCTTAAATCACAACAGATGTATCTCCTATGTTGGATGGAAATCCCTCCAAGCATTCCTGAAATATTGCATTAACAAGGAAGACAACATGGCCTTGACTTCTAACCTGTGACCCCAAAAATCCATGTCCTCACAGAGGCATTACCTGGATGTCTGGGAAAGGCTTCAGTCTCACACAACCCTAAACTTATAGGCAGTGTAGATTATGGATGAATGGAAAAACACCCAAAAAAGTGGTGCCTCAAGCTTCATCAATTCTGTTCATATTCACAACATAAAAATAAACTTGCATACTTAGCATTTTTTCATTTTGCTCCTTCCACTTCAGATTAGCTGGATTGATTGTATTTTTTGTGTGACTGTTTTTCCAAAGTGTTATTGTGGCTACAGCTCAATGTGTGTGAAGCACCGCGGTTTAAGACAAACATCCCCAGGAGGACAATAAACTTTATTGTTTTGCATTTTTTTGTTTCTCTTTGTTCAGCATTGTATCTTAGCACGTTCCCAGTGTTCTGACATTCATTTGTCAATTCAATCTGTTTGGCTTTCAGGCATTGATGATGGCGATGATGCATTCCTCTGCAGCACAGATGTTCCCATAAACTATAAACGGCAAAGACAATTAGACCTAAAAGATGAGTAATCTCAGCATAGATGATGCAGTCGTCTACATCTGGTTTGGTAGAATAATGTGTGGTCATCTTTATCCGAGGCTTACATAAAAAACTGAGAAACACCTCCAGTGCATTCAAAACAGTTAAATCTCCACTAGATATTAATTCGTTTGATTAAAACCACGACTGAAGATATCCCATTGAAAGGAGATAACAAGGGTAATAACACCCGTGATGATCTGCAGACACAATGGGGGCGTGAGCTGCTCCAGCAGAGGTAGTGCGAGAGGCATCAATCACCCTGTGCACTACAACATTCTGTAAATATTCAACTTTCCTGTGCCATGCATTTCTATTTTTAAACTTTTTTAAAACTTTACTTGGATCGCAGAGTTAGAGGGAGACAGTAGCACTGCATGTGTGACTTAAGGTGATATTATGTACACATTTATCACAATCAGCTGCATTTCACCTAAAGCAAGAAAGAAATACAATGCAACTTTGATGTTTTGACAATTTAATTCCTGAAATGTGAAACAAAGTGATGACCTTTGGGTATGATAAGTTTAGAGGATTATAACCATCTGTATGATCAAACAGTGTTTTAAAATTAAAATTAGTTAATTAGTAGTCAGGTGCTTTTATTATCCCCATAATTACCTTATCAGTGTTGCTTTTACTGTGTGATGTTAGAATATTACATCAAGGAATGACACAATATAGTAATACAAAATATTGCATTACTTTATTTTTTTTATTATTGACCACCAACATGTGACCATGCCCTATCAAACTACAAATATGCATTTTAAGACTTCTCATGTTCTAAGTAGGACTATTCACTTTACTAACTCAACACTGATGATTTTGTTTCACTGTGATGCCTGGTGACCACAGTTTGTATGTCAGTTTGATTAGACGGTGCTTCACTGTTTAATGGTCGGTGTGGCGGAAGAATAAGAATAAGCTTCTTTTCCTTTTGTACTATAAGTAATTTCATTAATCAGTGAAATTACTTACAATAAAATGTTGAGGTACCTTACTGCATTCGTGTGATGCACTCCCGACGTGTGTGTGCAGTTTGCATGCTCTGCTGTCAGAGCAACCGCATCTTGTCTGGATACAGCAGCGCTGATTAGATTCATCTTGTCTTCTTAGAATACAATGGTTTACTGTTCTTCTATTAAGAAGTGCTATTTATTGATTGGCTGATGTGTCAAGCTCCTGTTCAGCTCTGCTGCGGCCACACCGGACGTGTATTTGCAAATTTTAACACCCCGTACACCTGTGACGCGCCGCGGGTAACGCCCGAGGCTGGACGCTGGACCATTTTGACAAGCTGAAAGGCGACACGCGTCACTGCGCAGGCGCAATAGAGAGCTGGAGTTTGTCGGACTCAGTGATGACCCGTGCAGGCAAATCCAGCTGGAAACGAATATTTACAGAACTTACTTTTAAAACCTGTCTCCTCAGAGACTTTTCACCCAAGCCTGCTCCTTTTTGTTCTGGTCTCTGTAGAGTACACACGTCGAATCGTATAGCTCTGAATGATAGCAAACAGCGCAGATCAACCTCTCCTCCATCTTTCAGACAGGTTTGAGCAGGAGCAGGTGGCCGGAGCATCACACCTCACACGTCATCAAATCAGTAACGTCGAGGGGAGGGGAGGGTCATCGCTGATTGGCTGCCGCGGCACAGCGTCGGACGTATTTGCGTCGAAAGTTCAATATTTTCAACTCGTGTGTAGAGGCGTTTGACGCCCCAAACGCGCCGGACGCTCCATACGTGCCGGTCCAAACACGTCTTTGCATTGACTTTGTATGTAATGTCGACGCGCCCCTTTGCGAATTCGCGCCCGGTGTGGCCGTAGCATTATGCATTCTAAAGCGTGAGAAATACCAGGTGTGTCGCATGAGAGAGTGAAATGGTTCAAATGCGTGTCACACCCTGAATGTGAGACTTGAGAGCCCTGGAAACTTCAGAAGGAGGCCAAATTGGGCAGAAACTGTGAATCGTATATCCGATCAGAATTTCAAAATAAAGGCGTATCTTAAAGATAATGATGTTTGAGTTTCCATAGATTTGATTGGATTGTTTAATAAAATAAACATCAATATGTTTATTTTATGAAAAAATAATCCATGATTTCATTATTCAACAAACACTAAGTTAGAAGAAGTATGACTTGTAAATGCCAAGTGACTGACCAATCAGGTGACCAGTTTAGTCCCAGTACTTACTTAGTCCTAAAAGAAAGTAGTGACGTTTGTTCATTTTTTCTGTCACAACTTCACAGCCTATCCAACTGGCCATCAAATACAATTCACAGCAGAGGCTGTACAAACTGTGGCACTGTAGGAGAATTGTTCACAAATGTTCAAAAAGAATAGCCTTTGGACTTTAAAGCTACATTTTTATTCAAGACACTTCAACATCAGGAAGGAAGCAATAACAAAACCAAAGACTTGCTGGAGGGACCGTCCTTTCTTTAATATGAGGAAAGAGTCCTCAGTCGAATGAGGAGAAGCATCACATTAAGAAACACGACTCTGGCTGTCATCCTGGTGCTATAAATGAAACAGGACTTGGCTTTACAAACAGTGGCTTCTGTCAGCTCATGCCAACAATCCTTAAAGGTTCTTTGGCACCCAAAGCACTGGAAAACACCAGGAAGCTGCCCATTCTGGTTCATGCTCACATCAAAAATTAGAGTTTACCTCCGGACATTACTTCTTAATTTCAAAATAAATTGTATCAACAGAAAGCGAGGCAGAGTTGGCTCAAGGTGTTTCCATCTAAATCACAAAAGTTAAAGTCAGAAATCAGTGTTGGACTCACAGCTCCTGAACAAGGCTGTAAAAACATAAACATAAAAATCTCTGAATGGAATTAAAGACAGGAAGGTTATCAAAGTCATCACCGAGTGGTCGAGCAGAGACTACAGCCATTCCTCCAGACAAACCAATTCACTTATCAACTTTAAGTTTTTCTGCTTCCACAGCAGTTTCCCCTGTGCATCTTTTCCTGTATTCATATACATGTATAAAAAGACCACTTTAGTCTCTCTCTCTGTTTTTCCAGATGAGCGTCCTCTTGCACAGCCGCTCCATGGGTTTGTCTCTCTCTCCCCAAAGGGTGGTCAGGGAAGGGTTAAGTGCTCTGCTCTATAAATTCTGCCTAAACAGTCTGCTGGAAGCTACTGGTTCAGCCTTTAAATACAGTCATTTGACACATCCCAACAGGGGCTCGTAGCGGAGAGCAGCTGCTGACCCAAACCCAGGCTTGAAGCAAGCTGGTGTGTCAGCGTCACTCTGCTCGGAACAGCATGAAGGCTCTGTTATTCACCTGCACGCTGGTGCTGTGGCTGAATGCTGCATCGGCCGGGGACCAGAACTCACAGCTCATACCTGGATCTCTACGAAGCAGAGACCTGAGTGGATACTTCAGGGACTATTCACACTCGAGGAGGGCAAGGGTAAGACATTTTTTACTTTTACTGTAGAAAAATATTCTTAGAAATGACACTAACAAATGCTTCATTCTAGAAATATTTTTTATGGAAATATTAAAACACTTTGTTGATGTGAAGAACAGATGATACTCTTTAAACACCTTTCTTTAGTTATTCTTTCACTTCAGCATAATGTTGACAAACATCATATTAATTGCATATGACTTGAAGTGATGTCAAAAGTGAGTTATTTCTAACAGTTTCAAATGATAGAGGCAATCAACAACAGATTTTTCTTGAAGATTCAAAAATGAGGCAGCAGGACTGTGTTGAGTTTTGGTAAGACGTTTCACTTCTTATTCTTGGATGAGAAGTGAAACTTCTTCCCAAAACTCAACACAGTCCAGTTGCCTCGTTTTAGAACCTTTAAGATAACCATGACCTGGATGAATGAGAATCTACACAGATAACTGACTTTGTCAATCCTGTAACAGTTTCTAGGGGGAGTGGGGCAAATTCTTCATAAAAAAAATAATAAAGTTGGAGTTAAACTTATTTGTACATGTACAGACCATCAGGTTTAAAGTAGTTACATTTCATGAAGTAAGAATGATTTATTGGTTCATTGCAGAAACATAATTCTAAGCTAAAAGTTACTATTGCTGCATTATTTCAGGTTAACTAAAAAGCTCATGAGGATACAGTTAAATGTAGTCATTGTTATTTGCTACACTTCTTACACAACTAAAGTACTAGTTACTATAAGTGACAAAAGTAAAATTACTCATTTAAGGACAAAATAACTAGTTGTTCTGCATTAAAAATGCACCCAAGTTATCAAAAAGATGGATCATTCAAAACGATGAAAACAAGGTACCAAACAATTCATGCTCTAGTAATGTCAAAACATTCACGTCTTGTTTTACTTTTATTTTTTTTAGTGTTCTTGTTATTGCTTAACCACCACGAACCACATCAAGGACCAACACCAAGGATCAACACCTTAACCCAGTGCAAACCACATCCTGAATCAACCACACCCTAAACCACAGCTAACCACACTAACCTCTTTAAGAAAACTTTGGAAAAACACTGTCTGCTCTGGTAAATCTTCACAAAACACTCCTGGAACTGAACAGCCCACAAACAATTTAGAAGAATTTCTGCAGCAACACTAGTTTTATTTGAGAAAAGACTTGAGAGAGGACCAGATGTTTTTCATGCAACACCTCACCAGCACCAGATTCTTCAGAAACGGGACTTCATATCATCTGTAACCACAGTTAACCACACGCTCCATTAAAGGGATACTTCAGTATTTTAAAGTGGGACTGCTTTATTTTAATAGTAAATACATTAGCCACCATTATTTTTTTATTTTGCAAAGAAAATAGGCCATGCATTGCTATAGATGGGGCTCTGAATTGTGTGCAAAGGCAAACTAAAATAAAGATTTGCACAAAAAATTGTTACCTTAATTGTTACTTAGGCTCCAATGGCGGCAAACTCCTCCACCTTTGTGTCCCTCCTTAAGTAAATAAAAAGCATACCAAAGCAAAAGGGTTGCTAGCATAATTGTAAAGCAATGGAAGTGTAAATGAATATATTAGTTTTGGTTCTGTAAATAATGCAGAATCCTTGGCCCCATCTGTGGCAATGCATAGCCTAACTTCGGCACAGTTCAGGTGGAGAGCTCATCAAAATTGTTGCAGCTAATGCGTTTAATATTTAAATTAACTGTATACAACCCCAAATACTGAACTATATTTAAAGGAAAACATCCATTATATCCTGTTGGGAAAATAAATTCATCATTCCAGGAGGGGATGGTGTGCAGAACCTTAATTACACCTGACCAGCCCTTAGTTGCTTGAAAATAAAGTATCCACGTGGGAAAGTAAGACTCCAGCTAAATAAGCAAAGAGTTCTATGTAGCAGGTCCCTTACTTGGTTGAGTGTGAGTAGTGATGCCTTTTGGTTGCAACTTTGCTTGCAACTTCGCAGGTTAGCCTTCAGGCTCATAGGCTCTGCACGTCCAAAGTCAAGTAACTAAATGTGCTCAAGCCTTCAACAGACTCACAGTTCAGCTTATAGACGAGGAATCTTAAAGCTAGGGTCGATAATTTTGGAAAACTGGCATGAATTTGAATATAGCATCTCCTCAGGACTCCATCTAGCCCCTCCCCTCCTCCCTGGAGCTCCTCCAAAGTAAAACAAACAAACAAACAAACAAACATCGTAAGTTAGTTAGTCCTCACAGTCCGATGTTCATCAGGGTATAGGTAGTTCCTCTGCCATTCTCCACATAGCTGTCAAGTCTCCCGTTTTGGCCATGAAACTACCGTATTTCTCCCATAAATCTCCTATGTGATGATATAATAATAAAAACATTCCTCTGCCTCTCCAAACTGAGCTCTGTCTCTAGCCTGAAGGGGGCGGTAATGCTCCAAAATGATGGAGGCCAACTGCGTAAAACCGAAGAAGAAGAAAAAGCCTCGAGAGAACGTCCACCTGCAGTAGCCTGGGTGGCAGCTGTCGTGAGATTAGAGCCAACAGAACAAACCAAGAAAAACAAAGTGTTTATTTTAGATTTCTTGTACAACTGTCTCATAATGTGAGGGATACTGGAGCTTGGTTGGGGTTGTGGGTGGGCTTCCCTTATTTTCAAAGACAAAACTTGGCAGGTAAGCATTTCTAGCGGACTTGGATCCCTCTCAGCTCGGCTGCATTGAATCAGAGTCTGTGCATGTCGGCAAAATGGTTTGATGAATTTGGAGTTGAGTCGCTGTGATTGGTTGGTGTTTTCAATTTTTTACTCCTGCTGCAGACAGCGGCTGTTTTTTGATCTGTTTTAAGAACACATCATGCATTGATTACCATCGGGACATAACCATCATTTTAACCAGAATAAGAAAAAGTGTATCTAACTCAAATTACCAACCCTTGCTTTAAGACAGCGAAGAGCCAGTGTGGCAGGTATTAAAAGAAATAAACATTTTCACTGCAGCCCAACAAACACTGGACTCATGCATACAACAGCTGTTATATTCATAGTTGAAAGAAAGCTGAGAAATATGTGGCTGCAACAGAGCCTGGCCAATCGTTACATACTGTGAACACATTTTAGTAGACGATAACGGAGGTGCTGCAGAAGCTCTTGATAAATCTCAGCGTACTTGGTTCAGTTTAGGTGTGAAATTGTTGCATTTTTTTGTTTTGTTGGGTTTTCTTTCACACCAATTTTGGTCAAGAAAGCCCATCTGTAGCTTGGACTATAGCGGCATTCTAATGGTGCCTACACACTGAACGAGACCTGAGCATTGTCACTGATCATTCCATTTGCATTCCATGCAAAGCCACTGTACAGTCGCGATGGGGTGGGGTTAACCCTCCCGCGATGTGACTTCGGCGAGCAAAGCAATCACCTCATTGTCGCACGTTGCCAAAGTTGAAAAAGTTGATCTTTTCATCTTTTGCCGCGACAACCAATCAGAGTTGTGTGGATGTGTGACTGTACTCGTGACAGACAGTTTTTATTCCGGACCACAGAGTGACAATCTATGTCCGAGTGGAAACATTAGTCAGTGGGGACATTAGTTTCTCCTAGACAGCCAACAGAAAACTCACAGACGATGCTGCTGCAGAGCATCAGCTGCAGTGTTTTTTGGTTGGTAGGTGAGTGAAAAGTACACAGTTAGAATAATGTCAGCTTATACAACCTATTATATTATATATGATATGATCGCAGTGAAACTCAAACGAACGTGACGTCACTGAGCCAAGGTGAGGGGCTACAGTGACCAAACTGAGGTATTTATGGGCATGCAAACTTTGGTGGGCAACGTGATTATGATCGTGAATTCACGTTTAGTATGACACATCATCCAAAAGCACACAGCATTGTCCAACTGAACTCTGATGTCTGACCTTTCTTAAAGTGATTAGATGAACTCTCCCTTTGCCACTAATAGTCTTTTCTCAAGTTCAACTTTATTTTTGTCAAGTTTTCACATTTCAATGAAACTTTAAAGGTAGGGTCAGCAGAATTTCCTTAAAATTAAATATCAGCATCCTCAGGAAATATCCTGCTCAGTAGCCTCCTATGGGTCTCTATTGAAGTGTGATGGTGTCTTTGTTTACCTCACCCCCCTCCTTAGCCTGTATTTTGATCCTCTGGTTTCCTCAGTACAATTTTGGGTGGAGAGTAGGCAGGGATACCCAAGACAGTCACAGCATGCCCAGTGCGCAAGTCACTTAGAGTGTTAAAAAATGCACTAACAGCACTACGCAGATCAGCAAAGATGGCAGATGCTGCAGCGAAGAAAAGAAGATACAATCAGACAGAAGCAAAACGCCAGGCGGACAAAGTTTGGTCTAAAACCTGAGTGAACCTCGGGTTGGCTTTTGCACACTTCCGAGCTCTGAACAACCGTCTCAGGATGAAAAGCAGCACACAGTTAGCCATCATGCTGTTGGACAAGCAGGTTATGGATACAGGCGGTTAGTTTGTGCGAACTTGCCAAATTATCGGTTTCCATTACAACATATGTATTAATCCCAGGTAGCTTGCAGTTTAGGTACAAGCAGTTTACAAACATTCTAAATACTGGGCACCCGCATCAGGTCGTGAGGAGTTCAGGGGGAGGGGCTTCGTTTGTATGTTGTGTTTACAAACAGTAACGAAAAATCCTGCAGACCCTACCTTTAAGTAGTAACACTCACTTCATGACCGGTCAAACTCTAATTTGTGACTTCATAACAGTAAGGTTTAGTGACAGCGTGTATAATCTGATAGAAACAGCGAGTTGATGCTCTGCATGCTCAATGCTAACCACAGACAGATCAAGAGGGAGATCAGTGCTCAGTGTTATATCCTGAACTTTGTCTTGAGTGTTTCTCCACTACAACGTCCCTACAGTGGAGAATACTGACTCTAATCTCAAAAGAGCTGGATCTACATGGGGGCATCTGGACCAATATTTCAGCAGCCTTACTTATTCTGAGGATTCTGACACTTCATTGTTCAGTCTGAATTTGGGAGGGAGCTGAGCTGTTTGACACTTACCTCAATTAAAATACACACACTACCACAACACCTGGGAATACAGATGTCTCTTGTTTTTGCTGGTAATAAACAGCATAGCTGAAGTCGTACATTTCACACCACATAATAACAACAAAACGGTGCCTGAAACATGGTGTAACAGTTATGACTGAATTAAATCTAACTGAAACCATCACCAGTGAGCTGCTTCGAGAGGAGGAAAACTGGTCTTATTTGTGGTGTTGCTTGTATGAACCATCACACGTACAGTAATCCCATCTTAAACAGTTACAGCCTGGCCATCTTAGCTGCTTAAACACAGGGATAGTTAATTCTCTGCTGTTTTACTGTAGAAACTGAGCTTGCTGCTCTTACAACATGTCTTTTTCTCTGGCAGAGGGCCCTGCCTCTTGCTGATGAACCCGATGACAGCCCAATTCCAGCGGGAGGAGATGCCTCTGGTAAGACAAAACTCTGCTTACTACAACAAGCCCCCCTAACGATGCACATTACAACATCAAATTGATTGTTTAAAGTCTATAAAGGGATTTTAAGATGAACTCCATTGTTCTCATAAGTGATTTAGAGTTATTACTATGTTTATCTTGGAGCATTTGTTGAGATTCAAGTATTGTTGATTTGTGCATGACAAGATTAAGAACCAACAAGGAAATCTCATATTTCTGTTTCATGAGTGACTGGAAGTAGCAAACAATGACTTAAGAGCTTCCAAAGTAATGCTAGCAGAAGAAAAAGCCTCATTTATAGGGTTTGATAAAATCTGTGTTATTTTTTCCCAAATCCCACTTTAGTATTCTCATATTCAGTTTTATTTTTTTGAGAATTCAGTGGTAGTATATTACACAAGTTTAACCGCGAGACACTGTAATTTATTACTTTATACAGTGAAATTTAAGATGTATTTATTTAATTTATTTTTATTTTTCCTATCTCCTTAATATGTTTACTGCCCTCCAGAAGATGCCAAACAATGTTTCACAGTACAAACTCTGTTGCCTAACATGTCTTTGAATAGTGACAATAAATAACTATTCTATTCTAATCTGTTCTAAATACTACCACTCACTCTTCAGGTGGTCCACACCTGTATCTTCATGGGTCCAGTCAACAGTATATTGACAAAATTTACAGATCATTTGATCTCCTGACTCACAATTGTTGGGAAACTGCACTGCCCTGTACTTTGGAGTTGGTGAGAAGTTTCGTAGCTTCTTTGCAAACTTAGCCTTAGTTTGTCAGGCAGCTGCTTCGACATGTTTGCATTAGTGGTGGCAGAAAAAAAATTGATTCACATATGAATTGGGATTTTTTGTTTGACGATTTTTGAATCAATTTTTTGTTCAAATAGCGTTGTTTTTTTTTATTTAAATGCTACATTTTAGTCTGTGTTAAAAAGCCGGACTGGAAAAAAAGTTACCGCTTTTCTCCAGCAGAGGGCGACATGTTTTTTTTCGTCCATCTCCACCTTCATCCTATCTCATTTTGTTCGAAGGGATTCAGATGTTTTATATACTGATTACCGCTGCTTTTAAATGCAGTCCAGACTTTTGAAAAGAAAGTATAAACAGCTGGTTAAGATATATTGCTGAATAAACCCTAAAAACGGACTCAAATGTGATGTGTATTTTTCCTGATATAGTCTGTAGGCATCATTATTGTTCACCTTTTTCACTGGTGTTAAAAAAAGCTAACTAAAGACTGCAAAAATCGGAAATATCGTATACTCGCAATTTAAATGAAATTGGCACCTAAAAAATCGTAAAAAAAAAGAACTTGGAGAAAAGTGAATTGTCCCAGCCTTAGCTTGCATTGTTAATGAAGGGATGAGGAGGAGGGGGAGGGGGAGAGGAAGTGGAGCGTGCATTGTCCCCATCCTTGGTGACCCCCTCTGAGTATTTTCCTAGGATAACTTCCTTTATACTTTGAAAAACAAAAAAAACATTTCCTTGATAATCCAGTCTTCCACTTTTAATGCCCAATTCTGTGATTCCGTCCACGAGTCCGTGATTACAGATTTTATGGGGTCCTTCATTTGCAAATGCTTCAGCAACACTATTAAAACAGGAAAGCAGAACATAGAAAAACTTTTACAAAGCCTGAAGCACATACCCAGAGCAAGCTGCATAATGGAAACATTGCAACAAAAGTGAAAATTATGTTTTAATCAAAAGTTGTTGTAGGGAGACTGAGCATGCAACAACCATATCAATAAAATGTCAGTCAAATAAAAGACTATTTTTATCACAAAACACTTGGTTGACTATCCGGAAACAGACTTATAAACAAGAAACCACATCATTTTAATAGAAGCAGAAATGTCTGAAAGCACAAATGAACTGAGGAAAATAGGGGCGTATGTGAGCTGGTGCCAGTCCACACAGACCATTAAAACTTAATCTCTGAACTGGCTCTCGTAATTACTGGACCCCTTTGAGGAAGGGCCCGTAAAAGGGTTTTTATGATCTCTCCTCCCAGGAGCCTGTTGAAGTTAGCTGTTACTTTTTGAAAAGTTGAAGGTGAGCTTGGGATACAGTAAGTAGTTTCATTAGGGATGAAAACCATGTCATATGGCTGCTGCTCATTATTGTTGTTACTAAAAGGCATTTTACTTTGCAATAACTGAAAAATCTGTGTGTAGCAGTGAAAAGTGACAAGAAAAGTTTTTAATTTTGCACATCACAATTATTATTTTTTTTCTGAAAATAGAAAAGATAAGGTGCATGCTACAAGGGACCGGCAGAAAGTTTGAAGCAGATTGGCAGTTTTTTATCTCTTCTGTGAAAATATAACAATTAACATTTGAGGTGGATGTTGCTTTGTATGTATACTTATCTGTGATCTAGTTTATTGTTTCTGTGATTGAAATAATTATTATCTTTTCTTCTTTCACCTCTATTCTATATATATTTTTTTTATTATTTCCCAGTGGGCTTGTTTATGTTAGGGTTCCTTTCTCTCACTCTCCATCTGTGGTTTTGTGCTTATGTTTTCTTTGTTGCACACAATCGTCAGGCAAAATAATCTGAATCACCTTGACTTAAATCCTTGGCACCAGATATCTGAAAGTTGCATTTCCACCAAGCAGTCTGGCTCAATTCGTCTCTGTGTGTTTTGCAATAATATGAGTTCCTACAGTCAAATATAAGAAGAGGTACCCAAATAAACTATCCGGGCCATCCCATAATTTTGACACCCATCTTTTTGGATGCTTGTTTATAGAGCCAGCCCAAAAGGGCGGCCTTAAAAATGCTGCAGTCTGTTGATTGGTCACAATAATTGTCCCTCTCCATGCAAAAGCAGAAGGAAGTGCAGAGGGAGATGGACACAACTGGCGTAACCCTTAACTTCTGTTACGACCAGCTCATGGGGGGAAAGAAAGAAACATAAAACCAGATGTTAAGAGGTTAAATAAAGATGTTTCTTAACAAAAGCAAGGTTTATGACCAAAATTAAAGGAAGGCAACTAAAGCCTTAAAGGATAAGTTCGGTTTCTACACCTTTCACATTGTTTATAGAATGAAGTAGAACAATATACTCACCCAGAAGGCTTTCCTGATCCAAACAGTGCTTCAGGAGACATTTAGATCCAAAATCGAGCGGTGGACATCTGTATAATGGTAGCACATAGGGCATACAGCGCCGCTCCTAAAACTGCATTAATCGTCCAAAAACTCATTCGTTTCACCAATATTTCATCATGGTCCGTTCAGGCTACTCCTCCATTACAGTCTTTGTCGCTCCACCCATGTTTTTGTGACTGTGCTGACCTCTGAACTGAAGAAAAAGAACGTTTGCCTCCGCGCATGCGCAGTATGGCTCATTGTTTCAGGGGAAGACAGCCGGCTACACGACGACTTTCTTCTTCCAGTTTTGTGCAAAATGGACCATTATCTATGAGATGAAGATGTTGTGGAGGAGAACTTTGAATATGATGGGTGTCCTTACAGTTTTGAGCCAGAGTTTACAGATGAGGAGCTCATCAAAAGGAGGAAGCCGTACTGCGCATGCACGGCAGCCGTAAACAAAGTTTTCAGTTCAGAGGTCAGCACAGTCACAAAGACATGGGTGGAGCGACACAGACTGTAATGGAGGAGTAGCGCGAGCGGACCATGATGAAATATTGGTGAAACTAATGAGTTTTTGGACGATTAATGCAGTTTTAGGAGAGGCGCTATACATGCCCTATGTGCTACCATTATACGGATGTCCGCCGCTCGATTTTGGATCTAAATATCTCCTGAAGCACTGTTTGGATCAGGAAAGCCTTCTGGGTGAGTATATTGTTCTACTTCATTCCATAAACAATGTGAAAGCTGCAGAAACCAAACTTATCCTTTCATGAGTGCTGTAAAAAAGATGAACAGGGGAACAAAGTAGAGACACTAATCTGTTGTATAAACAATAGACAAAAAACAAAAACCTACTGGTATCTATCTATTCACTCTCAGCAAAAAACAACAAACACAATACTGGACAGAACCCAATCGCTAGGGTGATTAACAATTCTAAAAGGGAATCCAATGGCTTCACAAATCTAGAGCCTCAACAAGTTAACAGAATTTTAAGAAAAAATTATATCGCCCCAGAATACATCAGCAGCCATAACATCCATTTTTCTTTTTGTTATTTATTCATTTTGAACATAACAAAAAAATAACAAAAATAACAAAATAAAAACAGCAAGCAAAACAATAAAATGTGTCATTTGCATGTTCAAAAAGGAGTAGGAGGAAGTCGAAACTTTCTGGTCACACTCCTTTACCTAAATCCTATCTCCCAGCCAGTGTTCATTTTGTCAGCTCTTTTTAATTAATTTTAAGTTATAGTCTTTAACCAACAATACATATGTTAGTTCTAGTCATATTTTAGTCATTTAATTTTGAATTTGAATTTTGAATTAGAATTAGAATTTCAAATTGTTTAAATTTTAGTCTAGTTTAATTGATGAAATTTCACAACATTTTAGTCAATGAAATCTAATGTAAATTTAGTTGGGGGGGGGAATTGGCAGAGCATTTCAGTTACAATACCAGAATTGACAACAAACAGTGAACCTGCTCTACATGAATATATCAGTTCATAAAGAGAACAGCTCCGATTGGATCCCTCCCCAACCTATCCCACCACCATTAAGCTGAGTTGTGATTGGATGTCCCTCTGAACTCATCCAATCTTTCCACACAACCAAAGTAGCTGTGACTGGATATCTTCCTAACTTTCTACATGGACAAAATGTCAGTTAATCTGGTTTTTGTCTTTGTCCATGTGCACTTGCTTTTATTAGTTATAGTCTAGTTTTTGTCAGGGAAAAAAGGTTGTTGACAAAAACTATTAAGAAAATAATTAGTCAACAAAAGAAACTCTTCTCCCCGCCTACATCTCCACCCTCAGATGAGGGCAAATCATGCTGAACTGTACTGAACCCAACCAGACCACTCAGAGAAAACACAGTTTTGCAGATAATGCTGAAATGTTCTGAGGTGATGTTTTAACACTGTTTAAGTTCTTCTGTGATGCCTCTGGGTTGCAGATCTGCCCACATGCCTGCTGTGCGTGTGTCTGACTGGATCGGTGTACTGCGAGGAGGTCAGTCCGGACATGACCACTATTCCAACCCTGCCCAAAGAGACAGCCTACCTTTACGCCCGCTTCAACAAGATCAAAAAGATCAGCAACAAAGACTTTTCAGACTTTGGTAAGTTGGGAACGTTCTTCATCATCAGATCTAGTCAAACCAATTAGCCAGAAGATTAGATCCAAAACAGATTAGAAGATTAAATTAAAAGGCAAGATCTAAATGGTTCCTGAAATTCCAGAAAAGGCTGTACATGGAAAACCTGCTGCACTCAGTGGTTCCCTTTTCTCTTTGATGATACACTGCTTGACTAGGGCTGACAGATTTATTGTTTTCGGACCAAAATCACAATTTCAGACAATGCAGTCATGTGACCACTAGGCCTGTGCTCAAAATATCGATACGGCAAAAAAAAGTATCGCACTCCTCTGGGATACGTGTATCGATACGGATTCTACAGAATCAATACGGCCTGCATATTTTGACAGTTGTTGTAAATACACTTTGGGTAATGTTAACAGTGGCACAGTTCAAGGTAGAAGACAAGCTACATAATGAAGCATATAATCTAAATTTGAACTTACGTCTACCATCTTTGAGGATCTGAATTTATGTCTCTCAAGTTGTAGAACTACTTAAAACTCATCCTTGTTCTTTTTCTTCTTATAGGAAAAAACTAAACTTGTCAAGAATTTTGCTTAAAGCATAGTCAATGTTCACAATTTACGTGTATCAGGATACGTATTGTATCGTGGCCTTAGTATCGGGATACGTATCGTATCGTGAAGTTGCTGGAAATACCCAGCCCTAGTGATCACCAAAGCTGCAATTTTTGCAGCACTCCTGACTGACCCAGGATCTGTTGTGTCAACTATTTCACACATTCTATTCTACAAATTTGCATTTAAGAATGGCCCGCAAATGAACGTTGCATGTAAATGTGAATCTGTTCTTATTGTTGACATAAAAGAGTGGTTCAAAAGAGTCAACTTATTCCATTTGTGACATCTCCACGGTGGAAGTGCTGGTAAGCAGCTCAACAACACAAAGCATCTGTTCAGGAGTAGAAGTTGGAGTATCCCTTAAATAATAAAGACAGATTATTTATCATCAGTATCAGATGATTAATAATGTGTAATGTGCTTTTGATTATTGATTTCCTTACTGTTGTCCATACTGTACAGATAGTGAATCTGATTGAAATCAGAAAAATTGCAATTAGATCTTTTCTTGAAATCTTTCAGCCCTCTTTGACTCTGATCCTCTCCTCTGCTTTGAGAACATAAATAGAAAAACATAAAGCGTATTGCCTGGTTTTAGACCTCAAGTGTAGGGTATCCCTCTTGACAGCAGCCCTGAAAGATTTTCCATGGGTAAGTGACAGGTGCCTTATGTGGTAAATGGTAAATGGACTTCAGCTTATGTAGCGCTTTGATAGTGTTTGACTATTTAAAGCCGCTTCACAGCATAAGCCACACCTACACATTCACTCACTGATGGTTGGAGTTTCTGCATTAGTTATCCATCAGTATCAACATGTATATTTACACGCCACTGATGCAGCAGAGGGAGCAACTTCAGGTTAAGTGTCTTGCCCAAGGACACGTTGTCACATAATAGCCATAACTGGACTTGAACCTGAACCTTATGATGACCAACCAAGCACACTATCAGACTGCACCACAACACCCCGATATACGCTTCGTAAGGAAATGGAGATTGTGATATGTTTTCCCTCCTGATGGGTCGGGATTGCACCTCTTTAAATGTGTTTTAAATGCTTGGAGGTGAAAGTCAACAGATGTCAACATGTCACCACTTCATACTATGAGTCAACTGACCATTTAACCCTTTGTATTTAACAGTGACTCTGAAGAGGATTGACCTGACGGGAAACCTGATTTCAGAGATTGATGATGGGGCGTTCTCAAAGCTGACGATTCTGGAGGAGCTGTATCTGGCTGAAAACCAATTGGTTAAACTTCCAATGCTCCCTGCCAAACTTACAACATTCAGTGCCAACCACAACCTCCTAAAATCAAAGGGTGTCAAGGCTAACGCTTTTAAGGTACGTATCAGAAATCTTAGGAATTAGGTATTCAATACCAAAACAGACCTCTCTGAATGTCACTATCCAAACAGAGAATAAGTCCAGTTCCTGTCCCATTTACTTTGTAAACTTGTAAATTCGTGTTGGGGAATAATGTACAAGAATAAAATTACTTGCTGTGGAACATGTCGTGAAGACAACTAAAGGACAGGTTGATGTAATACTGATTTGTTTCCTGTTGATCCGTCAAACATTCACATCAGTTCATTAAATAGTTTTGGACATTACCTTTTTCTTCCTGAATCACGGCAGACATTTGTATTACTTGTTTGACTTTTGAGTGGGTGGGCAAAGATTTTGCTCATAACCTCAATATGACAACACGACTTGACACAGAACACAATCAAAAAGCCTTTCTGATGTCAAACTGTTAATCAGGGCTTCCTTGGTGTAACCTTTCAGTGGAGCTGATCCATCTGATTTAATGTCTACAAGACAACAGCAGAAAGTGACAGAGATTAGCATAGATGCTAATAGCTTCAGTCGCACTTTTATTAAATTTGGAACACATTTTTAAATTTAATGGGAAAAAAAACTAAAGAGTTTCTTGAGAGGGAAGATATTTTGGCTCTACTACTGACTTGTTTTGCAAGAGTCTGTTCTGTTGCTTTTTTTTGTACTTTAAAGTAATGCACACTAGAGTTGTTCCTATTCCGATATAAGTACCGGAGTCCAGGTACCATCCGATACCACGTAATTTATGAAAATAGTAATCTTATTTAAGTTTTTTTATTTATCACCATTAAAAGCTGGCACAGTTCTTCTTCATTGCTCTTAAAACAGTAGCGCTGTGCTGCAGCCTGCAGGGACCTGGAGGAATTGATCAAATGACGAAGACACAACAAACATACATGTGTCAGAGCCTGTTGACGCGAGGCTTGGAGCTAAGCTAACTAGCATGATCATGCTGCATCGTTGCTGTATTAATTCATGTTTTACAAACAGTTTAACCTGAGCCAGGCCTTACCACAATGATAATCATATCACAGTCATGCAGGCATAGTATGATGACATACTGGTGTCGGATCAGTACTCCGTATCAGCTGATACCCACAGCACAAGCATCGGCATCAGTATCGAGAGGGAAAAAATGTATCGGAACATCTCAAATGACAACCCGACTTGACGAATTACACAATCAAAAAAGCCTTTCTTACACCAAACTGTAAATAGCAGGAGTTTCAAACTGATACTTGCTTCTGGGGATTCATTTTTTAAGTGGGCTTACTGGCCATTGTGACAAGGTGTTTTTTTTTTAATTCAGAATTGATTATTCAGAATTAAATTATTCAGAATTAATGTTTCTACTTCATGTTTACATGGAAATAGAACTCTGAATGGAGGTTTACATGGAAAACGTGTTATTTGCCTTTATTCAAGGCGTGGCGGTTGGGAATAGTTCTGATTGGACAGGGATGGACGTGACGTAGTGATGTATTTACATCTACCAGAAGAAAAACTCCAGTTCGGGGTCTCCAACATCTCTGTCGAAGAAAACTTGTCCAACTTGGATGAGACAACTCTGAAAACATAATGCTTATGTCCATCCACTCAGAGGAAACAGGCATCTACAGAACGACCATAATTTATTTAAACTGGAATAATCATATACATAATTGAGGAATTATTTATTTCGGATTTAAAATCAGAATAAACCAGCCACTTACTTCTGAATTAAGTTATTTTCATTTTTCATCAATTCATTCGGACTTAGGTGTTTACATGGTCATTTTTAATCTTTTGAAGAGGACTCAAGCTTTATTTGGAATTAAAGTTCTCATGTTAACGTGATAACTGTCTGACTTTGTGTCTTTAATAGAAAATGGGCAAGCTGCTCAACCTGTTCCTGTCGGACAACAGCTTGACGGCTGTTCCATTCATTCCTGAGAGCGTGAGGACTTTACATTTACAGGTTTGTATGTTTACAGTTAAAACAGTCATGAATAAATTAATACTAGTGTAAGCAAACTATTGGCCTTTTGATTTAATCCATCCATCTATCTAAAAATCATTTCTCATCTTTTCCCTCCAGAACAACAACATAACTGATGTCAACGTCGACACCTTCTGCCGTTCAAACAACACCTACTACCTACGACCAAGCCTCAACGAAGTCCGTCTGGATGGGAATCCCGTGGTCCTGTCGAAGTACCCAGATAGTTTTACCTGTATGAAAGTATTGCCAATCGGACGTTACCGCTGAGCAGGTCAATAATTGAGTGTTTCTGTTATTGCTGATGGAGCAGTTTTCCCACAACTATTGGGCACAGGTCCCACTGTGGATCCATTTTTATCCTCATAACACCTGAGAACAGGTTGGAACTTTGTCAGGTCGAAATGAAACCAGTCACTGGACTACAAGGGAACTCAAGCCATTTTCATTGGGAGAAAGAGGCAACTAATGTTGGTGTGGTGCTAAATATTTTGCCAGTTGACCCATAAGAGAGTCTGAAGTCTTCAATATGCTTTAAACTAAGACTTTTCAGAATAAATCAACTTTTATCCAACTCTATGAAAATTCCAGGGCACAATCAAATCTTTCATGCTTCTAATGTAGTCAGAAAGAGGAGCTTGACAAATAATTTCATCTCCCTATAATTATCAGTCACTGCAAAAAATAATTACTAAAACAGTCCAGGACTCACACATTAAAAAGCATCTTAGGATCTCATTAAATAATTGACCAGCTTTGTTTGAAGCATACTGAAGCCTCTCGTACTGTAAGTCAAATAATGACTAGATGTTTATGACCTACAAAGAAACGGTAATGCATGGAGACCACTGAATGTCCTCTCTGCTCTGTAGGTCAGCTTTAGACAACAGTCTAATCCACTGTTTCATTTTGACCTGACACTAAACTACTTTAATAAACCATTCACTGCCTGGACCAGTCAAAATACAGCAGGCTTTCTCATAACTACCTTTGTTAATAGCTTAAGACTCTGTAAGATAATATTAAGTATAGACCTTTTTGGAAAGCAGAATTTCTTACTTAGAAGTTTTGAATGTATTTAGCAATGAAATGTTCAAAATAACAGCTCCTAAAGTCTGAATAGATGTTCAAACAGACAAAAATCATCATATGGCCTTTAAAGCCAGATCATTGTCATCATTTTGTCCATGTTAAGTGCCAGGGACTTCATTTGGAAGGACATCATTGCAATAACGTAAGACTCACATGGATTTTTTATTGTGTGTATTTATACTGCTGCATGCTGCATTTAAGATTTTAGGGCTTAGCCTCATCAAAGAGGGTTAAAAAAATTGACTCTAGGGCTAACACATGGAAAAAAAACTTCTAGTATATTCCAAACAAGCTGAGTTCAGCCACGCAAAAGGAAAAATTAATTTCAGCCTGTTCATTTCAAATGATAATTTTCTCAAACTTTCTCTGTCAAATGAAATTCATCAAATTTCATGAAACAGAGTATCAGGGGTTAACGTTGTGAGCGTAATTAGAACTTTCACTTCAATATCTATCACTTTGTCATTGAATGTGGTCAGAAAATTGATCCCAGCTGTTTCACACAGCTGATAGCCATTATATTGTCTTGTAATGCCAGCAGGAAAAGTCTGTAAATACTTTCCTCATTTTATGTTTTCTCAGAAAATAACTTGACATGAACACAATACTGTGGATTTTACCATTGTGAGGATATTTTTTCCCCATTATTCCATTTTAAGCGCCTTTACATAAGGGCTAAGACTATGTAAACTTGTCAAATGAAGGCTTTCTTTAGCAGTTTTTGACTTGAGAGTTACTGTTTTTTATTTATGATGTCTCGAAGTTTACAAGGGAGCAATCTATCAATGAACTATAGCAATGTGAAAGTTACTTTTTAATTTTGTCTGCCTTTAATATTTCTTGCCTTTGTCCCTTGCACTTCTTTCCAACATTAGTAACTACTTTAAAATGATAACTGATGTGAATATGACAGTGGTGTACTGGAAGATGTGTAAGTGACATGGCTATTTGTTCTAAATATTTAATAAATGTAACTTTTTATATTAAAATGTGTTTTGTTTTATTGAATATGCTTAACTGAAGTGGAGCAGTGTTTTATGAAGTCTACTCTTGCGCTTACAGAAAAACGTTTTTTCCTTCAAATGTGTAGTTCTGGCAGTAGTTTGACAGTTGTGATAAAGGTTTATTTCCAGTAGTTACTGTGTTAAAGTTTATATTTTGTCCTGGAAGAATAAAAAAAAAAGTTTACGTCATTTCAAAGATTCTTTAGTCTTGTCACTGTGTTACTGATGTTCCATTCAAGACGCCTGGATTCTAACAAGAAGAAAAATCTATCTCAGTTGTTTGTGGTGAAAAACTGCCACCATCAGAAACTTGCTCCCTATAATTAGAATAAAGAATAAAGAACAGTTTTTTGTAACAGTCTATGTAAAGACTCCTTTCCTGTTTGTAAAATGTGAGGTATTTTTTCACTGGTTGGGTTGAGCAGGAGAAACAATCCTCCAGAAATCTTTGCCTGTGCTTACATGCAGGTTTTTATTGGCTTGTTTTCTACAATAGGGGGGATTTCTCTGAAGGACCAGGTTTTTGACTCATAACAATGAAAATGACCAAGGGGAGCAGACTCGCTAGTTTCAGCTCTAAACCAAAGCTACTGGCCAATCTTCTCTGGCACCCAGCAACACAACAACCTTTACCAGACTCCTGTGCTGTCAACCGGCCTGTTTGTTTGCCACAAGTTTTGCCTCTAATTGATGCCATAAAACACAAAACCCCTGTTAAGAGCGGCCTCCAACAGCCCCACCACTGCTGCATTATTTGCCACTTTATCTAACATTTTGGTAATCTATAAATAATATATTGCATTTTTGTAAATCAAGTATTGGGCACATATTACTGTATCCTCTAAATTAAAGCTAATTTCTTGGCACTGTTTAAATTCCACTGCTCTGTTACTACTGTTACCATCATAATTTTGCACTAAATCACATTTTTGTACTGCCCCTCCTACTCCTCTCACTGTGCTGAGAGCATGTATACAACAAGCTTCAAACTACCTCATACTGACTTAATTTTAAACTCTGTCTTGTAGAGCTGGGCGATATGACCTAGGGTGAGACGTTAACATCATCACATGTACAGTACACTTTCACATTAAAGATGCTATGAGGAGTTTCTAAGTAATTACAAAAAAGTCTCACTTTTAGATATATGCCTGATGGAAATACACACTTTAAGATCAGTTTTATAGCATCAAAATAGGTTATCTATAAATGCTATTCCTTCCTGGATACTCAACTTCGGGATAAATTTGCTCAACTTAAAACTAGAGCAAATTTATTTTTCGGACACGTCTTAGAGCTCCGGGCTGTAAGTAGCGATATAGCCAGCTACAAAACTATGATACTAAGTTTTCCAAAAGTTGCTTGTTGTCACACATCAAAAACTACCGCTACGTAACTAGAAAGAGATACATTACCTCGTGGCTTTGCATCCTGTAAGTTGTTGAAAAAAGAAGTTGTAAAGCAATGCAGAGTTCTGAGGAAGGTCCGAGCTGCATTCATTAGCATCACAACAAACACACACTTTGGCTTGGGTCACGTCTTTTGGTGCTTTCCAGTTGTAGTCAGAAGTAGGAATTTCCGGGTTCCGAGTAGGAAACTGCAACTGGAACGTCCCCCGAGGTCGGAATTTCCTACTGGGAACTCGGTGAAACCTCGCCACCCCCGAGTTGACAATCGAAGATGGATGCCCCCAGTGTGAACAGTTATTTAGCTCCTGTAATAATCAATCAAAAATGCTGCCATAGTGATAATCACATTCTTCATGTGGTATTTGTGTACAACAACGCAGGGCGTGCTAACAACAGCTAACAATAGCCTGGTAGATCGGCATGTTTTTTCCGACTTCAACTGTAACACCGATAAGTCGGAGATGATGTCACTCCCAGTTCCGAGGTTACTGGAACGTAGCATTACGACAGTCACCGCGCGTGCTCATGGGCAGCAGAGTCTTTATGTCGCCGGTAATAGATTCTCCTCATAGCACCTTTAAGTTTTGCCTTTATTTTATCAAAACATATTCCAAAACTAAACAGACATTCCCTCTTATAGTTGAAGTGCATGCTGTAACTGTATCATAAAATGTTGATTATGTAGTTGGAATGTAGGGAGGCATGTCTATATAAACACTGAAAAACAATATATTTTTACAGTATAGTAACATGGGACCATCTGACCGATATTAAATCTTCAAACTCTACGGAATCTTCAAAATTTTAGTTACTCTGTATGTCAAGCACGTACAAGGAACTGACATATAAAAACCTTGAATCCAAAATAACAAACATAGAAGCACAGAGTGTGACATTATCATTACATTGTCAACATATTAGTTCTGAGTAGGGCTGGACAATTAATCGGATTTTGATCCTGATTTCAATTTTGGCATCTGACAATCATAAAAACATTATAATCGAAGAAAAACAATTAATACGCCACACAGTGTGGAGTGTCGTGTATACAAGTTCCAGCGCTTCATAGCGCTTCATGTGCAGCCACAGCGAGTGTGTGTGACTTATGTGGACTAAAAATACTGTATGTGCCACTTGCTGGTTCTTTAAAGTTGTGTTTAAATCAATATTGTATTGAATAATTGTGTATATTAATTCTGATTTCAATATCACTTAAAATATTAGGGATTCTTATTTTTACCATAATCGTCCAGCCCTAGTTCTGAGTATTTAAATGAAGATTTGAAATCACAATCTCAAAGTCACATGCCTATAATAAACAACACAAACTTGCGTTCAAGCATGCTCGATCATCCATCTGCAGAAATACTTAATAGTAAGACAGTGACTGCCCACATGCTTGTAGATGACTGAGCTTTGTGATTGCCCATGTAGCCAAACATCATTTTCTCCCTGAGGTAGTGGTCCAACTTCAGGAAACATCTCAAGACTCTTGGCCTTGTTTATAAGTAAATTCTTGTATTTTATAACTGCATTTGTTTGTTTCCATAAGTATGTGTTTATGTCTGAGGGTAATTAAAGTATGGGAACCAGCATGCATGCCACTGCCCACATTACATCATAACGATGGAAATCAAATTTCTTCCATAATAAACCCCGTAGAAAATTAAACTACATCAAAAGTAAGATTTCAGAGCATGCAGGCCAGTATGGAAAATGTGGGCTAGTCCTCCGTTAGCTCAGCCAACTTGGCGGAACTTTAAATTCTCTGACTACACAGGCAAATATATTCCATATTGCTGCTCAGCTTGATTTACTGTTTGACATTAAACTGCTACCACTTCAACAAAGTCACACCTTGACATTTACCATACCCCCTGTAATCCTCACCAACTGTAATAACCTTATTAAATCCAGTAATTCATCAACTCGAGAATGAGCAGCTATCAAAAAGGGCTCCAGGACAAGTGCTTTGAATCAGCCACACAGTGCTGACAGCCATCTTTTAACTTTAAAGAATATTTCCTGCAATAGTCAACAGCAGATATTTAATGGCAACACTGAGAGAAATACTATTAATTTAGCATCAGTATCAAGTCCTTCAAACAACCGGATGGTTAGACTATCTTCTAATAAACAAAGGAGGTTTTGTTTTTAAACTTGTTGCTTTGTCTAAAATGGTAATACCAAACCAGCAGCATCACTAAGCAGTAAAACCCCAACAGCCCAGAGCAGATAGATACACCTCTAACTCACAGTAACAGGATTCTGCAGAAATCAGCCAGTCATACCATGAACGGAAAAAAAACTATACAGGTTTGTTTTGGTCAAAGATGATTTTTACATGAATATTTCTTGACAAGGTTATCAGAACTTATGGAGCTGAGACATAACTTAAGCTACAATGGAGGGTGACCACTAGTTCCTCCACCTGGTTGCATTTATCGCAATGGTTCTGCATATTTACATAGATGGCGAATCACAGCTTTTATATATATGCAATTTTGTATTTATTGATTGATCAACTTCTGAGTTCAGTGAATCTGCGCTCGACTACTCTGGGCTGCATTGTCGAGCACAGATCCGCTGAGCTGCGCGCGCAGCACCTCCCTTTTCATTCAGCCAAGCTGCTGAGACTGAAGAAGCTACATACGCTGTGGTGCTGCAACATGGCGAGTGCTTTACCTTCAGCTGAAACTGAAGACCCTCCACTATCATTCAGATCTGGCGTTTGGGACTACTTTGGCTTCCGTGTTAAGTATGACCCTGGTGGTAAGCGTGTCGTGGACAAAAACACTGTTGTATGTCGGGAATGCAACACGATGCTAAACTACGTCGAGGGAAATACAACAAACGCCGACATCATCCCGGTGTTAAAACAAGTGGAACCAGACAGAAACAAGCAGCAGCACACATGCTACAGACTTTACCTGGGTCATTTAGACAGCCATTAAAACCATTTAAAATGTACTCTGAGTTGAAAAAAATGTTGGTTATTTTAATGAACCACAAGTAAAAAAGGCATGGAAATTTCTCATATTTTGTATCGGAAAAGTATCGAACTGTGACAGAAACTATATATATATATATATATATATATATATATATATATATATATATATATATATATATATATATTATCCATCTATCCATCTATCTATCTATCTATCTATCTTTTTAAAATATATATATATATATATATATGTATATATATATATATATATATATATACATATATACATATATATGATTAGTTTGTCTTTTTCATTCTGTTAGCATATAAAATCTAAAATACAAAGAAAAATTTCATACATGTGAATAAAAAGGAGTCTGTCCCTTTCTCACAAGATATTAACTAAATGCATAGTACAAGTTAAAAAGGAGCTGCAGGCCAACATGCCTTTTTACAGTTCATTATTTCTTATTATCAAAAACAACAAACAAAACAAATAAACAAAAGGTCTGCATATTAATTCACAAATTAACGAATATTATATTCAATATTGTTCTTGAAAACCACAGAAAGAATTTTTAATATCACTGAGAATCAAAGTTAATGATTTTAAATGCCATTCAATTCCTTGTTTTCACAAAATCAATTTTAATGCACGATTAATGCTTTTTAATGGCCTGCAGAAACCCTGAATAAGAACAGGTGAGCTTTCTAGTCTATTGTCTGCACATGCTGCCAGTCTGAGTCTTGACTTGATCACATGCATGCTAGGGCTGGGCGATACAACCTAATCTCAGTATAATGATTAATTGAGGCTCCAACCTCGAAATGGCCTTCCTGCAGTATTTACACTTAACTTCTTTCTGCTGGATGTCCTCTGTACAGAATCCAAAATGTGCCCAAACAACGGAGACAGGATTTTTTTTGGCTACAAGGCCCTCTGATGGATTGTCTACTCCATGTTTAGGGATGGGAATCAAAAACCAATTCCAGTGGAGAATTATTAACAGCTCCATCAAAGAATCGATATCATGAGCCTTTCTGCTAACCAATTCCTTCCACTGACAGGGTTCAGAAGCGTCAGAACTGAGGCTTAATATTTTACAAAAGGCACCTACTGCACAACCTTAAGTGAGTGGAAACATCAGTAACTTGCAGAAGCAGTTATCTATGCTGTGACGTGTGTTTGACATTGTTGACACTGAAAATCTACAGGCCAACATTTGCCCACACGGAAAATCTGCAGGAATCAATCAGGGAATCATTAAAGAATTGGATTGATTAGCAGGATTGTTAATTGCACTGGTATCAATAAAATCTGGGCAATTCCCAATCCTATTCATGCTGGCAGCCTCCTCGCTCGTGGCGAAAGTGAATGCAGACTGTATGGAGGGGGCGTGGTCACAGGACTTAAACAAGGAAATTAACAAAAATAATCGACACAAGCAAAATTTCTTCGACTAAAGGGTCTAAATGTCAGTTTCGATTAATTGC
The DNA here is from genome assembly GCA_036419115.1 of Scarus forsteni. NCBI lineage: Eukaryota > Metazoa > Chordata > Actinopteri > Labriformes > Labridae > Scarus > Scarus forsteni. The sequence continues at coordinate 2,665,803 of JAZDUH010000103.1, read as the reverse complement.
CCAGCCCAAATGCATCCTGAAATTAAAATCATCAAATATAGCTGCCATCATGATAGCAACACTTAGGTACGAAATTGTAGCAACATTTAACATCTGCAGTTTATAACAGCCTACATTATCAACCTTATCAAAGTGCTCATGTAAAAGTCACTGTAGCTCTTTGCATCCTCATTTAAGAAAAAGGGACTGAACATTAAATGCTTAAATTTTCCACCATAGCAATTTAGAGAAAGAGAACTGATCAGGGTAACTTTACCTTGGTTTAAGTCCCACACTGAGTGAAATGAAATGAATATTTTTCTGGGAACATGGAGCATAAATTTCACAAGAAAAGCAATATTTTTGAAAATAACTCCCATGGCATGTCGTAAAACAGTGGTTTGCAAAGCGGATGCCAAAGCAAAGCGCGAGAAAGAATTTAACTGTTTTTGTTAAAAATACTGTTGGCTGTGAAGCACAAATACAGTGCTTTTGGATGCCCTGACTGAACTCAAAGTAAGACAAGGAAACAAGTCGAAGAAAACTGTTTTATGAACAAATTGGGCGGGATGAGAGATGGTATTTGTAGGCCCTAGATAATTCATTTAATTAAAAAATGATGCAGAGACGTCCGAGCACAAATACAAGCTCCTACAAACAAAAATGTATCTATTCAAAACAACATGAGCAATCTTCATGGACCACAGCACTGCATGTTCTCATCTTTGAAAATACTCATGAAGGGAAAGAAAGACTTTTTCGTGTTGTGCAGCAGGTGTGTAAGGTGTGTCTTCACTTACCTGGAAATGCTCAAAGGCTCTGCGGCGGTCATCACATCTGTCTGAGAAGGTCCTGAGAGTCCTGAAGAACAGCAGGAGGTCTCCTCTCTCCTCCACCCTGAAATGACAGTAACATCTTCATTAAAACACGATTAAGCAGGAGTGTGGAGGGTGATGATTTTATTGTTTGTTGGTATTTGGACCAGTTAAACTCATTTTAATGGCAGCTGAGCTGGATGCTGCAACACCGATCAACATCATTTCTCTCCAGATTATATTCATTATAGATATTTATATGTTGGTATTAGATTGATCTCTCTATTCATGGTTGTACTGATTACACATCTATAGTAAATATCTTTACAACCACATAGATATGAGGACCCTCTGAAGATGAGAAGCCACATCTCAAGGGACTTAGCTTTAATACATTTGTATTCAACACAGACAAATATAATGCTAAACAAATAAAGCTTTAGTGATTAGGCTATGTTAGGAAGAGACAAATGTGATTTTAGTTCCTTTGTCTCTGCCTCCATGGATAAACCTCTGATTTATGTCGAATCAGAATGCCCTTTTATTGTTATTATATACAATGTACAAGATTGGAGAATTTCTCTTTTTTTAGTTCAATAGATATTTCTATTTATATATGGAAATGTATTGCACAGGACAGCTAAGTATATACTGAATATTTATAGTGCAAATGATGATTAGTTCTAACAGATGATTATATGCCACATATGATTGTATGTCACAAGATGAATAAAAATTGAGGTAGTACAAGCTGTCTGACCGTTAAACACACCAGGGCCTTAAATATCTGTAATGGTCTTCAACTATTTTTGATTTAACCATTATCATTATACTTTTTATTATTATTTAATTACTTTTATATTCTACAATTCTACAATTTCATTTAGCAGACGCTTTTCTCCAAAGCGACGTACAACACAAGCAAGAATTCGGACTGAGGGGAAAAACCTTAGCAAGGGTGTCGAAGTGCTTCAAGTCAATTGGCCACAGGTGCTGCACTCGAGTGCCAGTAGAAGTGCCAGTTTTTTTGTTTTTTTTTTGGGGGGGGGGGTTTGTTTGATTTTTTATAATGCAGCTTATTACAACAAATAATTCAAGTCACAATGAATAATTTAAGTCACAATGAATATTTCAAGCCAGCACCAAAAATTCTAGTCAACAAAATCGATCAACATTCCAAGCATTCAAAATTCAGTGCTGAATATTCATGAAGAGCTGGTCTCAGATCTTCTGATTCATTCTACCTCTGAGGACAAAGAGGAGGAGATCAGATTAAGTGCCAAAGTGTTCCCTGAACAGATGAGTCTTCAGACATCTCATATTATTACTTACTTTTATTTAATTTATTTGTATCATTATTTGTATATATGTACTGATTTATTAATTCATATTTTATTATTATTTTGAGTATTTAAAGCAGAGCATCAGCAGCAGCAGTGACAGTGATAGATATATTGATATATTTATTATATGTACTTGTATCTATAAACTGCAGAGTGTGCCTTCAGCCTGTCTATTGATCGATTGTAGTGTGTTGGAATGTTTGTAACAAGCTACATATGAGTGATGTTTATTTGTAAACACTGATTAAGTATGGCAGGGTTAATTATACATGTGAAGTGTTGATGTCTCAGCTGTAGCCTATTGACATAAATTCTTTAAAGATAATCACAGTGTCTTCACAGGAGGTAGCGTGAGCAGCACAGAAGCAGAACAGCAGCAGGGATTTAAGTTCTGACTGTTGGGGGCTTACAGCTGTTATGCAGCATGTGTAGACAGCTGGACTGGTTTTAACTTTTAGGTAAGTCATTAGACATGCTGGAGCTGAGTGATGGGAAATGGGTAGAGCAGCTTGTCCTACATTATCTTTTATTAAATACAATTTTTGCTGCATAGTGTTAAAGGGATACGTCAACATCTTTTTCCTTTTCATGTCTTGTCTCACTCCATGTCAAGCAGAGACACCATTCTTTAGACAGTAACAAGAAAGAGATGGACAGAGCTCACCAACCGCTAATTAGCTTAGCACAAACACTGGGAGTCAATGGGTACTGTTAGCCTGCCTCTGCCTACAGTCAGCAGATAATCTCTGAACGGTCCTGTGTGTTTGTTGTGACTCTTTTTCCCCACACTACATAGCATTACCTTCTAGTATCATTGTGTTACCTTCTTCTGCTCCTGATTATTATTGATAATGTTCATCACGGTAAATGTAGATTATAATCTTATTTTATTAAAAAAAGGACTAAATTAACTTTTGGAGGCATTTTGATAAGTTTAACACAGCATTGATTTCCCTTTGCCATATGATGAAGCCCTGTACTGACTTTAACACTGTATCTGTGTGATTTTGAGTATATCCAAACTGAGATGAGATTAAAATTATTTTCTGAAGAAGATTTAAAAACGAAAAATCAAGATTTTTATTCTCAATTTACTCCTACTCCAATTGTAAGTTGCTGCAGTGTTTAAACATATTAATACTTAAAATTGACAGTTTTTTCACGGTGGTAGGTCCTGTCAGGTTTTGCACAAGCTCTTTTATAGGTTTGCATTTGTTATTTTAAAGGAGATTAATTATTGATCAGAAAGTCTCATGTCAGTATGCTGTGAAAATAGCTGTGTTTAGTGTTCATGTAGACAAACCTGCCAATGTTTAAAGTTCATAATCAACGTTTTAAGACACACTAAGAAAGAGTTTCTGTTTGTTTTGGGAATATATTCCGACAACATGAAGACAAAACTGGATTCATGCCATTTTTGTCTAACTTTGAGGGTTTTTTTGTCTTTTTTTTTAGAGGAAAAAAAATCATCAATCGAATGCCACATTTAGTCTTGGCAAAGCTTGCTTGGAACCCTGCAAGAAGTGAAAAACTGTGCCAGTGGAAAACTACAACAGTAGTAGAGTGACGTCTATCTGAGTCAGGCTGATACCACGTTACAGGGAAGCCCCAAATGTCTTCTTTTACCAACTCGTACTTTAAAAACAAAATAAATATGCAAAAACTTAACAAAAGTATTTATAATACATAAGGCCAAAATATCGGCAGGACAAAGGCATCCATACTTCCTTCGACTTGGATTCTAAAGGATTCAATTAGATATTCAATGTCATGAGTTAAATGTTAACTTCCTAGATCATCCTGTGCCTGTGAATGCCAAATTCTGAAACCTAACATCATAAAAAACACAGGAATTTCCCATGACTTGCATAAAAGTTTAACAAGATACAAGTATGAATCTAGCCTTGCAGAGTAGACAGACCTGCCTGATTCTGAAATCCTGCAGGTCTGTCTTGCCAGCCTCCGTTGTCCAACGAATTCACTCGGCTGAATTCTTAACGGCCCAATCAGAGAAGAGAGGTGGGAGCTGCAGAATGTGGACAAGACGACAACCGGAAGTTGAGAAACAGAAGTTGAGAACGGACATGCCGATTAGCCTATTGTCCTCATTGCTACTCAGTGAAACTTGGCAAAATCTGCCCTCCTCAGAAGTTTACTTGAAGGGATTGTCTTTGACGAGGTTCATGTCACATAAGTGTTAAAGGTGCAGTGTGTAGAATGTGGCATTTTATACATCCACCGCATTTCGCCAAACAGAAATGGTGAATATAGGAGATATATGTTTCTATTTGTATGTAAAGTCCGTCAAAATAGGAGCACAATCATCCCCATAAAACGTTTGTTTTATTTTTATTTAGTTAGAAAAATCTTTATTAAAAAAAATACATTACTGCAGGCTGCTGTTTTGAGTAGGCGACATATTGATCCGCCGTGTTGTCTACGGGTGGTTTTTAGGGACAAAAAGAACGAAACGCGAATCTGTCCGCCGTTTCTGTAATCTACCTGGAATGCGGGCGAAGAAGAGGAGAGGATGGCAGAGGATGCATTGAAAGTTGTTAATCTGTCCTAGGGATTCAAACTGTGTGTATAAACACACACAACATAAATTGTGTGCTGTGTTCAGGATCCTTTTTGGTCTTCACAGGATTCCGTTGCCCAGCGATGTGACGTTTTGGCTACGGTTAGGTTCATTCTAGAATCTGAACACTGATGTCGCTAAAATGCCAAGTTCTACACACTGCACCTTTAAATGAATCATCTGTGTGGTACAATTTAGCGCAAGACGATAGTATAAGGCCGTTGGCTGTTAGCAGATAAGTTAGCAGCTAACAGTCATTAACTATTGTTAGCTATGTATGCTACATTATAGGAGGCAACCCTGCTTGATGTGGATTGGTCTGTGATGAATGTGACGAGCCAAACAACGGTCCAATCACAAGCTTGTGTTTTTTTAACGTTCTGCCCCTGAAAACAGATTTAAAGGGCTCCTACCCAGATGGACAAGTGAAATATTTCTGTGGCAGATATATGGAGCTGTCCATCTGGCTTGTCAGGTTAGTATGAACCAGCTTACAAGTTCAATGTCAAAGGCAAAGTCATGGAGTTCACTGGTCATCTTTTGCCTTAGATTACAGCATCTCAAGAAAGATTTTATAGATTAAATACAGCAAGTTTGTCTTTTTGAACTTGGAGGTTGTAGGTTAAAGGTATTGGACATTCTGTCTCAAAAATGCCGCCAGAATTTATTTTTTTAAATGTTGCACAAATGTTCACTCTGACTCCATATCCAATTCCTGCAGCCTCATGAGTGTGCTTTGCTTGTGAACTTGATCAGTCAATAATTCTTCAGAGGGCTAAAACACAGATGTCCTCTCTGACTTGATGATGAGATTATTAAATTTGGGAGTCAGGGGCCATGTGACCGACAACTGCACTTTCACTCTCTGGCACTGTTTCCCTCACAGAAGCTTTAAACATCCACGCAGGAGTTTCTGATCAATCAAACACGATGAATTGTGAAATCTTTCTGAATGAAGTGACTTAATGGAAACTTTTGATAGAAAAATAATATCACTGATTAAAAACTTTCTATCCCTCACTGTGTTTTCAGCTTGTTCATGATAGCCGAATAAACAAGCAACTTCTCTCCTAAAAGCTGTAAAACAAATTTAAAAAGTGCTTTTTATTTACTCTAGACAGTATATCAAGATGGCAGTTGAAAAAGATTTTGTACTCGCAGTCTGAGTGAGCCTGGGACATTCTTTGAAAGGCTTTCCAGAGTTTTCCATGGGGGCCCGGGGCTAGACGGCAGCCGGGTGAAGTTTCCAGACGACTGTTATTCCACAAGAGCTGATGGAAACATTGCAGCACCCTCCCATACACTGGAGCGCTACCAAATTAAAAGATGAAATGAGACTTATCCCTTGACTGACATCGTTTGACTGGAATGATTTGGTCATGATTGTTTGTGAATGTGACATTTGGTTACATAATCAGCATTTAAACATTAAAACATCATGGATTTAATGCAAAAATCCAGTAGTGAACCTGCTGAGATTTGCTGGCTCGGAAAATCAAGTGGCTTCAGTCCATTATTCCAAATCACAGTAAAATTTGTTTGCAGAAAACGGTGGAAAAGATCACAACACTTTGTGTGAGTTCCAGTTATGGGAAGACTTGGATCTTCGCCCCGTCGAGTCAGGTTTGTTGCTTTAACAAACATAATGCATTTCATCACAGCATCAGTCTATCTGCCGTAAAACAAACTGTTCACATTTATGAGACCATTTTCAATGGAGTGGCTGAACTCTGCTGCTTAACAGTGATCAAGGATGGACATCAGCACTGGTTTAACATCGATAACAACCAAATTCATCCCCTTTCACAAAATCAAATTCCAATGAAGTTGTGACGTTGTCTAGAACTTAAATAAAAACACAATGCACTGATTTGCAAATCCTTTTCAACTTATATTTGATTGAATACACGACAAACTCAAGATATTTAATGTTCAAACTGATAAACTTCACTGTATTTTTGCATATATATATATATATGTTTTGATGCCTGCGACACATTCCTAAAAAGCTGGGATGGGGGCAGCAAAAGACTGAGTAACTTGAAGAATGTCTCAAAAAACATCTGTTTTTAATTGTCCACAGGTGAGCAGGTTAATTAACCCTTAGCTAAGCCCCTCCCACAGATGTCTCTTGTACAATCCTACGTTTACTTCTATACTTTTATCTGGCCAAATAATCAGCCATATAAATATATGACTCATACTATTACATGTGCTTTTTTTTAAATATTTGATTAGTGAAAAAAATCTCTGAAAGTAATAAATGTGCTTAACAAAATTAAAAATTGGCAAACCCCATTCTATCAGTGAATTAAGAAAACATTGAAAAAGAGATACTTTTGCTCATGAATACAAACTTTGCTTTGTTACCACTGAAATTAATTATCAGACATTGCAGTGTCATTGTAAATTTCCACACACATTACCGTATATATACTGTATATAGTTGTAAAAATGTTGTTTTTCTATATGTATCCTGTGATGTTTTGACATTGCTAAGTCTCACAGCAGCTGGATATATGTGTATATATAAATATATGGAAATTAAAATGCTCTCTACATTAAGTACCTAAATCCTCTGCAGTGGATATTGTATACTTTCAATTTCTCAGTCAGTATAGACAGTATCAACATTCGTAAATATTTGTAATTACTCTGATTATAATTGCATGTTTCGTCTTTTTGGGGGTGCGGCTGTATGGTTCAAAATATCTCTGATTTTTATGTAGAGATGTTCTTGGTGTGCTTTTTCATAAGAGTTTATGGATCTAGCTTCCACCTAGGGATGTGTGTTTTTACTTTGTCTCTTTTTCTGCACAAACTATGATGTCAATGCATGTCAGTGAGTTTTTACTAAATAATCCTTCACATAAAGTAAGCCAGTGACTCCAGAATGAAAAATCACATTACTGAACCCTTCAAGTGAGACCCTGATGATGGGCAGAAGCTGCTTTACCTTTATAAACAAAGTAAGGAAAGTCGTTCAAGGGGGGGATAAGAAAGCAGATGTGGAAAAACATGTCTGCTGGATGAAAATAACCAATAAAAAAATACCAAAGTCAGTGATTATCTTTAACAGTTCATACCAGCTTGATTGAACAAAGATTATCAGTCTGCAATTGGCTGTAAAACTGTGACTGTCTCCCCCTCTGTAGCACACACACAGAGTTACTGACGGCTGCTGTGTGTCAGAGTCATTATCTCCAGTATTTTTCCATCTGTTGTTTGCCAGATTCTGCAGACTGGACCATACAATCCAGCTGCGGTCGGGCCTCAGATATAGAGCAAATCAGCCATCGTCTTTATAACGTTAATCCACATACAGAGCAGACACTGTCTAGCCGACTGCGGTTATCAAGACAGAAAAAGGCTTCTGAGCGCAATAAACGCAACAATGACAACAAATCTTTAAAGGGACTACATTTTCTCTTTATATGTGGTTTGGTAGCTTTTTCATGTCGCTTGTCTTCTGCTTGGATTTAACCCTATAAAGCCAATTGTATCATATTTGATACAAACTATTTCAATACCTCCATCTACTCAATATGATCAACAAATTACAAAAAAAAGTCTGAGTATAATCAGATAAATGATAAAAAAATCTCCTCAAATGGATTATCAGTTGCCACACACCTAATGTATCAAATGAGATACGAAACATCTACATGTTAAATTTTATAGACATTTTGATATTTTAAGGATGTTAGCAGAAAGTGAAACAAACATTTCAGCTCCAAAAAATTTGAATTTTCTGGCTATAATCTATGGTCTTGGGCCTTAAAGGGTTAACAAAAGGAAATAACATAGATAGAGAGAGCGTGAGGTTCCTGCACTTTGTTGCACCAACTATACAGAAGTTCAAAAGTAGTCAAGCTTGAAGTTAAGTCTTACAAACAACAGGTTTACCCTTCACTAACGTTTGGGTACTGGTTCAGCAGAGAAGTAAGTAACCAGACACAACCCAAATACATGCTTCTGCCAGCCCGTGGCCAGTTTGAAGAGTCTTTCCCCTACTCTCTCTTGTGCCCTTTCACAAATCTGTCCACTGTCCCTCTCTCTGATCAATAAAGGCACAAAATTTCCAAAAAATACATGAAAAAGAAATAAAAAGCTTCACCAACAGATAAGGTGTCTGAATGTAAGTTGAAACTACTATAAAAACAGAGTTAATTTTGTTGACGAATTACCTGTATAATAATTATCATCAACAACCTTTTATATAACATTTTATAGAAATTCAAGGAAACATAAAAATGCCTTACCCTTTAAACTTCATATTTTAGTCAATTAAATTTTAAACAGTTGGTTTCATCGACTACAATGTGGAATTTCACAAATTTGTTAAATTTGTATCAAAGAGATAAAAAGTCCTCAGCAGGACCTCCTCCTCTACTCTTCTACTCCACTCTCCCCATGTGACAATGGTTGTTTTGAGATTTATTGTTTTGGAGTTGACAAAGTAAATGGCCACTATGAGCATAGAAAGTTGAGATCTGTGAAATTTATTCATATTGCTTTACAATGAGAAGACATTTTTCCTGCAGTTGATCCCAAAATAGAATAAAGAGTTAGTATTTATCTGACTATTGTAAGTGGCCACTGGAGCCAAGAAAGTTACATTTACCTATTCATGTTCCTGGTTGAGCAGCCTGACCAGAACCAGATTTAGAGAGCAGATACTTTCTCACACAATGGGTTTGCCTCAACGTTATTAGGCTTTCCTCACGTTTGGAAAGCAGATACGTGAAGTTATCTATTTTTTAAAAAGTTTGACTGATTGGTAAGGCAATGCTCTCAAATTATTTATTATTTGTTATTTTATTTTATTGCGGAGCATGTCGGGAAGAGACGGGTTCGGAACAGGATTGGCCACTTGTAAAAGTCTGCACCCTTGGCAGTGGAAGCGAGGTACGTCGCTCTCAAGTTTTTATGTGTCGGGACGTTGGCAATATTTTGTTTGCTGGGTTGGTGCAATATTCGTATCTTTAGTGGTGCGAATAAATGTCAGTGTTTTCTGGAAGTGTGCCTGCATGTGTGTGCGCTTGAGTGCTTGCCTTTTCTTAACGATGTTGTGTATATAATGATCATGTCTTGTTAAAAGAAAATTTCTTTTCATGGTGCCCACCGGAATAAATAAAGACGAATATGCAGCAGTCGAACTCTCAGCGTTCTCATTGATGCCAAGGGCCACTACACCAATTGTGTCTTTTTTATCTAACAAATAGTCTGGTGCAGGACTATGGAAAATCAAGGATACTACCACCTGCGCTGCATCTTAATATCAGATCGAATTAAATCATTGACTGAGGCCAGTGAAGAGGCACAGCTCAAACAACAACTGTATCTAAGTTTTGGTTAAAGTATCAAAGTTTAAAATTTAACGGGAAGTGAAGTACATAGAAAAGAAAACAAGTAGAGTCAAGCCGAGTTGAGCTGGTACCACACATGCAAATGAACCATAAGAAGCTACAAATTTAAGGGGCCGTTTACATGACGCCGAAAACGATCGATTCCGCAAACATTTCGTTGCGTTTTGGCCTTCCGTTTAGATGAGACCATGTTGCGTTTCCAGTGAAAACGGAAACTTTTGACACCGCTCCCCAGAGCGGAAAGATTTGATTCCGCCTCTATCCGCCTCGTAAACACAGAGCAGAGCGCTTCAGGGGAACGCTGACGCCACCGCATGCGCAGTACTCTTTCACATGGAGGCTGCGCGCAAGATACCAGAACAACAGCAGCTTCCTCCGTCCGCCGGGTAACGTGTGAGCGTCTTACCGTGCTTTCGGTTTGTTATCCAGAAAAACTATCCAGACAGATTTGTTGTCCGAACTGATTTGTTGTCCAAAAAAGAAACTCCTGCTTCTCTGTGCGCCTGTTCGCCATTGTTGTTTGTGAAAGGTTTTCTTCTTCGTTCGTGTGTTGTAGCAGCGCTGCATCTCTGCAGACCTACACCGCCATCTACTGAACCGGCATGCACACTACAGTGGATTTACAGGGGATTAACTCGTCTCCGAGCGTTGTCATGTAAATGCAGAAGAATTCGAAAACGGAAAGGGAGAATCTTTGCGGCTTCAAGTCAGGAGTTTCCATGTAAACGGCCCCTAAGAAAGTGGGTTTTCTCTGATTGGTCAAATGACTTTAAACATCATGATAATATTCTAAATAATGACAATGTTACTCACTTCACATGTTCATCTTTCATGTGCATCCATCAATGTCAAAACCTGAATCCTTACAGAACAAAACTGAGAGAAGGATTGACTTTCCAGGCTAAGCAGTAGTTTTACGGTCATAAGGTCAGACGTTACTTGCCTGTTTCAGAAGTTAAAAGTTGAAAAGGGGCTTCTGGGCTTTAATATCATTTACAACTCGCTAGCTTTGATTGAAAATGTCTTTTCTTTTCCTGCAGCGCAAGAGGATCTAGGTAGATATATATTAAAAAAACCTTAGCAAATCCCCACTGACCAGATTCAGAACAGATATTTTTGTCACGGCAGGAAAAGAACAGGTGTATCTAATATAAACGATGGCTGTATTCCATTCACAGGTAGGTCTTCCAGTAAGCCAGCGCACTTTAATGGTATGCAGACATCATGAATGTAACAAGAATCACCTGTGTTTGAAAAGTCAAGGCCTTGTTCAGAATACCAGCCTTAATCCATCCTTTGGCAAACACAGACGTCTTCTTCGATGATTTAAGAGAGCGTGGACAGCCATAAATCCAGAGGAATATAGCTTTGGCACACTGGAAATCAAGCGCATTTGAAGCTCGTGTAAAGCCTTTCCAGTCCTGCTGCAGGTAAGTAACACACCACATTATCCAGAAACTCAAAATTAGATTAAAAGTATTGTTATAATCACTCCATCCTTTCCTTTGCTCTTGCAGTTGCAAGATTTGCTTTTGACCTCTACAGCCCCAGCCCTTTTTAAAGCCTTCTGCGTGAAAATGACATACTCATAAAGAAAAGAGTGAATCTCTGCAACCACAAGGTCTATTAGAACAATTTTGATGTCATAATAAAAGCAACAGTTTGTCCAGAAGTGGAATTATCAGTGTATGTGTTACTGGGACAGAGTAAATGAAGATAGAAGCCAGACTAATGTAAATTTCATCCACGCCTAAAAACAAAACAAGTTTTTATTGTGAATATCTCTTTGGAATGATGCAGTTGCAGCTTTTGAACTCCATGAATGAATGACAGTATGTGAAAAATATTTCTGCCAAGTTTGAGTCTGATAAAGTGATGCAGAGCAAAGTTAGAGAGGTTTTACTACAGAGTGGTCAGGCCCAATCTCGGCACAGTTTGGCACCATTAGTCCCATTTGAAATTTTTAATATACCAAACTTTATATTTCACTTTTATGTCACTTTTGGTGTTCATTACACCCAATTACAACAGTTTTTAATCTTCTCCTGCTTATCCATGGCAGTTTATGACAGCTTTTGAAACAAAATGGGAAAAAATAAAAAACAACTTTTTGAGAAAAAAAAATGAACCAGAACTCTCTACATTTCCCATTCAAAGAAACACATACAAAGCAACCCAACTTTGAATCCAAGTGAAACAGATTTGGATATTTGATCATTCATTTGCTCGGTGTTGACGTTGCGTTTGGTGTATAAATGGCATACATGGTTGTGTAGCTGAAATTTTCCTGTTTAATCTGATGTGCAGCATGACTATACTTCTACATAAATAGTTCACTTTTCTTACATTTTTGTTGGAGAGCGTCCAAGCATTCCCGAAATCTGGTACTTTGGGGCTGAGCAGGTAAATATTACTAAGAGGGAGAAAGGATGTCATTTTTTATATTTTGATACTTTCCTGGTATCCAGTCATGTAAACGATAAAACATATTCCATCAAAGTTCTTCAGTCATGGAAGTATTATTGTATCAGATATACAGTCATTTTTTTTCAACTCAAAGCTGCCAGAAGTGTAAAGAGAGACAAGAGCTGCAGGAGTAATCAATATTAATATCAAATCAAACTGAGAGTTTAATAAAAGGGTCACGTTCTCTTTTACTAACATTAAAAGCAAATGGGATCAATTCTGCAGGACATGGACATTTAATTATATTCTCTCAGTTTGAGATGTTCTGTTGAAGCTCGTGTCACATTAAGGCCCCCTTCCCCACATGGGTCTTGCCTGTTCTGATTGATTAATCAGTCAGCTCTGTTCAGATGAGTGCTGCTCTGTGCCATGTTTTCATGAACTGTACACTCATTGTGTAAACTATCCTCTGCATCTGGTGCACTATCCAGAGCTACTTGGCTTATGCTACGGCCACACCGGACGCGAATTCGCCAAGACGCGCATTGAGATTACATACAAAGTCAATGCAAAGACGCGTTTGGGGCGTCAAACGCCTCGGGCGGCGCATTGGACTCGTTTGGCTTGGCGCGTCTGGAGCGTTGGACGCATTTGGCGCAGCACGTCTGGGGCGTCAAATGCCTTGATGCTCGAGTTGAAAATATTGAACTTTCGCCCCAAATTCGCGTGACGCTGTGGCGCGGCAGCCAATCAGCGATGACATTCCCCCCGACGTCATTGGTTTGATGACGTGTGGTGCTCCGGCTACCGTCTCCTGCTCAGACCCCTCTGAAAGATGGAGGAGAGATTGATCTGCGCTGTTTGCCATCATCCTGAGCTATACGATTCGACGTGTGTACTCTACAGAGACCTGAACAAAAAGGAGCAGGCTTGGGTGAAAGTCTCTGAGGAGACAGGTTTTGAATGTAAGTTCTGTAAATATTCGTTTCCAGCTGGATTTGCCTGCACGGGTTGTCGCTGAGTCCGACAAGCTCCGGCTCTCTACTGTGCATGTGCATTGACGCGTCGCCCCTCAGCATGTCAAAATGGTCCAGCGTCCAGCCTCGGACGTTACGCGCAGCGCATCACAGGCTTTAAGCGCGTTTAAATTCGCCAATTCGTGTCCGGTGTGGCCGTAGCATTAAACTGCTGACAGGGTCCGGGGGAATGAGCTGTTTCAGGCAGCTACTGGCACTGTATACATGGGAGGGAGGGAGAAGTGGTGCATACTTTTTACCTTGAGTAAAGAAGTACCCTGTCATCAGTAGGATACATGTTAAACACACCTAACAGCATAGAAAACTTGAAAAGCATAAAATAAGCTCTTTAATTATAATTTAACAACAACATTTTACAATGGGTTGACATTATTTACAGAAGAATCTTATTCCTCTAGCTTTAAATGATTAACAGTATGTCTAATTTTGGTATATATTAATATAATAGAGCTGGGCAATATGACCGAAAGTTAATCCAATCTCTTTAAGTTAGAGTGTGTCATAAAATTTTAATTATGTTGTTCAAACGTAGGCAGGTCTACACAAACACTGACGACTGATGGGTTTTCACAGTAAAATAACATGAAACCCTCTAAACAATATTTAATTAAAATTTTTTTAAAAACTAATATAAGCTTTAACATGGGCTTGTGCAAAACCTGACAGGGCCTACTATCATGAAAACTGCACATTTTCAGTATTTATATTTTCAAACATTACAACAAGTTGCAATTGGGGCAAGTAAAAAAATCGTAATTTTTAACTTTTAAATCTTCTGCAGAAAATAATTCAAACTAAACAATTCAACTGAAATATTGCCCAAACCCAGTATATACTTGGCCTGTGCTCAAAATATCGATACGGCAAAAAATCATCAAGCACTCCTTGAGGATACATGTACAGAATCAATGTAGCCTCAGTGTTTTAACAATTGTTGTCAGTACTCTTTGGGTTATGTTAATAATGGCACAGCTCAAAATAGAAGCCAAACTACATCATGAAGCACATGTTCCAATTTTGAACCTAGGTCAAACATCTTTGAGGACCTGAATTAAAACTTCTTAAGTTGTAGAATAATTTAAACTCATCCTTGTTCCTTTTCTTCTTGTAAGAAAAAACAGAACTTGTCAAGAATTCTGTTCAAAGCGTAGTCAATGTTCACAATTTATGCATATTGTGATACATATTGTATCATGAGGTTGCTGGAAATACCCACCCCTAGTATATACTGTGGCCTTTTTTATTTTACAGATTGGAATTGCAAAAATAACTATATTAACCAGTAGTTGAAGTTATGTTATTGAGGAAAGTATTGTTTATTTTTCTTTAACACATTATTCACAATGTTCTATTTCTAGTTGTACTGTACTTGCACTTTGATTGTTTGTCTTAGTGACCGCATTTCTACAGGCCGGAGTATCCTTGTTTTGATCACATCCAGGATTTAGCATCTACCATCGTCTGGGTTTCTGATCACAGCACACAGTAACCAGTTTCCTACCAGAGTTCTGGTAGCAAAAGTGGGTTCCTAGAAACTGCAGTGTTGTGGTTTCTTAAATCAGGATATGGTTTTTACCTGCACAAACACAAAACCAGATACTTGACAAAAAACAGAGCGCTTTAGATCATTAAAACACAGACTTTGTTAATGGTTTTATTTGGAGTTACAACCAGCAAGCCTTTGTGGTTTTATTGGCATCTCTCTTTGAAATTATTATTTTTCTCTTGCATCCAAATTATTCTGTACTGTACTTCTTGTTGTGTTCAAATGTGCAATAAAAATAATTATAATCATCATCATGCTTATAACATGACAACTCCAAGAGGACATGCAAACATCAATTCTTCCGCTTGTATGTTGTGAAGCGGCTTCATAAACGTACGAGTAAACAACATCTTTTTACCACTGCAAATCAAAGAGTTTGTTTGTGGATTTCCATAACTTTTTCTAACTTTTGTGGATTTACAAAACCAGTGTAGACAGGCTTTCTTTTCCTGATTTGAAAAACAAATCTGGTTTGCCTGCAGTCTAAACAAAACTAAACTGTTCGCCGAGTGAAAAGGTTGTTAGATGTGATGCAGAGTGAGAGAAAGAGGATGTGTGAGTGAGGACGTTCAGCTGGATGACAGCTGCTAGCTGTTTGACATCTTCTTCTACCTCATAAACACTCGAGCAGCTTCTTCCTGAAAGGAATAATATCTGATATTAAGAATAATAAATAAGACGCTAGCAGTCTCACCATATAAATAAATGATGGACTAATTTAGTACGGAGCTTCAGTCCAAAAACCCGCCAGAGTAAATCTGATAGCTGGTTCACATCTGATAAACTTCTGCAGGACGAGCCAAATCCTCTGGCTGCCAACCAACTTAAACACACCACACTGTCTAAAACACTCGGACAAACGAACATTAGATCAAACATGTCATGACCTTACATTTAAATTCAAAACAAGAACTCTTCAAAAATAAAAATGTTATGTTCATTTATTTAAATGAAAAAATCATGTAAGATTTATCGGGGACCAGCTCTGACAGGAGAATTTGAGCATTTAGCCAAGAAAATCTGTGTTGTCCTAATAAGGGATGGGAATTTAGAAGATTTAGTGATTCCAATGCCACTATGGATTTCTCTTAACAATCTGATCTTTTAACCAATTCCTTGCTAATTTTAGACGATTTTCTATGTTGAAAAAAAATGTGGCTTTAGGTTTTTAGTGGCAGCTATTCGTGCTTTTCCATTTGTGGAGTCTGCCCAACTCAGCTTCACTCCACACAGTTTGAGTAGGTTAAGCATAGCTGAACAAAACTGCTGCAGCATCCTCACAGCTCCAGAGGAGTAAACAGAAAGGACAGACTCGCTGGCCCATGTGTGGCTTTATTTTAACGCTAAAGGGATTCATTTTGCTTCAAAGACAGCTGTGAGCAGCAAAACAAAATGCAGGTTAAAGCAGAAGGTTGTTGCTGATGTTTCCATCCTTTCCTAAAATAATACAGAGAGTGGATGATGTGAAGTTAGCATCATACTTTGTAAATTCAAGCCATGCCTATTCAAGCCTGTGATTCTCTCTTGTCAATAAGCTCCCAGTCATCTGAAAGCTATAGGGTTAAGTGGGAAGAAGAGCTTGGTGAGCCAATCTCAGAAGACTTATTAAAGAAAAGCCTTGAGAATATACATCCTTCTTCAAATAACGCAAGACACTGTCCAATTCAATTTCAAACTGTGCTCTACTCGAAAGTAAAAACTACACATAATACATCCAGAAGTGTCACCCAAATGAGGTAGATGCCAGTCTTCTGTAGCAACCCTTAATAATTTTGCTTTATGTCCAAAGATTACTTTTTTCTGGATTGATATATTCAAGATTACATGTATGTCTGAGGTCATAAATACTCCAATTAAACCAGAGCCTATGCTCATTGTTGTTGGAGCATCTCTGACCTTTAGAGAACTTATGACAACACAGTGGTACTTTCTCTCTTTAGGTCATATAACAGCAAAAAAATTAGTCCTTACTTGGTGGAAAAGCACAACCGTTCCAACCTCTGAGGGACAGACTTCAACATTTTTGTGAAACCTGGAAACCTTCAAAATCATACTTTGCATCTGCTGGCCAAACCCAACAGTCCTCGCCCGAGTAAACAATGTACAATAACCGAGAGGGTTGAAAAGTGAATGTCGTCAAGGGTTGTGTGGGTTTAAATTATTCTCTTGGTTTTGTACTATCTGCATTCTGTCTATTTTTCCATTCTTTGATCTTTATTTCTTAACTACTTTATATAAATATTACCTATGTTCCTTTTTAATATTCAAGCTTTGTATAAACACATTTGTATTATTTACAAAATGAGTCCAAATTATAAGATGGACTGCATGTTGGATCTAATTGCAGGATAAAAAATATGAATATATTCAAGCCTATCCTGTCTGTGATGTTCACACTCTTTATTTCTTTGTTGTCATTTGTGCTGGCTGCCTCTGATAAGAGAATGACCGCTAAAACTGTGTTTGATTACCTCACTTTGTCATTAAAGGTGTAGTCAGCGATCTTCTAATCTTCTAATCTAATGCACTATTTGTAAAAAATCACCGTATTTCTCCTCTCCATCTACAAGATGTCCCCACTGACAGCATGTTGAAAAAAAAAAGTCCGGTTTCAATACACAGCCTTGGCTCTGAATTTCAGTAGGTAAATACTGTGGCTCGGACCAAGTCACCAAAACAGGGTACACCCCCCCCCACCCACACACACACACACACACACACACACCCAGGGGGCAATCATACGCATGCGCAGATCAGACAGAGGGGGGAGGGGGGAGTCGTAGGTTGCGTAGCGTGCGCAGTTAGCGTAAGAGAGAAATACAATAGGTGCAGTAGCAATGGCTGAAGAACAGCCCAAAAGAAAAAGGTCAGAGGAGTGAAAAGTGAAAAAGAAGGGCTATGACCATGAAAGAGCAAAGACCCGGGTCAACATTGGTGTTGCTTTTCGACGGTGGAGGGAACTCTGTGAATTTGAAAGACCTGAAAACGGACGCGGATGTCGCCGTCTGTCTGCTGGATAGGTAAGCAACATTAGCTTTGCGGTGCTACAAATAACAGTAACAGCCGTCAGACATTCATCTTATTGTCTAATCTGCCAAAATGTACTGTTGTTGTGATGTTATCAATGATGGCAGTCGAGTTGTGGCTACTATTGTCTGACGAGTCGGGGTTGCCTTAGCTATGTTGGTCAGCTACGCACTTTCTACGGCCATTTTCATGACGATGCACATCCATCAGCTTTCAGGGGTGGAGCCAGGGGTGAGGTATGAAGGGAAAGGCGGGTCTAAATTCATTTGTCAACAACCTCTCCACTTGTTTCCTCCCACATCACTGACTACACCTTTAACTCACAGTGATGCTGCTCATAGCCTGGAAAAGCCAGCACTATGTGTCTCCTTGGTAAAGCAGCTGCAGTCCTTCAGGCACAGTTTGTAATATTTGGCCTCTGAAAGTGAAAGTATGGCCGTTGGTGCCCACACGGACACTGTACCAAAGATTCTCCCCCACCCCTCAAAACAGACAAACTCTGAAGTCTGGTCCTTTTTTGGATTTTACAAGGATACAGAAAATGGAGATACTGATGGATGACTTACATAGAAACTCAGAGCTATCAGTGAGTGAATGTGATAGTGAAAAGAAAAGGTCCAAAAGATCAAGTCCATTTAACACACAGTCTTGACAAAGACTTTCCTCTAATGGACAAGCCTCAATTACAAAAAGCAGATTCAACTTACTCTAAACTTTAGGCCTAAAAAACATCCTAAACCCTTGGTTACTGTGAACCTGAGATGTAGCTCAGTTTGACATCCATTTAGTTCTTACCCCAACAGAAAGCTGCTGAAGTCCTGCAGGTCACCGGCGTCCATCACCACATTTAGATCACTGATCTCCCACTCAGACTGCTCGCCCTCCTGTAGAACAAACAAACATCAGTTACATACACAACAATTGAAACAGGTCTCTCATTTAGTGCAGCAGTTATTAATTAGTACTTTGTCTTTGGAGGTTGTTAGTCTAAAGGAGAAAATTCCAGCACCTCTGCTTTTTTGACAATCCTCTGCAGGCTGTGCTCTTTCCTTTTGCCAAAACATTAATGCTGCGTTCACACCGGATGCTACTTGTACTACCTTGGCAATCACTCTCCATGCAAAGTCAATGTACAGCCGCGATGGGGCGGGGCTAACCCTCCCGCGATATGACAGCCGCTTGTCACACTACGATATAACTTGTCGAGCGATGTCAAAGTAAAAAAAAGTTGATCTTTTCAGACAATGTCGTGTGTGGCTGTACGGCAACAGCCAATCAGCGGTGTGTG
The DNA here is from genome assembly GCA_036419115.1 of Scarus forsteni. Classification (NCBI taxonomy): domain Eukaryota; kingdom Metazoa; phylum Chordata; class Actinopteri; order Labriformes; family Labridae; genus Scarus; species Scarus forsteni. Next base: position 2,646,415 of record JAZDUH010000103.1, on the reverse strand, counting down.
CGTCAGTGACAGTGCCTGTGACAGACAGTTTTTAATCCGGACTACAGAGGAACAATTTATGTCCATGTGGGAAACATTAGTTCTGCCTAGATGGACCGCTGAAACTCACAGATAATAATGCTGCAGGGCATCAGCTGCAGTGTTTTGTGGTTGATAAGTGAATGAATACAGCTGGAATAATGTCCGCTTATACGTCCTATTATATGATATATAATATGATCGCGGTGAAACTCGAGTGGACGTGACGTCACGGAGTGACGGCCGACGGCAATGGTGACCAAAATGAGGTATTTATGGACGTGCGACGATGCATCAGCGGGCGACGTGATTTTGGTAGCTGGGTCGCTTGCAGTGTGAACGCAGCATAAGGCTGTTACTTTCCCCAAAAATCAAACTTCAACAGTTTTCAAACATATAGCAAATAACTGAAGAGTTTTGGCTATTTTGCATGTCTTAAACCCTGAAAACGCTCTATCATAACCACACCAATGGGCCGCATATCCCTACATTTGAATCTCATTATCCTATTTGTGATTTCTTTCTCTGAAAAGACCCTGCCAGAAAAAAAAGTGGTTGAACACTTGACAAAGCGCCGCTGCACTTTGGTGCCTCCTCCTTGTCTACATGGTTTGGATGAAAAGCCAACAGGCGAGCCCGCAAATTTGTTGTGGAGGAGGAGTAAGTACGCTGCACGATACGATATGTATCCCAATACACATAAATTGCGAACACTGACTATGATTTAACAGAATACACAAAAAGTGTTGTTTTTTATTACAAGAAAAAAAAGAACACGGATGATTTTACATTATTCTACAAGTTGAAAAAACTTAAATTCAGATCCTCAGAGATTATAGACCTAGGTTCAAATTTGGAGCATGTGTTTCATCATTTAGCTTTGCTTGTACTTTGAGCTGTGCCATTGTTAACATAACGCAAATGTACAGCGTTGAGGCTACATCGATTCTGTAGAATTCGTATCGTATTCCCAAGGAGTGCTTGACAATACTTTGTCGTATCCATATTTTAAGCATGGGCCTACCTTATATAGATTTTTCTTTTTAAAAAATGAGAAATCTATCAAATTTAGAAAAAAAATAGCTGGAGGTTGCCTGTTTGGGGCTCATTTTTAAAGACATGGTTGCTTATTTCAATACAAATATCTGGCAACCCCAGTCACTGGCAGTGGTGTAAAGGAACGAAGTAATAGTACTTAGTTACAGTACTTAAGTATGTTTTGGGAGTATCTATACTTTACTTGAGTTTATATATTTTTTGCAACTTTTACTTTTACTTCACTACATTAAAAATTAAAAAATGATACTTTTACTTCGTTACATTTAAATTGTCAACTTAGTTACTCGCTACATAATAAAATGTGAATATAAATTACACTAATTTTCACATTTTATTTTGAAGAGGACCGTACAGACTGTTCGTGCTCTTGCACGAAGCTGAACACATCTCTGCCTGCTTCTGCAGCCTGTGAACGACTGTTTGGCATTGCAGGACTTGTATTCAGTCCGCTAAGAGCACGACTGAACTCAAGAAATTTTGAAAATCAACTTCTGCTATAGATGAACCGCAAGTTTGTGGCCTTTACGTAAGGGAGGAATGGAGAGAGGGAGTAAGAGGTGAAGGGAGCTGAGGGAGGGAGGAAGAGTTAAACTTTATAAAGCTTGGGAGAGCAACAACTATTTGTACCTGTTCTCTTTGTTTGTACTTTTACTTTTAATACTTAAGTACATTTAATAGGCGCTCCTTTAAGACTTTTACTGAAGTGATTTTTTAATGAGTGACTTTCACTTTTAGTTGAGTATATTTTATATAAGGTATCTTTACTTTTACTCAAGTATGGGTTTCAAGGACTTTTTACACCACTGGTCACTGGTTGTCAGCAGTCTACTTCATGACTGTGACTGTGTGTACTGAACCGGAGAGGGAGAATAAAGGCTCACGAAACCTGTGCAGGTGTTTCTGGATTTATAGTGGTTCACAGATACTTTCAACCAGCTGCCTTCTTGGATACAGGCACAGAAGGGTGTTCAGTAACACACACTGCGTTAAAAAAAATGCTTCTCACGGCCAGGTCTGCTGAAGTGAAGCAATGATTTCTGCAGCAATAATATAATAAATATGGATCTTACACTCTACAAAACACAACTAACATTACAACATATCTACAGTAGTTTTAATGGGGGTTTAGCGTAGACTTTACCCCACAACTCAAGACAGAACTTCTTCATACATGGCATAACAGGACACTAAAATGAGACTATAAAAATAAATGAGGCTAACTTCCAACTGGAACAAAAGATTAAAAAAAAAAAAAAGACAATAGGCCTATTTACCCCAAATTTTAATCTATTCCTCTAAACATCCATGACTGCCAAAGGGAGAAAGTGGATTTAGTTCTGAAGCCACAAACCCCATCTGTGACTGGTTTCAAATGAATAACAAAACATGCTAGAGATATGTGGAAATATAAAAGCACTATTCAAAGTCAAATTAAAGAGGCACAGGAGAGAGTGGATCTTCCAAAAATTATTGTTTGCTACTAACACAGGGTGATAATCAATGTATTTGTTTAATCAAAGAGGATTTTTCATCAAAAGAAACTGAACACGTGCTGCATTTAAACGTGGTCTTGCTGACACAAAGCAGGCTGGGATGATTCAGTGTAACAAGCTGTTCTTGTGGTTAATCCAAAATTAAAACCAGATGACCTCCACAAAGCAGAGTAACAGGTCACTGTTACACTCTGTCTCACCGATAACATTACAAATACTGCTGACTTTGTACTCAAACTGATGTCATGGGTCAGCTGTCACATATTGTTAAATCTTTTTTTCATAGCCTGGAGGAAGAGCTGCTTTCACAAACCTGAGCACTGTGACGATCTCTGTATTCAAGTTACAAGAGACATGAATTGATTGATCAGATGAGCTTTAAATTGAACATAAAATATCTTGTATATCTGATTTTAGAGCATCACTGTTGCATTTGGCTTCATTTCCTGAATAGCTGGCATTGTGTCTTCCTCTCAGTTGTCTGACAGCTGATTTTGAGACACTTGGGTCTCGTAAAGAGTTTTCAACATGTGACAGCTGCTGAGGATCTGTTGAGAAAAGCAGTGAACTTGCTGCCACCTGGATGAATCACTCCACACGGCTCTCTGTTGCCCTCTGCTGTCTAAACACATTTCCACTGCTGAAACAGCAAATAGAGCTGCACTGCAGTGCTTTATTAAAAACAAAGTGAGCCAGGCTCTGTAGAAGAGATTTGGACAAATCAGGAATAAAGTCAGACACTTGGTTACTAGGTGCTGCTTCTATTCATAAATGTAAAAAAAGTTAAAGTATCTTTAACACGTTCGTAGCTTAGCTTTTTTTAACGTCTTTTAGCGGCTGTAAACAGCTTCGAAATTTGCTACTTATCCTCTCGAGTGCCCGGTTTGTTTATGTGATTTTTGGTGCGCCCGCTTCCGCTGCAGGAATATCCGGCTCATCTACTGACGCTACGACGTTCAGAAAATTTCAGTGTAGTGTCCGAAATGTCACTTAGTCATTCCCTATGTAGTCCACTATTTCATTTACACTACATAGGGGATAGTGAGTGAATGAGTGAATGAGTGAATGAGTGAGTGGATGAGTGGCCGATTTCGAACACAGCTAGAGACTAAATTAATAGAACAAAAGGCCACAACAACATAATTGTTCTGGAATTAGGGCAGTCATTAACCCTTTTGTTGTATTTTATCATTATTATTACTATTACCATTATTCTTATTATTATTATTTTGTCTTCTGAAATAAACAAAACAAAACAATATAAACACAGTGTTTAAAAAAAAAGGTCAACTGGGGTGGGCAATACGGACCAAAATGTATATCTTTATCTCTTTTTAGCTGAATCACAATGTTTGATATTTATTCCAATATTTTTGTCAGAAAAATAATTTATTTTGGGTATATACGACTGTAATGGGTACATATTGCTGCAATTTTGCGCTTGTTCCAAATCCAAGGTAAACTCTGCACTATTAATTACATTACTTCTACTGTTACTGTAACCATATCATCACAACTTTGCACTTTACCACATCTTTATATTCAGCTCTCCATCCTCCTCTGTCTTATAACAAGCTGTGAATCTACCTCAGGTTGTTGTTGTGAATTGTTTTAATCTGTTTTGTTCATCGATGGAAGCGAGAGATGCCATTTAAAAAAAAAAATGAAACTCTTTAAAAAATTGTTTTAATGAAGCTTGTAGTAGAATTGTTTTGATGTATAGGTTTGGGGCTGCAGCTCCCCATTTAGCAATCATCATTTCAGGCTTTGTGTACCTAATGTTAAGTTTGGGAAACATTCATCATGCTCACTCTGTCATTGCACCTGTTTTATCATAACCAGCACTGACATTCACACTTACTACTATTATAGCCCATCAAATACTATATGATAGAATGATACTGTCAAAACTTAAATCCCATTTGAAAAAAAATCTTCATGAAAATAAAAATAGCCGGTTTCAAGAACACATCCTTCAAAACAGGATGAGTATATTAGCACAGGAACTTTTCAGACCAAAGCTGCTTTCTTCAGGCTGTCAATATGTTTATTTCTGCTGTAAGTGACTCCCAGTGCTTCTGCTGATGGAACTAATCAGACACTTGAGGGGCTGCAGTATCTGCCACATTTCCTGTGGCTTCATTTTTCATACTGGAGGTTGCCATTTGATCAAGACCCACAGATCTGAGTAAATATCACTCTGATAAAGGCCTCAGATGGCACCTTATTAAAAAGAGAATGTTGAGTTATAGAGATAACCTCATTTGTATCCACAGAGAGAGTGAAAGTTACAGACTAGGGCTGGGTTTAAAAAATCAATTTAATCAATTTTAATTAATTTCCCTTTAAATGGTTCATAATCGATCCATAAAATCCAAAGATCGATCTTTTAACTTCGGTAGTTTTTTCTTCATTGGATGTGCAGAGAAGCAGCCTGTGGCATCAACTCTGCTAGTATTGCGTGATCTGCGTTTAGCGCTGCTTTCCACTGAGTAAAATCTCATGAGATGTTACTGCAAGTAATCAAACTAACACGGCAGAAGCAAATAGCACTATAGGGACACCACCAGCGAGTTTAAAGGCTGACGTATGGACGTATTTCGGATTTTACAAGCACAAAGGAAAAGAGGAGTTGAACAAAAAGAATGCAGAATACGCATTAATGTATATAATTAATATAAGATTAATGTAACTGCTTTGGGTTCATTTCTTAATGTGAAAACAATTCAAAAAATGCACCAGGTCAAAAGTCACTTTTTAAGTTTACAGTATTATTTTAACTAAGATATCCCAGACTGAATAAATATCGAATTGTATCGTGAATCGAATCGATTTGAGACCTGGTAATATCGAATCAAATCGATTTGAGACCAGAAAATCTGAATCGATACCCAGCCCTATTACAGACAGTGATAAAATGGTGACCTTGTGGCGTTAAAGGTGACACTGAAAAATTTGGGTGCACCTAATTTTTGTGCTGATGCACCTTAAAAAATTTGGTGCACCATTGCAACCAATGCAAAAAGTTAGTCTGGAGCCCTGTACAATTACGGACATTAAAAGACAAAGGCATACAAGTCTCATAGGATGTGTCTAAATGTTTTTTAACAAAGAAAAGACTGACCTTGACCTCTGAGAGCTGGAACTCCACCTGAAAGACCAGTTCAGAGCACTGACCGGACACAAAGAGCTTCTGGACCAGCTTACTTTCACCTAGTCGACACATGCAAACACTCTGTTACTATTAAGCACCTAAATATCGCATTTAAGTGGAGCAGTGGAAGCAGACAGGGCTGTGGACTCACTTTTTTGTAGTGTCTTTGTGGTGCAGTGGTTCAGAAGGATACCATTGATCTTTGTTTGATGCCTCAGGTTCTCCTCCAGCTCCTCCACCTCCTCCTTCAGTCTGGACGTCACCTTTTCCTCATCCACTTTTGTCTGTCCACACAGATAAAACCTGAGGAGAAGGACAATTAAAGATGTAATTTCTCTAAGTGGTCTGATTTGGTTCTGCAGATGAGTTGATGTGGTTTGGAAATAGTAAATGGACTTGAGCTCATAACAGCACGTGTTTGTTTTTAATCCCTCTTTATTATTCCATCAACACAGCTCTCTGTAATCAGAGAAGTCAAATTCATAACTTTCTTATACTCTTGTCCCAGAATGAGTTCATGCATTGAATATCAACATATGTCACAAAAGTAAATGACAAAAAACACATATACAAACGCAATACAAATAGGGGAGAAATGTACAGTTAATGACCAAAAAAACTGAATAATGATGACAGAAGATTACAAATCAAATAAATAAAAGAACAAATAATAAATCAGTACGCTGGTCAGTTGATTCCTAAGCAGATCACTGTGGAGCATTGAGTGTTTTTACACTGCAGGACAGATTTATCCATCACACCAGCTCCCTCTGACAATTATCACATTTACAGGAGAACTTTAATTCCCCTTTAATTCTGAATAAAACTTAAATCCTCTTTAAAAAGATTAAAAATGACCATGTAGGGGTGCTGGTTTGGCGGAGTGGTTAGCAACCAGGCACCCCATGTACTTGCTTCTGCCGGTCCAGGTTCGAATCCCGCCTGTGACCAGCTTGCAGAGTGTCTTCCCCTACTCTCTCACCCCTTTCACAAGCCTATCCACTGTCTCTCTCCTGTCAATAAAGGCACAAACTGCCCAAAAAATACATTAAAAAAAAAAAAAAGACCATGTAAACACCTAATTCTAAATGAAAATGATAATTTAGAATAAAACAGTTCCGAAGTAAGTGGCTGGTTTATTCTGATTTTAAATCCGAATTAAAGAATTTCTCTATCTTATATATGTTCATTCTGCTTTAAGTTATTTCTGGTCGATCTGCACATGCTCGTTCTCTTGTCCTACAGCAATGAGGAACGGGACGCTGACGGGAACAGGATGGCTGCCTGAAGCAAGCGTTGGACTCCACGCAAGCCGAGTCAGTTTATTTAATTAGAGTCTGGGAAGTTTGGAAGCAATGAAAGTGTGGATGGACGTAAGCATTAAAATGTGGACCTTTTTAAAGTTGTAATGTCCAAGTTGGACCAGGTTTCCCTGACAGAGACACTGGAGACTATAGATATGGTATAGAAGCGTATATCTATGTATATCTATTCTGGAGACACTGAACTGAAATTTTTCTTCCGGTAGACGTAAACATCACTACGTCACGCCCACCCCCTGTCCAATCAGAACCATTCTCATCTGTCAGGCCTCAAATGAAGGTGAATAAACCTGTTTTCCATGTAAACCTTCATTCAGAATTATTATTTCCATGAAAAAACGAAGGAGAAAACTTCCATTCTGAATTATTTAAATTCTGAATAATTAATAATTAATTCAGAATTAAAAACATCATGTAACCACGGTCATTGTCTCACTTGGTAGATTAAAGCAGTAAAAATGTTTTGATTTATTTTTTTTGCATTAAAGACTTCCAGAAATATATCTTTAAATAACTGTGATTTTCATTGAAGCCTCTTGTTCAACAGTTTTGTCTTTCTGGCTACTTTTTATAACAATAATGCTTGAGGACAGTTTGAAAGAAAGTGTGTTTTTTGGTAATTTTGTCATCAACACAGCTTTACTTAGCTGAGCTGCTAACACTTAAAAGCCCTGTAAACAGCTTGCAAGAAGTTTAATGTCAAAACACACAAAGCTTCCCAAAAGACTGAGCAAATCCATCAGACTAACCAAAGACCTGCAACTAGATGGTGGATGGTGCTAATTTTTAACCCTTACTCACAATCAAAGATACTTGGATCATGTTGCTGCCTTTTATTATCTTCATTGTTTACACTCTTACTTGTTCCACACATGTTGTGTTTTATGTCGCGACTTATTCTGTATTAGTACAAGTCATATTTTGAAAAGAAAACTCAAGACCTACCTCTTTAGCCTGGCTGTTATCTATCATTATTATTATTATTGTCATCATATATATTTATATATTTAAACTCTCTTAATCTGTTTTATTTCTCCGTTTCAGTTCAGATTTATAGGTTGGAATTTAATTCTCTGTTTATCATTTTTCTTTTCATTATCCTACTTTAGGAGATTTTATTATGCATTTGTTGTTTGTCTATCCTATTTTACCATATTATTATTTCGAGTTTTATTTCATTTATCTATTCATTACCCCCTGTAGTATTTATGATCCAATTTATCTCATTTTTTGGGGGTCATTTTAGTCCTAGCTTCTGTGTTTCTTCATTTTTAATTCAAGATAGCGTTTCTTCAGTCCTTTAATTCTGTTTTCTGTTACAATCTTCTCTCAATGTCTTTGTGTGCGTAGGTGAATGTGTGTGCTGTATGTGGATTGCGGGGTTGGGTGGTGTCTTGTAGTTTCAGTGCCTTCAATTTCCTACTTTTTCCTTTCTTTTATTTCCTTTATTTTCTTTTTATGTAAAGCACTTTGTGCTACAAGAGTGTATGAAAAGTGCTATTCAAATAAAGTTTGACTAATTCATTCAGAGTCTAAATTCGTATTGAACTGGTTTTGTGTCATTGTTGTGTTATGATTTGTGTTGCCTTTAATCTGGACCTGAGTGCCAAATTTTATTCCACATGTATTGGATGAATAATAAACCTTCTTGTATCCATTAATTCACCTTTGTTTACTATGATATATGACATTGTTGTACTATTGCATGCCTAAAACCAGTTTTAACTGGAAAATGAAATGTAAAAAAGAATAATCAAGAAGAATCTCACATGGCATCTTGCATTTTTCCTTTGAGTTGGAGTGTTATGTCCTTGTTGTTGTTTTGCTGTTGCCGTTTCAATGCTTCAACTTCAGCCTGAAGAAGCTCAATCTGTGCCTCCAGCAGCTTCACCTCATCTGTGTTCTCCTTACTCATCTTCTCAGTCACCCTAAAGAAACAGAAATATGGGGTTCACTGAAAAGTAAGAATACAATCATCTAAAAAGAAATATTGATACAGTAATTCGCTCCTTTTTGCAAGTCGGTGGATAACATGGGAGATGATGATGAAGCAGCTTGTTACTACTGCTGTCCATCGAAACTGACAAGTAATTAAAAAAAAGAAAGAGATAATACGCAATAAAGCCAAAAAAGTAAACTATAAAATATAACAAAATTGACACAAGAACATCATGTGAAGCAATAGCCAGACATTATAGCAATACCACATAAATTTAGGCTGATATGTATGTTTTTCTTTTATTAAATGTCATGTGTTTGGACCTTTTTGTATGTGTGGCTGTGTTTATGGAAACTTTTCTAATCTTCATGAGTTTTAATTGCTTTCTTAAATAAAGGCTGAATGAAATACAATGAAGAATAAAATAAAAAAGGTCAATATCAGCCAACAGTGTTATTTCACTTTTGAGGCAAATATCAGACAGCAACAATGTTGTACAGAAAATATTAATTAGATTAAATTAAACTGAATTTCATTAACCCCTCGGGAAGACACCTGCAGACAAATGAAAATTCTAGCAGCTCTGTATAGCAGTAAAAAAGAGCTCAAAAAGTAATGTCAAAAAGACAAACTGTGAAAAACAACTAAAAAAGTATCAGAAGTAAAAAACAACTGGCAGATTTAAGGAAAAATATAAATAAAAATATGGCTAAAGGCTGGTTCCTGCTATATTGTGATGCTCTTAGATTAAACTTATTATAAACTGGTAACTGTGTATTCAAGACATATCGATATACTATGTGACAAAAAGTATATTTTTTATTTATATGGATATTTGACATTATTTTCAATCAGTGTACATTATATTAGCTTGGATTAGATAGTGTTTTTTTAATCCCTTTGTGAAAACTCACTCAGGGACATTAAGAATCAGAAGCAGTTTATTATCGATAAAAGACACATAAAAAGAAAAAATATACATCCAATTAAAAGTATTTATAAAAATATGTAAATATAAGTTAAATTAAAATTAAACTTTCCTGCCACAGGTTGGTTACTGCTATGTGAATGTCCTTATTACATCTCTTACATTTATTTGACGAAACATTCCTTATTAAGCAGCTCATATTTTTAAAGTTGTTGTCCGTTTGTTTAGCCTAAAATATTTATGAACTGTTAAAGTTTTTGGGACCAAAACGGAGCGTTTATAAAACTTTACATACAAATGCATTATCTTAAATCAGTTAATACCCTGGACTGCGGGAGTATTTTCATTTTAAGTCGGGGAAACCTCACGTCGTTATGCTTAAAAGCATTGAAAACGGGCATGACATCTTTAAACAAACACTTATAAACGGTTTTAACGGGAGTGACGCAGCAGTAAATTAAGCTAGCAAAGATTACGACGGTTATTTTAGGTTAAAATATGTTAGCTTAAAAAAGAAAGACGTGTCGTCGTGTTTATGTGTATATACCGAATACTCCTCTGTTTTTAAGTTCATTTTAAGTATAAACGTTTGTTTAGAACACCTTATACAATAATATAAAAGACTGTTACCGTATTTATTCGAAGTTTTACCCTTTAACGTCTCGTCAACGTCCAGCTCTTCAAACCTCCTCTCTTCAGTCTGACAACCATAACAGTTCGGAGCTCGCGCCCTCTCGCGTGGACTGTACCAAGTCACAGATGACGGAGGGGGGAATCTACCAATGTTCTCGATATAAGGTCGGACAATTTCCCTTAATGAAAAGTCTTCAACGATAAGCATTTATACTTGTAAACTAAAAAAATACAAATGTATGTTACAAAGGAAAGAACGCTATTTTATGACACATTGTCCGGGTTTTAATTTACAGGACCCCCCTATGTGTAAAGTCCCATCTGTCTGATAAACACTGCAGAAAGCTGTATTTCGAGCAGACCAAGGTTAATACAAAACAGTTCTATTTTCGTTATTTTAAAACTAAAATGTTAAGATTAAGCACACTATATACGTCGTTTCGGCTTCTCTGTGTTTTTAGTGACATAGCGGAACATTTAGTTCCACGAAACAAGAGCGGAAGGAAATGAGCAGCCCCATACCCGGACAGAGTTCACGGTAGCACCAGCTGGACCCATGTGAGGTAAACATTTGTTGGTTCTTCTGTCGTTTCAAGTGGTTCTGGTTGTTTGATAGAAATGCCTGCAAAAATACTAGTTAATTAATATTTGGATATAAATCTCAATGTGGGTTTGCCATTTTGGATCTTGTTCCGTATTTAGGTTAAAGCTACAGACTGTTTGGTAACAGCTAGTCAGCCTAATGATACCAAGTTTAGTTTATTTATAACTTAATATTTTACTTCTGATACGAGGTATACGATGTTATAATCCCTGTTATTGTGCAGGTTTTGTTTACGCCGATAGATTTTTATTTTTCCATCTTGTGAGTCAGGATGTGGTTTGTGGGTTACTCAACACTCACAAGAAATGTAAGTTGATTAATTTTACAGACTTTTACCTTAAATTGAGGCATAATATCATATGTACAGTGTCTTAAAGGATTTAACAGGTAAAAAGTAAGGATGCATGATGTTATCAGGACAATATCAATATCTGCAGTTTATTGCCTCAGGGTTAATTATCAATGTCTACAGTTGTTAACATTTTCCCTAGTATTTAGCTGGACAAGTATTTATCCCATATATTAATTGGATATTGGCTGAAAACACAAATTTTCTGTTTTGGTTTACTTGAGAGATAGAGGATATTATTGGACCAATATTGGTACCAGCTGTTATGATTTATTTTGCCAGTATTTACAGTATTTTACACGAGTATGACCATAAAAATGACCAGGGATATCTCACAGGTTGACTATAATATTTCCATTGTGTATAATGATGTTTGCCTCATAATCACTAAATGTCCAGTTCAATAAATCAAAGCATTATTTACTCCAAAGGAAAAAATGTTTTCTTGCTTCATGTCTTATTCTAAAACAAATAAACTGTAACAGTAAAAGAAAAAGTTGCCAATGACCCAAGATATCAGTACAATGACAATGAGTTTTGGAAAATCACCATGTCGGGTATCCACACAAATCCAATACTATCTTGTTTCCAATATCAACATCACTGAATGTTCACTTTTACAAATCAAAGATAATGTTTATTACAGAATAACATGTTCCTCCTTTACTTAAATAAATGCAAATGCAAGAAACCATAGTGGTATCAGTGTTTTGAAATATCAGCATATTGGATGTCAACAACAAGCCAATATCATACATCCCTAGAAAAAAAAGTACAACACCTTTTAGCCGAAGTGTTATGGGTTGAAAAAATAAAACAAAGATAAACCCCAAAAGTAATTACACTTGATTCATAAATAAGTACATGAATTTGAAACGGAGAATAATAATTTTAGCTCTTTTTAATCCAAACATATTAATGTAATTATCACTGATTCTTTGATTGTCAGGTGTTTTCCCCAATTTATTGTCAAATTAAAAATAATAATTAACCTCTTCATCTGTCTGTAATCTGCAAGTCAGAACACCCCTGCTGTGAAATATAACTGTGATTTCATTGGTTTTGTGATCAGTTGTTCAGCCCCAGTTTGACCAGTTGTTTGGTTAAATCAGGTGTTTATCATCCCTGCAGTGAGCGAGCTGTTGTGGTAGCAGCGCGATGCAGCGGCTGTACGTTGGTGGCTTGAGCCACACGGTCACCCAAAAGGATCTGAAGGATAGGTTTGGAAAGTTTGGAGATGTGGAGGATGTGGAGCTTCGAACCAGGAGGGATGATGAGGGTGAGAAATGTGACATAAACCTCGACAACCAAAGCCTTCATGTATTTTTCTACAATATTGCATTGAATGTATTTGTGCTTCATTTTATTTGATATACACCTGAAATCATAACCTTGGTGCAGCTGCCATTTGGTCTTGTCAATCAAAAAACTCAAAAAGGCATTTGTGGCACAAAAAATATTCTTTATTATTAGTGCTGTCAGACGATTAAAAAAATTAATCTAATTAATTACCGGATTTATAATTAATTAATCTAATTAATCACATTTTAATCTCATATTTGCTTAAAGTACCCAAATAAAGAATTTGAATTCTAGGATATTATAAAATTGTAGTGCATGACTAATCAAATGAATACACTAAGAAGTGAAGGTTTGTAAATCCACATTTTTATTGGTGACTAAATAAAACCAAAGTCAGGGCAACTTGTCCAGAAAATTCTAAGCTCAATCAGGCAACTCAAATTACACTTTAAGTGTGTTTCATAAATCAAATTCAAAATAAGAAAAAGGTCGAGGACATCCAGCAAAACAATTAGGCCTGATGCATTATTAAAGAATGTAGTACAAATATAGATAAATAAATCCAAAAATAAAATAAGACTATGTCTTAAATATGCCATTCCTGTTGTCACCTGGGCTTTGTTTGGTTTGACTAGAGACGCATGTGTGAAGTGACGTGCCACTGCCATGTACCGGTCCTCCAGCTGGACAATATCAAAATGTTTGTGTGCTATGATTAATCTTGCGCTTAATTTTTCTAATGAATTAATTTGCGGTCTAATTAATTATTCTAATTAATGCACTAAAGTGACAACCCTACTTATTATGTGTTTATTCAAAATTCTTCACTGCAAATAAATTCTAATGTTCTTCTTTTTGCCTTCTTGTAAAATAATGTTCACCTTCCTTGCCCATCCTGTCTTACCTGCTCATCTATCCGATCAAAAAAAGCAAAAATAAATACCCAAATCTGCAAAGTAAATTAAGGGATAATACACTTAGCAATTTACCACGTTTTTACCATCCCTAAGGAAGATATCAACAAATAAATAATTTACTATATTCAAATAAGGCAAACTTTAAGTGCTCCAACACTTGTATTTTGAATTTAAGCAACTGTGTGTTCAGTTTTGATTGTTGTTGGGTTTTTAATTAAGATTTAACAACATTTTTAGAGACCTCATTAGTGATTGGATCTTATTTGACTCTTGTTATTTCCCTGCAGGTGTTCCTTACAAAACCTTCAGCTACATAAACATCAAGATTTCAGATGCAGACTTGAAGAAATGTGAGTGAACTCTTCTTTTGCTTTAACAAAACATTCAAGCGTTCTGTGATCAGTAGAATTGATATTTAGTCACCTTAAAAGTAAGGCATGTCAGTTTTTAGTTCTCTCTTCTTATTGTTTAGTAAAAGGACTTAAAATGTCTTCATCATAGTCCTCTGTGCTCTCTGCAGGTATGACAGTGCTGAACAAATCGAAATGGAAAGGAGGGACTCTGCAGATTGAACCAGCCAAGGAGAGTTTTCTTCACAGGTAGTCATGTTCGTCTTATAATTTCATGAATATTTCTGCCTATTAAGAGAAACCTGTTACTGTCTGCATGTGCCAAACTGCTTCTTGTTTTTATAATTAATTTATTGATCATTTCACAAGTTTAAAAGTCAGAAGGAACTTCTGTCATTGTTTCTGAAATTCTGTGATGTTTTTTAATTTCATGTTTTATCCAAAACAGCCTCATAGTCAAAGATATGTAATATAATTCTTTTGACATTGACATTCTAAAGTTTTTCTTATTGCTTCCTTGTAAAATAACATTCACCATCCTGTCTTACCTGCTCATCTATATCCATGGCAAAACTACCTATTAAAATAAAAGCAAATATAAATACCCAAATATTCCACATAATAAAAAAATAAGCAATAATGCACTTAGCATTTTACCATCTTTTACCATCCCTAAGGAAGATATCAACAAATGAATAAATTGCTAAATTTAAATAAGGTAAAACTGCGAAGTGCTCCAACACTTATTATATTTGAAATGTAAGAAATTAAATAAAAAATAATGAAAATAATATAAATAAATAAAAACATTTAAAAAATCCAAGGATGATTGCTCAGTCTTAAGAATAAAATAAAAATGACTTCCTTTTACACAGATTCATGTGACATTTACCTCCGCCAAGGAGGTTATGTTATTGCCGGCATTTGTTTGTTTTTTGTTTGTTTGCTTGTTTCTCAGTTAGCAACATAACTCAAAAAGTTAGGGGTGGATTTTGATTAAATTTTCAGAAAATGTCCGGATTAGGACGAGGAACAAATGATTAGATTTTGGGAGTGATCCAGATCACTGTCCGGATCCAGGAATTTTTTAAAGGATTCTTTAACAGTGCGAGATAGGACCTTTTTCTGCATTTGTGCATATTACTCCACCAAAAATAGTCAGGACATTTGGAAAGAAAATACAGGACAAGTTTCCAACAGGTTCTACAAGATATCAAAGACTGATCTGGATCCTGGCAAAATTCTGGATTCTCTGATCCAGAACAAAAAAAAATGAGATATCTTTGGAATTTTCGTCATAGCAAGGGAACAAATAAAGGCATAGACTTGCAACAAACACCAAAATATAACCAAGATACTCTGGAATCTGGAGTGTTCAATCAGATTTGTTGTATCTTCAAAAACTTTGGAGCTAGATCCAGAAGAAAACCGCCATGATGAAAAATGTGTTTTCGTGAATAACTACTGAATTAAAATAGATATCATTATGAATCCAATTGCTAATGGTATTTTTTCATGGTCAAGGAATCTAAATATTTAGATGAAATAAATGTAGGACTAATATTTATGGTGAAAATCATAATATGGGTGAGGACTGTGGAATCTGTGCGCTCCGAGTGCTGTTCTAGTTTTAAGAAATAAAACATCTCTCAGCAGATTTTGAAACCTCTTTCAGTTAATAAAGTGTCCCCTGCCCGAACCCTGCTCGTCTGTGATATTAGTTTTCCCTTTAATGCCACTTTGTTTATCTCAGACTGGCTGAAGAGAGGCAGGAGGCCGAGGAGCAGCGTCTGAAGCCACAAGAGACCGCAGACATGAGACAGAAGATGTTGGACTCTTTGAGTAAAGCTGGGATAGAAAACTTCACTATGAAAGCTGCTGTACCAGGAACAGAAGTACCAGGACATAAGGTGGAGTCATCTTCCATGATTCAATCAGAATGCCCGAGTTTTAAGGAATAAGAAGGTGAGATGTGTGAGGACGGGAGTGTTTATGTCTCTGTGTCCTCTTGTTTCAGGACTGGGTGGTCAGTAAATTCGGTCGCGTCCTGCCCACGCTGCAGCTCCGGTGTCAGAAAGGCAGCAAAGCTCGAACCCTGAAGTACGATCCCTCAAAATACAGTCACAACATCCGCAAGCTGGACCGGACCTCTGAAGAGCAGGTCACACCTGTGAGCCAGCTCACCTGGGAGCTTCAGGGAGGGGACGATGACATCAGCAAGAAGAGGCGGGGAGAGTTTCCTCCGTTTGAGCCGTCGAGACCGAAGAAGAGCCGGACTGACAAAGTCAACTCACATGCTTTTAGCAAGACAAGGTAACAATCAATCAATCAATCAATCAATCAACCTTTATTTGTACTCAAGAATCATTGAAGGGCATCCTCATTTACAATGATGTCGAGAAAACAAAACAATAAAAACAAGCAAGCTTTAATAAAAGGGCACTAAAATCATCAAACCTGTGATGATGAATATGACAATAAAGGTCATATTGATGACCATTATTGTCATATTGTTCATCCATTATTCATAAAGGTAATTATGAATAATGGATGAACATAAGCATCAAAGGGATTGTGAGGAGTTTCTAAGTAATTACAAAAAAGTCTCACTTTTAGATACATGCCTGATGGAAATACACACTTTAAGATGAGTTTTATAGCATTAAAATAGGTTATCAATAAATGCTATTCCTTAGCTTTGCGGTCAGGTCGGGTCGGACAGGGTTGGTCTGGCCTGGATGCTCAGCTTCAGGAACAAGGCAATTGAAACTAGAGCAAATTTATATTATTTGGACCGTCTTAGAGCACCGGGCTGTAAGTAGAGATATATAGCTGGCTACAAAACTATGATACTAAGTTTTCCAAAAGTTGCTTGTTGTCACACATCAAAAACTACCGCTACGTCACTAGAAAGAGATACATTACCTCGTCGCTTTGCATCCTGTAAGTTGTTGAAAAAAGAAGTTGTAAAGCAATGCAGAGTTCTGAGGAAGGTCCGAGCTGCATTTTTATTTGCATCAACAGACATACACTTTGGCTTGGGTCACGTCTTTTGGTGCGTTCCAGTTGTAGTCAGAAGTAGGAATTTCCGGGTTCCGAGTACAAAACTGTAACTGGAACGTTCCCCGAGGTCGCAATTTCCTACTGGGAACTCGGTGAAACCTCGCCACCCCCGAGTTGACAATGGAAGATGGATGCCCCCAGTGTGAACAGTTATTTAGCTCCTGTAATAATCAATTTATTTGCACTTCTGACTGGGGTGTGTCGCTCTAGATCAGCTGTATACATAATATTGTTAGACTTATATTTACAAAAATGTTGCCATAGTGATAATCACATTCTTCATGTGATATTTGTGAACAACAACGCAGGGCGTGCTAACAACAGCTAACAATAGCCTGGTAGATCGGCATGTTTTTTTCCGACTTCAACTGGAACACCGTTAAGTCGGAGATGATGTCACTCCCAGTTCTGAGGTTACTGGAACGCAGCATTACGACAGTCGCCGCGCGTGCTCATGGGTAGCAGAGTCTCAATGTCCCCGGTAATAGATTCTCCTCATAGCACCTTTAAAATGTTGATCTTTTTAAAGCTGTAGCTTTTAAGTTGGACGAGGTTTCCCTGACAGAGATGCTGGAGACACAGAGGTGGAGTTTTTTTTTCCTGTGGACATAAATACGTCACTACATCACACCCGCCCCTGTCCAATCAGAACCATTTCCAACCATCAGGCCTAGAAAAAAGGTGAATAATCGTGTTTTCCATGTAGACCTTTATTGGGAATTCCTGTTTCTATGTAAACATTTAATTCAGAATTATTTAATTCTGAATAATTAATTCAGAAGTAAAGAACATCATGTAACTGTGGCCATTGTCCTTTAAACTGCCTCAGTAGCGCCTGCCTATGATCTGATCGGCTGATAATGAATGTGATTGACAGAACAATTAACCAATCACCAGCTGGATATGCTTTTGAAAGGTTCTACCTATTCCCAAACTCTTTCTGTGGGCTGTTTCCAGATGGACTAGCAGACTGGTCCACAGTTTCACTAATTACACATCTTACTCAGTTTCCCTTTGGATGGAAAGTTGTATAGACTTAACAGCTCCTAAAAAAAAACTCAGGATGATTTTTCTCACGAGCCGGTCTCGTCTCTGTCGCTCTTCTCTCAGGTTAAAGCAGCCTGTGGACTCAGTCGATCACACTGAGGGTCACTCACTAACCAACGGATATGACCCACCACCAAACCACAGAGCGACCCAGAGGATACAGCCGCATTATCCTGACAGTGACGTCGATTCAGACGAGGAAATCCGCAGGATGGTCGCAGCTCAAAGCACCTCCCATGGTGCACTGAGGCTGGAGGCAGAGGAGGACAACCTGGAGGTGGTGGGACTCGATTACTTTGTGAAGGCTGGACGATCGTGTCAGCAGCAGAAAGGTAGAGCATTGGTGCAAACGACAACAAAGAGGTGTGATTTCTGTGTGGAAATGTGTTTGTCTTACCAAAATGTGTCTTTTTAGAGGCGACAGAAATGAACCACTCAAAGGTTTACTGTGCTGTCAACAGCGGGAAAATGGTGCTCTGTCTTAAGACCTTTTTGGGTTTTTTTTACGGAAGAGTATTTGGGCCATTTTAATGGGGAAAAAAATTTGGCGGTCGAGATTGAAGACATAATGACAAGATTAAAATTGAAATGTCAACAGTAAAGTTGAAAACAATTTCGTGATTAAAGTCAAAATGATGAGATTTGGGTGCTGCTTTGGCGGAGTGGTTGGCAGCCAGGCACCCCATGTGCTTGCTTCTGCCGGTCCGGGTTCGGGTCCCACCTGTGACCGGTTTGCGGAGTGTCTTCCTCTGCTCTCTCGCCCCCTTTCACGGGCCTGTCCACTGTCTCTCTCCTATCAATAAAGGCAAGAAATGGCCAAAAAATACATTTAAAAAAAAAAATGATGATATTAAAGTTAAAACGTGAAGAAAAAAAGTCAAAAGTCAACATACAATACAATGTATTTCGGCATTTTTCTCGACATTTTGACTTTATCGAAAAATTGTATTTAAACTTTATTCTCCTCATTTCAACTTTAATCTTGAAATTTCAGCTTTAATCTTGACTTACATAAAACTATTTTCTCCATCCAACATGGCCCTTATACTCTTCCATATTCTTTAATTCTGTTTGTCTAATTAGTGATTCTTTTGTTGTAGTAAAAATCAGATTTTTTTTCAGTTTGTGTAGCAAAAATCCCTAAACCATCTATGTAATATCCAAAATTCTGTAGCGACCCTTCCCCTTAACCTGCGTTTTCAATCAGTCGATAAATCAGTCAGTCACTCTTTATTTGACCAGTATACAAGGAATAAAAATCATTAATAAAAAGTAGATAATTGAATACAGTAAAAATACAAGACCCCACCCATCCTCAAAATCAACACACAGACACACACACAAAGACATTAAAAACCCATAGGGCTGGGTATCGATTCAGATTTTCTGGATCGATTTGATTCGATGATACAAGGTCACAAATTTATTCAATTTGACAATTCAATTCAATATTTGTTTTGACATTAAGAACTGAACCCAAAGCAGTTACATTAATCATATTCTAATGACATACATAAATGCATATTCTGAATATTACTTTTTTTGTCCAACCTGTCTTTTTTTGCTTGCAAAATCCAAATACGTTCAAACATCAGCTTTTAATCCGCCGGTGGTGCCCCTATTGTGCTGCTCGCTTAAGCCATGTTTGTTTTACTGCTTGCAGTAACATCTCATGAGATCTTATTTAGTGGAAAGCAGCGGGAAACGCTGATCATGCCAGACTAGCAGGGTTGATACCACAGGCTGCTTCTCTGAATGTCCAATGAAGAAAAAACTACCCAAGTTAAAAGACTAATCTTTGGATTTTATGAATCGAATACAAACCATTTAAATGGAAATCAATAAAAATCGATTAAACTGATTTTTAAACCAGCCCTAACTAAGAGATTCTGTCAGAAAACAGATTTAGAGGACTGAGGAAACGGGAGCCAAGATTTAAATGACAATAAAAAATCATGATAGGAGATTATATATAAAAAATACTACAAAGAAAAATAAACAGTAAAATAACAATATGGTTGTCCTTTACTTTTTGCTGCTCTAGACAATCCAGACGACTACGACTCTGCGGACACAGACGAACTCCTTGCCTCCAGAAAACCAACTCCACCCACAGAAAATCACCTCTCAGGAGAGAAGACCAGGAAGAAGAAGATGACGAAGAGGAAGAGTAAAGCTGCTGAGAAAGACGAGGAGGATTCATCAGATGCAGAAGATCAAATTAACTCCTCTCAGCAGGGAGAGGATTTGAGGAAAAAGATTCCTGAGGGTCCAACCAAGAAGATCACGGTCCTTCCTGCACTGGAAACAAATGAGTCAGATTCAGACAGTGATGATGAAGATGATGATGATGAGGAGGAGGTAGAGTCAGCCGAGGGCTCAGATTCTGATTATGAAGCCATGTTTTCCAACGTCACACACCTGGAGATCTCCCTGTCTGACCTACAGAGGATAGCAGAAGAGAATGAGACTACAACTCCCAGCATCCTCGGCTCCTCCTCTGAAAAACAAGCTGATCCCAAGCCTGCTCCGAAGAAGGGCATCATGCCCGAGGACATCCTCGCATCCCTGATGGCGGAGGACAGCAGCGAGGACGAGAGGAAGAAGAAGAAGAAGAAGAAGAAGAAGAGGAAAGCTGTGATGTCGACGCCGCTGCCCGCTTTCCAGGGGACGGGAGCGCTGACGGAGGAGGTTAAAAAACAGAAGCTGGACTCTGAAGTTTCTCTGGACAGCAAAAACACAAAGACAACAAGTTTACAGAAAGGCCCAGAGAGAGGTGAGGAAGAGGAGGAAGAAGAGAAGGTTGTGATGGTTAAGAGTAAATCTGGAGTCTCAGAGGTGGCTCAAACTAAAGCTGCAAAGAACGCTGAAGAAGCTGAGAGTGATGCCTCCTCCAGCAGTGCTGACGAAGAGGAGGAGGAGGAAGCAATGGAGGTGGCAGCAACAGAGGCCTCACATCCCTCCTCCAGTGATGAAGAGGAGGAGGACGATATGGAGACAGTTCCTGCCAAAGCTGCACCTCCACCTGCTTCATCCAGTGAGTCTTCCTCCAGTGACTCTTCCTCCAGTGATGAAGAGGAAGAGGAGAAGACAAAGTCAGCTCCTCCCCGGGTAGCATTAGGAGCTAAGGAGGAAGAGGAGCGTCAGAGGGAGGCAAACCTGAGGAGGCTGGCTGCGGTTCAGCAGAGGAAGAAAGAGGCTGAAGAGCACAAGAAGATGATCCAGGGAGCTCTGGCCAACCTGGTGAGTTTTTTTCCATCAGTTCTGGATCAGGACTGCACAAGTGTTTCGAGTATTTTTCACATATTTTATTGAATAATATAACAGATGAACAGCGAGGTTTCTCCACCACTCCAGAAGAGAGGCACAGAAGACTTTCTTCAGGAAATTAAATATTTTTTTTGTCATATTTTGGCAGAACATGCATCACTGTCACATTCAGGCAGTGGACATACGTGGACATATCTTTGATAGTCACCAGCATTTCTGATTAAATAGAATTTTATGAATCCCCTTAGGACTCCTGTTGCAGTTTCATAAAGATAAAAAAATTATTTAAGAAAATACAGATGCATGATATCAGTTTGATATCAGTATCGGCCGATATCAGCCTAAAAAGTTAAGTATCACTATCTGCCAATATTGACATTTTTTTACATATACAGTACAGGCCAAAAGTTTGGACACATTAAAAAGGCAATAAATTCCATTAATTAACCCTGGAAAGGCACGCCTGAGAAGAGAAAACCATTTCAGGTGACTACCTGAAGATCATAAAGAGAATGAAGAGTGTGCAAAGCAGTAATCAGAGCAAAGGGTGGATACTTTAAAGAAACTAGAATAGTTGTTAAGTACATAACTCCACGTGTTCATTCATAGTTTTGATACCTTCAGCGAGAATCTACAATGTAAATAGAGATGAAAATAAAGAAAACATATTGAATGAGAAGGTGTGTCCAAACTTTTGGCCTGTACTGTATCAGCCACAAATATCGGCAAATTACACAAATGTACAAAATTGATGCACCTTCTCATCACTACATGGGTTCATATAAAAATCAAGGGTTTCATTTTTCCAAGAGTTAAAGGCTGTTTTTCTTGTTTTACATCTGTTCCTCACAAAATATACTGTAACACTGATAGAAACAAGTCCTTTTTGTTTTTTGTTTTTTTATTTTAACCTTATTTAACCGGATAGAACCCATTGAGATCAGGGTCTCATTTACAAGGGTGACCTGGCCAAGAGGTCAGCAGCACCTGTCACAATAAATTGTTAGGTCTTGACCAGAAATATCGATATCAACACTCATGAATGTTAGAAAAATTGGCTGATGAGATCTCAGCAAAAATCCAATATTGTGAATCCCTAGAAATCATATTATTTATTTGTCATTTTTTAGCAGGATGTGTGTAAAAAAAATAAGCCACAATTCTGACGCTTCTGAACCCTGTCAGTGGAAGGAGTTGATAAGGGAAATGTTTAGCAAACAGACTGATATCGATTCTTTGATGGAGTTGTTAACGATTCTCAACTGGAATTGGTTTTTAATTCCGATCTCTAGACTTTATGTGGGTAAAATATGAGGAGGGGCACGAGGAAATTACCCATGTTGTATCGAGAAAAAAAACGTCGGTTTGCAATTTCCATTTTGGTTTTTTGGCAAGTGTGAATGGAGTTAATTTTACCAATTTTCTCACTGTTTGACGACCTCTGATGAGAGCATTATCTCCATGCAGGACAAAGTGGAGTAAGAATAGGTAAGGTAAATGTTAGACATAAATATAAATTATATTGTTTACTTGAGGTAGTTGTTATTGATTATCAACTGGAATTGGTTTCTGATTTCCATCCCTACTTACTAACAGACAAAAGACACTTGCAAAAGTATAACCTCCATGGTGGATGTAGCATATGTTCCAAATTCCTATAAATTATTGACTAATACGATATCACAATGTTGGACTAAAACATGAACACAGTATTTCACCACAAAATGTTGCAATCATAGGGCTGAAAGAGGTATCGTTATCGTATCTATATCGAGATATGAATATTCAAGATATTAATATTGAAAAAGCAACAATATAAAGGATATTGATTTCCCCCGTGCTTGCCCCCATGTACAGCTGTGGAAGTCACAACAAATTTCATTTTTACTATTGCCCTTGAATGCACCACTTGGTTTTTGGTGTTTCGTATTGATATCAAGATATCTGGCATGAATATCAAGATATGAAATTTTGTCCGTATCGTTCAGCCCTAGCGTATCAGTGAACGCTAATAATCCATGTGAAACACAGTTTTTTAACACAGTACTCATTTTTTTTTAGGATGCACCTGCAGCAGGAGCAGGGAAACACATTGTCTTCAGCTCTGATGATGAAGAGGAGGAAAGCAATGACAAAGAGAAGCAGGTGATCACTTCGTCAAAGAAGACGTTGTTCGATGACAGCCAATCAGAGGATGAGACTGATGCTAAAACCAAAACTGTAAAAGGAAAGGTACGCTAAGATCAGGCCTCTCTCAGATCAGTATTAGTATAAGTACTGCTTTTTTTACCTTAAGTGCTTGAAAACCTTGAATATTTCATGACAACATTACCACAATCATCTCTTTCATAGAAGTCTGCTCCTAAGCTGTTTGGTGGTAGTGATGACGAGGAGGACGATGATGAAGAGGATGAAGACGGCAGGTTTGAGATCAAGCCTCAGTTTGAAGGTCGATCAGGACAGAAGGTGAGAAAAGAAGAACATGCACTGACCTTTTTCATAAATGTGGATTATTTTAAATAGACTGTTTCCTTAAATCAGGCCTGATAAATCCATAAAGACATACATTAATAAAGCCGCAGAGTTATTAGAGCTGAAGTCTTCTGATCTTTAAGAAGACGCCTCGAAGGCTTCATGAGCTTCATGAAAAGTCAAAGTCATTAAAGGTCGTCCTCTGGGCACTTCAGACCTTTTTGTTTATGTATCAGGACGTAATTCGTAAGTCGTAAACTCAACTCTGATGCATTTGTCTGTCGTCCAGCTGATGGAGCTGCAGTCTCGCTTCGGCACGGATGAGCGATTCAGGATGGACTCTCGTTTCCTGGAGGAGGACGAGGAGGACAAAGAGGAGGGAGAAGGTGAGGTTTGGTGTAGTTGTACTTTGGTACAAAAACTTTTTTCTGTTTTCGTGTCCTGCCTCACTCCCAAATCCATTACAAGCAGATAGACACCAATCTTGCAACTGTGCATGCAGTAACAAGGAACAGATGGGCAAAGCTCACCCACCGCTAATTAGCTTAGCTCAAACACAGGAAGTCAGTGGGTAGTCTTAGCCTGCCTCTGCCCTACATCATCAGATAAACGCTTCAGCTGTTCTAAACATTCCTGTGTGCTTGTTTTAAATCGTTTTGTTACCACGTTATGTTACGTTATCTTCTACTATCATCATATTATCTTCCTCTACTCCTAAACAGCGGCTTTGTTTGTTGACCTACTTCCATGGTGGTTTGTGCTCGAGATCTGACATTCGTTAACGAGTCGAGTCTTTTGAACAGCTCTTTTTAGTGAAAGATGAGAGCCGATTCACAGTTCCATTTAAGAATAGCCCACAAACAAACTGCTTAATCACACATGTGAATCTGTTCTTATCTTTCACTTATCAGAGTTGTTTAAAAGACTCAACTCATTTACGAATGTCACATCTCTTGCCCAAAACACCGTGGAAGAAGGGCAACAAACAAAGCCTCTGTTTAGGAGAAAAAGAAGAGAATATGATGAACAAGGTAACGTAACATAATGTGGAAAAAAACAGTCCTGTGTGCTTGTTGTGACTTGTTTTTTTTTTACCACATTATGTTATATTATCTTCGACTTTCATCATATTATCTTCTTCTACTGGTAAACAGAGGCTTTGTTTGTTGACCTACTTCCATGGTGGTTTGGGCTCCAGATGTGACGTTCGCAAACGAGACGAGTCTCCTGACAACTGTGAATCGGTTCTCATTTTTCACTTAATAGAGTTGTTGAAAAGACTCAACTCATCCACGAGCATCACATCTGTAGCCCAGACCATCGTGGAAGTAGGTCAACAACACAAAGCCTCTGTTTAGGAGAAGAAGACGATGACACAGTGAACAAGATAACCTAAAATAATGCTGGAAAAAAATGTGTCAAAACCAGTGTTGGGGAAGTTACTTATAAAAAGTAGACATTACTTGTTACTTTTAAAAAAGTGACTAATCTATTTACTTATTTACCCTCTATGAAAAGTAACTTTTCACGTTACTCTTTACTTTCCATTGCTCAACTTTGGACAGAGCCTCCATGTCTGTGACAATGTGAAGGCCTACAAAAAGTTCTACTAGTGAGAAAATAACAGTTATTTCTTTTGTGCTCTTTATTTTACAAAATGTCACATACCCTGTGGAATCAGAGCTCCAGTCCAGTGTTTCCACATTTTTTTTCAGAAATAAGCAACCTGGTCGATTAAAAACAAGCCCAAAATAAGCAACCTCCAGCTATTTCCTTTCCTAATGTGGTATATTATTTTTTAAAAAAGTGTGTTAAATTTTGTCTACATTACATTTCAATATCACAGTGCCAAGCATCTAATCAAAAAAAGAGCATCGCTTATAATAAACAGACCTGGCAACTTTGGCTCTGGCGCAATAACTGGGAAAAAGGGAAGTGGATTAATTGCCCAGCACAGTTGTGCTTTGCTTTATTGTTTGGAGCTGGAAGATAATCAGGGGGATTCACACAGACAGAAAAACCCCAAGAAGCAACTTCACGTTTAGAAAAAAGCTAAAAAAAAAAAACATGACCCGCAGCTGTGACTCACAAGCTTATAACGAGCGGACTTGGCAACCCTGCTCGTGTCTAATGCCTTTAGCTGAGAAGGCAGCATCGGTTTCAGATCTGTCTGTGGGAAAAGTAACGTTGCGCCCCATTAAAAAAGGAACTACATTTCCTTACCACATTTTCAGTAGTGCGTTAATTTACTTCTTACCTGAAAAAGTAGTTGTGTTACTTTGTAACACGTTACACACAACACTGGTCACAAGCACACAGGACTGTTGAGAGATGGTAAAGAGTTAATCCTATGACTGTTGACAGAGGCAGGCTAACACTACCCATTGACTCACAGTGTTTGAGCTAAAGTAACTAGCAATGGTTGAGCTCTGGAGTGAGGCAAGACATGAAAACAAAGAAAAATGTTGGCGTATCCCTTTAAAGGGGCAGAAGCTCCAACAGAGCGCTGAGACTTAGAGAGAATACAGCTGGATCAGGGGGCACTGTATATTAGTGATTGTGAACAAACTCTAGCAGTCATCAAACGTGAACAAATGAGTTAAGATGTAATATGAGCTCTTAAAACAGGAATGCTCAAAACACATTTACATTAAAACAGCCTGCAGAAGAGGAGCTTTAACAATGCAAACCTGCTTTTGTGATTCAGAGAAGAAGAAGAGCACAACAGAAGATGATGAAGGTCTGGAGGAGGAGAGGAAGAAGAACCTGTCCATCCTGGAGAGCGTCCTCGGCTGCAGCCAACAAACCAGCAGCAGTAAAACAGCCGGCAAGGCCAAACCCTTCAGGTCAGTCACACATGAATATAAAACAGTCTGGACAGTTTGACATGGAGAGAACACATGACTGATTTTTGTGTTTTTGTAGAGATGTGTCAGCGCTGCATTATGACCCATGTAAAGAGGAGCACGCTGCATTCGAGACCAAAACAGAGGAAATCAAGGAAAGGTAGGAACTCTACAACTCTTACTGCTCATCTCACAAAGATTAAGAACATCATAACCGTGTAAAAAACAAACTGAATATGACATGAATACAATTTTTGTACAGATTTTCTTTTAAATGTACATCTTCCCAAACCTTAACACAGTCCAGTTGCCTTGATTTTGAATCTTCAGGCCTGCTAAAAATGTTTGTCTCTTTCTCCCATTTCTTCTTTTTCATTCTGAAGCTCTATCCAAAACCTTCATAAGATCAAACAGTGCAAAATGCATATTCTTGCAATTTTTCAACTGGTCGTAACATTTTTTTTGAGAGTGTATGTGACTTGTTATCTTTGAAAACGGATCATTTTTCATCCAAAAGCAATTCACCATATCCAGTTTTTAAAAAAATCTTTCTTATAAGGGAAGAGAAGAAGGGAAAATAGAATATACATCACATTACGATGAACATAACCGCCCTTTTCCTTCTTCTTTTAAAGAACAAATAACAGACAAATAACTTACAGTCTCTGAGCAAGGTAAGCCACTAATAAAAATGATTGAAAATCCCCTTCAAAATAAAAGCACAGGATGTTTTTCCGAAAATTTTTTTTTTGCTCAGGCAAAGGCTGGCGATCTAACGAAAGCAGGTTCATGACCCACTTTTGGGTTGCCACCCACCAGTTGAGAATCACTGAAGTAGATCTTGTCAAACTCGAGGCTCGTGGGCCAAAACTGGCTCAGGATATAATTATAGCCTACAAGATAATTTTATTTCTATTACTAATGGCCCTTTGGTAAATAGCACTGCTACCAATCATACTACAAATCCCACAATGCATTGCAGCAGCTGCCATGCAGGACCTGTGCACAATTAGGGGTTAGCAGATGACTGCTGGTCAATGCATTTATGTGATTTTTAAGCTTCCATGAAGATAAATATGATGCTCAAATTCATATCTCTGATTTAAACATCATCTGTTTGAGACTGTTTAATAAATATTTATCCTGTTTGACCCACAAATTGGGCTGTGTTTTAAATGTTTGGCGATTGATTAGATTAGATTAGATAGTCAGTTTGTTCATTTGTTTGTTCGTTTGTTAGATCGATCGTTAGTTCATTCATTAATTAGTTAGATCGGTCACTCGTTCGTTCCTTCGTTAGATTGATTGTCTGTTTGTCCGTTCGTTCGTTTGTTCGTTCGTTCGTTAGATCATTAGATCGTTAGATCGCTCGTTAGTTAGATCGTTTGTTAGATCGTTAGTTAGAACTTAATTTATCCTTTTTGGAGACTCTCTCAGGGAAATTAAGATTCCACCATTCACAACAGATAAAAGATATAGAAAAAAAGATAGATCAAAACAGAAATATAGATAGAAATAAGAACAAAAATACTGCACCTGAAAAAACATGTATAGTGAAAAAATAATGGCTCTTTCCTGCACGTCATTCCCCACTCTCTGTTACCGGGATTTCCAACTCCATCTACTGTTTTATCCCTCTATATGCATGAAGCCCCTAAGAAAAATAAGGGCCTATATATTTAAGGGTCTAAATATTTAATATTTAAATATTTTGACACTCATTGCATAGACAACCACAGTGGACCCAGTAGTGAGCCTTGTGGTACCCCACATTAAACAGCCCTGATAGTGAGACACCACTGTTGTGACGTTAGCATGTCATGTGTTGTTTTTACAGCAAAGCAGCCAGGAGGAAGAAGAGAGAGGAGGCCGAGAAGCTTCCAGAGGTCTCTAAGGAGATTTACTACGACGTGTCTGGAGACCTGAAGGCCGTATTTGGTGCCTCGAAGGACGAGGCCGCCAAAGAGGAAGAGAAGACAAACTGGGACCAAGAGGAAGAAGATGAAGAGGAGGAGGAGGAAGTAAAGAGCGAACCGGCAGCATCATCTCTCTTCTCTTCTGTTCCAAGCGCTGAGAACCAGGACTCATCTGGGTTTAAGTTCTCGTTCTTTGGAGACGACGCAGAGACAGAAGACAAAAACACAGGTAGGCTGCATCCAGGATCTGCTCAGACCATCAGAGGTGATGTTTGTTTTAAAGCTCCAAGTTTTCTTTTGGTCTTTTTTAGAAGAGTACAAAGTAGAGAGCATTCAGGCGCCAAAGATCTCCTGGCAACAAGACCCACGTTTCAATGACAGCAGCTCAGAGGAGGAGGAGGAGGAGGAGGAGGAGCAGGAGGAAGATGAGGAGCAGAGCAGCGTTGGTGTTAAAACCACAGAGTAAGAAACAAGGACTTGGAGGGTTTTCTGTGGGTAGCTTAGCTTTTATTTGCTCTTGATTAAAGTGCAAGTTTCCTGTTGGACACCTCAGTGAATCAGTGTAAATTAACTTTAGCCCCGTCCTATTTTCTACACTTCTGAAAGTAAACTGACGTGTGTGAAGAGCTCAAGGGGACAAAAGTTCCAGAGCAAAAACAGAGTTTTGTAAACATCATTTATTGCATTTCTGTTTGTGCTCACAAGACCATCTTAGAAACAAAATATTCATCCAGTAGATAAGTTTATAGATTTAATTACACTTGTTATGGCCTTTGTTATGGTCTCCTAAACATCATCTAAACAGGCTTGAGACCGGAGACCGCAACATAAAAGGGACACCACAAGTAAGTTTGGAGAAAAGGAATATAATTTTATTGAAGATAAATCAATGTTCAGCAAATAAAGCAAGAAACCAAATAGGACTGGAGACCGCGGCCGAAATAATCAAAAGATGGGAAGATGCCGGGCCAGCCACGCAATGGGCTGTCATACCCAACACCTTCCCCTAACCTAAAAACAACAAATAAATCTTAAGGAATAAATCCAAAGAAAAAATGATTAACCGGACTACCAGAGATCTCCAGCCCAAACTAAAACAACAAACGTGGGTAAGGGAAGGGAAAGAAACGAACAAAGGTCAAACAAACTAACATGAAACCTGTGTACTGCTCGCAGGTGAGAGAGAAAGACTCTGCCCTCTCTGTCCCCCTAAATCACCTCCCCCTACCTGAGCGCCAATGGCATTCAGGTGCGCAGCATGCAGAGGGAGGGAGACCGCACGTAACAGCCATGAATCAAGTATATGGACATGGGACAGGGCCACAAAGCGATTAATTTATTTAAAGGGACAATGTGTAGCATTTTAAGTAATTTATGAGCTCAAAACGGCGTCTACATTCATAAGCCTGTCCTCATTTGTGTCAAACTGCCTCTGCCAACAATCTGACTTGTCTTTTTGAGCAAAGAATTTCTCATTTGTATTTACATAGAACGAGTAAGTCCTATAGAGGCTTCCATGTCTTTTTGGTCTCTGAAAACTATCAACAGAATAGAGGGACATAAAGTTTGTATCATCCTATAATGTAATACTTTACCAATAATGTAATAATGCCTGATAGTGTAACAAAATTTGCACTCTACTCAATGAAAAATTTAATAAAACCTGATAATGTAATAATTTAACCATAATGTTATAAAAATATCTTGACTGATATTGTATAAATACTTTAACTGCTTTTGTAATACCTTATGACATTATTGGGAATTTATTGCTTAACTTCCTGTCAAAGAGCTGACTGTCTTTTACAGGTTCATCTCATAATATACCAAGAAAAAATCCCAATAATGCCATAAGGTATTACACTACCAGTCAGGATATTTTATTACATGATTGGTTAAGTTGTTACATTAACAAGTTTAATTACACTTTTGATTGAGGTAAGTGCAAATTTTGTTACACTATCAGGCGTCAGACATAACTTCTAGGCACATACAGGCTATTGTAGAGTTCAGTTGTTCCAACGCACGTTTGAAAAAGCAAGGCGCTATTCGTTAGAATGTAAAATATGGTTTCACCACAAGTTGAGAGAACAAACTACACTGTGTGGCTTTAAAGTTTGTCATAGATATTAAATCTTATTTTCAATCAAATGTATGAATTCCTAAAATTAATGGTTATAAAAGTGCCATGTTGTGTTCATTTTGTTGACATATTTTGTCATAGTTTTCGCCAACAACCTTTTTTCCCCTGACAGAAGTAGACAGTAACTAATAAAAACAAGAGCACATGGACAAAAACTAAAACTAAACTAGCTGACATTTTCATCAACAAACAAAAACTAGACTAAAATGTTTGACAGGCTTAATCCAATCAGACCTAATATGGTCATGTAGGAAGTAGAGACAAGTGATGAATCTATCCAATCACAGCTACTTTGGTTGTGTTAAAGGTTGGATGAGTTCAGAGGGTCATCCAATCACAGCTGCCTTAGCTTGGTGGTGGTGGGATAAGTTGTGGAGTGATCCAATCAGAGCTGCTCTCTTTATGAATTGATATATTCATGTAGAGCAGGTTCACTGTTTGTTGTCAGTTCTGGTATTGTAACTGAGATGCTCTGCCAGGTAGCCTAAATAAAGGTGACTGCATTTTACACAAAGGAACATTTGTTTCTGTTCATTTAGACATTCAGACTTTACTAACATTCAATAAAGGGTTAGTAGATGTTTGACTTTATCCAAGAGTAAAACATGACTACAGAAATTCAAGGAAACTTTAAAAAATTGCCTAACCCTTTACACTTCATATTTTAGTCGACTAACTTTACAGGAGATCTCATCAACTAAAATGTTTTGAATTTTCATCAACTAAACCTAGACTAAAATTAAAACAAATTGGATGACTAACTTAATCCAAAAGTGAGTTTTTGTACTATACTGAGGCCTTTCAAGAGGATAATTATTATTCTAATCTGTATTCCAGCTTTAATAAAGTTATCTGAATGTTATTTCTGTTGTTTCTGCTTACAGAGAGGAGACTCCAACAACAGAGCGGTTCTTCTTCTTCCCTGACGACATCAGACTAAAAGGTAAATCAATAAAGATGGGAGAACCCCTGTAGCTTCTTTACTTTGCTCATGACAGTGTGATTTATTCAAAAAGCATTTTTTTCATTTTTTAATTGAGTTTTTTATATTTTTACACTACAAACAAGACACTGATTCAACAAAGCAAAACTTAGATGCAATAGAAAGACAAACAAAACAAACCCACTCCAAAATAACAACAAGTGCTGCATAAACAATTACATACAAATATGATTCATAAATTACATCAACATACAATGTGGTCATGTGTACACAAAAAGTTTTAGAGCGCACACATGGAGTAACTGAGTATAATATTGCTGTGCACCAAATCAACAAGGGCAAAACAGACAGAGTCAATCGGCTATAAAGGTACTGTAGATGATTTAAAGCTATAAAACTGTCCTTAGAGTTTTTGAAAGAGAAGGTTTGTGTCAAAGGGCTTCCATCGTCTCCACAATTGGTCGGATTTGTGCCTTAGGTCAAAAAAGTATTCCTGACATGATTTTCTGGGGAAAGAGGGCAGTATTAGCTCAGTGTTAGGTTCATAGCTGAATATGAAGAGGCTCTTGACCTTGAAGCAGCCTTAAAGCTAGGGTTGGTAATTTTGGAAAACTAGCATGAATTTGAATGTAGCATCTCCTCAGGGCTCCATCTAGCCCCTCCTACCCCTCCATCAAAATGACCCCCCCCCCCCAAACTTTTGTGTTTTACATACACCAAGTCATGTCTTACTCAGCATTAAGAAAACACCGAAACATTATCATAGTAAAGTTAAAAAACAAACATATAAAGTTAGTTAGTGCTCACAGCCCGATGTTGATCGGGGTATAGGTAGTTCCTCTGCCATTCTCCACATAGCTGTCAAGTTTCCCGTTTTGGCCATGAAACTACTGTATTTTACGTATTTTCTCCTCTTTCCTGCCGTCCTCCTCTATCAGTATTCTCCTGTAAATCTCCGTGTGATGATATAATAATAAAAACATTCCTCTGCCTCTCCAAACTGAACTCTGTCTCTAGCCTGAAGGGGGCGGTAATGCTCCGAAATGATGGATGCCAACCACCATAAAACCAAAGAAGAAGAAAAAGCCTGGCAAGAACGTCCACCTGCAGTAGCCTGGGTGGCAGCTGTCGAGAGATTAGAGCCAACAGAACAAACCAAGAAAAACAAAGAGTTTATTTTAGATTTCTTGTACATCTGTCTTAAAATGTGAGGGATACTGGAGCTTGGTTGGGGTTGTGGGACGGCTCACAGCGGGCTTCCCTTATTTTCAAAGAGAAAACTTGACAGATAAGCAAATGGTTTAAAATGTGTTCCACAAAGATGTGATTGGTTAGGGTTTTCCCTGTTTTACTCCTGCTGTGGATAGCGGATATTTTACGCTCTATTTTAAGAACACATAATGAATTAATTGCCATCGGGTCATAAAGACCATTTTAACCAGTATTACAAAAAGTGTATCTAAATCAGATTACCAACCCTAGCTTTAAGTCCGGCCTGTGGCTCCTTCTTCTTGTCATTCCCCACTATCGATCTCTTCTCCTATCAAAGGTTAATAAGAGAAATATTGTTATATTAAATTAGCACCCTGCTCTGATCTGCAGGGTTAAATGTCTGCCTGGATCAAAACCAACATACCTGATAAAAAAGAGGTTTCTTGACCTGTTTTATCAGCTTTTTGAACTTTATTTGGACCTTTTCATCTGAACTGAACCTTCTCTGTCCTCCATCAGAGGGTCCCAGGTTGTTCTGCCGGTCGACTCCCCTGGAGGAGCAGAGAGATCAGTGGGAGGACAGGAGGACCGCACTCAGACAGGTATGTGCTCAAGAAGACTTTGGCAAAAAATAAAATATCGAGTATTCAACCTGATAAAAGTTTGTTTTGTTTTTTATTTTTTGTTTTTTAAATTTTCACAATAAAATAATACATTGAATAGAGAAGAATTAACAACCACACAAAGTTAGACTTAACGTGTCTCTTTTCTGACAAAACAAAAATACATATTTTCAAATAAGTGTCTGTAAAATAAATATTGATTTAAACAAAAAAGGGGCATTTAGGGAGGATGTAGAGTTTCCATCTTTTCCATAATTCATGAATTTTTATGTTGTTTACTTTAATTTTGTAAGGTCGACTGAGGCTCAATCTTAGGTGTGATTTAATTAAATGTAAAGCCAATTCTGAACATCTTTACAGATTTAAGTCCCATTTTAGTCATTTAAATGTTGCCACAGCTATTGTTATTTATGTTTTTCCTGGAAAATAATTCACTTTTTTTTCTCAAGATCCTGTATTTTTTATCCTCACCACTTATATTTCACACATATGACCAATCAACGCATCATCAAGTCAGCATTTTGTCTTAAACCAAAGTCTGCGACAGATGAAAATAACTTAATGTTTACATTTGTAAAGTTAATATATTTTTTTATTTAACTTGAGTGTTATGGTGCATTGTCTTATTTTTGTTTAGTGTCTTTTTGAGACCAGTTTCTACCCCCTGCCCCACATAAAAGAGACTTTTTCTAGCTTTTTTCTATTACACTTAATAGAGGAGCAAATGTTTGTTAATCTATTTATGTATTTTTTTCTGATTTATTTAAAAATGTGAAAATAGCAAATTTAATGAAAAGGTGCTTTTTGTCCTCAAAGATCTGAAGCCAGGTGTGTTAAACAGTTTCACAAAACTGCCTGGACATTTGGAGATTTATAGATTAAATATTGAACCCCTGGCTATTTTCTTTTTGTCTACATTTGCATACAGAACTTATGATTCATATTATACTTTTTTTATTAAGCTAAGGTAAAATAACCCTTTATTGATCCCAAGAGGGACAGGAGTGCGGTGGTTGGTACAAGGGTAAGTAGCATACATTAAGGTCAATATAGTAATAAAATATAACAGATGTAGATCAATACAAATAGCAAACAAACAAAATAAAATAGGTCGTTACTATTGTTAAAAAAAAAAGATAAGAAAAAAATAATTAAAATGAACACAGTAAGTGTTACCCAGATTATTTTAATAAAGATAAACTCATAAGAATATAGTAAGGACATTCAAACAACTGAAAAAACGGTAAATTAAGTAAATTAACATCTTATTTCTTTTCCACAGGAATACCGCAAAAAACACAAGGACGCTCGCAGGAAGCTGAAGTCCTCTCAGAAGACCTGAGGATTGTGGGAAATGAAGTCTGGTGTGACTTCATATCAAGAACTGACAGACTCTTCTCTCTTTGGAGCTTTTTTTGTACTCCAGACTGAACATATTAATGAGCCAGAGGATCCCCGAATGCCAGAAGATGGAGTCTTCAACAGTTTAAGAGTATCAAGAGTATAAAAATATTTTTCTGTAAAATAAAAAAGACCTATTTTATGGTCTGAGCTTTTTGTTAAAAGAGCAAATTTGTTGGCTGTCTTTTGTGTTTTTTGTGTGGGTGTAAAAACGTACAAGTTCAGAGGATGAAACCTTTTCTTTAAATAAATTTGTATGTTCTTGTTATTTCATCATTTAATTGTAATTGGCAAATTTTATCTCCCTCTCCACAAAACAGCGGTCCTATGACCACTAAGTAGACACAGGGCATTTTGACATTTCCTGATAGTTATTTTGTCATTCTTTTGAATTTTTTTTTTGCTTTTCTGAGCCCTGCATTGTTAAATTAGAGTCTGGAAATAGAAGTCGTCCATGGCAGCTTCGTAAGCCCGGTCATTGCTGTTTATGCCTCTCCACCACAGGTCTGATTTACAACATGTGCAGTCTATGAAATATCAGACGTTCTCTGACTTTATAAGACATTATGACAAATGTATTATAGAAAGGGGCAATGACACCCACAGACTCCAGTGTCACATAACCAACTGAAGTTACAATACTGGCGTGGGCTATTCTCCGGTTAATCTAGCCTTCAAAAAAACAAGATTAACTAGCTTCACCGTATCATTTTGAACTTAAAATGTATTTATTTCTAACTCTTGTGCATGAACACTGTCTGCTAGCTTTCTTTTTAGTCTGTCTGTTGTGTAGTATTAGTTTCATCTTTATTTACTCTGCTTTTTTATATATATATTTTGTTGATTCATTTTTTATTATTTCTTATTACCACCATCGTTTTCATTTTTTTAAATTTTATTCTTTAATTGCATTATTTTATCTACTTTTATGGTTAAGTGTGCATTAGCTACCAAGCACATTTTACTTCATTACCTATACTTGATTTTTAATTTTCCAGGATAATTCAAGCTTTTCCAGGACATTTAAGTGTATTCCTAACTTTTGTTTAATGTTTTCCACAC
The DNA here is from genome assembly GCA_036419115.1 of Scarus forsteni. Lineage (NCBI taxonomy): Eukaryota > Metazoa > Chordata > Actinopteri > Labriformes > Labridae > Scarus > Scarus forsteni. The sequence goes on along the minus strand of JAZDUH010000103.1, from coordinate 2,610,349 downwards.
TTGGAAATTTGTAAATCAATTTCCAGGTTTTCTAGGACATGTGAAATCCTTGTACAATACTTTTTACAATAGCAAATATATAGTTTCTCATAAAACAGAAGATACTCAGTTCTTAGAATAGGTAATGAACAAAATACTTTAACTGTTTTTTTTTAAATCAGAAGCAGTACTTCTACTTTAGTACAATATTTCATCCCTGCAAAGTAGTTGCAGCCAAAGGTTTTTCTAAAGCGTTGACATCAATTTCCGTTTTGTGTTTTATTTTGACATGTAAAACCGGAAGTGCCGCCTCCATGTTGTCTGCCTTGACTGTGATGAATAGACAAGTGATGAGCAACAAGTGCTGAGGTCTGCAGCCCACTCCGAACTTCTGCATCAGGACCAGGACTTCGCTGGACTCCGGTTCGGGCTGGTTTTTGGACTTTATGGCTCAGGACTTGGGTCTTTGTCTTCTCTCATGTCTGTAACGGAGCCCGGTAACTCGGAGCAGTCAGTTCGTCGGTAAAAAAAAAATGAGCCCGCTTTGGTTTCTCCTGCTCCTCTTTGTCCGGACCGTGGAGCTCCGTCACCTCCAGGAACCTCAGGACGTACCCGGGTCTGAGCTGGTGCCGGGCCGGGCTGAGGGGATTGGTGCCCCGGGGACGAGGGTTAGGGGTTCCCTTGAAGGTTCTGGAAGTTTAAAGGTCCTGAGGAGGGCGTCCCGGGGAGCCAAAGATGGAGGAGACCCCCGGAGCAGCCGCGGCCACCAGCGGAAGCTCGACGACCCGAGCGGGTACTTCACCACCCCGCGGGTCGACCGGCACCTCTCCGCCCGGCCGGGAAACTCCTCCTCGGGGCTCCTGAACCCGCTCTTCCCGGTGACGGACGGCTCCTACTGGGCGTACGCCGTCATGCTCCTGGCGCTCGTGCTGTTCGCGGCAGGTATCGTGGGGAACCTCGCGCTCATGTGCATCGTGTGGCATAACTTTTACCTGAAGAGCGCGTGGAACTGCATCCTCGCGGGGCTGGCCTTCTGGGACTTCCTCGTGCTGTTCTTCTGCCTACCTGTGGTGGTCTTCCACGAGCTCACCTTGAAGAGGTTGCTAGGAGACCTGTCCTGCAGGCTCGTGCCATATCTGGAGGTGAGGAGGAAAACTTGGAAACTCTGTCAAAGTTTTTATCCTCAAATTATTATTTCCACTTATTATCCATAAAATAAAGAAAAACTTTTACCACAAAGGAGCTTTAAATAATATTTATTATATATGTGGATGATGATAATAACTCTAATAATAACTTTATTTATGTAGTATGGAACAGTATAAGGGCCATATTAGATGGAGAAAATAATTTGGGGAAATCGAAATCAAAGTCGAAATGTCTGAATTAAAGTTGAAATTACTTTTAAAAAAATGAAGTGACAACTAGCCGAAATACATTTTTGTGATAAAAGTCGACACATCGACAAAAAAGCAGAATCGTTGAGAAGAAAGTTGAAATTCATTGTTTGTCGACTTTATTCTGAACATTTCAACTTTGATCTCGTCATTTCAAGTTTTATCTTGAAATTTCAACTTTATTCTCAAAATTTCAACTTTAACGTTGACTTCCCCAAAATTATTTTCTCCATCTATTATGGCACCAATACTCTTCCGTATACAAGGGTCATATTAGAAGGAGAAAACAATCTTGGGAAAGTCAGGATTAAAGTTGAAATGTCTGAATTAAAGTTGAAATTACTTTTTAAAAAAAAGGAAGTGACAACAACAAGCCGAAATACATTTTTTGATAAAAGTCAAAATGTCGAGAACAAAGCGGAATTGTTAAGAATAAAGTTGAAATTCATTGTTTGTCGACTTTATCCTCAACATTTCGACTTTTATCATGATATTATTATTCTACTTTATTCTCGACATTTCAACTTTGCTCTTGTTTCAACTTTTATCTTGAAATTTCAACTTTATTCCCAAAATTTCAACTTTAATTTTGACCTCCCCAAAATCATTTTCTCCATCTATTATGGTACTAATACTCTTCCGTTTATAAGGGCCATATTAGATGGAGAAAACAATTTGGGGGAAGTCAAGATTAAAGTCAAGTTTTGAGATTAAATTTGAAATGACGAAAATAAAGTTGAAATGATGAAATGTCGAGGAAAAAAAGCAGAAATGTCTAGAATAAAGTCGAAATACATTGTACGTCAACAATCAGAAATTGTATGTCAACTTTATTGTCAACATTTCAACTTTAATGTCATCATTTCAACTTCAATCTCAAACTTTGATTTGATTTCCATCATTTCGACTTTAATGTCGACCTGCAGAACATGACATTTTCAATCTAAAATGGCCCTTATACTCTTCCGTAGTATGAAAGTGTATTCGGCCGTATTAGATGGAGAAAAAAAATTATGGGAAGTCAAGATTAAAGTAAAAATTTTGAGATTAAAGCTGAAATGACGAAACTGAAGTTGAAATGACAAGAATAAAGTCGAAATGTCATGAAAAAAAGTTGAAATGTCAAGAATAAAGTCAAAAGAAATTATATGTCGACTTTATTCTCGACTTTTGACTTGTATCGCGAAATTATATTTTAACTTCTTTGTCGACATTTCAACTTTATCTCATCATTTCCACTTCAATCTTAAAACTTTGATGTAATTCTCGTCATCTCGACTTGCCATAAATGATATTTTCCATCTAAAATGGCCCCAATGCTCTGCTGTAGTTTAGCACCTTTAAAACAGAAGTTAACAAAGTGCTTTAAGAGACAAAACAAAGGCTGAAAAGGCAAAACTCTGGAGACAATAAATCAACAATCAAGCCAGAGACCAAAAGAGTCAAAGGAAAATTAACAGAGGGTCATGTTAATTAAAGCAACAAAAGGAAAGAAACTGGTAAACTGGAAACAGTTTAAGTTATATACTGAGTTAGTATAGCTTATTATGCATGCTAACAGATGGATTGATAAAAATTAGAATTCTTGCTTGCATATCTTTTAATTGCCGGGATTTAAATAGTACAAAAAACTGCTTTAATTGTCATATACTTAAAATTGATTTGCCAATATTTACAGCAAATATATCAACATATTGGTTCATAGTACTTTACTAACTCATCACTGTGTGAGTTTTAAAAATGAAAAGTTAATGTTGTTTTCCTGTTATACATCTTTTTTATCCAAATTCAAGTCGCATTGACAGCAACACATTTTGGCAATGTTAAGACTGTGCTCTTGAAGAAAAGTATCTGAGACTGAAATATCGGCATAATGGACATCTGCAAAAATAGAATATCGTGCATCCTTGATTTAATGGGAGGCTAATGGCTTTTAGAAACTGCAGGACTTACTCAGCTTAGTTAAGTTTGTTTGGTAGTAAGAGAAAAAATGGAGGATCAACCTAATTTAACAGAGTTGTAAAGTAAACTAACGGCTCTAAACAGGAGAACAGACTCTAACAAGTTGTTAAATTTAACTAAATTCAGTGCAACAGAATTTTTGGACAGCACGATGATAGTTGAAAAAAGAAATCTGCATCTACAGCCTAAGCATGAATGTTATGATTTTTAAATAAAGAGTTCAGCAGTTAAAAGACTAAAAATAATCTTAGCTGTTGTTCTCCTGTTTAAACAGTCACCATGATGAAAGTTTTACTCCCTCCATAAACAAACCACTGAGTTAGATAAACTCTTCTTCTGGTTTAGAGTGTTTCGTACACGTGCAGACTCAGAGAGACAACAATGTCAAACAGTTAAAACGGTTTAAACAAACTGAACGTGATCATAAATCAAGCGTCCCCACAGTTTACTCTGTCGATCGGCCCTCATGTTCAGCTCATTGTCAGTGTTTCCAGTTTATTACAGAGACATTCAGCTGTGTGATGAATGGGCTGCTTGTGTCTTGTTTCTGCTCAGTCTCAGACTCGGAGCAGTCTTTGCTTTGAACAGACGTGCTGTTATGGGCTGTTCGGCCCCTTCAGCTGTCCCGTCTGAACCACAGGGAGGCTGCAGGGGCCCCACATGAAGGGACACTTCTTCAGCTCACAATAACCCAACAATGACACACTGAGGCCGTTATGGAGGCACTGAGATGTTTTTCTTACAAGTCCAGAGCAAAAGAAAAGCACTAACTGTTCAGAATGACAGAAAAAATACTGTTTGTGCCTTCAATGAAGACGCAGTTAAGGGGGCACGTTCCAGCAGGGACAGATAAAATCAAAGCAAAACTAGAAAAGCACTCGGCGTGCTCAGACTTCCGCCATACTGTGGTTTTCACCATAAATCAACCAACAAACAAAATTAGAGGACTGATGAATTAAAAATGAGGAAACACAGGGGCTAAAACTAAAATTATAGTTAAAAATACTCAAAATATACGAGAGGGTAAGATAGGGCTGGGCGATATGGCCAAGAAATAAAATCCCTGATTTTTTTTCCATAACACTCGATTTACGATTTAATCGATTTTTCCCTCCCAAACTAATAATGAAACAAATCAAGTTTTGCCTTTATTTTTTCTAAATGTTTCCCTCTTAAAGTCGAAGTCTGGGTCATAAAAGGTTGATTATATAGTATAAACGTAGGCAGGTTTGTCTACATAAACACTAAAAGGCTGAGGTATTTTTACAATAATACAAGCTTATAAAAGTGCTTGTGCAAACCCTGCAAGGCCGACCATCATGAAAATTGAATTTTTTTTCAAAAATTGCAACTACTTACAATTGGACTAAGGCAAGAAAAAAAATCTCGATTTTTAATTTTTTAAATTTTCTGCAGAAAATAATAATCGAATTAATCAATTTAATGGATTTTTTGCCCAGCTCTAGGGTAAGATAAGTAAATGTGTAAAGATGTAAATAAATAAAATAATACAACAATATAAAATAAAAGTTAGATAAATAATATGGTAAAATGAGAAAGTGTAACATCAGGTGCATAATAAAAATCAGCTAAAATAGGATAATTAAAGGAAAAGCATTTAACGAAGAATTACATTCCAATAAAAAATCTGAACTGAAATGTAGAAAATAAAACAGAATAACAGGCTTAAAACAGGTTAAAATATAACGTAAAATTATAATAAATACAATCAGCTAAAAGCCAGTTTAAAAAGGTAGGTCGTGGGTTTTCTTTTAAAAATATGAACAGTAGGTGCTGCCCTCAGGTCTTCAGACTGTTCCACAGACGAGGGCCGTGATAACAAAAATATGATTCACCATATGTTTTAGTTCTTTCTCTGGGAACAGTTAAAGACCACTACCTGAGGACCTGAGGGCTCTACAGGGTCCATATGGTAAAAGTAAATCAGATAAATAGGCAGGAGCAAGACCGTTAAGAGATTTAAAAACTAATAAAAGAACCTTAAAATCTATTCTAACAGATACAGGCAGCCAGTGCATAGACTTTAAAATCGGAGATGTGGGCTCTCCTAGTTTTTGTCAGCATATGACAAAGACCAAAATATTAGTCCTACCTTTATTTCATCTAAATATTTAGATTCCTTGACCATGAAAACATACCATTAGCAATTGGATTCATAATGGTATCTATTTTAGTTCAGCAGATTTTCACGAAAATCACATTTTTCATCATGGCGATATCGAGATGCGAACACTCAAGATATTAATATCGAAAAAGCAACGATATAAATGATCCAGATATCTTATAAATAAAACTGCACTTTCCACATTCTTTTGTATTATGATATTTTTATTTTTCCAAAAAATGCTTGATTTTTACCAAACCCGTCGTCATATCATATCTTATTGCATCGATATCGAGAATATCTGGCATTAATATCGAGATATGACATTTTTTCCGTATCATTCAGCCCTAATCTAGCTCCAAAGTTTTTGAAGATACAACAAATCAGATTGAACACTCCAGATTCCACAGTATCTTGGCTATATTGGAATCTAAACAAAAATTCTGATCATCCCAAAGAAAAATGTTTTGATAAACAATAAATACAAATATCTCTCCATGCCCCCACCCAAATGTTAATTCTTTAACTCATGTGCTGGTAGATTATTACAACATTATACATAAATATAAATGCAGCGTTGCACAGCAGTTTATCATGATACATTTAAGTATTAATAGTTTCTCACTAGGGCTGGGTATCGATTCAGATTTTCTGGATCGACTCGATTCGATATTACCAGGTCTCAAATCGATTCGATTCACGATACTGTAAGATATTTATTCAGTCTGGGATATCTCAGTTAAGATAATGCTGTAAACTTAAAAAGTGACTTTTTGACCTGGTGCATTATTAAAATTGTTTTTACATTAAGAAATGAACCCAAAGCAGTTACATTAATCTTATATTAATTATATACATTAATGCGTATCCTGCATGTTACTTGTTTCTGTCCAACTCCTCTTTTCCTTCGTGCTTGTAAAATCTGAAATACGTCCATACGTCAGCCTTTAAACTCACCGATGGAGCCCATATAGTTCTATTTGCCTCTGCCGTGTTTGTTTGATTACTTACAGTAACATCTCACAAGATCTTGTTCAGTGGATAGCAGAGCTAAACGCTGATCTCGCGAGACGAGCTGGGTTGATACCACAGGCTGCTTCTCTGCACGTCCAATGAAGAAAAAACTACCCAAGTTAAAAGATCAATCTTTGGATTTTATGGATCGATTATGAACCATTTAAAGGGAAATTGATTAAAATTGATTTGTTAAACCCAGCCCTATTTCTTACCCCCATTTTCATGACTTTAGTTTAGTTAAACTCTCACGCAGGCCTGATCTTCAGTAAAGGGTTAAAGTGATCTCGTGGAGCTCCATCCGCCCTTTGGTTGCTCATTGTTTGACTCTTTGACGTTTCATCCGTCTCCCCCTCGTTGTGGATTTGGCGGTCTTGTTGAAATCTTGTTTTTTTGTTCGTAAACCGGCTCAGTCCGCCCTCAGCACTTTAAATCTCTGAAGTGGACTTTAGTAGTTTGTAATAACATCTTGTATGAATCCGTCTTGGACAAGGTCAGCCTCCTCCACCCTTTGTCTCCTGCCCATTTTCATGTTAATTAATGAATTAATGTCCTGCTAATTACTTAACGTTTTTTAAAGTGCCTTTTAGCAGATCCTCTGGAAGCGGGTCAGACTGCCAGCTGCTCTGTTAGGTGGACCATTTTCATGCTAATCTCTCTGTTAATTATCAGGAGCTGTGTCCTAACTGTTTGAGGTCATTAAGCACCCACAGAGGAGGACAAGTCTCTGTGAGGATAGTCAGAGTTTTTTAACCAAAACTAAAGATGTTAATGTCCAATAACTGTCCCCTTAAAGCTGTTAAACAACATAATGGCTCCCCTCTCCCCCAGGGCTTCCTTTTATTTCCTCACTTCTGTATTCAAAGGATGTTACAGGCATGGCCTTATTACTGTAGTTTTGGCTAATTTCCCTGTAGGCCAGCATAACGAGGCAGAAAAGAGCTTTAAATCTGCCCTTAAAGTAACAAAAACACCTTCCTGTGCTCATTCACAGTCTGCAGGAAGTCTGGGTCTGTCTGAGGTCCATGTTGTGCTAACAGGTCACGTCTGACTGGACTCAGACCAACAACGTGAATAAAAGAAGAAAGTGTGAGGGGCGACCTGGGGGTTAGTCCTGACTTTAGAATTCATTTACATTGAAATACAGAAAACTGCTTTGGAGGAACTGAAGAAAAACTGAGAAATACAGCGGATCTTAAAATTTGATGGTAAACGAGAGTAAAAAGAGATAAACAAATTCATCTTTTATTGTTTTTAATTGTGTTGGGGTTTTATAATGCTGTCTTTTAAATGTTGGGCCTGTCAAAGGTGAATTTCTGTCATCTGTGACAGACAGTTAAGTTTCTATGTGTCTTTCTGTCTGTCTGACTGTCTATCTAGCTGTCTAAATGTCTATCTAGCTGTCTTCCTGTCTATCTATCTGTCTATCTATCATCTATCGATCTATCTGTCTGTTTATCTGTCTAACTAACTGTCTAACTAACTGTCTGTCTATCTTTGTATCTATCTATCTGTCTGTCTGTCTGTCTGTCTATCTATCTATCTATCTATCTATCTATCTATCTATCTATCTATCTATCTATCTATCGATCTATCTGTTTATCTGTCTAACTAACTAACTGTCTGTCTATTTATCCATCCATCTATCTATCTATCTATCTATCTATCTATCTATCTATCTATCTATCTATCTATCTATCTATCTATCTGACTAACTAACTAACTTACTGTCTGTCTATCAGTCTATTTATCTATCCATCTACCTACCTTTCTGACTAACTAACTAACTAGCAATTAGCTGTCTGTCTGTTTATCTATCTATCTATCTATCTATCTATCTATCTAGCGATCTATCTATCTATCTATCTAGCGATCTATCTATCTATCTATCTAGCGATCTATCTGTATGTCTGTCTATCTGTCTGACTAACTAACTAACTTTCTGTCCGTCTATCTATTTATCTATATATCTACCTACCTATCTAACTAACTAACAATTAACTAACTGTCTATCTATTTATCTATCTACCTACCTATCTAACTAGCTAACAATTAACTAAGGGCGTTTTCACACCAACCACCTTTAGTGCGCACCAAAGAAGTGTTGGCCCAGGGTTTGGTACGTTAGTATCAATGTGAATGCAACCACCGCACTTTGGTGCGCACCAAATCAGCTGGCCTGAGACCTCCATGATGGGGTGGTCTGGATCCGCTCCATCTCCCTACATTTGGTGCGGTTTCACTGGTGTGAAACAAAGTGGTCTGAACCGATCTACTTTTGATGCATTACTTCCTGTTAATCCCGCGGTTGAATCTTTTGCTTGCTCAATTTGTCAATTTGTTTATTGTGGTTGAGGATTACGATGATTTACGAGGGTCCAGAAGGTCGCTGATGCCGTCTCAAACACTCTAAAAAAACACATTTGAAGGAAAATGTAGAAGAGAGCAAAACGTAAACATTGGTTGTTTGGTGTAGGAAATGGTTACCATGGTAGCCTCTTCTTCGTTCTCCTCTGTAGCAGGTTTGGTAACCAGTAATGTGCATATCACCCCCTGCTGTTTCAAACTCAGTAAATACACAAGTGGGTCCGGGCATGGTTCGATGTTGCAAATGTGAATGCAAGCCAGCGGGGGAGGGGGAGGGGGGCGAACCACGCCGCAGTACGGTTCGAAACAAGTAGACCTAATGTGAAAACGCCCTATCTGTCTGTCTGTCTGTCTGTCTGTCTGTCTGTCTGTCTGTCTGTCTATCTATCTATCTATCTATCTATCTGTCTATCTATCTATCTATCTATCTATCTATCTATCTATCTATCTATCTATCTATCTATCTATCTATCTATCTATCTATCTATCTATTCAATTCAACAATTCAACAATTCAATAAAAGCTTTATTGGCATGAATGGAAAAAATACATTGTTGCCAAGGCATAACAATAAACAGTCATATACAATAATAAATAACAATAATAACAATAACAATAAAATCAATATTATTATAATTATACAATATTTACATTGGTTGGACAGTTAGATTCAGTCTTGTTATGAAATTTGATGTAATTACAAAGGAATATTCACAAAAAAATTGATCATAAAAAAGTTCAGTAGAGCTCTATAACTAATAATGGTTCAGATGTGATGTTTTTCTCTGGTGTCATGGCAGAGTGTCACATATTGTGCAGCTAAATGTGTAAAGTTTGGATCTTCTCCTAGACAGAGTGTCATCAGTTCAGTTTGTGTTTTTCTCTCATATGAGGAGTCTGCTGCTCTGACCTGATGGAGGAAAGCCTCTCTCTCAGTTTGGTACAGGACAGCAGAGCAGAAAATGGAGCTCAGTCTCAGTTTCTCCTGAAGAACAGTGCTTACAGATTCTCTTTTCTTTTGGTGTCCATTCTTTCCTAAGGCGACCTTTTTCAACCTGGAGTTGATGGTGGCTGAGTCTGTACATTGTTAATGTGCGTCTCTGTTTGAGGTTTTTTACACTGACCAAATACTTTACCAGAGAATATTCTCTGTTCAGTAGATCATAACATTCTAATTTACGAATGGATTTAATTTCATTTTTCCAATTGTCAGTGTAAACAGCTTTGTTCTTTTTGTCTGTGTATGCCAGCTGAGTTCTGGAGAGATTTTGGAGGTCTTGGATTTCTTTTATTTTGAGGTGGCAGGTTTCTCTGATGGTTCTCAGAGGGTCTGTCTCTGGGCTAAGGCTGTTACTAATGGCCCTTTTCCAGTAGCACGCCTTGGCCCTACTCTACTCGGCCCTACTCGATTTGCAGCGTGTTTCCACTAGCCCGGTACCTCCTAAAACAAGCTAGTTTTAGTACCTACTCCGCTCTGGTTCAAAGCGAGCTGAGTCGATACTAAAAGATGACATCACCAACTGCCGGCTACTGATTGTTCAGACAATGTCGTCATCGATGAGTCATGAGCGCGACGAGCTAGCATGCTAGTGGTAGCTACCGTTAGCTTACCCTCATACGTCTTTTCTTTGCAGCTGGATTGCTCTCGTTCTCGGCTTCATTCTGTTGTATAGCTTCCAAAACTCTCCTGTGCTTCTCAAGGGGTATTTCTTCTTACCGCCTGCAGCCTTCTTCTGCTTTCCTTTTTTACTCAGTTTGTGACAAAAAGTCACAGATTGTTGTGTCGCGCTCAAAATGACGTAATCGCAGTGCCGCTCACCCCATTGGGCAGCCGTCTGGGGCAAATGGAAAAGCAGCACAAGGCGAGTAGAGTAGAGTTGGCATAAGAAAGGCTCTGTGGTGATAGGCTTGAGCTAAGAGAACCTGGAACTTAATGAACCTTTTGATCATGCGCAGAGAGAGAGGGAAGTGCTCCATCGTATGCTGGAGAGTGGTCCCTCTTAGCGTGAAAACATTCTTAGATTCTTGTGACCTGGGCTTTTTCTGGAACACCATGACTTTTGTTTGTCCAGGTTGATATCTAACGCCCAGCTTTGACAGAAGTCCTCCAGCAGAGAGAGGTTCTGCTGCAGGCCGTGGTCTGTTGGAGACAGGAGAACCAGGTCATCTGCATACATGTTCAAGAAGGGTGGACAGATGGTTGATATAAATGTTGAAGAGGGTGGGAGACAGGTTACAGCCCTGATGCACCCCTCTCCCCTGTCTGAAGAACTCTGTTCTTTGGTTTCTAATTTTAACACAGCACTGGTTCTCTGAATATTTGGATTTGATGAGGTTGTAGATTTTACCACCAATTCTACACTATAAGAGCTGTAAGACCAACCCATTGTGCCAAATCGTATCAAAAGCTTTCTTTAGATCTACAAAGCATGCAAATACCTTCCCTTTGTGTTTTTGGTGAACATGGTGCTGGATGAGTGTATGGAGAGTGTAAACGTGGTCGGATGTTTGGTGATTGGGTAAAAAGCCGATCTGGCTTCGGGACAGGATGTGATGGTCGGTGAGATATGTGTTTAATCTGGAGTTCAGGATGCTGCAGAATAGGGCTGAAAAATTAATTGCAAATTACATTAAATCACAATGTGGCTTGTTGCAATTTGCAAATTGCAGGAGGTTCAATATTTTTAGCCCAAAATGTGTTGAACACATTGGCATTGTGATGTAGTTTTTTGCAATTTCATGCCTATTTTACCTCTATTCATACACTTTTTTTCCCCACTTTTGGACCATTTTTACCTTTTTTAACCCTGCTTTTACAACTTAATACCAATTCTGCCCCCATTCATCTTTTTTTGGCCACTGTCGGAACCATTTTTGGAATTTTCACATGGTTTTTGAAATTTAATTTCAAATTTAATTCCCAATTTTGCTGCCATATTCAATTTCCCTAAACCACTTTTGGATTTTTTTGCCAATTATTCCCAATTTTTTTTGCAATTTCATACCTATTTTGCACCTATTTATTAACCTTTTTCTGCTTTCATACCATTTTTACCCAGTTTTTACAATTTCATACCTATTTCGCTTCTGTTCTTCACTTCTCCACTTTTTCTTAAATCTTTTGTCCTTAGATTATTTTAATGCCATATTGGTTTTACTATAAAATGATCTACTGCTTATGTTTGTTTAAGAATACATAAGATGAGGAACATTAAAACAATCGCAGAGTAAATTGCAATATTGGGGAAAAAAATCGCAATAAGATTATTTCCTCAAGTCGTTCAGCCCTACTGCAGAAGAGTTTTACCCAGGTTGCCGTTGATACAGATGTCTCTGTAGTTGGGGGGATTGTACTTATCTCCATTTTTAAACAGAGGATAAATGAGACCTAACTACTTTTAACTAACTGTCTATCTATCTGGAAGAATATGTTGACAACCATCAGTATCATCACTGATTTGTTCCAGCACAGCATAGAATAATCTTCCATTTATCGTAATCAAGATAAGAGCTTTAATTAATCGTGATACTGAGGTTTGGTTATATAATTTGAAGTCATGTTAGGGCAGGACTTCTAAGTGTTCTGTGGTGCATGTGTGAAAACGCTCCTCAGACTGCCTCTGTGTTATTCCCCCTCAGGTGACGTCTCTCGGCGTGGCCACCTTCAGCCTCTGCGCCCTCAGTATCGATCGTTTCCACGCAGCCACTGGCCCCGGGCCCCTGCAGACGCCCAAAGTGGAGCCCTGCCAGTCCATCCTCTCCAAGCTGTCCGTCATCTGGATCGGCTCGATGGTTCTGGCGGCCCCGGAGCTCCTCCTGTGGCAGCTGGTTCAGGAGCCCGTCAGCCTGCAGACGCTGTCCTCGGGCCTGCAGCAGAACCCGCCCACGGCCTCGCTGATGGCCGCCCTGAGAGCCCGAACAGACAAGTTTAAGGTGGACGTGTGCGTGCGCGAGCCGTCCGAGGAGCTGCCTGAGAACATCTACTCCCTGGTGCTGACCTACCACGAGGCTCGCATGTGGTGGATCTTCGGCTGCTACCTGTGTTTGCCTTTGCTCTTTACTCTGGCGTGCGACTTGGTGACGAAGCAGGTGTTGGCTCAGCGGCTGCCGCAGAAGCCTGCAGGTGAGAAAGTGACCAGCAGGTGCTCCTCCTCCTCCTCCTCCACGTCCACCTCCACGAAGAAGAAGCAGCAGGTGAGGGAGCAGCGGCTACGCTCCACCGTCATGGCTCTCACCATCCTGTACGTCACGTGCAACCTCCCCGAGAGCGTCTGCAGCATCACCTTGGCGTACATCTCCGCCCACGTGTCTGCAGCGCTCCCAGCTCTGGTTCTGCCGGCGTTGAATCTGATTGGTCAGTTCCTGCTGTTCGTGCGTTGCTCGGCGACGCCCGTGTTGCTGCTGTTCCTGTGCCGCTCGCTGGGTCAGGCCTTCATGGACTGCTGCTGCTGCTGCTGTGAAGAGTGCCTCCCCGATGGAAACTCCTCCTCATCCTCATCCGCCTCAACCACCGCCACCTCCAACCCCTCCTCGCCCACGTCACCCACCCCGTCCTCCCTGACTCCGTCCAGCAAAGAGGAGGTGAAGAGCGTGTTGGCGACAGAAACTGCGGCACTTTTTGACAGAGCGAAAGACTCGACAGCAGCCATCGGGACGCCGTGCTGAGGAACAGAACTGTTTCACCACAAGGGTTTGTTAGATTCACAAAGACTTGGGTTTTATTTTTGTAGTTTGTCCCTCTTTTTTATCATTACATACATGTTAAACACTTCATCCTAGGGCTGGGAGATATGACCCAAAAAAAAAAATCTCTGATTTTTCCCCGCAAAACTTGATTTGCGATTTTAATCGATATTTTTTCCTTCTCAAACAATAAAAACCTGCAAGTGACACAAAAATGGCATGAATCAAGATCTGCCTTTTATGTTGTCATAATATATTCCTAAACCAATCAGAATTTCCCTCTCAAAGTTAAAGGGTGTGTCATAAAATGTTGATTATGTAGTTTTAACACAGGCAGGTTTGCCTACATAAACACTGAAAGCTGAGGGATTTTCACAGCTTGTTATCATGTTTCTTTCTGATCAATAATTAATCTAATTTTTAAATAATAAATACAAGCCTATAAAAGTGCTTGTGCAAAACCTGACAGGGCCACCATCATGAAAACTGTAAAATTTTAGTATTTATATTTTCTTCCAACTTTGCAACAACTTAAAATTTAAGTAAATGAATAAAAAAAAACTCACAAGCATGTGTTTGCCACATGGAACGTAACTATAGTAATTTAGGAGGCAAGCTAGAGATGCAACAAGCGTAGCCAAGAAACTAGATGGACTGTAAGGCTGCGTTTACACAGCGCAGAAAATGGTCAAATCCGACAAGTTTTCGTTGCGTTTTGGCCTTGCGTCTAGATGAGAACCCATTGCGTTTCCATCTAAAACGGAAACTTTTGAAAACGGGCTCCAGAGTGGAAAGATTTGAATCTGCTGTTCATTCAGCTCCGTGTAAGCTCGTATCAGAGCGTTTTAGGGTGAAATGCTGACATCACCGCAGGCGCAGTACTCTTTCACATGAAGGCTGCGCGCACATACCAGGAACAACAACAGCTTCGGCCGTCTGCCAAGTAAAGTGTGAGCCCCATAACATGCTTGGTTTGTTATCCAAGCAAAACTATTCAACCAGATTTGTTGTCCGAACTGATTTGTTGTCCAGAAAAGAAACTCCTGCGTCTCTGTGCATCTATTCACCATTGTTGTTTGTGAAAAGTTTTCTTCTTCGTACCTGTGTTGTAGCAGAGGTGCCTCTCTGCAGACCTACACCGCCATCTACTGAACCGGCATGCATACTACAGTGGATTAACTCTGCTCCGAGCGTCGCCGTCTGAACGCAGAAGAATTCTAAAATGCAAAGGACAAATCTTTGCATCTTTAAGTCAGGATTGTCCGTGTAGACGCAGCCTAAGGCCCCATCCACACGAAGACAAAACGCTTAACAGTTTCCAAAACGATCGTCATAAAGACAAAGGCGTCTCAGAAAATGTGTGCGTCTATATGAATGCACTCGATACGCATCAAAACGCTGTAAAACACATGCCAGACCTCTAGGGGCGCTGTAACGATATGACAGAAACAAGCGGAAACAGACGAAAAATCAGTGGGCATGCGCACTTGTGGCAAAAGTTGTAAACAGAGATTGTGATAAAGTGATCATAAAGTGTCATAATGTGTCCTTGATAATTGTTTGTTCAACTTGGTGGTGATTGAGAAGAAGGAGATTTTGCTGCAACAGGGATAGTAGGGTCACGAGCTTCATCAGCACATATGCTTCACGTACGCCGCCATTGTCATTGCCGCGTGTGGCGCATGCGTGTCAATGAAGATATGAAACTATGACGTAAGCGTATCTGAAAACTTGCGGAGAGCCAGTAATCATGGAGCTGCGTATACGGCATTTCAAAATCTTTCCACTCTGGAACCTGGTTTCAAAAATGATCGTTTACAGACCCCCAAAACGCCGTCTTCATATGGATGATACGCAGATTCAGCAAAAAACGTATGCGTTTAGACCTCGGTTTGGCTTTGTGTAGATGGGGCCTAAGAAGAGTAACAAACATGAGTCTTTATCCAGTTAGTCTGGTGAAGATTACTGTAACTAAATGGTCAAAGTGAGTGTTTTATCCACTTTGGTTGATTTGTTGACTATTTCATTAACTACAAAAACTAACAAAAATGTCGCCAGGACAACAAGTCCTCCTACAAGTACAGGTTTTATAAATTCCCCTTGTTTTTGAGCTGTCAGTCAAACAAACAAGGCCTTTTTAATAATAGTTTCAAAAGTAATAACACATATGCATTGACATTTACTGTATAAAAAAAATGTCCACCCCCAGAAAAAACACCTTCAGAGAGTAAACAAACAAATAATAATAATAGCCAGAAAGTTGAAAAAGATTTAATTGTATACAAAGCACACAAACAAACACACAGGAAGAGGAGCAAACATGAGTGTTAAGTTAACCCAACAAGTCCGGTGAAGAGTTGCACTGAAATCGATATCGTTAAGGAAGCTAACTGCTCGCCTCATTAGCTCCAGTTTTTCTTGTCGTCCACCATGTTTGTTCAGGTCATGGTCACTCACACAAGTGTTTTTAATCACTCTGGTTTATTTGTTGACCATGTCATTAAGTTATAAAAACTAACAAAAATGTTAAATTCCCCTGGGTTTTGAAGCTATCAGTCAAACAAACAAGGCATTTTAATTACAGTTTTACAAGTTATAATACATTTACATTCACTATTGTATGGTTTTAAGACACAGTTTATTAACACTGTTGGTAAAGAAGCTGTTTCTGTTAATAACTTCAGTAAATGAAAAGTTTATTCCTCCTGTTATGTAACTTATTAATAGCATAATAACGGGCAAAGCTGCCAAAATATGACCCATGTTGTTATGAATCAGCACAATCCTTTAACCTCAGCCTGTTTTTAATGAAGAGACACTTAAATATAGAGTATGGAATTTTGACTTTGTATTTTTTTTTTTTAGAGTCGTCCACATTTTGATTGTGTAAAGATATTTCTGTAGAGCTGTTTGATAGTCACCATGAACATTTACTTTCATAACTTTTAACATTTGAATTCTCTTTCAGGACTTTTTGTGTGTCTGATCTGAGTACTGTAAAAGACGAAGGATGAATTTTGTGACGACGGCCTGCTGAAAAATCTAAAAGCTGTTTTATTTTTGTAGATAGTTTTTCTGTTTGGTCATATCTTAGCTAATTTGATCATTTTTTTGAAGAGATTTGCAACAGTTCAGTGTTCAGTTTGACTATTTTTGTACCTGTTGTAGTAATTTTTCTTCAGTAAAGTTTGGATTTACTCAAAGAAAAACGTCTTTGCATCGATATCAGTTTGTTTCATTGTCTGATTTGAGTTCTGCTTTCTCTACTCACTCTTTAACACTCTTTTCACTTTGTTTTTTTATTAGCAAAATTACACAAAAACAACTGGACAGATTTTGCTGAAATTTTAAGGAGCACAAATATTTGACTGCTACAATTGTAGAAGTCTTAACAGAGGGCCGTCTGCGGCTTTTTTATCAAACTGAGAGTCCATGTTTGTTATTTGTACTTTAAAAACCGGAAACACTCATTGTTTGATTGATTTAAAAATAGCTTATTGGCTTTAAGTCTGTGTACATTGGCTAAATTAGCTGGAATCCTAAGTCAAATCCATTAAACTGTTCATTCTAATTTCTGTTTGAGCTATAACACATGTATTTTTGCGTTATGACTTTTTTATATTTGCATATTTTATTTATCAGACATTAACTTATCCCCATCAAGAGTATCTGGAAATTTGAAACAATGTGCTCCAACCAGGCAACATTTCAATAAAATATATTGTGCAGTTATTGTGCACTTCTGTCAGCTGTTTGAGTTGTCAAAATGTGCTTTTGTCTGGTTTTAAACTCTTAATTGTGATCAAGACTCTTATTTAAATCTGGAAACCAAGGTCAATTTCAGGGTTCAATCAGATGTCAAGCTGTCATGAACACGACAAAAGAAAGACGGATTGAAAAGTCACAAAAGAAATGAATAAGCAGAAAAAAGAGAAGATGGAGGGGGAGATTTTCTTTCTCAAAGGAAAAAGTTTGGAGTGAAAGAATTTAACCCTGGATGAGTCTTAAGTGAATCAGTTTGATTTGCAGAGAAGCTCGACGCTGCTCTGTGATGTTTCATGGAAAGAATCCTCCGCTGATCTCTGCTCTCACTCCCACAGAGGGAGAGTGTGTTCATGTGTGACTGTGAGCTCTTTTCTGTCATTATTCCATTATTGAAGGTCACAGCTTCACAATCAGAGCTGCCCTTTGAGCCTGTGCAGACAGACTCACCACAGACAGGATCCCTCTCTGTTTACACGAGCTGCTCCCTGATTCTAATAACACGATCGAGGAGAGCTGAAGGTTTCTCTGAGAGGAGACAAGCACAAGACGGGTTCGATTAAAGGGATGGTTCAGTTTTTCTGAAGTGTGGTTGTATGAGCTCCATATGGCCACTAAGGACATTAGATGCAGTAGAAAACTCTCTCCTCTCCCTCAGTAAGACACAGACTGTAACAGCGTGTTCCCACCGAAAGCGTCACAAATTTTTCATGCATCGATATTACATACAAAGTCAATGTCAAGCGAAAAAACACCCAACGCTTGACGCTCGAGTTGAAATAATTGAACTTTTCCAACGAGCGAGCGTCTTTACGCGCCGGGACAGCCTATCAGCGTGGAGATTGTCACTGACGCAGGGCATTCTGGGATTCGGAGTCTTGCTAATCTGACAAACTGCTAACCAAACTTCTAAACTGGAGACAGATGGAAAGGCGCTCCACAGCTGGAATGGAGCGCCTGTAGTTGGTATCCAGGCGGGAGATCCTGGCACCAACCCCACCAAACTGGGCAACTGTCAGCCTGAAGTACTGCTGGAACCGGCCGTCGTCCAGACGCAGCTCCTGCAAGAGACGGTGAAACTCACCAAGCTCACACCGCCTCTGTAGGGAAGCATGCATCCAGTACCGACGTCGGTAGCCACAGCTGACTTCTCCACAGCAGGTACAGAGCAGCGACGGTGGTAATCGGAGCCATGTTCGACAATGAAATGATAATGGCGGACCATGCCGCAGCGAGCGCTGAGCGTTTTTTTGCATATTTGTACCAGCGTCTAAACTCGAGCGTCTAGCGCGGTGCGGATTCACTTGACGCACGAATACACTCGCTTTCAACGCTTTCGGTGGGTATGTGCTGTAAGAGTCTGTGCCGAAGAAAAAGACGCTAACGGGAAAGTACTGTACCAAGAACAAAGGGTATTTTCTCCGCCTACAAGAACTCAAATCAAAAAGTAATACCACAGTTTAAGAGTACGCTACATATGAGTGTGTTTAAGTGCATTAAAGGTGCAGTGTGTAGAACTTGGCATTTAAGCGACATCTAGCGTTCAGATTCTAGAATGAACCTAACCGTAGCCAAAACGTCATGTCGCTGAGCAACAGAATCCTGTGAAGACCAAAAAGGATCCTGAACACAGCACACAATTTATGTTGTTTGTGTTTATACACACAGTTTGAATCCCTAGGACAGAGTAACAACTTTCTATGCATCCACTGCCATCCTCTCCTCTTCTTCGCCTGCATTCCAGGTAGATTTCAGAACCGGCGGACAGATTCGCGTTTCGTTCTTTTTGTCCCTAAAAACCACCCGTAGAAAACACGGTGTATCAATATGTCGGCCTACACGAAACAGCAGCCCGCAGTAATGTAATTTTTTTAATAACGATTTTTCTGACGAAATAAAAATAAGACAATCGTCTTATGGGGATGATTGTACTCCTATTTTGACGGACTTTACATACGAAAAGAAACATATATCTCCTATATTCACCGTTTCTGTTTGGCGAAATGCGCCAAAAAAAGCATGGTAGTGCAAGCATCTTGATATGGGGATGTTTCTCGTACTATGGTGTTGGTTCTATTTATCGCATACCTGGGATTATGGATCAGTTTGAGTACATCAGAATACTGGAAGAAGTCATGTTGCCGTATGCTGTGGAGGAAATGTCCTTGAGATGGGCGTTTCAACAAGACAGTGACCCCAAACACACCAGCAAGCAAGCAAAATCATGGTTCCAGACAAACAAAATTCAAGTAATGGAGTGGCCAGCACAATCCCCAGACCTTAATCCCATAGAACACTTGTGGGGTGACATAAAAAATGCTGTTCATGAGGCAAAACCAAGAAATGCTGAGGAATTGTGGAACGTAGTACAATTGTCCTGGGCTGCAATACCTGTTGACCGGCGTCAGAAGTTGGTAGACTCCATGCAGCACAGATGTGAAGCAGTTATCAGAAACTGTGGTTATGAAACTAAATATTAGTTTATGATTCTCAGAAAAGTTGAATCTTCAAACATTTATTTGTTTATACAGTACATTTTTGAGTTTGTACATAAAGATGTCAACACTGCTATTTTTCGAACATTATATTTCTAGACTTTCTGTAAAATATCATCAAATTCAGTGACTTTTTCTCATTTTCTGGCATTGAATGGAATGTGCAGTGTCCCCAATGCATTAGAATAAAATTTATTTGAAGAATTTTGAGGTTTACTCACCTTTTTAAACACACTGCTATTATTGTGAACATAACTCTATGCTGCTAACAGAAAAACAAACAAACAGATGCCGGTAATAACATAACCTCCTAGGGGAGGTAAATACTGAAGGAAAGCAGAAATTGTATCAAAGGTTCTTGAACATTTTATCAAGGTAACAGGTAATAACTGAGTTCCCACAACTGCACCAAGCCTCTTTATGACTAAAAACAATATTATCTTGGAAAAAAAAGCTCACATTGGACGTAAGCTAGAAAACTGTTCAACATGATCATCAAAAAGCAACAACTGCTTCACAGACATCTGAGGCCTGAGTTCCACTTTGAGTTCAGCTCTTGTGAGTCTCGTTCCTTTGAGCTGAAGTATTTGTCCTCCCACGTCGCCGAGCCGGGGCAAAGGGGAGGAGGAGGGGACGCTTCATAAGGCCGGCTTTGTTCAGGACGTCCCCTCTTTGGCTCAGAGAGGGAGACACTTGAACAAAGCTGCATATCAATCCCCCGTCCGCCGAGGGAGTTGCTAAGCTACACGACACCCACCGTCTCCCACCAGCTGCCCCGTCACCGAGCAGAGAAGCAGAAGAAAGAGGGGGGACTGCCGCCGTCCGCCCCGATAAGCCAAAACCCAAACTCCTCGCCGCTTTGGTGCCATGACGACCAGCGTGGACCCAACAGCACGGTGACCCGGAGGGGGCAATTAAACCAACAGAGTCCTGAGTTTGAACCTGACCGAGGCCTGTTTGTGGACTCAAGGTCCTGCAGAGTTTTAGAGGACGAGCTGGTGTTGTTCACACTCCACAGGGAATCTCCAACCTCAAACAGACAAACGTGAATAAAAGTAGAAGAAATGCCCACTTAGGGACGTTTACACAAGGCCAAATACAGTCAAATCCAATACGTTTTCATTGCGTTTTTGCCTCTTGTTTACATGGGAACTCTATACAGAGTGCCTGAATCCAGAAACTTTTGAAACCAGTGTCCAGAGTGGAGAGTTTTCAATACGCTCCTCCATGTAGCTCCAAAACCAAAATCAGAGCGTTTCAGGGTGAAACGCTAATGACACCGCATGTGCAGTACACTATCACATTTAAGATGCTATGAGGAGTTTCTAAATAATTACAAAAAAGTCTCCCTTTTAGATATATGCCTGATGGAAATACACACTTTAAGGTGAGTTTTATAGCATCAAAATTAGGTTATCTATAAATGCTATTCCTTAGCTTTGCGGTCGGGTCGGACAGGGCTGGACTGGCCTGGATACTCAACTTCAGGAACAAGACAATTAAAACTAGAGCAAATTTATATTATTCAGACACGTCTTAGAGCACCGGGCTGTAAGGAGCGATATATAGCTAGCTACAAAACTACGATACTAAGTTTTCCAAAAATTTCTTGTTGTCACATATCAAAAACTACCGCTACGTAACTAGAAAGAGATACATTACCTCATCACTTTGCATCCTGTAAGTTGTTGAATAAAGAAGTTGTAAAGCAATGCAGAGTTCTGAGGAAGGTCTGAGCTGCATTCATTAGCATCACAACAAACACACACTTTGGCTTGGGTCACGTCTTTATGACAGTCGCCGCACGTGCTCATGGGTAGCAGAGTCTTTATGTCGCCGGAAATAGATTCTCCTCATAGCAACTTTAAGGCTGCACACGCATACCAGGAACAACAACAGCTTCATCGTCTACAGTGTAACATGTGTGCTGCTTACCGTGCTCGCTTTGTTATCCAGACAAAACAATCCAGACAGATTTTTTGTCCAGGCAAGAAACTCCTGCGTCTTTGTGCGTACACTCGCCAGTGTTGTTTGTGAAAAGTTTTTCTTCTTCCCACGTGTGTTGTAGCAGCGCTGCCTCTCTGCAGACCTACATCACCATCTGGACTGGCATTAGGGCTGGGATGATATGCTTTTCTCCCAATTAGTTTTTTAAAGATTTTTTTAGGTGCCAATTGGATTTAAATTGCGATTCTACGATATTGCCAATTTTTGCAATCTTTCGTTAGCTTTTTTAACACCAGCGAAAAGATGAACAATGATGATGCCTACAGACTATATCAGGAAAAATACACATCACATGTGAGTCAGTTTTTAGGATTTATTCAGCAATATATTTTAACCAGCTGTTTATACTCTCTCTTCAAAAGCCTGGATTGCATTTAAAAGTGGATTATTAACAGATTAAAATGAAGCATTTAAATTTGGAAAAATCCATTTAAAAATCGTCAAACAAAAAATCCTGATACTTATGTGGATCAATTTTTTCTCCCAGCTCTAACCAGCATGCATACTACAGTGGTTTCATTCATATCCAGCGTCTCCGTCTAAATGTGGATCGACTTTGAATGCGCATTGGAAAAATCTTTGCGTCTTAAGTCACAGAGTCTCCGTGTAAACATAGCCTTAGTCAACAAGTAGGAGTTGTCCAAAAGCACAAACTTCCACAAAGGTATTTCCAACATGGTTGAGCAAGTTTCAGTCAAATATTTGAAAAACTAACCTATGTCTATGCTTAACAAAAACTCCTGAAAAAAAAATCCTGAAAGAACATCTGCATTTAGATCACTACAGAAGAGTATTTGGGCCATTTTGGATGGAAGAAATAATTTTCGGCAGGTCGAGATTAAAGTCAAAATGATGAGAATGAAACAAATCTGTCTGGTAAATGTTGTCTGGATAACAGGACAGGACATGTTTCCCGGTAAATGTTGTTCCTGTGATGCCTGCGCAACCTTAATCTGAAAGAAAACTGTGATGATGTGGTGATTATCTCTGGACACTCTGAATCTAGTTTACATGGAGACGGATATGAAAATGTTTTAAAAAATGTTCACTCTTGACCCTGGGTTCAAAAGTTTTCGGATTCAGGCACTCCAGGCACTGTTCTCGTGTAAACAGGAGGCAAAAAGTCAATGAAAACAGCAACAACAAGAAGCTGAATGATTGTTAGTGTTGTTTGCAGAGCAGCATGCATGGAGTTGGCATGCAGCTGCAGGTTTTCTCGATTAAGGGATAGTTTCTGTAGGAGTGTGATTCAAGGACATCATTTCTTCGTCACCATTATACGGAGTGGAATACAAAAGTGATCACTAGGGATGTATATCTTTATGATTTTATTGATACCGATACAGATACCAATACTCCTTATCAGTATCGATACTTATCAATACTGTTATCGATACAACATGTAACTTTGTGTAAAAAATAAAGACTTTACAAGATATTAAAAGATTCAACCTTTTTTTTATTACCATAAGGTAATAACAAAGCTTCAACAGAATAGAAATAATGCATTACAAATGCTTCTCAGAGGCTAAAAGAAAGCTAAGGAGATGGCAAAACCCCTTCATGCTGCCCAACAGACTCATATATCAGCGGTGCTAAAATCGATGCTGTAATGATGAATACAAACTAGACAAAAAACTTACAGTGACTTGACATAGCAGAAACAAAACCGGTGCTGCCACCACAGTGCTGTAGTCTTTAGTGTGAGCTGGGCAGCTAACTTTACTCGTGTTGCTATAGCAATCAAACAGCCCACACTCCTTTAGCTTTATACTATGCGCGTGCTCAAAGTGTTTGGTGATGTTGCTAGTATTTCCTAACCTGACAAGCCAGATGGACAACTCCATATATCTGCCACAGAAATATTTCACTAGTCCATCTGGGTAGGAGCCCTTTAAATTTGTTTTCAGGGGCAGAATGCTAAAAAAAAAAAACACAAGCTTGTGATTGGACAATAGTTTGGCTCGTCACATTCATCACAGAATTTGTCATTATAATTTTTTCTTTTATATATACATTTTATTTTGTTATTTTGTTTATATTAGTTTCTGATGCTGCTCAGTGAGTTTTGTAGAATGTATGATGCAAAATGTGCCTGTTTGTTACTTGAAATGGCTGAATAAAGAATTTAAAAAAAAAGTAGCATACATAGCGGCTAACTTAGCCGCTAACAGCTAACAACAGTTTATGACTGTTAGCTGTTAGCTGCTAACTTAGCTGCTACCAGCTAACAACAGTTAATGGCCGTTAGCCGCTAACTTAGCTGGTAACAGCTAACGGCCTTATACTATCATCTTACACTAAATTGTACCACACAGATGATTCATTTAACACTTATATGTGACATGAACGTCGTCAAAGACAATCACTACAAGTAAACTTCTGACGAGGGCAGATTTCGCCAAGTTTTACTAAGTATCTATGAGGACAATAGATATGTCCGCATTCTACAGCTCCCGCCTCTCTTCCCTGATTGGGTCGTTAAGAATTCAGCCGAGAGAATTCGTTGGACAACGGAGACTGGCAAGACGGACCTGCAGGATTTCGGAATCAGGCAGGTCTGTCTGCTCTGCAAGGCTAGGTATTTCCCCCCTTGGACACAACTTCTCTCTGACAAAGATTGCATCGGGCCAAGTTTTCATTAACTTGGCTAAAGTGAGCCCAAACCTTCGAGCGCTTAGCCCTCACCGACACGCTTGGGCTAGCATCATCACCTGTCGACGGCGGTAGTGTCATAACCACGTGACAGTTGAAGAGACGTTCAAGTACCGATAACAGTACCGTTTTTTCCAGATTCTTAACGGTACTCGGGTACTGTTAATGTACTGGTCCGCGGTATACATCCCTACTGATCACATAAGTTTTCCAGCATGTTTTCCTCCTGTTTTCTGGTAGAAAAAAAATTTAAAAATCAATGTTAGCCCTGCTGTCATGTGAAGCAACTGAGCCCTTATCTGAGCTGCTCCTCCTCAGAAGTGGAGGAAGAGCTTGTGGAGCTGTGGGAAGCCCGAGAATGGCTATTTAACTTTTCCACCAAATTGTTCCAGCACCGAAACGAGAAAGATAGACGGTGGGACAGAATCGCACACACAGTACGATCAAAACTGTTCAATGTCAGATTTTTTTTCTACATGTGTAGGATCTCATCTCTTCAGATTTAGAATATCCTCACATGTGTACATCGCTTAATCAGGCTTTACAGTGATATAAAATATTTCACCAGCTGGTATGATTAACAGAAGAACTAATCAACAACAATAATTTGCCATCTGTTGAGGTTGATTTTAATTTGAATATGGAGCTGCAGTCACTCTTGTTTTAGTTGTGCCACACAGTGTCACTTTTTCCTCACAATGGGTTCAAAACAATCTTTTCTTGTTGCAGTATAATCTTAAATATGATGTAACATTTCCAATAATGGCTGACACATTCATACATTCCTGTCGTCTTTGTGTGGCCGTCCTCCTCTGCGCTCTGACAGCTATATTTTTATTCCTGTATTGTTCTGCCTCCAGCCTCAGCAGGATCAGGAAACTCACAGAAAAATATCTGTGAGCAGAGAGCGTCACCAGGACGACACTGAAATGCCGAGCAGAAACGCTGACAGGGTTCATGATGCAGAGCCAGCACGAGGCAGCGGTGCACAGAGCGGTTGCTTAGGACCCTCAGACTCTGAGGGCCTGATGGTCAAAATCTGTCAATATGAGGAGCAGTGTCTAAACCCTTTAACTCCCTGCTCAACTGTTTGGCAGTCAATAAACTCAGAAATATGTAATGTGTTAAAAAACATGTCTGTTGTTGTTGTCATTGTTTCTGTCAGTGTTTTAGGATATAGAATAAACTACAAACAAACCAAAAGAACTGATATGTTCTTTGTGCAGGATTTAAAGGTGCTATGAGGAGAATCTATTACCGGTGACATTAAGACTCTGCTACCCATGAGCACGCGCGGCGACTGTCTTAATGCTGCGTTCCAGTAACCTCGGAACTGGGAGTGACATCATCTCCGACTTATTGGTGTTACAGTTGAAGTCGGAAAAAAAATGCTGATCTACCAGACTATTGTTAGCTGTTGTTAGCACGCCCTGTGTTGTTGTTCACAAATATCACATGAAGAATGTGATTATCACTATGGCAGCATTTTTGTAAATATAAGTCTAACAATACTATGTATACAGCTGATCTAGAGCAACACACCCCAGTCAGAAGTGCAAATAAATGGATTATTACAGGAGCTAAATAACTGTTCACACTGGGGCATCCATCTTCGATTGTCAACTCAGGGGTGGCGAGGTTTCATCGAGTTCCCAGTAGGAAATTCCGAATTCGGGGGACGTTCCAGTTGCAGTTTCCTACTCGGAACTCGGAAATTCCAACTTCTGACAACAACTGGAACGCACCAAAAGACGTGACCCAAGCCAAAGTGTGTGTTTGTTGTGATGCTAATGAATGCAGCTCAGACCTTCCTCAGGACTCTGCATTGCTTTACAACTTCTTTTTTCAACAACTTACAGGATGCAAAGCGACGAGGTAATGTATCTCTTTCTAGTTACGTAGCGGTAGTTTTTGGTGTGTGACAACAACAAGCAGTTTTTGGAAAACTTAGTATCGTAGTTTTGGAGCAGACTATATATCACTACTTACAGTCTGGTGCTCTAAGACGTGTCTGAATAATATAAAGTTGCTCTAGTTTTAATTGTCTTTTTGGGAGATGTAATTTGTAACTGTAACTAATTACTTTTTTCAAGTAAGATGACCAACACTGATTCTTAGCAGAGCCCAACAGAATTCTGAACCGCCCTGATCACCCTCTGTTTGCTGAATTTGATCTTCTTCCTTCTGGATGAGGTTACAGAAAGCCGAGAACCAAAACTAGGCAAGCCAGAACTTCTTTTATTCCAGTTGCTATTTACAACCTCAATTCTTTTCTTGTGCTTTATGCACCTTGTGGATAGAACTGATTGTTGACAGTAATCCTTGACTATTTATTGACTTTCATTGAATCTCTTTTTATCTGCTTTATCCTGTATGTTCGTCATTACTGTTTATTTATCTCCTGCACAGCACTTTAATGACCAAATGCACTTTATGGGTTTTGCCTGATTCTTGGTCTCCGGTATTTTATGGTTTAAGAGCCGTTCTTTATCACTTGAGTTCAGGATTTTTCCTGATTTTTGTAATGCCTGTATGTTTTTTATGTGATCATGTACTTGTGTGCTGATGCCTGCTGCTGAAAAACAATTCTCTTATGGGATTATGATAAAGTTGAAGTTATTTGACTGCAGCCCAGATCTCAGTCCAGTAGAGCCCCTTTGGGATGTGGTGGAGCAGGAGATTATTATTATGGATGTTCAACCAATGGAAATATGGAGCAACATCTCTGAGGAATGTTCCAGCACCTTGTTGAATCTACCAAGGTGTACCTAATAAAGTGGCCATTGGTGTATTTGCCTCTCATCAGAACCAGCTTCCACAAAAGCTTCTGTCTCTGCATGAAGCTGTCCTCCTGCAGAGACATTCAGACTCCCATCAGGACCAGGATCTTCCGGATGCTTCTGCTTCCTCCATCAGAACACAAAGACGGCCCGGTCTGTTCGGAGGTCACGTCCGTGTGAGGAAGTGGACTAAAGCTGGACCTCCTGGACCTCCTGGACCTCGGCCTCATCGAGCTCCAAAGACGACACGGGAAACTTCAGTTAATCCCACAAATAAACTTCAGGGGTCCTTTCAGTCCTGAGTAAACAGCTTTTATTGAGTTGGCTCAGAAAGGGAGGAAAACAGCTGAAGTCATGAAGGTCCTTAAAGATCAACAGAGAGTTTAACACAAGTTTGTTTGTTTGGTTTAAACTCTGTGAGAAGAAGGTAAACCAGCCACAAAATCACCAAAACGTTTATCTACTCCACCGACTAAGAACACATTTAATCTCTTATCTTTGCTCTAACTTTATTAAGCAGAGTTCATGAGCAGTGTGGTTAATGTTTGTGCTTTTAATGGAGTGTTATGGATATTTCGGGATGGCTGAGGCACTAAAAAAACTCTTGGACTTAGACTTATTCAAATCCACAATTTTCCTACATGTCTGAATTTGGATTTTGATTTGATTTGATTTATTTTGGGTCCACCATTAGTTACAGCAAATCTGCAGTAGCTATTCTTCCTGGGGTCCACATACGGTAGCTCTATTATTCACCACCTGATTGCAAAAAGCAAATCAATACACAAAAAGTTTATAAAAAGAAAAGATAAAAAAGGAGAGACAAACCACAGAACTCTATTATTTAAAGATATATAACCAAAAATAAGGCAGGAGTTGCTTATAATAATAAGTAAAATAATCGGCCTCTAAGACAAAACAAAATTTAACTTGAGCAGATATTAAACCTTAATTTATGACCCTTACTGAATCAAACTTTTCTTTTATTATTGGCAGACATTTTCTCTTCATTACAAGCAGTTCATCGCCTTAGTTTTTCCTTTTCTCCCTTAAAGTAAGATATTTACCCGGACTGTTAAAGTTAATATGGATTAAAATAAGTGTTTTGTATATTTTTGACTTGAAAATAGACAAACACACTCGCCTAGTTCTGTATTTTGCAGTGTGACCAGTCCCAAACTAAGACATACATTTAACCACAAATTATTTGTTGTTAAATGTGTTCCTTCCTTTGCATTTTTGGATTTTTTTCATTTCTGCAACAACATTTTTGTTTTTCCGTATGAAAACATCACAGAGAGCAAAATTTAGAGATTTAACGGTTCACAAGGTTTTCTGAGGAACCTGTTATAAACCTGTTATAAAATTTAGAAACAAATTTATTTCCTTCAACTAAATTATGATTTTTAAAGAACCTGGGAGTATATGAAAAGTCCTTTCCACTCCGATACACACTCTCACTGTTAGACTTCTGAGGATCTATGCAGCAATAATTAATTTCTGATTTTTTTCTAGTTTTCAAACAATTCTATTCATTTACTGCAGCACCAGCCATTGGATACATGTTAGTGTTACAAACACTGAGGTGAATAAGGAAAAATAGACAAAGATGAGCTTTCAATAGTTAAATACAGTGGCAACTGCAGCAAAAAGTCAACCGCACGGTTACAATGCCAGTCAAAGGGTTAATAAACTTGTTGGTTGGCTGGTTGGTCAGAATATTGGAATAACCAATCAGAGGCAGTGGAGGCATGAATAAAATTCTTCAATTAAATATGTTTTTTTAAATCTTTGCATAATATGTGATTACTAGTGTAATGTAATGTAAAAGTTTATCTTTAAAAACAAACTCAAAATCTACCTTTTTAGTCTAGCTTTTACCTGAATTACCTTTCAGTGTTTTTATTTATTCTAATTACAGCCAACTTTTATTGTTATTTTATCTTGTTTTATTTTTCATCTTTTCTATCGTTCCTTATTTTATTGTCTAGTTTTTCTATTTTTTTAAAAATTCATTTCAATGCATTGTTTATTTTTATTATTTTTTTAAATTCTTTTTCTTATTTTACTTTATGATATATTTATTTTTACACTTTTAATCTAACCTCCAGTGTTTTCTCATTTTTAAACCTTTAAGATGGTGTTTCTTTGGTACATACAGGGCACAGCTGTGTGCTTTATTATTGTCTTTTATTTATGATGCTTCGAGTTCAAGGGTTGGGTGGAGTGGGTTTGGGTCATAACTCCTTCATTTTAATTCATCTGTCTGTTTGTAAAGCACTTTGAGCTCCTTTTTTTGTATGAAAAGTGCTATATAAATAAAGTTTGATTGGTTGATTGATCTGTTTCATAAATTATTCTACCCTTTCTGAGTATTTACATATTATTATAACATACTCAAGAATTTATATTATTTTCTTAAAACTATTTTATTTACATAATCCTGTCCTTGTAATAAAAAAAATGATATTAATATTGGCGTGAAGATGTTTATATATCCATCCATCCATTATCGACATGTGCACTACCTGCTGCACCACCGTGCCACGTATTTATTTATCTACACGCAGACATATCAGTGCTGCGAGCATGGTGAAATATTCTGGTTTCTTTCCTACAGTTGGTCAAAAAGGTGGCAGCGAATGTCCAAAACTGAGACTTGTTAGTGTTTTTCTAATATTTTTAACTAATACAGGTCACAAGGTGAGGAAATAGCCAAAATAGACAGAAAATCAGTTTTGAGCTACAGACGTTAACTGTGGCTTCCAGCACTTTATTCTGATTTTAAGTTTTATTGTCATGAGTACATGCATGGGTTTGAGTTTAAACTTCTATGGAGCCTCTTTTGGCCTCAACAGCACCATCTGCTGGAGATTTGTCTGCTGTACCCTCTGCAGGCCACGCCCCCAAACCCAAATGGTGATCTCCCATTGGTGGAGCCTCTTTAGGCCTCAACAGCACCATCTGCTGGAGATTTGTGTGCTGTACCCTCTGCAGGCCACGCCCCAAACCCAAATGGTGATCTCCCATTGGTGGAGCTCCATTTTAAAATGGCCTCCTGTACATTAGCATCTGTTTGCTTGACTTGTTGATGAAGTCCTGGAGTAGAAACACGCAAAAGTTTGTTTTAAACATGCCACAATGTTAAATAAAGACAGTTTAACTTTTTTGTTTTAATGAATCCCACTCCAACGAGCAACACAAGCAGATTTAGTTTGTTTTGTTGAGCACTGATTGGTCAGTGAAGGTGCTCGGTGTGGTCCACCTGAGTTGATCTGAAGAAAGGAAGAAACTAAATGAAGAGCAGCAGCAAGAGCACATGTTCAGCGTCAGTGTTTTAGCATTTTGTGAGTTTGTTCTTGGAGAGTTTGAGCCAAAGCTGCTGCACATTTCCTCATTAATGTGAAGCTCAGTTTTTGTGAGCTTTCATGACTCTTATGAACAAATATGGACTCTGTTTGATAAAAAAGCCTCCAGACAAAGAAGCACTGAGAACACTCTGATCAAGTTTCCTGTGAGTTTTCTCATCGAGGTCTGACATGGATTTGCTCTGCTGAAGTGAGTTTGCCTTCTGGACTCCAGACCAGAGGAGAGCTTCACCTGAGCCGTGACTGTTACCTGAAGTTCAGCCCTGTTAGACTGTGGGTTTGAGGTAAGTGAACCTGATTTTGAGCTTCTGTTGAGAAAAACTGAGTAAAAAGTGGAAACAAGACTGAGCATCAAACCTTTAATATCTATCTGTGAATGTGTGGAGCTCATTTTAGTTAACTCTCAAACAAAAATGTAAGAAAAAGTGAACTATTCATGTAGAAATATAGTCCTGTTGCACATATATTAAAAAGGAAATGTTCAGCCATACAACCATATAAGCCATTTTTACAATCTGTTTCACATTGTTTCAAACTTGGGTTGCTTTGTCTGGATTTTTTTGGATGGGAAAATGTTTAGAGTTCTGCTTGATTTTTTCCCAAAAGAAAACAACATTTAGTTTTAAAAATTGCTGCCACAGATAAGCAGAAGAAGATAAAAAACTGTTGTAATTGGTGTAATGAACACCAAAATTGACATAAAAGTGAAATATAAAGTTTGGTCTATCAGAAATGTACAAACTGTGCCAAGATTGGGCCTGACCACTCTGTAGTAAAACCTCTCTAACTTTGCTCTGCATCACTTTATCAGACTCAAACTTGGCAGAAGTAATGTTCACATATTTTCACATTCATTCATAGAGTTCTAAAGCTGCAGCTGCATCATTCCAAAGAGATATTCACAATAAAAACTTTTGTTTTTAGGCAAGGATGAAATTTTCAAATGATTCTGACTCCTGTCTTCATTTACTCTGTCCCAGTAACACATATACTGATAATTCACATCTGGACAAATCTCTCAAGTGTTGCTTTTATTATGACACCAAAATAATTCAAATAGACCTCGTGGCTTAAAAAAGGAGCCGGGGCTGAACAGGTTCAGGACATTTAGGATTTAAAATAATCTCAATATTAATGTGTGTTTACATGTTTCCTGAGCAAACAGGAGGGGATTTTCTGCTCTTTGATTTAAGCTAAGAATCATTTAATCAGTCACTCAAAAGGAAAGTGAAGCCCTCAAACTCAGGAGTATTAAACACTGTTTCAGGCGTCATTGGCTCTCCAATATGACAACGTATCCAAACCTATTATTGATGACAGCATTTTCTTTCAAGAGCATAAATCCTCTGTTTTACTAAAATGAACCTTTTCCTTTTCTGGTGATGGATGTGAATCAAAGAAAACCGTTTGATTCTTCAGTGGATTATTTAGATTTTTACATTTGGTGATGATGAGGTAAACCATTGTGGTTTATTTGTTCATTCTGCTGATATAAAAAAATGGATGTATATATACAGCCAATTTTTACAGCCATCATATCAGTTGTAAATTTTTGATAATATTATAATATCTGCCAATACTGAAGATGAACTTTTTTTCGACCTGACTGATCAAATTCTGGTAGTATAATTCCTAATACCGTTATCAGATTCCTATATTTAAAATGTGTTGAATAGAGAGGTGCAGGAATAAATTCATAAATGCAGAAATGAGTAGCATTTGGCCTTTCCTGGTGCCTAATGCCAAAAGTCTTAGCATTTAAAACAATAACAAATATTTAATTTACATCTCCAAATCATAACTAAAGTTATTTCCCTGCACTTAAAAATTGTTTTTAATATATTTTTTTCTTTAATACATGTAATTTTTATATTTTATTTTTGTTTAATTAGAGATAAAGATACACTTGCAAGCAGAGATTAAGGGACCAAAATGCGAGTTGAGGATAGTTTTAAGTGTATAGGTCCCTACACATAAACTTTTCTGCACATTTATTAAACTTTTATGTGTTTTTGTATTTAAAATGCTTTCTAGTGTTATTCAATCCAGGCACAATACATATGAATACACAGATTTGGTTAAATATGTCATTAATGTGCTTAAAACAGGGATTAACAATTTTACTACACAGGTAAACTTTGGCATACTTTTATGGAAACAAATCCAAACAGACACATTTTGAGCAGCCACACTTTAACTCTGTTTTCTTTCACTCCACTGAGTTGAAAAGTTTGGATTGTGCCTATTAATGATGGGTTATATCAACAAAAAGCAACATGACGTGTCAAATTAGAAAAATTAGGGGTAGGGCTGGGCAATATATCGATTAAATCGATTAAATCGAATTATTTTCTGCAGAAGATTTAAAAATTAAAAATTATTTTTTTAATTCTCTTTCTTAAATTGTAAGTAGTTCCAGAGTTTGAAAAAATATAAATACATACAGTTTTCATGATGGTGGCTCTGTCAGGTTTTGCACAAGCACTTTTATAGGCTTGTATTTATTTATTTATTTATATTAGATTAAATATTGATCAGAGAGAAACATGTTCAGCTGTGAAAATCCCTCTTCTTTCAGTGTTTATGAAGGCAAACCTGCCTGTGTTAGAACTACATAATCAACATTTTATGACAGACACTTTAATTTTAAGAGTGAAATTCTGATTGATTTAGAAATATATTTAGACAACATAAAGGCAGAACATGATTCATTTCATTTTTGTGTCACTTGGAGTTTTTTTGCTTTGAGAGGTAAAAAAATCGATTAAAATCGTAAATCGAGTTTTGTGGGTAAAAAATCTGGGATTTTATTTTTAGGCCATATCGCCCAGCCCTATTTAGGGTTAACATTGAATGAACTTGTCTGCTCATGAGATTATTAAAAGTACAAGAATAAGGAGTTATTAGATTTTAATTAAAGTCCTACCTCAATTCATTATTTTTTTATTCGTAAAACAGAAGTTTTGGCTGCCTCCCATGTTACTGAGTGTGTTTTATACACCTTAAACTAAGTTAAAGTGCAAATATGAATTGGAATTAGAGCAAAATAACAGTTATAACATATAGAAGAGCAGAATGTTTGTGCCTGACAGTGATGATACATATCAGGCATGAATCTTTAAACTGAGTTGGTCCCTGCGCTTTAGAGCATCATATGATTTTAAAACATTTTATCATTCTTATAATATGTCTCTGATTGAGGTAAACAGCTGTAAGGACACATAAGAGTCTGGGCAAATCTTTTAATTTAATATTTGTAGATTCCTGCAGCCCTCAGTTGGTGCAGACTCCTGCAGCTGTAGTTCAGTCTCCGGCCTCAGGGGGGCAGCGCTGCCTCATGAGTGAGGACACACACCTCTGAGGGACACTTCAGGACAGATGAGCTGGTTCACTCTGGACTGTTATTCTGATTAGAATAAGAACAAATACTAATTTAATTTAGCAAACAATAGAAAATTATTCCAAATAATCAAGAGTTTCTGTCCATGGAATTGTTTCCTCATTGGTATGAATCTGACTAACAAATGGAAAAATTATTGACAGCTGAAAGTGATCACACGTGAAGCTTTTGTGAATCAGCCCTACGGTTATTTAGAAAAATGTGGTTTAAAAAGAAACAAAAATGACAGTCCACTAACACAGTCCTGCTTCAGCTTTTATTTATTTTTTTAACAAGAAAAACAAAATGTCATTAAGTCCTTGTCTTGTGCTGGTAAACAGTGTGAGTCCAAAAATGGAAACTCAGATTTAGTGTGAGATTTCTCACAATCCAAAAAAGTCAAGTCAAGTTTATTTATATAGCACTTTTCCTACAACATATGTAACTCAAAGTGCTTAGAAGAAAAGATCTCTTGAAACTAAAGGTGGGTGACTACTTGTAAAATATATAAACTAATTACTCTTGTTTTTCAGGAAGAATAATTATTTTTAATCATGTCGTATCAAATGGCCCTTTTCCATTAGCCCTACTCGACTCTACCCGGCTCTACTCTACTCGCCTTGTGTTGCTTTTCCATTAGCCCCAGTCGCCTGCCCAACGGGGTGCAGTGTCGCTGTAAACAGCTGTGCGGCACTGCAGTGACGTCATTTTGAGCGTGACACAACAATCTGTGGCTTTCTGTCACAAACCGAGTAAAAAAGGAAAGCAGAAGAAGGCTGCAGGTGGTAAGAAGAAATACCCCTTGAGAAGCACAGGAGAGTTTTGGAAGCTATACAACAGAATGAAGCCGAGGACGAGAGCAATCCAGCTGCAAAGAAAAGACGTATGAGGGTAAGCTAATGGTAGCTACCGCTAGCATGCTAGGTCATCAAGCTCATGACTCATTGATGACGACATTGTCTGACCAATCAGTAGTCAGCAGCCGCTGACGTCATCTTTTAGTATTGACTCAGCTCGCTTGGAACCAGAGCGGAGTAGGTACTAAAACTAGCTAGTGGAAACACGCTGCAAATCGAGTAGGGCCAAGGCGTGCTAGTGGAAAAGGAACAAATATTATCATCACTATTTGTGTTAGTATTGGTATTATCATTGTCTCAAGCAGTATTTTTCCTATAATAATGTTTACAGGCAAAACTTCATTAATGTATTAAGTTGGACTGAGTGATTTGTTCAATCTAACTGCAGTACATTAAAATAACATGTTTTCGAGCTGCTGCATCTCTTCAATTTACACTTTTTAGTCAACTTTTTATTGTGCAGCACTTTATTTCTGTATAAATAAACTGTACCATCTTCTTTTAATACTTCATTACAGGTCCCCTTGAATCAGCCTTATCCTTGTTTGATAGAGATAATTATAAAAACTTTTGACTGCCCTAAACTGACAAACTTTAATTTTGTCGTCATTTATTACA
Organism: Scarus forsteni; assembly: GCA_036419115.1. NCBI lineage: Eukaryota > Metazoa > Chordata > Actinopteri > Labriformes > Labridae > Scarus > Scarus forsteni. The sequence goes on along the minus strand of JAZDUH010000103.1, from coordinate 2,574,901 downwards.
GGCTTTAAAAAGATAAAGTTAATTTAATACCCAAAACTATAGTTAATCGGTTAACAGTCTTTTAAAACGACATCAAGCTGCATGTCTTACCTCATTGGTTCACTTTGTTCCTGTCTCCCCTAATCTGCTCTTCTTCCTCATCAGTCTTCATTTTTTCTCCTCCATGCACAGACGTTTTAATGACTGATCTTTACAGACGTAAAATCTACAGTTATTTATCATAAATGTCCATAGGAGAAAAAACACTTTTCCCAGCACAACTGACCAGTAAAAACATTGTTTGTGTAAATGTATTTTATTGGATAAAAAATATGTATTTATTTATTTATTGTATTTACAAAATTATCTTTCTAATAAATGGTCTGTATAGGGGTTAAAAATATCTTTATATGCATTAAAATATGTTAAGTTTGCTGTAATTTAAAATACATGAAAGAGTTGTAGATTAATGGTACTGTAAATCTTGTTGCCAGTACATTACTATAAAATTTACAACAACCTTTTTACAGTGCAGAAGATAACGTAACTTAATGCAATAAAACATGAGTGCCAAAAAAAACCCAAAAACCAAACAGAACCATTTAGAGTTAATGAAGAGTTTTTCTGATGACTGTAGGCAGAGGCGGGCTAACACTACCCATTAGGGCTGTCACTTTATATGCGATATTCAAATAACTGATCAAATATGGGGATAAATATCCATAACCAAAGAGTAAATAAATATTCAAAAGTAAAATATTGAGTGTAGCGGCACATCAGGGCACCTGGAGCAGTGGACCTTTCCGTCCAACAGAGGGTGCTGTGAGCGCAGCTTGACCGTCAGACACATCCGCTGCTCTCTTGACTCCAGTAAACAAGGAGTTTCCACTCCGAGCGGACATTAACAACTCTGAATCATCCGAGGAGAGCTGTGTGGAAGTATTTTTGGTTCTAAACTGTTGATGGCAAACTTAAAATCAAAGACCAGGCTGTGTGTTCTGTGAAATGCAGTTTAGTCACTTGTCCTCCGTGTATTTGCGGGCTCAGCCGTCGGCATTTTCATCTAAGCTATACGGCCGAGTGCAGCGGCGCTTCAACAAGAATTTAACCCCGTGTGACTGCATTTTTGTCGGCAGGGTCTTTACCTAAAGGGCGCATAATAGAGTCTCTGTCCCTTACTACAGGGGGGGAATAATTGAATATCTGTGATTATTTGACGATGAAGCGCCGCTGCACTCGGCCGTATAGTTTGGATGAAAAGCCGACGGCTGAGCCCGCAAATTTGATGTGGAGAACGAGTGACTAAACTGCAGTTCACAGAACACACAGCCTGGTCTTCGATTTTAAGTTTCCCATCAACGATGTAGAACCAAAACTACTTCCACACAGCTCTCCTCGGATAATCAAGTATCTTTGATTATTTGGGTGCATGTTTAAAAACCGTTCGACTTTGATTTATAGGAAAAGTGACAGCCTTACTACCCATTGACTCCCAGTGTTTGAGCTAAGCTAATTAGCGGAGGGTGAGCTCTGCCTGTCTCTCCCTTGTAGCGGCACAGAGTCTAAAGAATGATGTCTACCTGCTTGTCATGGACTTGGAAACAAAAAAAGTTGTCGTATCCTTTTAAAGATTATAAGCAGCACAAACTGCAGCCTCCAGAATGACGACAACATTCTTCTCCCACCTGACCTAAAACATTCAGACCGAGGTGTCTGTGTTTCCACTCCTCACTCATAAATATGTGAAGACTGTAAATCCAGACACTGTAAAATATGTTTTGTTTGGACTTTCTCGCTCCATCACAGAAACAAAACGTAAAACACCCCCAGAGTGCTGTCAGCCTGTAGGAAGAGGGAGAACATTTTTACAGGAGAACACGACTGTGGAGGATTTTCCATCTGCAGCAATGTTTCAAACCAGCTCCTCAGAGTGTGTGTGTGTGGATCTAAAGGCTGGATGTTTGTACAGGAGGCCTGCAGCTTCATAACAAGGACCAGCTCACGACGTCCATATTTAGACTCCGAGCAGCTCCAACAGCTCGGCTTGTTTATGACAGCCAGACACAAGACACAACCCAGCCTTCATACCCGCATATGTGGAGTGTGTTGGCAGAGGCACTGTCCTCCTGCAGATAGTTTTGGTCCTTGTCGAGGTGAACTGTTTCTTTTAAGTCCAGGATCTGTTTACAGGTTTAGATAAAACTCCTGGACTTCCCTTTCACGGCCTCCTCAGCAGCAGGAGGCTCGTTGATCTCCTCTTTAGGAATAACATGTTTGTTTCTTTCCTTTCTAAAAACCTGGTTTCTACCTCGTGCCCCACACTGACTTGAGCACCTACACTAAAAAGATGCAGACATAGGGGTGCTGGTTTGGCATAGTGGTTAGCACCCCATGTTCATGCTTCTGCCGGTCCAGGTTCGAATCCCGCCTGTGACTAGTTTGTAGAGTGTCTTCCCCTGCTCTCTCTCCCCCTTTCACAAGCCTATCCACTGTCTCTCTCCTATCAATAAAGGCACAAAATGCCCAAAAAATACATTAAAAAAAAAAAAAAAAAGATGCAGACATACTTGCTTAGGCTGAAGAGATATGACGGATGGATAGGGATGGGAATCGAAAATCAAGTCCAGTTGAGAGTCGTTGACAGCTTCATCAAAGTATCGATATCATGCTTGTAGCAACCTTCAGCAATAACCCTTTAAAGGTGTAGTCAGTGATCTTCTAATCTTCTAAACTAATGCACTATTTGTCAAAATCACCGTATTTCTCCTCTCCATCCACAAGATGTCACCACTGACAGCATTTTGAAAAAAAAGTCCGGTTTCAATATACAGCCTTGGCTCTAAATTTCAGCAGGTAAATACTGTGGCTCGGGGTCACCAAAACACCCCCCCACATCCAGGGGGCGATCATACTCATGCGCAGATCAGACAGAGAGGGGAGGGGGAGTCGTAGGTTGCGTAGCGTGCACAGTTAGCGTAAGAGAGAGATACAATAGGTGCAGTAGCAATGGCTGAAAAACAGCCCAAAGGTTTTCGGGAGAGTTTGTTTGTCTGTCTGTGAACAAAATAACTCAAAAAGTTATGGATGGATTTTGATGAAATTTTCAGGAAATGATCAGCATGGGAAAAGGAAGAAGTGATTAAATTTTGGTGTTGATCCAGATCAGCGTCTGGCCGCCATGACGAAGAATGTGATTTTTGTGAATAACTACTGAACTAAAATAGATATCATTATGAATCCAGTTGCTAATGGTATGTTTTCATGGTCAAGGAATCTAAATATTGAAATGAAATAAAGAGAGAACTAATATTTATGGTGAAAATCACAATATGGGTGAGGACTGTGGCGCTGGCGGAGGTCTGCGCTCTCCGAGTGCTTTTCTAGTTTTTACTGAGATAACCCAGACTGAACAAATATCAAATGGAATCGTGAATTGAATCGATTTGAGACGTCTTATTTAATCAAATCGATCTACCCATCCCTGGTATAAAGACTTCCAAATCAATGTTTCCTGTTTTATTTACATTTTACAAAACATCATATGAAGCGTTTTTTGTATTAAAAAGCCTCTCTTCTTGTGCGTCAGGATGTGGAGGTGTGAAATAGTTTCCTGCCACAGGTAGCTTCGACCTCCCTCGGCCTGACGTGAATCTTCTCCACCGTCCCAAAGGTGCTCCGACAGGAAGCTCGTCGATGCGTCACTTCCTGTTGCTGAGGCCGCTCGGAGTTCAGGTGTCTGCCTGCGTGTGTGTGACAAATCCCAGTCCATGTTCTTGTTTTCAGAATCAAACCGAGCAGCTGCTGAAAATCAGAGCCCACCTCCACACATGCAGACCCAGCCTCCCTCTCTCTCTCTCTCTCCGTCTGTCTCTCCTTCACTCTGTCCGTCCCTCCGACTCTCTTTTTGAAGCCGAGCTCTCTTTAATTCCCCGTGTTCCTCCCCCTCAGAGACTCCACACTCCATCCAGCCTGTCCTTCCCTTTGTTACTCTCTCTTCCTCCCACACCTTCTCCCCCTCCTTCATTCCATCTCTCATCATCCGCCGCCTTCAGCGCCGCAGCCTCCCAGCTGAGAATTATGAATAGAATTCAAATCAGTCGAGCTCCCACCCCCTCTCTGCCTGCCCCCTCCACGTCTGCCTCTACTTTCTAACTTTCTCCAACTGTTTAGTATTGATTATATCTCTGACCTGACGCCCACACCGAGCAGCCTCCTATGCATTAACCCTTTCCTTCCCTCTGTCCTCTTTGCTCTGAGTTTTTCTCCCAGCCTCGGCACTCAGCCAGTGATTCAGACCTCGCAGAAAGCATAAAAACATAAAAACATGTAACAAACAACACCACCTCCATCCCTGAGAGTGGTGATGAAGCTTGGGAAGATTGTTTCTGTACCGATGACTCGTGGAGGAAGAACTTTTCTTCAAATACTGGCGTGAAAACTCGGGGTGCTCACATTTTACACTCCAGTTTTTCCTGTTAGAGCTGTCACTTTCCCCAAAAACAAAAAATACACAAATACACCCTGATACACAAAGATATTCTCTGGTAGAGGAGGTGCTGCTGTGTTGTTGGAGGCTGAAAAAATTGGCTTTTGTTTTGTTGTGAATGAGGAGTGGGCCAGCTGCTTTGCACATAGTCAACATACAACCTTTCGTAACTCATAACAGGGTCAAGGGAAGGAGTGAAAAAGAGGGACAGGGCTCCAGACTAACTTTTTGCATCGGTTGCAGCGGCGCACCTAAAAAGTTTTTTAAGGTGCCATTTTTCAGTGTCACCTTTAACGCCATAAGGTCACCATTTTATCACTCTCCATAACTTCTATATAATGTCAATGCTTTTTTAAAAAACTTTATTTACAGTTTTTCACATTTTACAAACAGATGAGAGAACATACCAAAAAAAGATACAACAAAACATGGGACCCCCCCCTTCCCACAAACCCACATCAAGACACCTGACAAAGACACGGAAAAGAAATAATAATAATAATGATAATGATAATGATAATGATAATGATAATGATAATGATAATGATAATATATATATATATATATATGATATATATATATATATATATATATATATATATATATATATATATATATATATATATATATATATATATATATATATATATATATACTAATTAATTACTGGATTCATAATTAATATCATCTCATTTTAATCTCATATCTGCTTAAAGTACCCAAATAAAGAATTTGAATTCTAGGATATTATAAAATTGTAGTGCATGACTAATCAAATGAATACACTAAGAAGTGAAGGTTTGTAAATCCACATTTTTATTGGTGACTAAATAAAACCAAAGTCAGGGCAACTTGTCCAGAAAATTCTAAGCTCAATCAGGCAACTCAAATTACACTTTAAGTGTGTTTCATAAATCAAATTCAAAATAAGAAAAAGGTCGAGGACATCCAGCAAAACAATTAGGCCTGATGCATTATTAAAGAATGTAGTACAAATATAGATAAATAAATTCAAAAATAAAATAAGACTAAGTCTTAAATATGCCATTCCTGTTGTCACCTGGGCTTTGTTTGGTTTGACTAGAGACGCATGTGTGAAGTGACATGTGCCACTGCCATGTACAGGTCCTCCAGCTGGACAATATCAAAATGTTTGTGTGCTATGATTAATCTTGTGATTCATTTTTATAACGCATTAATTGGCAGTGTAATTAATTAATCTAATTAATGCACTAAAGTGACAGCCTTAATTTATATATACATATACACACATATATATATATATATGTTGAATTCTATTTTTGTATTACATATATATATATATATATATATATATATATATATATATACACTCAACAAAAATATAAACGCAACACTTTTGTTTTTGCTCCCATTTTTCATGAGATGGACTCAAAGATCTAAAATTCATTCCAGATAAACAATATTACCATTTCTTTCAAATGTTGTTCACAAATCTGTCTAAATGTTTGATAGTGAGCACTTCTGCTTTGCTGAGATAATCCATCCCACCTCACAGGTGTGCCACATCAAGATGCTCATCAGACACCATGATTAGTGCACAGGTGTACCTTATACTGCCCACAATAAAAGGCCACCCTGAAATGTGCAGTTTTGTCTCACAGCAAAATGCCACAGATGTTGCAAGCATTGAGGGAGCGTGCAATTGGCATGCTGACAGCAGTAATTTCAACCAGATCTGTTGCTCGTGCATTGAATGTTCATTTCTCCACCATAAGCCGTCTCCAAAGGCGTTTCAGAGAATATGGCAGTACATCCAACCGGCCTCACAACCGCGGACCACGTGTAACCACACCAGCCCAGGACCTCCACATCCAGCAGGTTCACCTCCAAGATCATCTGAGACCATGCCATACATCCATGAACATCACCTCATGTTTCAGCAAGATAATGCACGGCCCCATGTTGCAAGGACCTGTACACAATTCTTGGAAGCTGAAAATGTCCCAGTTCTTGCATGGCCAGCATACTCACCGGACATGTCACCCATTGAGCATGTTTGGGATGTGCTTGACCGGCGTATACGACAGCGTGTACCAGTTCCCACTAATATCCATCAACTTCACACAGCCATTGAAGAGGAGTGGACCAACATTCCACAGGCCACAATTGACAATCTGATAAACTCTATGCGAAGAAGATGTGTTGCACTGCATGAGGCAAATGGTGGTCACACCAGATACTGACTGGTTCTGAGTCCCCAGACCCCCAATAAAGCAAAAAAAAAAAAATGCACATGTCAGAGTGGCCTTTTATTGTGGGCAGTATAAGGTACACCTGTGCACTAATCATGGTGTCTGATGAGCATCTTGATGTGGGACACCTGTGAGGTGGGATGGATTATCTCAGCAAAGCAGAAGTGCTCACTATCAAACATTTAGACAGATTTGTGAACAATGTTTGAGAGAAATGGTAATATTGTGTATCTGGAATGAATTTTAGATCTTTGAGTCCATGTCATGAAAAATGGGAGCAAAAACAAAAGTGTTGCATTTATATTTTTGTTGAGTATATATATATATATATATATATATATATATATATATATATATATATATATATATATATATATATATATATATATATATATATATATATATATGTAATACAAAAATAGAATTCAACATATGTTGGAAAACTATTTGTATCCATAAGTGCAAGTATCCTGCAATAGGAGGGGCTATCATTCACGAAGGGCACCATTGCTTGATTATTCAACACAACACATTGAAGTGGAAACCTAACTGCACAGGTTCATTAAAGCTCATACAAGCACCGATTAACAGTAATATAAAAAATGGATTAGTAAAGAGGAGGCAAGCTATTCATACAGCTGGAGGAAATGAGAGAGAAATAGTGAATTCTTAAAATGGAGACCAGGTATTAATAAATTTCTTTTAAATTTAAATCTGTTATATCTAAGTTTTTCCAGTGGGATAAGAGATAACATTTCTGTTACCCAGGATATAAATGATTTCCGCAGAATAATGTAAATGCTTTTTAAACAAGGATAAGAAGTAAAGAAATACTTGTCTTTACTTGAAGAAAAACTATGTATTAAAAGAAAAATAGAGCGTTTGAAGTGCTTCACTGAATGATAAACACTTCAAGTTGAATAAAATATTTCAAAATAAAAAGAGCTAATGTTTAAGGTGCTATACTGAACTAAAAAATGAAATAAATATCCAGATTTTAAAAACCAACAACATAACACTTAGCTAACTGGATGGTCTTATTCTCCAATAAATTTGAATCTTGATAAAGACTTCACACACTGTAGTCTATATTTACAAAACTGAAACTAAGGCCGAAATAATTAAAAAAAATCTCAAACTAATTTATAAAAACTATTTAGGGCTGAACATTTTATGACTTTTTCCTTATTTTCTTCTCTTGTTTTGTCTCTTTTTTTGTACTTTACCACCCAGCTTTATGCACAGTCGGGGTCTGTCAGGTCATTTGTCCTCAGTGGACGTGAGCACTCATCTCTGTACCTGTGTGACTAAAAAACTCCCCCTTAACAGGAGAAAGGACTGAACAAATATAGATGTTATATTTAACATTACTTTGTTTCACTTGTTATTGTTGTTAATTATTAATTATCTGACTGTCACGAAGAGAAATTCGCAAAAAAAGACTGAGGGTGGATCCGAATAGTCCTTCCTAAGTCCTTTCCTATCCACTTTACCTTAACCCCGATAAAAAACATCATAGGGTCAAGGGAAGGAGGGAAAAAGACAAGAGGAAAGGACGACGATTACTCGTGACGTAGGTAAGCCACGGCGAACTACAATGCTCCAAAAATGAACTACAAGAAGCACATTTGTCCTCTGCCTTATCTCCCAGGGTTTTGTGTGTTCACCGGTTTACATTAACAATCAATGATCAGAGGATTTACCTGTGATGGTGTTTTGTCTTTGGTCATGCAGTGTGTGTTTCCTGCTCACAGCTGTGAGGTTCATGAGAGCATCTATAAATGGTGACAATCTGAAGCCTGATAATACAGCAGACTGTCAGAAGCACTATTCCACCTGTTTCATTCACATCTTTCATCATGAACATTGTTTGAATTTATTATATTTAGAGTGTTGTAAAAGTCCTCTTTTGTCCTTCTTTTATTGATTGTTTTTAAAAAACATTATTAGGCCTCATTGTTCTGTCTTATTAGATTCACTTCAGAAATAAAGATAGGTGGAAATGTGGTAATTAATATACATATTATCAAGTACAAAAACTGTGTGTTTAATATTCATCTATGCTGTGTTAGAGAAAACGAAATTCTTTGAAAGGAGTGCTTTTTATATTTAAAAATATAATTTTTATCTGTCCACCAAGTTTCCGTAAACCTTCAGCAGGAGCCATATTTATACACGTCACGTGCCGCAAGGCATTATGGGGCGTTTTCTTCTCCTTTCCTTTTGAAAAGGATGGTCCAGTGTTTCCTAAGCTGAAGGACATATTAAAGGAAGCAACAACCCTCCTTTCCTTAACTTTTGGAGCATTCCACCAGCACTTATCATGGCCGACGCTTAAATGCTTCCGGGTCATTTCATCAGTAAGGAAGGTTCCTTATCAAAAAAGGACTATTCGGATGCACCCTGAGCCCAAAGTGGCTTTGCTCGTCCCCCATTTCCTCGTAGGTACTTCCTGTTGTTGAAGTCAACAGATCGATGGATGGTGGGGTGATGAGGGCGCCCTCTGTTGTACCAGTTGGTCATTGCTCCAGGCTTTCATATGTATAGTATATTCTCAAGGCTGATTTGTATTTAAAGTTCTGATGTGGTTTTTACCCTCAAGTCTGAACAGATATTCATGTTTTAGGTATAAAGTTCACTTTTTTTTCTTCAATGCTTTAACTTAACTCCGTAAACTTTGCTCATAAATGACTTTTTTCTTTTTTTAAGCCTGTTACGCCCATTGTAAAGGCAACCTTACAAAGCAAATCTATCTATCTATCTATCTATCTATCTGTCTGTCTGTCTGTCTGTCTGTCTGTCTGTCTGTCTGTCTGTCTGTCTATCTATCTATCTATCTATCTATCTATCTATCTATCTATCTATCTATCTATCTATCTATCTATCTATCTATCTATCTATCTATCTATCTATCTATCTATCTATCTATCTATCTATCTATCTATCTATCTATCTATCTATCTATCTATCTATCTATCTATCTATCTATCTATCTATCTATCTTCCAAATTAATTTGATGTTCAGTCATTGTGGTCAAACACCAGTAGGAGTACTTGGAGGTTAGGAGTGAGTGTTTCAGTCAGACTTCAGGGACTCCCCAAAAACAGCCCCCCCGCCCCCTCGATTGTCTTGGCGTGGCCTCAAACCTCGTCAGCTTCATTAGACAGCTGTATTAGTTTTGACAGCTCTCCTCCAGCTCCCCGGACTCCTCAGTTTTCCAAAAAGCAGCTGCTAACGGCAGACAGCAGTCAGGTCACATACAGTGTGTGGTGTTAAAATGAGGAGTGGCACTGTTTGTGTCTGCAGGGATTTGTTTTGGGTCCAGAGGGAGGACGGTTCAAGTCCAGCTCTGATGGCTGCCTGAAGTGTAGATTGGATATTTATTTGACAGCTCACCTGCAGAGGTGTCCTTCCTAGAATGACTCTGAACTTCTAAATGTTTCAGAGGAGACTGTCAGGAGTTTCCAACAAAAGGACTTCATATGAAAAAAACAGGATGTGGGGAAGGGCAGGTGAAGGCCGACTGTGACCAGGGACTAAATCTGAGCCTTTGTTCCCGGGCACATCGTCTTCCTCTCTCACTGACACTCTGAAGTCAGTGAGTTTACATGTGCAGTCAGTTTTAATAATCTGGTCAGAAGATTTCATTGAACAACTGTCCTCGTCCTAAACAAGCACAAGGAGAATCAATTCATTGAGAGAGATGTCATCAACTCAGATCTAGAACAAAACAACTTCACTTTTTATCATAGCAGCCTGGATCAGCCCTTTCTTCTGATCAGGGGCCCCGAGACATCCTACGGCCCCAAACATCTCATGAAAATGTATAAAGTTTTATTTGATTCAAACCATTTTTTAAAATCATCGTCGTAATTCACAGGCTGTATAAAGTAAAGGAGATCAACATCCACATTTTATCATAATTTTGTCAGAAGAGCTCATATTTGATGGCATAGTCTTTATTTTCAGTCATAATATCCTGTAAAACAACTTCAAACTATATGACACTTAGTATAAAAAGCATAAGGTCCCTGCACAGGATAGTTTTGCTTGTGCAAAATAAACTTCAGATTCACTTTTGCCAATGTTCCTCAGGGGCTTCGTAATGATAAACAAGAAGATTCAAAATCTTTTTTTGGCCATAGATATATACAGACATATAAACTTAGTTATGTAACTTAAGGGATAAGTTTGGTTTCTACAGCTTTCACATTGTTTATAGAATGAAGTAGAACAATATACTCACCCAGAAGGCTTTCCTGATCCAGCAGTGCTTCGGGAGATATTTAGAGCGGCGGACATCCGTATAATGGTAGCACATAGGGCATACAGCGCCGCTCCTAAAACTGCATTAATCGTCCAAAAACTCATTCGTTTCGTCAATATTTCATCATGATCCGCTCGGGCTACTCCTCCACAGCAGTCCTGTGTTGCTCCACCCATGTTTTGTGACTGTGCTGACCTCTGAACTGAAGACTGCTCTCTGGCCAGCTCTTCTTCTCTTTGCCTCCGCGTCCTCCTTTCCATGAGCTCCTCATCTGTAAACTCTGGCTCGAAACTGTAAGGACACCCATCATATTCAAAATTCTCCTCCACAACATCTTCATCCGATAGATATTCATCCATTTTGCACAAAACTGGAAGAAGAAAGTTGTTGAGTAGCCGGCAGTCGCCCCTGAAACAATGAGCCGTACTGCGCATGCACGCCAGCCATAAAAGTTTTCAGTTCAAAGGTCAGCACAGTCACGAAAAATATGGGTGGACAACCCCGGACTGTTGTGGAGGAGTAGCGTGAGTGGACCATGATGAAATATTAGTGAAACTAATGAGTTTTTGGATGATTAATGCAGTTTAAGGAGCGGCGCTGTACATGCCCCATGTGCTACCATTATACTGATGCCCGCCGCTCGTTTTTGGATCTAAATATCTCCCGAAGCACTGCTTGGATCAGGAAAGCCTTCTGGGTGAGTATATTGTTCTTCTTCATTCTATAAACAATGTGAAAGCTGTAGAAACTGAACTTGTCCTTTAAAGAGCCATGTGCAGCGGCTAACAGAAACTTACTGTACTTGCTCGCGTACAGCACTTCACTGAAGCGAATGTCCGTTTATACGGACACATGTACCGTTACACCCCTAGTAGGAGCACATGGCAATAACGCACAGGTTGGACTGCTCATGTCTGCAGGGGCCTGGCAGAGACTGTGGAGGGCGATCATGTTACAGAGAGCAACTGTCCAAGAGTAAACTCATATGGGCAGCAGAATATAGACTGAATATGAGAATATGATATAAAAAATGTTGACAAAATATCCAAAGATGCTTTACTTAAAAAAAACATTCATGTTGGCATGAAAAGCTGTAGCTCCTTACGCTCCTCTGATTGAAATATTAAGAAAGCTCTTCTCACTGATCTGAGAGGACATTCAATCAAAATGGCGTGCTTTAACCTAATCAGAGAGTGAACCTTAAAGTGATAGAGAAATGATAAATTCTCCTCGAGGAGGTTGATCTGCTCGAATTGGAGGAACAGCCACCAGTTAATCAGTGTCACAGCTTGAGCACCATGACTGCAGCACACTGCGCGTTATATAATGGATGACTGTGGGATTCCCAGCAGCTCTGCCTCCTCCACGCAGCAGTCTGAGGAGAGCAGAGCAGAGGAGGGGGCTGCAGGATGGATGGCAGTGCAGGGAGGAGGCTATCGAGATTGTGATCATGAGTGTGAAAGGCTCAGGTTGGCCTCCAGCTCCTCCACCCTTCAATAATCCAATAATTACAGAGAGATCGTACCAGAGGATCCCTGTGCTGCCGCAGCCCGCTCACATCCACTGTATGGTAGTAAAAAAGGGGGGTGGGAGTATCTGGGTCTGTAGGGGATTGGCTCTGGAACAGGAGGGGGGCTGGTCCAAGTCCAGCATGGATCAGGGTTTGGAGAGGTCCCAGTTTACCTCTTGGATGCTCGAGATGTCCTTGACCGAAGCCTGAAACTCCAAAGTGCTCAGGGGAGGGTGTAACGCAGCAGCCCATCACTCAAACATCTGTCCTCCTCTACTGCACGCCCAAACGAGAGCTCTCCAGCTTTTACATGTGTGGGAATAATGGAGTAAAATATTGAATATCCCCCAAAGGGATGAATAAGGTAATCCTTCTTCTGCAGCGAGTCTTGATGAACAGCTTTGGAAAATGACATTTACAGTATTAAACAGCAACGCTCCTCTGCAGGGAGAGCCTCCATTTTACTGCGGATAAATCTGAGCATACTCGGACTGTTTTAATTGGGAATATTACCATATACTGTTCATAAGAGGAAGATGTAGCCTCTGGGCTTGTCAGAAAAACCAAGGAGAGAGTGTCTTTATGATGCCAACAAAGTGGTTCAAGTGATGGCAGATGGCATCATGGTCAGTGGCGAAAATCCCTTTTTTTTTTCTTTGATATATTTTTTATTTTTCTTGTACAATACAACAACAACATTGACAGGCAGTAAGCCCCTGTCCAGCTCTATGCCAAACAGATCAGGGGCCCAGTCCCAACCCATCAGTACCAGGAAGAAGACAGAGAATGCAGAATAATACATATATAATAATACTTTATTTATATAGCACCTTTAAAAACAGAAGTTTACAAAGTGCTTTAACAGACAGAACAAAGGCAGAAAACAAAGCACAATAAAATCAGCAGTCCATCAGCGACCACGGGAGTCAGAGGAAAAGGCACAGAGGATCACATTTACTAAAGCAACAAAATGAGAGAAAATGTTATAAACTGTGGATTGAAACAGCTGGTAAATGCATAATGGGAAGAAGATAATAGGAGAGTAGACAGATAATGGATTTCCAGATGCATAGATTAATTTATGATTGTTTAAGGTTGACAACATCACATCAGGAAGATTGAAAATAAGAAGGCAGATAGAAGACTGGTATAAGGGAAAATAGATAAAAAAATAAAATAATAATGATAAATACTACTAATAAATAGATCAATACATAAAATAAAGTGAAATAAAATCATGAAATAGAAACTGGGTATGTCAAAAAAATAGAGACCATGAGAGGGATAAAGACAGCAGATAAAGCAAGTAAGTTAAAAGAGTAAAAAAATAAATAAATAGATAAATAAATAAAATAATAATAATATAAAAAGCTTCTCCTCGGGCAGGGCGTTCCAAAGCCGAGGAGCTCTGTCAGAAAAAGCTCGATCACCTTTAGTCTTCAGCTTCGACTTTGGAACAGCCAACAGGCCCCCGCCCGAGGATCTAAGGCTGCGAATTGGCTCATAAGGAGTTAATAATGCAGAAATGTAGGTTGGAGCCCGCCCAGTAAGGGCTTTAAAAGTGATCAGTAAAATCTTAAAATCAATTTGAAAGTGGACAGGGAGCCAGTGGAGAGAAGCAAGGACAGGGGTGATGTGATGTTGTCTGTTAAAACCAGTTAAAAGCTGAGCTGCTGCGTTCTGGACCAGTTGGAGGTGGAGGAGTAATTTGTGGGGGATACCAGAGAGGAGGGAGTTACAATAGTCGAATCTGGAGAAGATGAGTGCATGAATTACTTCATCTAAATCGGCAGGGGGAAGGATGGATTTGATTTTTGAGATGGACCGGATCTGAATGAAACATGACTGTACTGTTTTCTTAATGTGATGTTGGAAGGTGAGGTTGGAATCAAAAATAACTCCTAGATTTCTGGCAGATGGCGTGATGTTAGCAGAGGATGGGCCGAGGGTGCTGGTGATCTGAGTGGTATTTGGGTTTGGGTAATTAAATAGAATAATTTCTGATTTGGATTCACTTAACTGTAAGAAACTCTGGGCCATCCAACTTTTGACATCCTTAAGACAGTTAAAAACAGCAGCTAGGCAGTTTGGGTCACCAGGTCTCAGCGGTAGGTATATCTGTGTGTCATCCGCATAGCAGTGGAAAGACAGATTATGACTATGGATGACTTCACCAAGTGGGAGCATATAAATAGAGAATAAAAGCGGACCTAAAATAGAACCTATATATACAACATGTTTAAAAGTAAACTTCACAAGACTGAAAAATGAGTATCTTTGGTTAGGAAAAAAACAACCACACACACCAAAGGTGCACTGATTCAAATAGCAGCACAAAACTTGTGATAAATGATAATTTCATACTGATAATTATAATTAATTCATTTCGACCCAAGGACAAGCTTCTGGCACTTACAAAGCAACTAAGAGAGATAACAGACAGATATATGTATGCATGTGAAATTAACAATTAAGCAACAGTTCATTATAAATACGTATAATAGTATTTCCAACTGTGTTCGTTTTTTATTCAAGAGAGACATAATTAGACTCAATACATTTCCATGATCACCTCCCAGATCTTACACAACAGTAGCTGCTTCTTCCATGGATATCAACTCCAAATAATCTTTTAGCCAGCAATCCATATAAAAGGATAAGTTTGGTTTCTATAGCTTTCACATTGTTTATAGACTGAAGTAGAACAATATACTCACCCAGAAGGCTTTCCTGATCCAAACAGTGCTTCAGGAGATATTTAGATCCAAAATCGAGCAGCGGACATCCGTATAATGGTAGCACACGGGGCATGTATAGCGCCACTCCTAAAACTGCATTAATCGTCCAAAAACTCATTAGTTTGACTAATATTTCATCATGGTCCGCTCACGCTACTCCTCCATTACAGTCCGGGGTCGCTCCACCCATGTTTTTGTGACTGTGCTGACCTCTGAACTGAAGAAGAGGAAGGTTTGCCTCCGCGCATGCGCAGTCTGGCTCATTGTTTCAGGGAAAGACCGCCGGCTACTAAACAACTTTCTTCTTCCAGTTTTGTGCAAAATGGACGAATATCTATCGGATGAAGACGTTGTGGAGGAGAACTTTGAATATCATGGGTGTCCTTACAGTTTCGAGCCAGAGTTTACAGATGAGGAGCTCATCGAAAGGAGGAAGCCGTACTGCGCATGTGTGGCAGGCGTGAAGAAAGTTTCCAGTTCAGAGGTCAGCACAGTCACAAAAACATGGGTGGAGTGACCCCAGACTGTCTTGGAGGAGTAGTGCGAGCGGATCATGATGAAATATTGATGAAACTAATGAGTTTTTGGATGATTAATGCAGTTTTAGGAGCAGCGCTATACATGCCCCGTGTGCTACCATTATACGGATGTCCGCCGCTCGATTTTGGATCTAAATATCTCCTGAAGCACTGTTTGGATCAGGAAAGCCTTCTGGGTGAGTATATTGTTCTACTCCATTCTATAAACAATGTGAAAGCTGTAGAAACCAAACTTATCCTTTGAAACAGTGTAGTTTCCTCACCTTCCATTTAAGTAGTATTATTTGTTTCACTGCAAGAAAAGCTAAATCTAACAAATGCTGAAGTTCTTTTGAAATGACTCCTTCTATGCTTTTCCCAAGGGGTGGGGGGGCAATAAACAATACAATTTCAGAGTTTAAACCAACACTATGTAGCTTTTCAAACATAATATAATCCTTCGATATTCATTGTGATGGTCCACCACTTTACAATGAGTTAAATGAAACCTCTGTCGTGGTCTGGAGTGGTCTGTATCCCTTTAACTGTCGCTATGTAACTTTGAGGTGGATGGTGCGAACCCTGCCACACTAAAAAACTACACGTTTGGACTGCTTTACGGCATACGTCACTTCCCCCGATTCCAGATTCGTTTAAAACACGGAAGTCTCGGCGAAAGCCAATCGTTAACGCGGAGCTGTAACCATGGCGAAGGCAACAAAGAACGTAAGGAAGAGAAAAGTTTTGTCGGAGGATACAAAACAAAGAAAGCGAGAGAAAAACAAGCTGAATGCTCGGACCAGAATAAACATCGGTTCGGCGTTCACTCGCTGGCATGAAGTAAAAGACGAGGAGGGATGTCCGACTACTATCAGGTATGTTGGGCGACTAATTTATGACGAAGTTCCTCAAAAAACTTGACAGAAAAAAGTACAGCACAACAAATCCAGAATGTACCAGTATGTAGTTTTGTTTAGACCTATTTCAAGTGTGTGATATCGCTAGGTCGTTGTTGTCTTTACTTTTATTTACTTAATCGCTTCAACAGGACGGGGGCGACTTCACGGTAATAAAACCAAGTTGAACTTAACGATTTTTAACATCGTCATTTAGTCAGAAATAAATACATTACCTCGTCGCTATCCATCCTGCAAACAGCCGCTGAAGACAGAAGAATACTTTTGAGTGAAGTCCTGGCTTCTGTGATTCGCCTACAAAACAAATGCACGTGACCGGCAGATCTGTATCCTTACGACAGTATGCACGCGCTAGAGCTCATGGGTAGTTGAGTTCTCTCTCCTGTCAAGCAGGGATCTCCCGTTGTGCTGCTTTAAATCTTGAGGAGGACATTAAATAAATGCTAAGTTTTGCTGACTTAAAAATTAATGTAAAAGCTGTTTTAACTGGAAGAATATAAGAAGGGGAAATTAATGGTCAGAATGTAATGAGAAACTGCACTGTAAAAAGTTTGTTGT
The DNA here is from genome assembly GCA_036419115.1 of Scarus forsteni. Lineage (NCBI taxonomy): Eukaryota > Metazoa > Chordata > Actinopteri > Labriformes > Labridae > Scarus > Scarus forsteni. Next base: position 2,557,693 of record JAZDUH010000103.1, on the reverse strand, counting down.
AAATTTTACAGTTATTTACTGGCAGCAAAATGCCAGTAAATAACTGTAAATGTCTTTACGGTAGCATTACTCTATTTACATTTACAGAAGTATAATTGTATTTTTCTATAACTGACAAGGTATCATCATAGTCTTTCAAGTAACAGCATTATTACTGTATTATCAAAAACAGCATCCTCGCTATTTTTCCATTAACAGTATTATTATTCTATATTATTATATTATTCTGCCTCATGTTCCAAAGATCGCGGGTTCGATCCCCACTCTCTACTCAACTGTTCCTGTGTCTGTTCAGTAAAGCTGGTTATTGTAAACTGCTAAATCTGTCTCGCTTCTGGGTCCTAACTGCCCCCGTGTCAGACCCAGTATTTGGGTAGAGTACATAACAAATATGTGTGGTTGAATTTACCCAGGTTTGCAGTTAATTTGACCCAGAATTTGAGTAGAATATTTAACTCATCTGTTGGGTTAAAATGGAGAAACCCATCTAGCTGGGTCAAATTAACTACTGCTGGTGCTATATTGACCCAGCGGTTGGGTTATAAAACAACCTAAATTGGGTTATTTTTAACCCAACAGTTTTTAGTGTGTCATAAGATATTTAAACAAACTGTGTGTCCAGACTGCCTTTGAGATTTAGGCTTGTTTTAAGTAATCCATGGGCAGGAAAGATGAAAACTACTGTTTTAGAGAGGAAGTGAGTGACGGGTGCAGCAACTATGCCAGAGTGCAAAAAGGATAAAAATGAGTCCAGTGTAAAAACACCTGAAGTCATCAAGACAGGAATTATACTGGTCTGTCTAATCCACCTTTTTGTTTGAGAGAATATGGCTGATTCTTGGCTCTTAAATAAAAAAGCTTATCTGCGATGCACAACACACGAAACAAACCAACAAAAGTTAAGTTGATTTTTAAGACCATCTTCGTGTGAGCTGTTGGCTGTTAGCATTCAGGAGGACTCGCAGCATTTGTTGGGGACTATTTTCAGCAGCATGTTAATCTACATTTGATGATCCCTGGAGTATTCTCAGCAGCACGGCTCATATGTGGGACTGAGTCAAAATAAACTGCAGCAAATGACTTCATGATAAGAGAGGAAGAAGTCCGCCGTCCTGAGATAGACTTCAGCTTTTAAATAAACCGAGTGCAAACAGAGGCAGTTTATTGTTGGTGTCAGCCTTTGTTGATGATATAAATTATAGAAGATAACTATACGTTGGAGTTATAATTAGGTCAGAGTAATGTTTGTAGATGTAGTTGTGATGGTTAAAAGTCATCCCAACATGAGTACGCGTGTGTGTTTGAACATACATACTGCATGTTGAGTGCTGCGTGCTCTCTCTGCCCACAGAAACAGCCGGTTTGGTCAAATATGCATCACTATAAGAGCTAAACCGTATAGGACTGATGCATTATTCACACCATGACATCCGTTTCTCACAGAAGAAGAAGCCTGGAGAAGTTTAGAGATGTCCGCCCTCATTTTTCACATTCTGCAGCTCGACTTCAGCTGCAGGACGGACACACAATATTTCACCTTTAAGCTCTTCACTAAGTTTCTCCTTTAGTTGCTTTTGGAACTTTTAACAGAGAACTTCATGTGTTGTTTGAGGTCTGTCTTTGTACATGAGAGGGTCTTACAGAACTTGGTGTAAAATGACTGAATTATTGTGAATCAATGAATCAGTCAATCTTTATTTTATATAATACCAATTCATAACAAGTGTTTTCTCAAGACACTTTACAACAGAGCATAAAACTCTTCATTTTATGGATATACATGAAGCATAGAAACATATATACACTGCTTAAAAAAATAAAGGGAACACTCAAACAACACCTCCTAGATCTCAATTAATGGCATATTGCAATTGAAAATCTTTATTTACTATGTAGTGGAATGGGTTGAGAACAAAACAACATAGGAATGGGTAATGGAAATCAAAATCTTCATCCCATGGAGGTCTGGATTCAGAATCACACTCAAAATCAAAGTGGAGAATCAGATCACAGGCTGATCCAACTTTGGTGGAGATTCCTCAAGACAACTCAAAATGAGCCTCAGTAGTGTGTATGGCCTCCATGTGCCTGTATGCACTCCCTGCGATGCCTGGGCATGCTCCTGATGGGATGACAGATGCTCTTCTGGGGGATCTCCTCCCAGACCTGCATCAGAGCATCAGTCAACTCCTGGTCAGTCTGTGGTGCAATGTGGCGCCGTTGGACAGGACAAGACATGATGTCCCAGATGTGCTCAGGTGGATTTAAGTCTGGGGAACGCCAGTCCATAACATCGATGCCCTCACCACACACTCGAACCACAAGAGGCCGAGCATTGTCATGCATCAGAAGAAACCCAGGGCCCACTGCACTAGCATGTGGTCTCACAATGGGTCTCAGGATCTCATCCTGGTCCCTAATGGCAGTCAGGGTACCCCTGGTTAGCACATGAAGTGCTGTGTGGCCCTCCAAAGAAATTCCTCCCCAGACCATCACTGACCCACTGCCAAACAGGTCATGCTGGAGGATGTTGCAGGCAGCAGAACGCTCTCCACGGCGTCTCCAGACTGTCACGCCTGTCACATGTGCTCAGGGTGAACCTGATCTCATCAGTGAAGAGTACAGGGTGCTAATGGCGAATCTGCCAACCTTGATGTTCTCTGGCAAACGCCAACCGGACTGCACAGTGTTGGGCTGTAAGTACAGGTCCCACTTGTGGATGCCGGGCTCTCATACCACCCTCAAGGAGTCAGTTTCTGTCCATTTAAGCAGAAATGTGCACATTAGTGGCCTGTTGGAGGTCACTTTGTAGGACTTTGGCAGTGCTCCTCCTGTTCCTACGTGCACAAAAAGCAGACAACGGTCCTGCTGCTGGGCTATTGTCCTCCTTCGCCCCCCTCTACGTCTTCAAGTGTACTGGTCTGTCCCCTGGTATCTCCTCCATGCTCTTGACACTGTGCTGGGCAACACAGCAAACCTTCTTGCCACAGTGTAAGATACACATATACATGTATAAACAAATATATACATCCAACAGCTAACGTGTATCCAAACAGCCAATCATGGCTCAAGAAGAAAATCTTCTGTTAAGCAGCAGGAAATCTTGAATGTGGATCCCAGTCTCTAGCCTTGCAGAGCAGACAGACCTGCTTGATTCTGAAATCCTGCAGGTCCGTCTTGCCAGCCTCTGTTGTGCAATGAAATCACTCGGCTGAATTCTTTTGGTCCAATCAGGGAAGAGAGGCGGGAGCTGTGGAATGCGGACATGACAACAACCGGAAGTTGAGAACCGGAAGTTGAGAATGGACATGCCGATTAACCTATTGTCCTCATGGCTACACAGTGAAACTTGGCAAAATCTGCCCACCTCAGAAGTTTACTTGTTGTGATTGTCTTTGACGAGGTTCATGTCACATATAAGTGTTAAATGAATCATCTGTGTGGTACAATTTAGTGTAAGACGATATTATAAGGCCGTTAGCTGTTAGCAGCTAAGATAGCGGCTAACATAAAATTCTCTTGAAACATTTATTTACTATACTTCTATTCCAGATTTATTTTAAAAGAAAGTAGTTCTAACTTGGACTTAGATGTTCACTTGAACACATCCAGTTTCTGATTCCGTTCTGACTGTTAATTTCCCCTCTTTATTTTCCTCCAATTAAAACACTTTTCATATTATTTTTTAAGTCAGGTGATTTTACACTGGATATTTAGTTTAAAAGGGTTTTTGAATTTAAGTTATGTAATATATTCATACTTTGTTTTCTTTTTGACAAGTTAATTACAGCATATGCTTGAAGAATAGTTTGATGTACTTTGGTCATTCATTAAAGATGCTATGAGGAGTTTCTAAGTAATTACAGAAAAGTCTGACTTTTAGATATATGCCTGATGTAAATACACACTTTAAGATGAGTTTTATAGCATCAAAATAGGTTATCTATAAATGCTATTCCTTAGCTTTGTGGTCGGGTCGGACAGGGCTGGACTGGCCTGGATACTCAACTTCAAGACAAGACAATTAAAACTAGAGCAAATTTATATTATTCAGACACGTCTTAGAGCACCGGGCTGTAAGTAGAGATATATAGCCGGCTACAAAACTACGATACTAAGTTTTCCAAAAATTGCTTGTCATCACATCAAAAACTACCGCTACATAACTAGAAAGAGATACATTACCTCGTGGCTTTGCATCCTGTAAGTTGTTGAAAAAAGAAGTTGTAAAGCAATGCAGAGTTCTGAGGAAGGTCCGAGCTGCATTCATTAGCATCACAACAAACACACGCTTTGGCTTGGGTTAAATCTTTGTGACTGTTGCAGCGAGTGCTCATGGGTAGCAGAGTCTTTATGTCCGCGGAAATAGATTCTCCTCATAGCACCTTTAAAGTTTTTCTTCTAGTTTTAGAACTTTTTTTTTGGAGTTCTCAGTTCTTGTAAAGCTGTTGTAGTGGTAATAAAACTAGGGTTAATGGTGAGGTAAGAAGTTTGTTAGGTCATAAATGGTGTAGTTCACACCTTTCAACCAATCAAACTCTTGAATTGCTGGTTGAGGGAAAACAAACAAGTAGACAGGTAGGATATGGACTAACATGGAACAATGACTTACAGTTATTGTGGAATATTTTTATGCAAAACGTTTGAAAAAGTATCAAAACAACACTTAGAAATTTAACATTTATTTTATTGTCCCCCCCAACATTGAAGAGGGATTTTCAGCCCTGTGTACAGGTCCATATGGCACCAAACCTGACATGTGAGCCTAGACTCAGTTGCTTTGTCTACCATGTTGGCTGCATGGAGAGCATCACTGTAGCTTCCTTTTAAGGTCACGTCTCCTTGATGGATCCCCATCCTCCCTGCTCTGCCTCTTCAATGAGGGCCGGAGGTCGACTGTCTCCAAGTCTACTCCACATTTTCAGGCGTGCATGAGTGAAAATGGCTCAAACCAGCAGATATGAGGGTAAACCAGACTGTCAGCAGAAGGACAGAGCAGGTTTGCACTTCCTGTGTTGTCACCTAGGGGCTTTGCTTCAGGTTTACAGGAGAACATCGTTCAGACCAGCGTGCTCGCTTTGTTGCCTTCCTCAGAGTTCAGCCTGAGGACACGTCAAAATATTCTTCCAGTGCTAAATTTCCTCTCTCCTGGGACTTTAAACCAGTTTCACAAAGACTGATCTACAATCTCTCACACAGGAAGGGCTCAAAGATTGACGATAAGGCAGGAGTATTAGCACAAAGCTCCTCCCCTGTTCTCCATCAGTTTGACCTCCTTTCTTCTCTTTCATCTCCATCCCTCTCGTCCTCGCTCTCTCCCTGATGACCTGCTTCCCTCCCCGGCTCGCTCTCTCTCCGGCTCTGACCTGCTGACTGATATTGCGGCTCTGGGTGTTTTACTGGTCCATGGACAGACCATAAACTCTGGATTTATAGCCTCCTCCCCCTCCTCCCCCCTCGCTGTTTGTCTCTGAGTGAATGGGCGTCAGGAGCCGCTCGGATATTTACGGCCCCATTTAGAGTCTCTGCCGGCAGAAAAACAAACCAACAGAGGCTCGACGCTGGTCAACATGAGAGTGTGACTCAGAGATCTGGTTTAATCTTTTATTTTAGCGCCAGGACAGGAAACTCGTCCACTGAAGCATTTATTCAGCTGAAAATTGAGCTCTCCTTTCTTCCATCCATCCCTCCATCCATTTACTTTTCCACCGATCCATCTGCCCATTGAACCATGTATACATCCATCCATTAACTGTACAGTCCATCCATTCTTCTCTTGTCTGACTTTTTATCCGTCCATCCTACCAAACAGAAATCTATCTATCAGAGCATTTTTTTAATGTTTACATTCACAAATATGTTTATCATGTCCATCCATGAAGTCGACCACTGGTCCACCTTATACTCCAATTATCAATCAATCCATTTACACATTGATTCATTCACCTATTTTTTAGTCTATCAATATTTTATTGACTTATTGACTCTTGACCAAACCAGCAGTGCTTCTATCAACCAATCCATCCCTTTAACTACAATGTGGTCTTTCCATTGTACTCCCAACTATGCGTCTCTACATCTATCCAGTTTGCCCCTGCCATCCATCCATCCAAGAAAACCTGAATTTTAATTCACTTTACCCAACCATGCTTTTATTTATCTGTTTTTGTCCATCCATTCAACCATCTTAGGGATGTCACTTTTCCCTAAAATCAAACTTGGAACAATTGTCAAGCATTCACAGGAATAACAAACTTTTTTTTTTCTTCGTTAGATCAGTTTTGATTGCGAGGTTTGTTTTCGTTCGTTTTAAGGGTGATACTTCAAGCAGGATGGGGTGCTGATCAGGGCAGCGGACTTATGAAAGGAGATTCAATTGCTTCTTACGTGGAGTATGTTCCAGCTGTATTTATTCCTTTAACAGCAGTCTGAAATAAAATAATAAAATAAACACTATTAACACTATTATCTGCACAGCAAGGCAAAGAGTTATGAACAGCTGACATGAAATAAAATATATCATCAAATTCAGTGGCTCTTATTCGTTGCCCTTCTCATAATGAAAGATAAAATGTAAATATCACACACTCTTCAGGAAATAAAAAAACTTAAGATTAACATTAACTGGACTACAAGACAACAGCACCATCTACAGGCGACAGAAAATCACTACATCACTCCTCACACAGCGATGCCGCCAGCTCAAACCTCCCGACACAATGAACAGCACTATGTTAGCTTTACAAACAGATTGGTGTGGCTAACTTACGTAGCTCCTCGTGGCAGCTTAACAAGGACTTATAGCACAAAAATGATGGCTTACTTTTTGTCAGTGACTTGGAGCATTACAGCCAAACCATACAGAAAGGGAATAACAGGAACTGTAACAATGAAGGTGAGTAAATATGGACCGTTACGCAGCTAACACGAAACTATTCTCGCTTCAACTCAGACAACTTGAAAGTACAGATTAAAAGGGAGTTAGTCTTAAAGGGACAGACACATGAAGTCAGAGCCTTTAATACAAGTTTACTATTTACCTTTTCTGAGGCCACACCAGTGGGCCATGTCCTGAATCTTGCATTCTTGTCCATGACAACCTTTTACCACGAAAGGTGCCTCCTCCTCTGTTGCACATAGGTGCAAAAAGGTCTGCAGATTTGTTGTGGATGAGGAGTGGGCCAGCTGCTTTGCACACAATCATCACACAGCCTGGTCTTTGTTTTTTATTTATTGGTGTGCTTCCACATGGTGGCTTTACCTGTCCTCCATTTTGTCAAGGTGTACTTTGGAATTACTCCCTCCTTGTTTTTATGATTGATATTTTTAATCCACATATGTAAATATATTTATTGTTTGAATACAAGTTTTTACCCCCAAGTAAAAACGGGTATTTATATATTAAGTATAAGGAGACAGCCATAATATATATTTGTTTATAAATCCATCTTTCAATCCATCTATTCATCAATGCACCCATGTGCATGTTGTTTTATCCCTCATAATATCTTCACTTATGAGCAAGTATGCTCGAAAACATCAAAGGGATAGTTCAGTATTTTTGGTGTGGTTGTATGAGCTCCATGTGGCCACTAAGTACATTAGATGCAGTAGAATGTTCTCTTCTCCCTCGGTAAACCACAGACTGTCAGAGTCTGTTACGCCAAATTAGCCACAAACAGGAAAGTGTTGTACCAGGAACAAAGGGTATTTTCTCCGCTTACAAGAACTCCCATAAGAAAATAAGACCACAGTTTAAGAGTACGCTACATATACATTTTTTTTAAGTGCATTAACTTTTCAAAAATATAAAGTTTATCTGGACCTAACTGACTCAGTCACGTATTCCTCTGTGCAGGACTGCTGCTATCGCGCAATGCTAACACACAACAGTAGTGGTTTTGTGTGTGTGAGAGAAAGTAAAAAACCACACACACGTAGTCCGCAGTGTTTTGGTAAACAGCCTCCTCCACTCTGTTTGTTTGTTTCTGACAGATAATTATTACTTGCTTTGAGGAGAAACTGTCATTAAATCCTTCAGGTTTGGACTGCTCCAGGATTCAGAGCAGGAAAATCTAAAGAAGATGAAGATATCCTCTTGGCTCCAAAGTGAATGGAACTTCATCGTCGCTGTCATAGTCATTTGTTTTTAATTCCCTACGCTGTCTCTTCCTTGCACTGCTGAGTCAGAACAAATGAACTATAATACTTGATAATAGTTACATGAAGCTACAACTGGCGTCTGAAGCCGCTAGCTTGTTATGTTTACATCAGCTGAGAGGGAGGCGGAGTGATTCAACAGCTTGCAGCAGCAGAATACGTGATGTGAGTCGGTTAGTTTCAGGTAAACTTTATGTTTCCGAAAAGTTAATACACAAAAAAACATGCATATTTAGCGTATTCTTAAACTGTGGTATTATTTTTTGATTTGAGTTCTTGTAGGTGGAAAATACCCTTTTTTTCTTGGTACAATACTTCTCTGTTTGCTTCTAACAGACTCTTACAGACTGTGGCTTACTGAGGGAGAGGAGAAAACTTTCTCAAGACAATTAAAACTAGAGCAAATTTATATTATTTGGGCACGTCTTAGAGCACCGGGCTGTAAGTAGAGATATATAGCCGGCTACAAAACTACCATACTAAGTTTTCCAAAAATTGCTTGTTGTCACACATCAAAAACTACCGCTACGTAACTAGAAAGAGATACATTACCTCGTGGCTTTGCATCCTGTAAGTTGTTGAAAAAAGAAGTTGTAAAGCAATGCAATGAGTTCTGAGGAAGGTCCGAGCTGCATGCTTTATTAGCATCACAACAAAGGCACGCTTTGGCTTGGGTCTTTTGGTGCATTCCAGTTGTAGTCAGAAGTAGGAATTTCCGAGTTCCGAGTAGGAAACTGCAACTGGAACGTCCCCCAAAGTCGGAATTTCCTACTGGGAACTCGGTGATACCTCGCCACCCCCGAGCTAACAACAGCTAACTATAGCCTGGTAGATTGGCATGTTTTTATCCATCTTCAACTGGAACGCTGATAAGTGGGAGATGATGTCACTCCCATTTCCGAGGTTACTGGAACGCAGCATTACGACAGTTGCCTCACGTGCTCATGGGTAGCAGAGTCCTAATGTTGCTGGTAATAGATTCTCCTCATAGCACCTTTAAGTCTGATTTTTAGAAAACTGACAGCCCTCATGTTTATCAGACTCAGGCTCAGCTTTATGGTCGTTCAAACCGTTTGACATGTTAAGAACAAAACACAGTTATCCAGGTCTTTGTGTTTGCAGCGTGAATAACATTTAAATATGTGAGAGGAAAGAAATATAATTAAATAGAATTAACTAATAAAATTATGACATACGATAAGTAAAATAAAATAAACATCTTGGTGTAAAATACAGTTTCACAGAATGGAAAGCAGCTGCAAGTTTTCACAGGTGAAAGTGAGAAAGTGGCTGTAAGGGTAGAGCAAAGTGTTCAATAAATGGGATTTGGAGTTCAGCATCAGTGTGGGTCAGGTGTAGCCCTGAAGTAGGTGTCTATTTCATCAATGTAAGAGGAGAAGTGGAAATCCAGGACCACCTCCTTGGTCTTTATATATTTAATAAATCAATACTCCTGTTGCATTTATCCCTCTGACCTTGCTATATCAACCTTTTGTGGAACAGTGTTTCTAAACTGTTAACCCAGTTCCTCAAATACTCATCCCCCCTCATTCATCTGGCCACATCGTTTTCATGCAACCTGTCTTTACATTTTTCCATCTTTCCACTCATCACCACAATTAATGACTCAGGTAAACCTTTAAAGTGGGTTTTATTTAAAACCAACTCCTGGAGCTCTTTCTATGGACAAGAATTCTTGCTTAAAACCTTAAATCAGTTGTTCTATCAGTCCAGTCTTTTATGGTATAATCCAGTCATTATTCAACTTTTCTATTAATCTCCCTGTGCATAAGTGCACCACACATTTAGATGGACACACACATTCCCCACCTGTCGTCTTTCCAACAGCCATTTGTTATTTGTCATCGTGCAGCAGTTTTTCAGTAAAATAATGAAGCATCCACCACTTCTTTCGTCCCATTATCCATCATTGTATCCCTCCATACATCATTTATTAAGTGAACCACCCGTCCATTTGTTTACATAAGAGATGCGGTCAGAATCTAAAATGTACAGGTCATATTAACAGCGTCCATTTATTTATTCATCCAACGATCAATGCATCATTTTAGTCATTCATCCATCAACCTATAAACTCCCTCAATCCATTTAACATCCATTTATCCATTAACTTTACCACATATCCACCTATCCATCATCCCCACCCACATCCATCTGTTTTCTGTTATCTGCTCTGTCAGGCCATTTCAGCCATACATATTTTATTTATGAACATATTTCCTCCTCATTTGTCATCATCCTTTAAGTTATTAAACTTCTATCAGTGTGAAGAGGGACATTACATGAAGTAAGAGCAGAGCTGACTGGTCTATTAGGCAATATAGGCAAATGGTAAGGGTGCTGTGGCCTCCAGGGGGCGCCATAAAATTGGAAAATAATCACCTATAATATATTTATATTAAAACTAGTTATTACTATCAACTCTTAAAATGGAAAAACTCACATTGATTCAAATAGGAAGCAAAGCCTAATTAATATTACTACATATAATAGAATTTTGTTAATTTATTGGTAATTTGTTAAATATGGAAATTGGGTAACCTCTAAATATTGGATTTCTTGTTAATCACTGATGGAGGCTCTTTTTGTTATGTGTTCACTGCAATTTGTGGTGTGTGAATGAATAACAATAGAAACTTCATTTAAACAAGTTAATCATGACTTGTATTTCTTCTGGTAAGTTTTGCTTTTTAACATGGCTGTCTATGGGAGCTTACTCATTTTGAACACAGCCCCGAGTGGCCATTTGTGGAACAGCAGGTGGTGTCATGTTTTCTTCTCGCTCTTGTCTTTACTACCTAGTATAAGGATAAACAACAGCTCACTGGATTTAGATTAGTGAGCCTCTTAAGGTATATTTTATGGCCTTTATTATGGTGTTTTTAAAAATATATATATTTTCATTGATTTATGATGCGTGTGAATGAATAACGATAACAAAAAGCCCTTAAATAAGGTTGTCGTTACTTTCTGTTAAGCTTGGCATTTTTACATGGCTGTCTATGGGAGCTTACTCATTTTGAACACAGCCTCTACTGGCCATTTGTGGAACTGCAGATATGGGCACGGTGGTTTTTTTCACACTCTTGTCTTTATTAACTGTTATAAGGACAAACAACAGCCTGCTGGATTTTGATTAGTGAGTCTCTTCAAGTATATTTTATTGGAATTATTGTAGTGTGTTATTATACTGTATTTTTACTGTATTCTGTGGGTAAATGAATGATAACAAAAACACCTTTTAAACAAGGTTAGAATTACTAATATTTCTTCTTCTAATTTTGGCATTTTACCATGACTGTCTATGGAGGCATACTCATTTTGAACACAGCCTCTAGTGGCCATTTGTGGAACTGCAGGTGGTGGCATGTTTGTCTTTCTCTCACTCTTATCTTTGCTACTCAAATTTAAGGACAACCAATGGCTCACTGAATTTAGAGTAATGAGTCTGAGGCATATTGTATGGCATTGATTATGGTAATATTTTCACTGATTTGTGATGCGTTTGAGTAAATTTAGGTTGCCATGATTTATACTGCAAAAACTCAAATCTTAGCAAGTTAAATCGTCTAACGTCAAGTCAAAAACATCCACAATACTTACTTATATCTCATACTCATTTGAGTAGTCCAGATGGATATCTTATTACAAGGAATTAAAAACAAAAATTATGCACTAAATATGAATATATGAGAAAATATCTGCCAATGGAACAAGCAAAATTTTATTTCTAGAGGGTTTTAATATCAGGTAAAGAAACTACTTAGGACAGCATATCTTACTTCCAAGACATCATAAAAGTTAAATTTGTCTTGCCACAGTGGCAGATATTTTAACATTTTAAAACCAAATCATGTTTTTTTCTTGGTACTGAAATGAGATGTGTAGCTGGACATGTCAGGCATTTTTTGCTCACAATAAGTCATGTGAGATTTTCAGATCTCAAATCAGATGAATAAACTCCCTTAGATTTTAGTTTTTGCAGTGTATATTTCTGTTAAGCTTGGCGTTTTATCATGGCTGTCCATGGGGGCTGACTCCTTTGAGCTCAGCCTCTAGTGGCCATTTGTGGAACAGCAGATGGTGGCACGTTGGTTTGTCTTTGCTTCTTGGTTTAAGAACAAACAATGGGAGGTATAATCCTATCATAATTTGTCTTGATTATTCTTTTTCTACAAACAGACTTTCAATTTAACCAAACTCCCGGTGCTTCATTTCAAAGACACACAGTTTGATTTAATAACAGCGCTCTCCAGTGTCCCGATCTCCAGCCAGCCCGGTGATGATCTGACCAAAAACACACTTTCAGGAACAAAGAGACTCGCTCATGGAGCCTCTCAGACTCACAGAGAGCAGCTGATGGGCACAGCAGCCCGAGCGTCCTCCCCCTGGGAGCCGTTTCCTCTCGACACCATGAATCAATGTGGATTACAGGAGCTCAGGCCGACACATGCAGCAGCGCGCAGCACCAATCGCATGACCGTGTGCTCTAACAAGAGACCCTGTGCGTGTGTGTTTGGAGGGTGCAGAGCTAAAAAGTGACTGCAGCACTCTCCTGTAGCTAGATGCCGCAATGGACACATAAATAAGTACTGCACCATCACACACACACTAATACACACCATCTACACACATGAGGCAGGGATCCCCTCTCTGCACTCAAGGCTCAGAGACTGGTGCTGTGACAGGACGCCGGTTTATCTCAGGGCTTCATCGTTACGTTAGTTTGAAGGTTTATTGTTGCTCCACAGCACACCAGTATTTCCCGTCACCAAAGGCGCTCCCCTCGCTCTCATTGTCGTGACTGCAAATGTAAAAATCTGCAGGCAGAGTCCATATTCAACTGATTTTAACACTCTATCGTACCTCTGTATGCTCCTTTATTTTCACTCTACAGAGGTGCACATGCCTCACAGAAAGAAAGTTGCTGGTTCGACTCCCTCCCTAGTTTGACCAGGGTCTCTCTGTGTGGACTCCAGCTTCATCCCACAAAAACATACTTTACTTAGTTACCCTCTATAAAAAGTAACTTTTCACGTTACTCCTTACTTTTATGTTACTTTTACATTGCTCGATTTTGAACAGAACCCCATTTCTGTTTCTAAATGTGAAGGTTACAAAAAGTTCTACTACAGAGAACATGACAGTTATTCCTTTTGTGCTCTTTATTTTACAAAATGTCACATATCCTGTGGAATGAAAGCTCCTGTTCTTCTGAAATAAACAACCAGGTTGATAAAAACAAGTCCAAAATAAGCAACCTCCAGCTATTTCCTTTCCTCGTGTGATATATTACTTTTAAAAAAGAGAAATCTACATAAAGTGTGTTCATTTTCATCTACATTTCAATACCACAGTGCTTACAATGTGGTACAAGCGCTTACAATAAGCAGACCTGGCAACTTTGGCCCTGGAGCATGCTCCATATGCGTGAGTGAGTTTGGGGGCGCGCACCATAACCAGGAAACATGGAGTGGACAAACTGCCAACTGCAGTCGTGTTTTGCTTTATTGTTAGGAGCTGGAAGGTAATTAGTGGGTTTCACACAGACAGAAGAGCCTCAAAATGCAACTTCACGTCTAGAAACAAGCCCAAAAAAATGTGACCTGCAGCCGTGACTCACGAGACTTGCGGACCTTAAAAGCTTATAACGAGTGGACTTGGCAACGCTGCTTGTGTCTGTGCGAGCAGCTGAGAAGTGTCAGATCTGTCTGTGGGAAAAGTAACGTCGCGCCGCATTAAAAAAGAAACAATGTTTCGTTACCAAATTTTCAGTAGTTCTTTACTTTTTGCCCGATAAAGTAGTTACGTTATTGAAACGCGGATGTTACTTTGTAAAGCGTTACACACAGCACTGCCTCTGTTGCACCATAATCTTGATTACTACCTCTGCCAGGAGGTTATGTTATTGCCAGCCTCTGTTTGTTTTTTGTTAGTTTGTTTGTTAGTTTGTATGTTTATATGTTTATTTCTCTGTTGGCAACACAACTCAAAAAGCTATAGACAGATTTTGCTGAAATTTTCAGGAAATGTCCGGATTGGGACAAGGAACAATGATTAGATTAGATGCTTTTTCAGTTTTACTTATCAAATTACACTGTCAATATTTTTCTTTGAAAGGAGAATTAGAACTAGACCAAGACCTTAAAAATGTGGTCTCCAGACCACATTTTGAAGGCCTTGGTCTTGTCTTGGAGCATTTTTACTCGGTCTTGTCTCGGTCTTGGTCTGGCCGGACTCGGGATTTTCCGTCAAGACCGATCAAGACCAGCACTGATCTGCTGCTCTTCAACTTCATTAATGTGAATAAGGAGGAACACTTGATAAAACAACAAAAAGCTTCAGCTCATGTGTTATTTCTTCCTGTGCTGAATGCAACCTTCCCGGTGTTGTGACTGAAGGACACCCCCCTTCAACCTTTAATGGTTTTTAAAATTGATTTTGATGGTCTTGGTCTCAGCTTGTCTCGGTCTCAGCTTGTCTCGGTCTTGGTCTCGACTCCTAAAAGTCTTGGTCTTGTCTTGGCCTCGGTGCATTCTGGTCTCGGGCAAGTCTTGGTCTTGTCTTGGTCTCGTATAGTGGGGTCTTGAGCACAACACTATAGAGAGTTCATGCTAATATCTACATAAATGTATATAAACCAGAATATTCATACAGTTCATGTAAACTCCCCCTGAGGACTTGTACAAATACCACGTCCCACAAAGATCAGAACTTTTAGCCACAGGCAGTAAAAGTGATGCTGTTAAATGCCATGGAGAGCTGTGACTTAAACAGGAACAGCTTCTCCTTCTGTGTCTCATGTGCTGTTGGAAAACCTCAAAAATCAAATCTGTCCCATCAGAAACTTTGAGGTGATTATTGACCTCGGGCTGTGGTTAAAGAGAAGTGGAGCAGGTGATGAAAGTGCTCTATTTGACGATTCACTGGTTTTCAGCACCACGGACAACTCCAAGGACATGGAAACAAAGGTTCATTCACACATGTGCAAAACATCTGAACATTTCCTGAATTTATCCTGATGAGTATTATGTGTAAATGCATAAAGCAGGTGTGTTGACCCTGTCCTGAATAGCTCTGTTCACATGTATATTGATGTATTATTACCTTCACCAATGAGGGTATGTTATTGTTTCTCTGTTAGCAACATAACTCAAAAAGTTTTGAGCAGATTTTGATGAAATTTTCAGGAAATGTCTGGATTGTGATATTAAACACATGAGTAGAATTTGGGAGTGATCCGGATCAGCGTAAAACCGCCATGACGATTTTCGTGAACAACTACTGAACCAAAATAGATATCATTATGAATACAGTTGCTAATGGTATGTTTTCATGGTCAAGGAATCTAAATATTTACATGAAATAAAGGTAGGACTAATATTTATGGTGATAATCACAGATGGGTGAGGACTGTGGTGCTGGAGGAGGTCTGTGCTCTCCGAGTGCTTTTCTAGTTTGGATTCTACAATGTCCGCGGTTCTAAAAAGAATGAAAACTGCATAATTAACCAGCTAATTATTTTGGCTGGATTTCAAATCCCTACATTTAAAAGCACGTCTAAAAAGCCATTAATTAAACTTTCAGTCCTACCCTACTAGACAGTAGCATTGCAGAGAAGATGGGTCTGCCTGATTCTGTAATCCTGCGTTTCTGTCTAACTGTTGTTAGCCATTAGCTGCTATGTGTAGCTGCTACGTCACATGTAGCAGCGCTGCTTGATATTGATTGGTGTGTGATGAGTGTGACGAGCCGAATGATCATCCAATCACAAGCAGCTGCTGTTTTTTTAGGTCCTGCCCCTGAAAACATTTTCAAATGGCTCTTTCTCAGATGGATTAGTGAATATTTCCAATATGGAGCTGTCCATCAGGCTTGTAAGGTTAATTTGACAGTGGAAACACCTGCATATGCTGAGCTGAACTGAACTCGACTGCTTGGTATCTTATGAATATTGAGTCTAAGGTGACAGCTCTACCACCCTCTGCACCACAACTGGAACTGCAACCCTGCTGCCAGCTTTAAAAAATATATTTAACAATGTACAAGTTTTCTTCATGAATGACGTAGAAGCAGTAGGATTTTTATTCAGTCAGCATACATTGTACATTATTTGTCACAAAATAGACATTTTAAACAAAGCAGAATTCTTATAAGTAGAGATTGAAAAGGAATAAGCAGAAGCAAAATGCTTATCTGAGCCTAGCCCATATATTCAACCAAAATAAGCTACCAAAAACTAAAGGTAAAGAATCAACATTAACAACATCATTACATGATCAACACAAAGATAACTTTGGAGAACATTTTTCTGAAGATATAACATGAATTGCAGATTTTTAAATTTATATTTGCATCATTCCACAGTTTCACCCCAACAACAGAAACACATCTCCTTTTTACACCTTTTCCAGCTTTCTGAACAGAAAACTTGCAAACACCTCTTAAATCATATTGAGTCTCCCGAATTGAGAAAAACTTTTGCACAGCACTAGGAAGAGAGGTAAACCAACACTATGTAGTTTTTCAAACATATTATAATCCTTCGATATTCACTGTGATGGTCCACCACTTTACAATGGAGTTGAATGAAACCTCTGTCGTGGTCTGGAGTGGTCTGTATCCCTTTAACTGGCGCTATGTAACTTCGAGGTGGATGGTGGGAACCCTGCCACACTAAAAAACTACAGCAGGGGTGTCAAACTGATCCAGTAAAGGGCCACTGTGGCTGCAGGTTTTCTTTCCAACCAAGCAAAAACACACCTGACGCAAATTATTCAATCAACTGGATTGTCTTTACATGGTTGATTTGTTGGATCAGGTGGCCCTTTACTGGATCAGTTTGACACCTGTGAACTACAGGGTTGGACTGCTTTACGGCATACGTCACTTCCCCCGATTCCCGATTCGTTTAAAACACGGAAGTCTCGGCGAAAGCCAATCGTTAACGCGGAGCTGTAACCATGGCGGAGGCAACAACGTTAGGAAGAGAAAAGTTTTATCGGCAGATACAAAACAAAGAAATAGAGAGAAAAACAAGCTAAATGCTTGGACCAAAATAAACATCGGTTCGGCGTTCACTTGCTGCGTGAAATAAAAGACGAGGAGGGATGTCCGACTACTATCAGGTATGTTGGCCGACTAATTTATGACGAAGTTCCTCAAAAAAACTTGACAGGAAAAAAGTACAGCACAACAAATCCAGAACGTACCAGTATGTAGTTTTGTTTAGACCTATTTCAAGTGTGTGATATCGCCAACGCGTCGTTGTCTTTACTTTTATTCACTTTATCGCTTCAACAGGACGGGGGCGACTTCACGGTAATAAAACCAAGTTGAACTTTGCGATTTTTAACATTGTCATTTAGTCAAAAGTAAATACATTACCTCGTCGCTATCCATCCTGCAAACAACCACTGAAGACAAAAGAATACTTTTGAACGAAGTCCTGGCTTCTGTGATTCGCCGACAAAACAAATGCATGTGACCGGCAGATCTGTATCCTTAGGACAGTATGCGCCCGCTAGAGCTCATGGGTAGTTGAGTTCTCTCTCCTGTCAAGCGGAGATCCTCCGTTGTGCTGCTTTAAGTTTTACTTAACATTATTTTCGAATATAACAAGTCCGAAAATGTCATAATGTGTGAATTTAAAAACAAGGGATCAGTGTGAGCATAATAATCTGTGTTATTGAAGATATGTTTGGCTCTTTTTAGTAAGACAACTACTGAATTCATATGTGTTTTATAAGTGGATCCCCACACTTCTATACAGTATGACATGTACGGAACAATAAGTGAATGAATTATAGATTATTTTCAGTGCTTTGTAATTTAAAGCATATCTAGATTTTGACAGAATTGCAACTGACTTTGGAATTTTACCTTTTATATAATAAATGTGTTGTTTCTATGTTAACCTACTGTCAATCATAACTCCAAGAAATTTGGTTTTAAAAACTCTTTCAATGCAAACATTACTGATTTTAATTGTAATTTCCCCATTTATTTCATTTTGATTTCCAAAAACCATGAACTTAGTTTTTTTAATATTAAAGGGACTGTGAGGAGAATCCATTACCGGGAACATAAAGACTCTGCTACCCATGAGCACGCGCTGTGACTGTCTTAATGCTGCATTCTAGCAACCTCAGAACTGGGAGTGACATCATCTCCGACTTATCTGCGTTCCAGTTGAAGTTGGAAAAAAACATGCCGATCTACCAGGCTATTGTTAGCTGTTGTTAGCACGCCCTGCGTTGTTGTTCACAAATATCACATGAAGAATGTGATTATCACTATGGCAGCATTTTTGTAAATATAAGTCTAACAATACTATGAATACAGCTGATCTCGAGCAACACACCCCAGTCAGAAGTGCAAATAAATTGATTATTACAGGAGCTAAATAACTGTTCACACTGGGGGCATCCATCTTTGATTGTCAACTCGGGGGTTGGGAGGTTTCACCGAGTTCCCAGTAGGAAATTCCGACTTCGGGGAACGTTCCAGTTGCAGTTTCCTACTCGGAACCCGGAAATTCCTACTTCTGACTACAACTGGAACGCACCAAAGACGTGTTCAATCCAAAGCGTGCGTTTGTTGTGATGCTAATGAATGCAGCTCGGACCTTCCTCAGAACTCTGCATTGCTTTACAACTTCTTTTTTCAACAACTTACAGGATGCAAAGTGACGAGGTAATGTATCTCTTTCTAGTTACATAGCGGTAGTTTTTGATGTGTGACAACAAGCAATTTTTGGAAAACTTATTATCGTAGTTTTGTAGCCGGCTATATATCTCTACTTACAGCCCGGTGCTCTAAGACGTGTCTGAATAATATAAATTTGCTCTAGTTTTAATTGTCTTGTTCCTGAAGTTGAGTATCCAGGCCAGTCCAGCCCTGTCCAACCCGACTTGAAGGCCAAGGAATAGCATTTATAGATAACCTATTTTGATGCTATAAAACTCATCTTAAATTTGTGTATTAGGCATATATCTAAAAGTGAGACTTTTTGTAATTACTGAGAAACTCCTCACAGTCTCTTTAAGTTTTTACCTGAACAAACTAAGTTTGTGTCATCTGCAAAATTTATGTATTTAAAAAAATTAGTGACCCTGCAGATATCGTTGATACACAGTATGAACAATGTTGGTCCGATAACAGATCCTTGGGGTACTCCACAGGTGACCCTCTTTAGTTCTGAAACTGAATTATTAATCTGTACACACTGCTGTCTGTTGTCTAAGTAACTTTCCACCCAAGAATAAGCGATACCTTGTGACCCATACTTCTCCAATTTTCTCAACAAATAATCTGGTTAATGTTAACCCTTTCATGCATGGTGCCCACTACGGTAGACAAATAATTGGAAAACATTAAATACTCTTTACTTTGCAGTACTATGTCCAACTACCAGTTGGTCAAATCCCAAACCCTTGTCTCAAGATTAAATATTATCTTTGCACTTTTTTTTTCTACCATATCGAGATACTGCATCCAAAATCCAAAACAGCCAACTGAGGGCAAATTTGGTCTTTGGTATTTAGATTTCACATAATTTTTTATTTATATACAGTATATTGTATTGTTTATTTTAAATGTTGGTGTAATTCACAAGCAAATAGTTTGATTGAACAGCAATAATACATATATTTCAGATTTTTTCTTTTATTTACTCTTTATAAATGTTTGTCAAAGACATGTTTGTGGATCTTTATTGAGTATCACTAAATTAATATGTTGATGCCCAGTGAAGTGGACAGATGTAAAACCACTTCAAAATAAAACCATAAAAAATGACCCTGATTTTACCTTGTTTGAAAGTAAAAAGAAGAAAAAAAGTGTTCCTTTGAGATTTGGTAATTCATACATGAAAGGGTTAAGATTTACTGCAGGAACGTCCAGGAGAAGAGTATCAGCACAAACACAAGTGCAGCTCCAAGTTTCACATTCAAATGATGTACAGTGAATAATTTAATAAAGTCATAAAATTAGAGTGATAACACAAAGTAGCTGTGACATAATTTCCATGGAGTGTTTGTGTCTCTTATTGTTTTGGATGGATTTTCTCTGAACCCGGTGGTGTTTCTGCCCGGGCTTCGTATGATCCAGCAGATCTGAGGTGATAAAAATGGTGATGTTTTCATCAGAGTTATTCAGCCTTCAGTTATTACTGTGTGCTCAGAGAGCAATAAGCTTATCGAGCAGGAGCCAGCGTCAGGACACGGCTTTGTACACCCTTTTTTCAGGTCTTTGTTTCTCCTCTAAGGCTTCACGGACTGCTACAACTCACAGCTGAAGGTTTTATGGTCTCTTGTGTTCTGGTCTGAGACTCGGTTCAGGGTGGGAAGAGAGGAGGGAGCGTGGTTTTGGGGTGTCGTGCAGTTATTGTGTCGTTAGAGAAGAGAAAAAGCTCAGTTAAGTGTAGAGTTTTCACCTTTGTAAGGATGATTTTCGAGCTTCCATGTTCTAATTTGAACTGGTGTTTATGCTCTACTCACTAAAATTGTTCATTTGACTGCAGATTTTACTGCTGAAACAACATTTTAATATTAAATTTATTAATTACCAGGGATGTGATATTTTATTTAGCCCAATCTGTACTAAAAGTTAAATGGAGAAAGCAGAGTGGTTCTTCATGACGTTGCTTTTGGGCATAATTTCTTTAATTTCCAAGTGACTGCCTGTTATATGTCAATAAAGAGATCTTATATTATTCAAAGAATTGCTGCATAAACTTAATGCACTCTTCCTTGTTTGAAGTGAAAATAAAAATCTTCCTCAAGTTAGTTCTTCACGTAAAGCCAGTTTTAGGGTCAACCCTTTACAAAGTCATCTGTCCGGTACCTTAATATGTGCGATGTCATTTCAAGTATTCTATTTCGTAGTAACTTTATTAAATAAAGTATTCCTTCAGTTAAATATGTCGACAAATGGACCTGCAGCTTTTTTCGTGGATGAGGAGTGGGACAGCTGCTTTGCAGATAATCAACACAGCCTGGTTTTGTTTTTTATTTTGCCAGCGGTGGTGTGGAGCCCAAAGTGCTTCCACTTGCTTGCACTTATTTTCTTGAGGTGTCCTTCTTGTTGTTGAGGTCAGGAGTAATGCCTTTGCTGGATCAGTTGTTCAGGCACCTTAATAAACTGTATATTTGCAGTTCCTTGCCCAATTTGACATTTTAAAGTGATGAAGGTGACGGCCCTAATATCTTAATTGCTCTTTCAAATGCCACAAGCACACATTTTACTTTGGCTGAAGTGATTAACCTGTTCATAAAGAAAAGAGTGTATTTCTGCAACCACAAGGTCAATTTGAATTATTTTGGTGTCATAATAAAAGTAACACTTGAGATTTGTCCAGATGTGAAGTCAGAATAATTTGAAAATTTCATCCTTGCCTTAAAAAATAATTAATAATTGTGATTATCTCTTGGAAATTATGCTGGAGTGGCTGTAAAACTCTGAAAATGAATAATAAAGTATTTTTACATCATATCTGCAAAGGACTATTTGTTATAAAGTGATGCAGAGCAAAATTAGAGTGGTTTTATAACAATATGGTCAAGCAAGGATTTTAATGTATATGTAGCACTTCCCCACATAATAAACTCTTCTAATAGTTGCTTTGACATTTTTTTACTCAAAAATGCCTGTAAATAAGCCAAAAAACTATAATGTATGATAATTTGATGCCTTCATTGAGGCCTAAGGTGGTAAAATACAAAGGGCTATATCTCAGCCTGTTTTCCAGAGGTTTGGTTGTAGAACGATGTATTTGGTGTCTATAGAAAGGTCTGAGTTTTCCGCAGATGTCTCGTTAATATTTTGCTGTAGGTCGGCAGCTAGAGGCAAAAATGTGTCAAGTGTGATGCCAGGTTTCACCAGGTGGTGCCCTACAGATTTTGATTTTTCTTTTACTTTTTTTGCTAGGTATTATAATTGTGTTTGTTGTATGTAATAATGGCTTCTGTGTTTATGTGGCTGAGTTTTTCCTGCTTAATTTGATGCGCAGCATGACTATATTTCAACATGAATAGTTAACTTTTTCTTACGTTTTTGTTGGAGAGCGTGCAAGCATTCTCGAAATTGGGTACTTTGGAGCTGTAGAGGTTAAATAACAGTCAAGTGTGACCAGTTTGTCCAACACATTGTCCTGCAACTGCTGATTAAAGAGGGAGCCCTCTGACTCAGAAATCAGAAACCCCTTTCACACTAAAATTAGCAGGTAAACGCAGGTTTTTTGAAAGTGGTTTCACCCGCTAACGATCGGCAAGCAACTTTTCCCACTGCCAGCAGACGAGCTGTGTGGCTGTTTTTTTCCCTCTGGCGCATCAAGCTTATGTCATCACATTGATGACATCATCAGCGTGACGTAGCCCCTTCATGTAAACAATGGAAAGGATCACAGAGGCTGTGGACATGGTTTTCTTTACTTTGTACTTTCGTCCCTCTTCAAAAATGTACAAACTCGACGTTGATGATACAAAGGTGGATGGAATTTGTTGCTGAGACGGCAAAGAGCCACACAGGTTACAGACGGAGGGGGTGAGTGCAATATTATGCCATGGGCATGTCATGCCGATGTCATCCGTAAATTAGCAGGTCAACCTGGGTGTGATGTCATTGAAGCCGATCGGAGGCGAGTCGATTAAAACCTGTGTCACTTGAAGGGTCAGTCGACCCGGGTCGAAATTAATTAAACCCTTTCAAACTGTGACAGGAGCCGATTGTTACCAAGTTTAAGAAGGTTTTTTGGCCAGTCTGAAAGGGGTAAAAGAGCTGATGAAGGGTCAATATCAGGACATTTTATGAAAAAGTAAAGTCCACACTCTCCTCTGTTAGATGTTATTTAAACAAACCAACTGCAGTTGTCCCTGACAGAGCTCTCTCCATCATCGGGAAATAAAAGGAAGAAGGAAATTTCCTTTGACAGGCAACATCGGCACACGGCTGATCTTACACCGAGCTAATCAGGTTAAACTAACTGGAGGGATGCTGGCAGGTAAATGTTGTCCTGTGTGGTCTCTGCTCTTCATTTACAAACATTTACATGTTCATGTGCGTATGGGAGCAACGAGATTCAAGACCAACAGCACGATAATCCCTGGTGTTTCCCTGGTGTAGATTTGAATTTATAATGAGAAGAGAGGAGGAGAGAGGAGGGGGATGAAATGTGTCCTGCTCCTGCTGCTGAAGAGTTATGGCTGCCACTCAGCGATTCATTTCAGGCTTCAGTCAGTGACTGCAGAGAAACACACGTTAGGACGTCCTCAGCGGGGACGGTTTCTGCCATGGCCGCGGTCGTCCTCCATCTTTTAGCACCGCGTTCATCAGTCTGAGTGAACGTTTCTGCAGGGAGACGCTCGCTTACATCATCACTCCCCGGTGGGTTTTATCATCACAGCTATCGGAGCGTTTCCAATCCAGCCGGTGACCTTGCATCCGTCCCATAAAAGTCGTCCCCTGTTGGCCGTAAAGACGACGATCGGCCTGTTTGTCCCCCTGTGGTCCAGTCAGACGTAAAGTTAATGACTCGTCCTTAAATACACGGAGCACTCGGTTAACCCTGCGCTGTTCTGGCTGATGTCGGCTGACTTTGACTCTCATTAGAGCTGAAACATGGAGACACTAAATGACTTCATTTGGGGAGAATAGATGGAGGAATAGGGTCGATCAATCAATAAGATTTCAGCATCAATTCTGCTTATCAGTCCAATTCTTGATTGATTCCTGTGGATCTTCTTTGTCCCATCCACCATGATTCCTTCTTGACCTCTTTATGGTCACCGCTGGTATGACGAAATTTAGTCAGAGCTCTGGATCCAGGTTACTCACTGCTCCCAGGGTCAGGACTAAACGGGGAGGCAGTCTAAACTTTTGAACCTGCTCATCTTTGAACAGCAACCCGATCCCCTACCCAAAAATGTCCTAAAGTCAAATCGTCTGATGTGAGACTTATTCTAATCCACAATTTCCTTACATGTTTAGATTTAGATCGTATTTGAGGATATAAAAACTAAAAATAAGGACAGAGTTGCTTATAATAAGTAAAATGTCAATAAGACAAGACAAATTTATCTTGAGCAGATTTTAGATATTCATATAAGAATATCCAATATTCTTATCGGAAAAACTCAACCAGAAGTCTCTACATTTTCCCATTCAAATAAATCCAAACAAAGCAACCCAAGTTTGATCCAAAGTGAAAAAGATTTGGATATTTGGTAATTCACTTGCTTGGTGTTTGGTGTGTGTGAAAATGGCTTAAATGGTTGTGTAGCTGAAAATGTCCTTTTTAATTTGATGTATAATGCTGAGTAGTTCACTTTTTCTTATGTTTTTGTGTTAGAGCATGTAAGCATTCCTGAAATCAGGTACTTCGGGGCTGAACAGATTAAAGTTAAAGTAGTTCCTCTTAATGTGAGCATCTCAGACGAACAGGCCGTACACTGAGTGTTAAATAAAATCTGTATTAACAGAATGAGGTTGATCCAAAGTTTAGAGTTTGAACCAAAGAGCTGCAGACGGGTTGATGATCCTCAGTCGTCCTGCAGGTTCATCGTCTCCTCTCTTTGTATTTTGTCAAACACACTCTGTCACGGGAAAGCATTCATTGCAGGTCATTTATTATTGAAGAGCTTCAACATTTAATTATAAATGACTGTGTCCCTTTGAGAGCGCTAATGAATCTCCTCTCACGCAGCATATTCCCACCGGCTGCTGTCACTCAAAACGAGAGCCTGCCCCTTTGAGGACACAAACAAGATTAAATGGAGCCTCCATTCATCCACAAAATACTTTTTATACCGAGTTCTTTACAACAAATAAACAAGAGCAGATCGAAGCTGAGTGCATGAGCACGCTGCGCTCGCTCAGTGTGATAAATGAAGGTGGATTCTTTACAAGGATAGGAAGTGGTTTTGTCGATATTTGCTTTAAAAGCCTGGTGAAGATGTATGAGGCCTCGGAGCGGTTATTCTTCTTGTGGGAGCAAAGTACGGTGGCCCTGGGAGATCAACAGAGCAGAGCTGAGGCAAAGACGGGCAAATTAACAACAACAAAACAAGAAAAGGACAAATCTCAATCACTGAGAACAGGAGAGAAAAGGCTGCAGCCTATTTAGCAGCATGCTGAAACCTTTACGAGTTTTTAACAGCACCTTAAATCATTTTTTATGGTTTTAATGGGCTGTATCTTAAAGTGTTGTGATTTCCAAACTATCCTGAAATAATAACTTTTATAAGTCTCATGAATTTATAAAGAGGGGAACAGAGAATCAGACAGAAACAGACAGAAGTACATGATCTGAAGCTCAAGAGTAAAGCGGGTACACACAATATCTGCTCAAATTAAATTTGTCTTGTCTTATCAGCAGATTATTTTCATGGTTGTATTGATTATTCATCCATATTAAGTATCTATACAAGCATACACACTGAAAAACTCAGATCTAGGAAAGTGAGTGTGTGTTTTAAGTCAAAAATATCCAAACACTTATTCTAATCCACATTCACCTAACCAGTCCAGATAAATATCTTAAGAATAAGACATTGAAATGCTTGAAATGAAGATAAAATATTTGCCAATGAAACAAGGACACAGTGAGGAACTTGGGTTAAAGTTTAATTCGTCTTGTCTTATTGTCTTATATTATTAGACGATTTTCTTCTGATTATAAGCAACTCAGGCCTTTTGTTGTAGTTTTTATGTCTTCGAATAAGATCCAAATCCAGACAGGTGAGGAAATTATAAGTCTTGTGAGATTTTTTGGTCTTGAAATTGGACAAACACTCACACCTAGATCTACGTTTTTTTCAGTGTACAGTTTTATATCTTAGTCCAGTGTCTTTTTGTCTCCTCTGATATTGTGGGAATGCTTCAGTGAAATATAGCACAGGTGCATTTATATATTCCAGAATAAAAACATACATTTGTACGAGGCCTAAAAGGGCAGAATAATAGCTGACATAAATGTCCATCTGTTGTTAAACCTTCGACTTCCAAACTAAGAAATACAGTGCACTTGCAACAAATCATTTGTTTGTAAAATCGTGTTCTTCATTTATGAATGAATTTTTATTTATTTGGAAAATATAAAGAATATTATAATTGATTTTTTTTTCAGACAAACAAAAAATCAGTACAATCGAAATTCAACAGTTTTGGCAAACAATCCAAAAACAAATATTAACAAACTGTTTAGTTAAACTTCACAGTTTAAATTCTTTTACATTTCAAAAAGGAGTCAAACGAAGAAAAACTTTATAATTCCCACTTCCCACCCCTTCTCCATTGCTGAACAATAAAAAGTTTTCCTTTCAAAAGAGAGAATATATATATATATATTATTTCATTACTATTATGATTATGATTATTTTATTTTATTATAGATATCCAGTGTGTGCTTTGCCACATTGCCCTTGTAAATGAGATCCTGATCTCAATGGGATTTATCTGGTTCAATAAAGGTTAATCATATAAAAAATTTCATTTCTGCAACTTTTCTTTTCGTTTTTTCATATGACAACATTAGAGAGAGCAAATTTAGATATTTAGCCAATGACTCAATTTTCTGGGGAATCATACATTTTTTTAATCATCACATTACTTCCTTCAACTAAATGATGATTGTTAGAGGATCTGGAAATATGTGAAAAGATTTTTTTCTTACACCAATGATGCTCTTACTGTTAGACTAATCAAGAGCTATGCAGCAACGATTCACTTATGATTTTTTTTCAAGTCTATACAGAGAGGCGAATATGGAAAAAACAAAGATGGGCTTTCAGATTTTAAAACACAGTGGTGGCAAAAAGTCAACCACACGGTAACAATGCCAGTCAAAGGTTTACATTTCTGAAGTCTGAAAGCTTTGGATGGTCGGACAGTTGATGGAAAATCTGATGGACATGGACGAGATATGTCTCTGCAGACCGAAGACATGAAACTGGTGACTGGTCCGTCTGTCATGATTAACTTGGTAAATCAGAGGCTCATAAATTAATTTCACCAATTAGCAGCCTGGAACAGGTGTTGATCTCATTACTGCTAAACTGTCTCATTATCTTTGTCACAGAGAAAGGAATTTAGATGTCCTCTCCCACAATACAATCACAAATGCTGTCCTTTTAGTTCTTTCTCTGGAATCTCTGCATCTTTTTTTGGACATTCTTTTAATTACCTCTTCAATTTTAACAAACAACCAATACATTGCAACTCACAAACAAGTAAACTTTGACCACAACAAATACATCCTCACCTAGCTCCCTCCTACATAACACACAGAAACATTTTATTATTAAAATATTTTCTTGAATGTCCATAACAATGTCGTACATCAAGCAGCTGCTAACAATAAGATTGTGATAAAAGGATTTATACTTTGGGACAGATACAAACAAATAAGCATACAAGAACAATCCAAAATAAATAAAAATTAGATAAGTCAAATTTACAAAAAAAATTTAAAGTTCAATAAAACAAATAAAAATAATGGGTAAAAGCGAGAAAAAGAGAAACTTCAAGCCCTAAACTCCTCTGCATCTTTTTGATGATATTATGGACTGTAGACGATGAAATTCCTTAATTTCTTGCAATTGCATGTTGAGAAATGTTCTTAAACTGTTGGACTCTTTCTAAGTGGAGAACCTCGCTTCATCTTTGCTTGTGAACAAATGAACCTGTTGAGGATGATGCTCTTGTGCCCAATCACGACACTCTTTTTAAAACCTTTTCACCTCGTAGTCCGAGAGTCCATTATGTCTGCGTGGAAATTATGCTTGTACTTTCTTTTTTAACAGATGAGCAAGGTTTTTAACTCATACCTTTACATCAGAGATCACCAACTGGCGGCTCGGGGGCCACATCCGGCCCCTAAGAGCTTTCCATCCGGCCCCCTGACTATTATTTTACAGAAGAGGATGCAAAGAAAGTTTTGAGGAGATTTCGCTTTTTCTTTGACTGTGAAAAATTAACAATATATGCAATGTTAAGTATGGATTAATTATAATGATAATTAATTCTCAAAATTCTTGCTTTTCTCCTCATAATTTCTGCTTAAATCTGAGAATTCTGAGTTTCCCCCCCACAATACTACAACTAATCTCAGAATTAAAAATTTCCTTCTAGAATTCTGACTTTTTACAGACGTAAAAACATCTTCAACCTTAAATATTCTTTTCCTTTTTAAGTTTTTGTTTGCCCTTTTGGTCTTTCCCATTACTGAACATGAGGAAATGTGCAGAGTAAAAAATGTTTTTTTTTTAAGGACAGCTTTTCATCATTTGATACCCTCATATATTAATGAAACCCTATGCAGCTGCCTCAGGACTGGTGGACCAAAACACTTCATTATAATAGGCCATTTTCACAGCTCCACTACTTCCTGAAATTAGTTGTGTACATTCATTTCCTGTCTTACATTATTTGTTAAACTAATTAATCCAGGTGTGCCTTTGTAACTGCTTCAGCAAGGCACACAGTTAGTTTGGCCAATAATGTAAGACAGGAAATGAACGCACACAGCTAATATCAGGAAGTAGTGGAGCTGTGAAAATGGTCTATTGTTTTTAATTACAATACCAAAAACCAGTGAAGTTGGCACGTTGTGTAAATTGTAAATAAAAACAGAATACAATGATTTGCAAATCCCTTTCAACTTATATTCAATTGAATACACAGCAAAGACAAGATACTTAACGTTCAAACTGGTAAACTTTATTATTTTTTGCAAATATTAGCTCATTTGGAATTTGATGCCTGCAACATGTTTCAAAAAAGACTGAGAAAGTTGAGGAATGCTCATCAAACACTTATTTGGAACATCCCACAGGTGAACAGGCTAATTGGGAACAGGTGGGTGCCATGATTGGGTATAAAAGCAGCTTCCCTGAAATGCTCGGTCATTCACAAACAAGGATGGGGCGAGGGTCACCACTTTGTGAACAAATGTGTGAGCAAATTGTCCAACAGTTTAAGAACAACATTTCTCAACCAGCTATTGCAAGGAATTTAGGGATTTCATCATCTACGGTCCGTAATATCATCAAAAGGAACACTTCAGAAAACCACTGTCAGTAACTACAGTTCGTCTACATCTGTAAGTGCAAGTTAAAACTCTACTATGCAAAGCCAAAGCCATTTATCAACAACACCCAGAAACGCTGCCGGCCGGCTGGGCCGAGCTCATCTAAGATGGACTGATGCAAAGTGGAAAAGTGTTCTGTGGTCTGACCAGTCCACATTTACAATTGTTTTTGGAAACTGTGGTCGTCGTGTCCTCCGGACCAAAGAGGAAAAGAACCATCCGGACTGTTATAGGCCCAAAGTTCAAAAGCCAGCATCTGTGATGGTATGGGGGTGTATTAGTGCCCAAGGCATGGGTAACTTACACATCTGTGAAGGCACCATTAATGCTGAAAGGTACATACAGGTTTTGGAGCAACATATGTTGCCATCCAAGCAACGTCTTTTTCATGGACGCCCCTGCTTATTTCAGCAAGACAATGCCAAGCCACATTCTGCACGTGTTACAACAGCGTGGCTTCGTAGTAAAAGAGTGCAGGTACTAGACTGGCCTGCCTGTAGTCCAGACCTGTCCCCCATTGAAAATGTGTGGCGCATTATGAAGCATAAAATACAACAACGGAGACCCCGGACTGTTGAACAACTTAAGCTGTACATCAGGCAAGAATGGGAAAGAATTCCACCTGAAAAGCTTCAAAAATTGGTCTCCTCAGTTCCCAAACGTTTACTGAGTGTTGTTAAAAGGAAAGGCGATGTAACACAGTGGTAAAAATGCCCCTGTGCCAACTTTTTTGCATTGTGTTGCTGCCATTAAATTCTAAGTTGATGATTATTTGCAAAAGAAAAAGTTTCTTAGTTCGAACATTAAGTATCTTGTCTTTGCTGTGTATTCAATTGAATATAAGTTGAAAAGGATTTGCAAATCATTATATTCTGTTTTTATTTACAATTTACACAACGTGCCAACTTCACTGGTTTTGGGTTTGTATTATTAGTGTTTTCTTAAATCTGGCCCCCAGAGCATATGCAAAGGAAAAAACTGGCCCTTGTGTAAATGTAGCTAATGATCCCTTCTTTACATGTTTCATGACTAACGCGGAAGAGCTCTGTTGAAACATGTAAAGGTATAAGTTAAAACCTTGCTTTTCCAGTCTTTTGCGGCCCCTGTCCCAGCTTTTTTGGAATGTGTTGCTGACATCAAATTCGAAACGAGTGAATATTTAAAAAAACAACAACAAAGTTAATCAGACTGAACACTAAATATCTTGTTTTTCAACTGAATATTGCTCCAAAAGGATTTCCAAATGACTGTTTTATGCTTTTAATATCATTCTGCACAACTCAGAATTGCAGTTTGTGTGTTTGCTTGTGCAAAAAATGATGAAATTCATAAATACACTTGTTTTTTTCCAAAGTCTAAACTGTTTGATGGCTTAAAAACTCTGATTCAGGGTTGAGTGTTTCTCATTTTATTAAGTTTGAGCTCCACTGAAGTTCAGATTAAGAATGAATAAGTTGGTCTGGATGAGTTCTTGTGTCTTTTCTTATTCTGTTTCACTGCTCTTTCTTTCTTTTCCTCCCCCTCTGTCTCCCCCTCAGCAGCCTTGATCTCCCTTTAGTCTCTCTTTCCTTCATCCAGAGAGAATCATTAAAGCTTGGATATGAGCGTTAGGAGACATCAGAGGGAAGCTGGAGCCTCTCGTTCTGCTCCCTCACCTCCTCTTTCTGAACGTTTCCTCTGCCTTTTCTAATCTCATTAACATTTGACATTTACATTCTCTCTTCATCCTCCTCATCGCTCCAACACCGCACCGTCCCAGATCACTTTATGCACAGTTTTGTTCAGGTCCAAGAGAAACTTTCCAGTCCAGCGTGAGGAAGGGCCTGAAATGTGCCTCAGCTTTGATTTGATGGTTTTGTCTTTGTGGTGGTGAGGAGGGAAATCAAAAAGACTGTTTTGGAGAGTTTATGGAGACGTTCTGCTCGCTGAGAAATGAGATGTTGTGTTTAATTGGTTCAGTCTAAACAAACTGGGCTGAGTGAGCAGGGGAAGTATTTCTACTTAACAGATTAAAGATGATTTCACCCCTGCAGCTCGGTTTCTTTGTTCTGATTCAGCTAAAACCCAACGAACTGTCATATTTACTTTGGATAGTTTCATATTCACACCATAGAATCTTAAAGCTGGAAAAATCACACAAACAGGCAGAGCTGGCTTTATGTCAACGACCATGTTACATGATGTTTTTTTATTCAAAATTAATTATTCAGAATGAAATAATTCAGAATTAAAGTTTTGTCCTTCGTGTTTTAATGGAAATAATAATTCTGGATAAAAGTTTGCACGGAAAACATGTTTATTTGCCTTTATTCACAGCCTGGTGGTTAGGAATGGGTCTGATTGGACAGCGGCAGGACATGATGTAGTGATGTATGTCTACAGGAAGAAAAATTCTAGTCATGGGTCTTCAGCATCTCTAACTGGGTTTCCATTACATTTTTCTGCAAAATAAAAGCAATATTCCTAAAATTTCAGCAAACTATATTTGCGCTTTTAAGATGTTTCCATTGAAGGCTGCTCTAGGCAGGAGCGTCATAACTCTTGGGACATATCATCCTGCGAGATTTCACTGCAGGAAGATGGACGCATGAATATGCCAAGGCTTGTCGAACCCTTCTCCCTCATTTCCGTTTCTATCTCCTTATAACACTCTGCATTCCTCTGTCGTTTGCTGTCTATTATGGCAGTTGTGTTTTTCTCAAGAATAATGGAAAGAAAAGTCTTCATCTGTCACAGCCTCAGTCTAAGGCCCCATCCACACGAAGACAAACCGAGGTCTAAACACAAATTTTTTTTGCAGAATCTGCATATCATCCATACGAAGACGGCGTTTTAGGGGTCTGTAAATGATTATTTTTGAAACCAGGTTCCAGAGTGGAAAGATTTTGAAATGCCGTATACGCAGCTCCGTGATTACTGGCTCTCCGCAACTTTTCAGATACGCTTACGTCATAGTTTCATATCTTCATTGACACACATGCGCCACATGCGGCATCGACAATGGCGGCGTACGGGAAGCATATGTGCTGATGAAGCTAGTGACCCTACTATCCCTGTTGCAGCAAAATCTCCTTCTCAATCACCACCGAGTTGAACAATTATCGAGGACACATTACACCACTTTATGATCACTTTATCACAATCTTTGTTCACAACTTTTGCCGCAAGTGCGCGTGCCCACTGTTTTTTTGTCTGTTTCCGCTTGTTTCCGTCATATCGTTACAGCGCCCCTAGAGGTCTGGCATGTGTTTTACAGCGTTTGATGCGTATCGTTTGTCTAGAATTCTGACTTTTCTTTATTAATGTATTTAAGTTGTTGTCTTATGTGTTTGTTTAATTTTATGACCGCTTGTGTTTGTCTAAAACTGTTAAACGTTCTGCTGTCTTGGCCTGACCCTCTTGAAAAGAGATTTTTAATCTCAGTGAGGTTTTTTTTGGTTCAACAAAGACACAAGTGGGAAGTAAACACAAACATGAGGTAAAACAGAATATCTTCAGCTACAGCAGCAAACACAGCTGATAGTCCAATCTCTGAAGGATGCTCCCTCTGAATTGGGACACAGCTCATGCACCTCCCTCACTCTTCATCTTCCTGTTGTGGTCAGGATTCATTCTGTTCTCTCTGCTGCTCTCAGTTTGTCATTTCAGCAGCAATCGTTGTGACCCTCCTTGACCCCGGTCACCTCCAATCCGTCTCCTCATTGTCCGAGTTCGACTCCTACAAGGTGCAGATCATTGATGGCCTTCCTGCACCAATGCACGCTGTGTTTACTCCATCAGTGTCCTATCCCACTGTCAGCCCCGTCAGTACGTTACACTGTTGTTTTATGGTTAAATTGATAATATCGCCCAATTATATAAATATTTTACACACTTGCAGATTGAGTAATTGTTTCAGTGACTTCTCTTTAGTGCAGGTTATGCTCGTGGAGTTAAATAATTTCTCTGCCTGCTGTTTAATCAAAGTTTGATTGAGGCCGTGTGATTTGACAAACACTGTAAACAGGTTGATATGAATTTACAGTAACTTATGGGAAACAAGATCCCAGAAAGTAACTGTAAATGTCTTTTCAGTGGCATTACTCTATTTTCAAAAATGGCATCCTTACTGTGCTCATATTTACATTGTCATTACAGTATATTATTCAACAACTTCTTTAACCCTTTAAGGCCCAAGACCATAGATTATAGCCAGAAAATTCTTATTTTTTGGAGCAGAAATGTTTATTTCACTTTCTGCTAAAATCCATAAAAATCAAAATGTTCATAAAATTCAACATATAGATTTTTTTGTATCTCATTTGATACATTAGGTGTTTTTGGCAACTGATAATCCATTTGAGGACATTTTTATCATTTATCTGATTGTATTCAGATGTTTTTTTGTAATTTGTTGATATATTGAGTAGATAGAGGTATTATAAAAGTATGTATCAAATATGATACATACTCATGGTTATTTTAACTATTCCTGAAACTATTACAGCAATATGTTGTTTTATAAAGAAAAAAATGTTGCTTGTTTATATAAGTTTGTTATGTTTCCCACAAAACATTGCCATTCAAAGTAGTTTACTGTTTGTGTGTTTTTTTTACAGTAAGTACTTCTAGATATTACGGTAAAATACTGTTGAGTTTACCAAAATAAGTCACAATTCAATTCAGTTCAGTTCAGTATATTAAACTGAATTGAATTTATTTTATTTTGAACATGTATGCAAAAAATGAATTCAAGTAATAATATATGCTCGAAAAGGAGTAGGAAGAAGTAAAAACTTTTTGAGTTCCTAACCCTCATTACTCTAAGTCTGATAAAAAATAAAGTCTGCTATCAATGCATGTATTTTTTTAAATGTACATTGTGAAACATATAATCTATATAAATTTGTTTATGTACATATTCACAGCAAATATATATACTGTATATATTATGTATAATTAAAGGTGTAGTCAGCGATGTGGGAGAAAACGAGTGGAGAGTTTGTTGATAAACAAATTTAGACCCGCCCCACGAAAGCTGATGGACGTGCATTGTCATGGAAACGGCCGTAGAAACTGCATAGCTGACTAACGTAGCTAAGGTGACCCTGACTCGTCAGACAACTCGACTGCAATTATTGATAACATCACAACAACAGAACATTCTGATTAGACAATAAGGTGAATGTCTGACGGCTGTTACTGTTATGTGAAGCACCACAAAGCTAATGTTGCTAACCTATCCAGCAGAAAGACGGCGACATCCTCGCCCGTTTTCAGGTCTTTCAGTTTGCAGAGTTCCCTCCACCGTTGGAAAGCAACACCAATGTTGACCCGGGTCTTCGCTCTTTCATGGTCGTAGCCCTTCTTTTTCACTTTGTGCTCCTCTGACCTTTTTCTTTTGGGCTGTTTTTCAGCCATTGCTACTGCACCTATTGTATCTCTCTCTTAAGCTAACTGCGCACGCTACTCAACCTACTACTCCCCCTCCTCCCTCTGTCTGATCTGCGCATGAGTATGATCACCCCCTGGATGTGGGGGGGTGTACTCTGTTTTGGTAACTCGGTCCGAGCCACAGTATTTACCTGCTGAAATTCAGAGCCAAGGCTGTGTATTGAAACCAGACTTTTTCTCAGTGGTGACATCTTGTGGATGGAGAGGAGAAATACGGTGAATTTGACAAATCGTGCATTAGATTAGAAGATTAGAAGATCGCTGACTACACCTTTAATATACATAAATATACAAATACATACACACACATATATACATACTGGGGCCTCGGGGAAGACCCAGGACACACTGGAGAGACTATGTCTCTCAGCTGACCTGGGAACGCCTCGGGATCCCCCGGGAAGAGCTGGACGAGGTGGCCGGGGAGAGGAAAGTCTGGGCGTCCCTGCTTAGGCTGCTGCCCCCGCGACCCGACCACTCATAAGCGAGGGAAGACGGTACGGTACATAAACATCTATGGAAATATAATTCACACCAATGCACACACATACATACATGTTTATACATAATAATTAACTGTACACATATGTTATATCTATATCCAATATCCATTCACTTTATAGCAAAATACTAATATAAGGTTTATTTATTTACCACATCGCTCTCACTATATACATTTAACCGTTACGTTTACAGAAATCAGTCCTCTTTTCCACAATCCACTGCCATTCGCAGTAACTACCGTATAGACCTTTTACAGTAGTATACTCTAGATATTACCCTAAAATACTGTCACATTTACAAAAATCAGTTACAGTGCACCACATTAGGACAATTAAAAACAAAAAGACAAACATGGTCGTTGATTTTGAGGAAGTTTATTGCAGCCAAAGTGAGATTTGATTATCACAGATGAGTGAAAACGTCTCTCTTCAGTGAATCAAAAAGAAAAAGTCGATGATAAAACAGTGAGAAAGGATTTATTACAGACTTCTTGTTCCATCTGTTGATTTCTGCTCTGTTCTCTCTCGTCCTCTCCTGGTTTCACTTTGCAGAGCTCCGTCTCTTCCTCCTCATTCTTATTCCGTCTCCTTCCTCGTCCTGTCAGCTCTCTCTCTCTCCGTCGTTGTTTCTGTTTGTCTCTCGCCCTCGCTCCCTCGCTGACAGCTAATCGATGAGCAGGCAGCCATGTTAGAAGAGGCTTCAGCCGCATAGATTTTCAATGGGACTGTTGACCCCATGGTGGTGCGAGGGGGGGTTTCACTGGAGCGAGCCACAGAGTTTGAAATGTAACACTCAGAGCTGAAGCACAAACACATCTGTGACGGCTGCTGCTCAATCCGAGCATGTCAATAATGTTTAATAATATATTTTAATTCAGTGATGTCTTACTCTGAGGGCTAGTTATCCTGTTTACAATGAAGCTGTTGATTATTTAAGATGAATGGACAGAACACTTTTCTGGGCTGAACTCATTTAAAGTCTCCGAGACCTTTTTATTAGTGTTGTGCTCAAGACCACACTATCCAAGACCAAGACTTGCCCGAGACCAGAATGCACCGAGACCAAGGGCGCTTTCACATTAGGCCCACTTGTTTCAAACCGTGCTGCGGCGCAGTTTGCAATGGGTTCGCCTCCCTCCCCCTCCCCCGCTGGCTTGCATTCACACTGGCAACATCAAACCATGCCCGGACCCACTTGTGTATCTACTCAGTTTGAAACAGCAGGGGGCGATATGCATGTAACTGGTTACCAAACCTTCTACGGAGGAGAATGAAGAAGAGTCTACCATGGTAACCATTTCCTACACCAAACAACCAATGTTTATGTTTCACCTTCAAATGTGGTTTTTTTATCGTGTTTGAGACGGCATTAGTGACCTTCTGGACCCTCGTAAATCACCGTAATCCTCAACCAGAATAAACAAATCGACAAATTAAGTAAGCAAAAGATTCAACGGCAGGATTAACAGGAAGTAATACATTAAAAGTAGATTGGTTCGGACCACTTTGCTTCACACCAGTGAAACCACACCAAATGTCGGGAGATGGAGCGGATCCAGACCACCCCTTCATGGAGGTCTCGATCCGGCTGATTTGGTATACACCAAAGTGCGGTGGTTGCATTCACATTGATACTAACGTACCAAACCCTGGGCCAAAACTTCTTTGGTGCGCACTAAATATGGTTGGTGTGAAAATGCCCCGAGACAAGATGAAGACTTTTGGAAGTGGAGACCAAGACAAGCCAAGACCAAACAAGACCAAGACCATTAAAATCAATTTTAAAAACCATGTCAGCACAAGGGAAATAACACATGAACTAAAGCTTTTTTTTTTTTTTTTAATGCATTTTTTGGGCATTTTGTGCCTTTATTGATAGGAGAGAGACAGTGGATAGGCTTGTGAAAGGGGGAGAGGGAGTAGGGGAAGACACTCTGCAAACTGGTCACAGGCGGGATTCGAACCTGGACTGGCAGAAGCAAGTACATGGGGTGCCTGGTTGCTAACCACTCCGCCAAACCAGCACCCCTGCTTTTTATTGTTTTACCAAGTGTTCCTCCTTATTCACATTAATGAAGTTGAAGAACAGCAGATCAGTGCTGGTCTTGATCAGTCTTGACGATGTGAAAATCCCCATTCCGGCCTGTCCAAGACTGAGTAAAAATGCTCTCAAGACTTTCAAAATGTGGTCTCAAGACAGGTCTCGAGACCAGAACTGGTCTTGAGTAACACAACACTCCTTTTTAGGTTTTACACACATGGACAAAGTTCTTGGTTCCATTCCATTAAAGAAAGAAAAACCCACATGGCCACTGAAATAACTTAAAACTTACAAAAATTTAGGTCAGGGATCATAGAAGGCCACTTCAGAATAGTCCAATGTTTTGTTCTGAGCCATTCTTGGGTGTTTTAGCTGTGTGTTTTGGGTCATTATCCCTGGGCAGCACATGAATGTCTTGGTAGGTAGTCTTGAGATTTCATTGTACCTGAGATTTCATTATTTATAACTAAGCCTCCTCCATGTTTCACAGTAGGTACCATGTTCATTTCTTTGTATGCTTCATTTTTGCATCTGTGAACATAGAGCTGACGTGACTTACCAAAAAGCTCCAGTTTTGGCTCATCTGTCCAAAGGACATTCTCCCAGAAGCTTTGTGGCTTGTCAATATAAATTTTGGCAGATCCCAGTCTCGCTTTTTCATAATTTGCTTTCAACAGTGATGTCCTCCATTAAGTCCACAGACAGTCCCGTGGACCTTGAATCTGTGATACTAATTAAAGGACACACCTTCGTTTACCATGCCCCTGTGGTCAAATCATGTTCAGTCTTTTCTTGGGGTATCATCATTTTTGTTCTGGACAGTTTTAATAATGTGTTTTTTAAAATGATTCCGTTGAACCACAATTCAAAAACAATGTCTGATTTTCATTCAGTGATTTTTCAATATTTTTTTTGATTTATTACTTTTGGCAGTTTTAAGTTAATTAAGTAACTGTGTGGGTTTTTCTTTCTTTAACCAGCAATTTTGTCCACGTGTGTATATTCTCTTTATGAGTCTATGAACTTTCTCTTTTAGCTGGTAGTTCAATGGCCTGTCCTTGAGGGAAAAATGGTCAAATTATGATTGTTTCAGCCTCTGCCTGTCCAAAAAAGCAAAGCAGAAATATTAAAGCTAAAGTA
Organism: Scarus forsteni; assembly: GCA_036419115.1. NCBI lineage: Eukaryota > Metazoa > Chordata > Actinopteri > Labriformes > Labridae > Scarus > Scarus forsteni. Next base: position 2,519,310 of record JAZDUH010000103.1, on the reverse strand, counting down.
TTTTATTTTACTCCTCCTGTCTGTTAAATCAGAGTGACACTTTAATCAGAATTAGAAGCTCTCTGGAGTTAAAATGGACTCCATGAAATCTTAAATTTGCACACATCATTGTTGGAGTATCTTTACTCCACAGTCAGCTGTCTGAAAAGTGCGCGCTCACATTTATCAAACCCCTGCGGCCGTCTGCAGACAGCCGGACTGACACTTGATAAATCTGCAGCCTGTGATTGTAGATGAGCCCGTTCAGAGAGCAGAGCCCCAACACAGCAGCTCTTCACCTCCTTCAAATCACCTGGAAACCACTCCAGACTGCTGCACACACATCCAACACACATGAGGGGGTTGTAAATGTTCTGTAAAGGGAAAACAGCCTGCTATGAATGTTGTTACAGGGAGATAATGGAGGGAGACAACGGCCTGTATACACAACAAATAGTCCTTTTTGCTTAGGAAGATTCCTAACTGAGTGAAATGATCCGGAAGTAGTTTGTGATAAGAGCTGTTCAAATAGTCTAAATGCTTAGGAAAGGTGGCTCAATGCTTCCTTTAGCATCTCCTTTAGCATAGGATACACCAACCATCCTTTACAAAAGGAGAGGAGATTATTCTGCCCGCCGATTCCCACAAGTCACCACTGCTGTTCAATCCTTTCCAAAGTTTAACAAAACATGCCTTTACTTTCCAGCAGTCTGATTCTCTGACTGATTGGTTCAATATTAATCATTTGTTCACTATTAGATTGTAGGCTTAACAGTTTATGCCTTTCTTTCATTCAGTTACTAGGGCTAACACAATATGCTTTTCTCCTGATTCAACTTTTTACGATTTTTTTGCGATTTAAAATTGCAATTCTACAATATTGCCGATTACTGCAATCTTTAGTTAGCTTTTTTAACGCCAGCGAAAAAGATGAACAATGATGATGCCTACAGACTATATCAGGAAAAATACACATCACATGTGAGTCTGTTTTTAGGATTTATTCAGCAATATATTTTAACCAGCTGTTTATACTCTCCCTTCAAAAGACTGGATTGCATTTAAAGTGGCTTATTAACACAGACTAAAATGAAGCATTTAAATTTGAAAAAAAAAGGTTTTTGATATTTTTTTTGGAAAAAAAAAAATCATCAGCAAAAATCCTGACACTTACGTGAATCATTTTTTTCTCCCACCCCTGAGTTACCGTTTATTTTCATGCACTGATTGGTATTCATGTTGATAATCAGTCTATCAAATGTTATTTATTAGGTGCTTTTTATACATGGAATGTAACTCAAAGTGTTTTACATAGAAAAAATAAAAACATTCCATCAAACCCATCTACCCCATCTACCCTATTTTACATAGACACCTACCCACAAGCATGTTCATAATGCGAGGACAGATTTATTCAAATTTTCACCCCCAACATCGGTTATAGCCTTACAGAGCAGACAGACCTGCCTGATTCTGAAATCATGCATCCCCGTCTTGCCAGCCTCCATTGTCCAATGGTTTCACTCGGCTAAATGCTTAATGCACCAATCAGGGAAGAGAGGCGGGAGCAGCAGGAGTCGCGGGTGTGACGACAACAGGAAGTGACTTGCCAGGAAGTGACGTCACTTCCTGTTGTACAAATAATGTTGTCTAATGTCAGTTAGCCTGTGGTCATCATGGTTACTCAGTTATACTTGATGAGATATGCTCTCCTCAGAAGATTACTTCATAAGGATTGTCTTTGACGAGGTTCATGTCACATATAAGTGTTAAATGATACATCTGTGTGGTACAATTTAATGTGAAACGATAGTCTTAAGGTAGTTAAGCTATCGGCTAACGGCTGTTAGCTGCTATGGTTAACAGCTAACAAGGGCAAACAGTTAACAGCCAACAACAACAGTTAGCCACTACAGCTAACAGTCATTAACTGTTGTTTGCTCTTGTAAGTCATTAGCTGTAGCAGCTAACGGTTAGCCATTAACCGCTACGTACTGAAGAGCTAACCGCTGGTACATATGCCATGTCGTAGAAGTGCTGCTTCATTTTTTTTTTTTTTTTTTTTTTAATGTATGTATATTTTTTGGGCATTTTGTGCCTTTATTGATAGGAGAGAGACAGTGGACAGGCTTGTGAAAGGGGGAGAGACAGTAGGGGAAAACACTCCGCAAACTGGTCACAGGCGGGACTCGAACCTGGGCTGGCAGAAGCATTTACATGGGGTGCTAACCACTACGCCAAACCAGCACCCCAGCTGTGTTGCTTCATATGGAGTGGTCTGTGATGAGTGTGATGTGCCAAACGATCGTCCAATCAAAAGCTGCTGTTGTTTTTGAAGGTTCTGCCCCTGAAAACATTTCAGCAGGGCTCCTTCCCAGATGGATTAGTAAATATCTCAAATATGGAAGTGTCCATCTAGCATGTCAGATTACATTGGTTATGCAGATGTTAATTTTACCAGGTTGTTAATGTTCAAATTGTCTGAAAAGGAACAACGCTGTCATGATATGTGTTAAATGTTACATCTGTGTGATATAATTTAATGTGAAATGATAGTCTTGACGTAGTTTAGGCTAACGGCTAATGGCTATTAACTGTTGTTTGCCGTGTTTACCTGTTAGCCGCTACATGTAGCTGCTACGTATGCTACGTCATACGCAGTGCTGCTTGATATGGATTGGTCTTTGATGAGTGTTTTTGTAGGTTTTGCCCCTGAAAACATTTTCCACCGGCTCCTTCACAGATGGATTAGTGAAATATTTCCAATCTTGAACTGTCCATCTGGCGTGTCAGGCTGGATTGATGAATTAGAGCCAAAGCTCTAACTGCAGTAGTCGCCGGGATAGATCTAAAAAATAATAATCTGATTCATGTTTAATCCTGAAATGTGAGAAAGCAAAGATTAGCCTGTCTGTGGAGTTCTGATTAATTACCAGCTCCATAATCATGCTGTAATTGCTAAGACTCATCAAACAGTCATGCTAACAAATCCATTCAAAAGCTGAATTCTGTCTCTTGCTCAGTCTGAAACTAAATCACTGAAGGTCTTAGATTGTAGGAAAGCTGCTCCCAATTAGAATCTGGGTCTCCCCGCGTGTGTCCTGTATTTGAATATTGTTAGAGAGAGTCTGGCAGTGATGCAGTGAGTCTGTCAGCTTCACCTGCTGGACATTTAGACCGGCAGAGAGCTGCAGAGGCTGAAGTCAATTTGAACCAATTAGAGAGCAGAGAGAGGAGCGAGCGGCTCCTCCTGCTGCTTTTCTGACTTTTCCTCATCATTTCACTTCTCTGAAAGGTCAGAGTCCTCGGACTGCAGACAAAAGTCATGCAGGGACTGAGACTGAGAGACAGCTTTATATTTTTGTTTTTATTATGTTTTTAGCACCAAGGATCAAACTGTGACTCTCACCTCATTTTCTTAGACAGCAGGGGGATCGTGGTGTTTTGGTTTATTGCAAAGGTTGCTCGACTTTTATTTTTTGTGCATTATGTAATTAAAGTTCAGCAGCCTGCTGATGGCGGTGCTCACAAACCTGCAGGAGAAACAGCTGAGAGTTTATTCCCTTTTGCTTTTTCTCAGTTAACCTCAATCACAGAATGGCTGCCTGATTATCCAAACAGTGGTAAAGGGTTCCTGATCATCTCTTCTGTTAAGATACAGCAAAAAAATTAATTTAATTATGAAATAAACCATTGATAGGGGAACAAGAGACAGTAGAAGGAGGGCATAAAATAAAATAATAATTATTAGTTAGAGACAGACCAGATACAAAATTACTAAAGCCCCGGTCCCACATTCTGTTTATTTATTCATATTTAGAGGACAGTGCACATTAATGAACGCTGGCATGTTAATGTACCAGATTATAGCCAATCAATCAATCAAAATGTATTAATAAAGCACTTTACAACACTCGAGGTGACCAAAGTGCTTTCCAGATAAAAATAGATAATAAGAAAGGAAATAAAAGCAAATTAAAAGAAAGCAACAACACATCAGGAAAATAAAATCAGATAAAAACAGATAAAACAAGACAAAATAAACTAACATGTCACCACATTCCTGTGTATTAAAAACCAGTATGAAAAAACATGTTTTAAGCCAGGCTTTGAAAAGGCCAAAGTCGGTTAGCCACAGGCTAAAATCCATCTGTAGTCCCGGCAGGTTGATGTAATGCATTTGCACAGGTATGTGCAATTTTAAAATACATCAAGTCCATAAAACAACGACAATGTGCAGCAGCAAGGTGACAGATAAACATAACATGACATTTACATAAAATTACAGGACAAACATACAACATCACCAATGATGTGCTCAAGACAAACTGTAACAGAAAGACCCTCAGGGTTAATGTGCATGAGCTGTTTAATGTGCAAAATGCAGTGTTAAAGTGCTAAAGTGCTGGTGTATTGCACATCATAGTAAAATTTCTAATGTATGATTGCACACTTGCCTCTGCCAGTTGTACTGCACAGGTTGTGCAATAGCAGACCGGTTTATGAACATTATTGCACATGGATAGCAAACATAGATGTAATCAAGCCTGGAAAATTGCTTGGTAACACTTGATAAAAATCTAATTCTGGCTATCAGGACTCTTCTTGGTGGATAGAAGCGAATTTCCAAAGAGAGTTTTCAACATGGCCGCCCCCATAGATCAGACCCAGAAGCCCTCTTCTGTAGCCAACCAGCTGACGTCACTCAGGCTTCACCGCTCACCGCCTCTGGTTAATAATCCCCGACTCCGTCTCCAGAACTTCTGATCAGACCGCCCTTCACTTTTGTCTCTTTTATTCTTCCCGCTCAGAGGCTCATGAGAGATTTTTGTGTCTCAGTTTCTCCACCGGCGGCTCGTCCTCCTCTTCTTTCATGTTCTGATGCTAGAAATTTCAAAGACCCCCGTCAGCTACCCGGCGAGCCGTGAGCGGCCTCATCACACGTTCAGAAATATGAGGAAGGTGTTAACATGTGGGGCATCAGACAGCCGTCGACCTCCATCAGCCTGCGAGGACAGAGGGGCATTAAGATCTGACCGGAGCTGAGCGAGCGTCTTCTTCCAGTCAGACTGTAAACGAGGACGCGCCACGAGGACTAACGCACGGTGAAGGATGACCTCGATTAAACCTGCTCACTGTAAACCTGCTCAGGTCATTCAGGACCAGCTGATCCACATCCTGTCACATCTGCACAGCTACACGGCTGCAAACCAGAGTGACAACACGCATTAAAATCATGTTTCCACGACCTTCAGCTTCAAGCTGCTCGTGTCTACATCTGCCCTACAAGAGGATCCTGCTCCGCTTCTTAGTTTAATAAAAACTGATTAAAAATGAAGGTTTGGATCTGAACATCTCCCCCTCACGTCTCTGTAGCTTCTTGGTCATCCATGTTCACCAGGGTTTCTTCTGGTAAACGGACTTATCATTAGGGATGTATACCGCGGACTAGTACTTTAATGTTTCGGTCCCTTATTGGGTCGGTACCTGAATACCGTTAAGAATCTGGAAAAACGGTACTGTTATCGGTACTTGAACGTCTCTTCAACTGTCACGTAGTTATGACACTACCGCCGTCGACAGGTGATGACGCAGCTCAAGCATGTCGGTGAGGGCTAAGCGCTCGAAGGTTTGGGCTCACTTTAGCAAAGTTAATGAAAACTCGGCCCGATGCAATCTTTGTCAGAGAGAAGTTGCGTCCAAGGGGGGAAATATTAGCAACATCACCAAACACTTGGAGCGTGCACAAAGTATAAAGCTAAAGGAGTGCGGGCTGTTTGATTGCTATAGCAACACAAGTAAAGTTAGCAGCCCGGCTAACACTAAAGACTGCAGCACCGTGGCGGGTCTGTTTGTACGTGCAGTCTATTGAGCGGTATGAAGGGGTTTTGCCATCTCCTTAGCTTTCTTTTTGCCTCTGAGAAGCATTTGTAATGCATTACTTCTATTCTGTTGAAATTTTATTATTACCTTGTGGTAATAAAAAAAGGTTGAATCTTTTAATATCTTGTAAAGTCTTTATTTTTTTACACAAAATTTCGTGTTGTAGTATCGACAACAGTATCGATAAGGAGTATCGGTATCGATAAAATCATAATGATATACATGCCTACTCATCATGTTTCTTGAAGACATTTCTCCTCCTCTTCCAAAGGCTCTTCAGCTTTCAGCAGTGTTGGGAATAACAGTGTTAACAACTAGAAAAGCACTCTGAGAGCGCAGACCTCCGCCAGCACCACAGTCCTCACCCATATTGTGACTTACACCATAAATATTAGTCCTACCTTTATTTCATCTAAATATTTAGATTCATTGACCATGAAAACATACCATTAGCAATTGGATTCATAATGATATCTATTTTAGTTCAGTAGTTATTCATGAAAATCACATTTTTTGTCATGGTGGATCTAGACAGTGATCCAGATCACTCCCAAAATCTAATCATTTGTTCCTTGTCCCAATCCGGACATTTCCTGAAAATTTTATCAAAATCCATCCATAACATTTGGAGAAACAAACAAAAAAAACAATGGCAGCAATAACATAACGTCCTGGCTGAGATAATAACCGTGTTACTAATGCTGTAGTTTTTTCCTAGTAACAGGTAATCTAATTAATTACTAGTTTAAATTATTACTAGGGAATGTAGTGAGAAAGGAAAGTAGCTAAAGGAATGGCCACATAGTTGTAATTGTAGTTATTGAAGCTCTGTAGGTCTACACAGCGTGTTTGAGGACCACCTCATAGCTCATAGTGCCACTTTGATTTAAGAAATGAATCCAGTTATCCGTCAATAACAGCTCCCTCCAGAAATCAATATCTGGACCTTTTGCTTATCAGTTCCTTTATTTATCACGTCTGCTTTGTTCTGCATGTCTTGTGAATGAAGGCTCGAGATGCATAAATGGCAACCAAGAGGTCAAAGATGATATCGTGGCTGTGAGGACACAGAATTCTTCTAATTATAGCTTTATATTTTTATCATGACGCAACTCGCTCAACATTTATAAACAACAAATGTTATAACCTGGCTTGTAAATAAATAAACCAGATTTTAAATGGTTTAAAATAAAGTTATTATGAAAGAAAAGGAAGAGAGTTAAACAAAATCAGGTTGGAAAGGGCAAACTAACAAACTCTAGTAAAAAATAATATACTCACAACGTGAAATTCAATACCAAGGACTACAATAAATGTAGTAAATCCATAAACAAAGATATGATACAAAAGGGTGGCTGTTACACCGGAGCTTTCATCTGTGCAGCACAGCACTGAATATAAACAATGTTTGATATGTAACGACAGAAAATCCACTGGATTAGGTAAAGGATTTGTTAAAGAATTTTACTGATAAGCAGAAATGATAACATTGATGAATAAAATCACAGTTTCCATCCCTACTGGAGACTGTCATCCCTGGACCAATCAGATCAATCGATACAACAGCACCATTCATGTTCAGAATAGTTGTATCAATAAGAAAAACTGTAAAAATTGGATCAGTTGTACTTTTTAGTGGAAAACTTGATGGAGCCCAGTTGAGTTTGAGGCCCCTGGTTTATCTGTTTGCACTTGGATTGTCATTTTTGTTGGTTTGTCTGAATCATGAGTGAAATGTTAATAGCTGTGTCTTAGCTTTGAACCAGATAACGGCCATTAGCAAACAATCGTTTTTGCTCAATAACTCTTTAAAGGTGCCATGAGGAGAATCTCTTACCGGCGGCATTAGGACTCTGCTACCCATGAGCACGCGCGGCGACTGTCGTAATGCTGCGTTCAAGTAACCTCGGAACTGGGAGTGACATCATCTCAGACTTATCAGTGTTCCTGTTGAAGTCAGAAAAAAAGCAAATATTAACTTTATTTTATAAACTTGTGTCAAAGCAGAACAAAATGAGTAAAAGTTAAAGAGAAATATTAAGTTAAATCCAAATGCAATAAGTCAATTTAGCTCAAAATCTTCAGTGACCTGAACTTCAGATCAAGTTGTTTTACCTTTAAAACTGTAGTTTGAAGAAGTTTAATTACTGTGTTGGCATAAAAAAATACTATTGGAATTGGATTGCTTTAAGAAGTTTGTTAAACTAAACAATTCAAGTCGAGCTGACTTAATAGCAAGTTTATTGAACTTAAGAAGTTCACTTGATCTGAATCGTTCTTAATTCAACTGAACTTAAATTTCTAAATTCAGAAAACTTAAAATATTAAGGCAGCCCTGACACCACCTTTTTTAAGTTAAAACAACTAACCTTTTTTACAATGTTGTTTCATTGTTAAAAAACAGATATCCTGGTAGTTTTTTTACTTTCAAGACTTAACCAACTTTCTGTATGTTTTATCAAATCAATAAAAACTTTCTTATTTTGCCACCACTTTTCTTAATGAACTTGTCTGGTTAATTTTAATGTTTCACTGGACATTAATGAGCTTTTTTAAATTTTCAGCCCATTTTCTGATTTCAGTGACGGTGTCCTCCTGCAGGGGGCGCTGGTGAGACTTCACTCTGACAGGCTCATAAACCTGACTCACAGCCTGGAGCAGAAGTTTGTGTGAATGAGAACATGTGAATGATCTACACTCACACACAGACACACACACAGACACACACTTGACAAACTTCCTGATGGCTGCAGATATGATTCCTCTCTCTCTCTCTCTCCCTCTCTCTGTCTCTCTCTCTTCCTCTCCCTCCCTCCTCAGGCAGGGATGAGTCAGGTGGGCGTCTAAAATCGATCGGGCAGCATCTTCTCCCACACTCAGCAAAGGTCACCAAAGGTCACAGAGCCAGCTGTGAACCCTGAATACTTTCTCTTATTATTGACTCCAGCTCCTCTCTGTCACCTGCATTATTAACTGTTGGACTCAGACAGGAAGTATCTGACACCCGACAGCTTTTCTCACACTGTTGAAGGTTAACGATGAAAATAAAAAAGGGCTGGCAGAGCTCCAGACTAACTTTCTGCATTGGACAGTGCACCTAAAAATCTTTTTAAGGCGCACCAGCACAAAAATTAGGTGCACCCAGATTTTTCAGTGTCACCTTTGACGCCATAAGGTCACCATTTTATCACTCTCCATAACTTCTATATAATGTAAATGATTTCTAAACAAGAATAAGAAGTAAAGAAATACTTGTCTTTATTCAAAGCAAAATTATGTATTGAAAGAAAAACAGAGCGTTGAAAGTGCTTCACTGAATGAAATTTAACATTTCAAACTCAAACATCTCAAGTTAAATAAAATATTTCAAAATAAAAAGAGCTAAGGTGCTATACTGAACTGAATAATGAAACAAATATCCAGATTTTAACAACCAACAACATAACATTTAACTGAATGGTCTTATTCTCCAATAAATTTGAACCTAGAATAAAACTTCACACACTATAGTCAATATTTACAAAACTGAAACTCAAATAAATAATACAAAAACAATTCTCAACCTAATTCATAAAAAAAACGACATATAGGACAGTACATCTAATGACTTTATCCTTATTAATCTCTCCTTTTGTGGCTTTTTTTTTCTTTACAGTTTTACATTAAGTCGGGATCTGCTAACACAGGTCATTTCTCCTCATGACACTCATCTCTGTGCCTGTGTGACTGAGAAACCGCCTCTTTAACAGGAAAAAAATATAGATATATAGATGTTATAGTTAACGTTACTTTGTTTTACTTTGTTTTACTTGTTTTACTTGTTTTGTTGGTAATTATTAATTGTCTGACTGTCACTAAGACAAATTTGTCAGAATTTGGCTGCTTCTTCAGAGTTACCGCTTCGTGCTGAAACCTGACACCACAGTCAGGCTCTGTCTCGGCTCATTTGCATACTAACAGCTGATTGGATGATTACTGAGGGCTGTGTGTGTGCGTGGTGTGGTGTGTGTGTGTGGCTCACATATGAACTTAAGTAACATCCCATTCCTAATTTATAGGGTTCAATCTGACGTGGGTCCACCCTTTGCAGCTATAACAGCTTCAACTCTTCTGGGAAGGCTGTCCACAAGGTTTAGGAGTGTTTATGGGAATTTTTGACCATTTTTCCGGAGGAGCACAAAGGTGTTCTATCAGGTTGAGATCAGGACTCTGTGCAGGCCAGTCAAGTTGATCCACACCAGACTCTGTCCTCCATGTCTTTATGGACCTGCTTTGTGCTCTGGTGCACAGTCATGTTGGAAGAGGAAGGGGCCAGCTCCAAACTGTTCCCACAAAGTTGGAGCATGGAATTGTCCAAAATGTCTTGGTGTGCTGAAGCATTCAGAGTTCCTTTGACTGGAACTAAGGGGCCAAGCCCAGCTCCTGAAAAACACCCCCACACCATAATCCCCCCTCCACCAAACTTTACACTTGGCACAATGCAGTCCCACAACTATGGTTCTCCTGGCAACCTCCAAACCCAGAGTGGTCCATCAGATTGTCAGATGGAGAAGCGTGATTGGTCACTCCAGAGAACGCGTCTCCACTGCTCTAGAGTCCAGTGGCGGTGTGCTTTACACCACTGCATCCACGCTTTGTATTGCACTTGGTGATGTGAGGCTTGGATGCAGCTGCTCGGCCATGGAAACCCATCCATGAAGCTCTCTGCACTGTTCTTGAGCTAATCTGAAGGCCACATGAAGTTTGGAGGTCTGTAGCGATTGACTCTGCAGAAAGTTGGCGACCTCTTCTCACTATGCGCCTCAGCATCCGCTGACCCCGCTCCGTCAGTTTACGTGGCCTACCACTTGGTTGCTGAGTTGCTGTGGTTCCCAAACACTTCCACGTTCTTATAATCCAGCTGACAGTTGACTGTGGAATATTTAGGAGTGAGGAAATGTCACCACTGGATTTGTTGCTCAGGTGGGATCCTATCACAGTTCCATGCTGGAATTCACTGAGCTCCTGAGAGCGACCCATTCTTTCACTAATGTTAGTTAAAGCTGTCTGCATGCCTAGGTGATGATTTTATACACCTGTGGACATGGAAGAGACTAGAACACCTGATTCTGACTATTTGGATGGGTAAGCGAATACTTTTGGTGATATAGTGTCGGTGTAATCATGGCGTAAAGACTGCTCTGAATTGACAAACTGCTCTCAGTGAAGCACCATTTCCTAAATAGATGTTGCTTTTTAAAAACATCCTGAAAAGTGTGAATCCTCTGAGGACAGTCTGAATTAAAATTTAAAGTCGTCCTACTGTCCTCTTCGGCTGTCTGAATGTTTAAATGTGAGGAAAGACAAGATCACGGGCAGAGATTTATTCAGATACATGTGCTATTATACAGCTGGAGCTTCCCCCAGAGGCCAAACTGAAAAAAGAGATTTATTTATTTATTTGTGTTTGTGAGCAGAGCTTTGATTCGTCCTCCTCGCAGCAGCTCTGAACTCTGCTGCCGGAGAAGAGACTCGTCTGTTTTTTACTGCGGGGGACGAAGACGCAGCGTGATCCGGACGGCTCGGACCCCTGAGACGGAGCAGAGCGAGCGGCTGTGGAGACTGCCGGGCAAAAAAAAAAAAAAAAGCATAAACAAGCAAACAGCATAATCAGGCCAGCTCCCAGGTCTGTGTAATGCTAAAGTGAGAGTTTGGAAAGAGTGGGATCATTATTCATGAGATCTGCCCTGGAAGGAGTGTTTCCATGTTTGAGGAGAGACGGAGGAGCTAAATGCTGCAACACCTGCTCGAGTCCATTAATGTGGCAGAAAAATTAATACTGTACAGGAAGCTGCAGCATGTGAAGGATGAATAGTGTACAAAACACAGGAAGCTTTAAAATGAGAGGATGTAAAGTTAAAGCCTGAAGGATGCAACCTTCACCTCTTGGAGTCTGATCATAAAAACATTTACCTCCCTAAATGATCAAATTAAAGCTCATCTTCTCCTCAGATGTGCTGAAGTGTTTCCCAAATCTGCACTTCTCCCTCTTTAGAGGAGTAAACACATCATCATTCGAGCACCTGCGAGCAGATCACTGTAATTCCCCTGAAATATTCAGACTCAAACATCCTTTGGTGGATATGAGAGACTTCAGTAACATTTCTGTTTCATTGACTTCATTGATAGTAGAAGAAAAAACACAACAGAGGAGGCGGAACCAGACGTCAGCTCTTAAAAAACAGATCAAAACATTTTGAAGTGATTCAACCAGCAGCAAACGTAAATGTTGAAATTCAGCGGGTGCAAAAACTGCAGTTCCTCGAGTGTCCACCTGAGGGCACGGAAACTCCAGAAGCCACATACACACCTCATGCTAAAGTGTAGATTTTTAAATCACAAATAACAGTGTCACAAAACTAAACCATGAGGGACCCAAACGCTCGACAATGCACAATCCAAGATCTCAGAAAAGTCTTTAACCTGTTCAGCCCTTTTTTAAGCCTTCAGCTCAAAAATGACATCCTCATAAAGAAAAGAGTGAATCTCTACAACCACAAGGTCTATTTGAATTATTTTGGTGTCATAATAAAAGTAACACTTAGAGATTTGTCCAGATGTGTAATAATCAGCATATGTGTTACTGGGACAGAGTAAATGAAGATAGAAGTCAGAAAATTTGAGTACTTTGGGGCTGAACATGTTAATCAGACTTACAGGGGTTTTCTTCTGGATCTAGCTCTTAAGTTTTTGAAGATACAACAAATCAGACTGAACACTCCAGATTCCACAGTATATTGGCTATATTTTGGCGTTTGTTGCAACTCTATGCCTTTATTTGTTTTCTTGCTATGACGAAAATTCCAAGGATATCTAAATTTTTCTTGTTCTGGATCAAAGAATCCAGAATTTTGCAGGGATCCAGATCAGTCTTTGATATCTTGTAGAACCTGTTGGAAACTTGTCCTGTATTTTTTTTCCCCAAATGCCCTGACTATTTTTGGTGGAGTAATATGCACAACTGCTGAAAATGGTGCTATCTCACAATGTTAAAGAATCCTTTAAAAAAAACTCCTGGGTCCAGACGGTGATCTGGATCACTCCCATTTGTTCCTTGTCCCAATCTGGACATTTCCTGAAAATTTCATTGAAATCCGTCCGTAACTTTTAGAGTGATGTTGCTAACAGAGAAACAAACAAACAGACAGAGGTAACAATCAGAAACCTTTCAAAATCTGCTATAACTGTTAAATATCCATGTCTGTGTCTGAATCAATGAGAGCAGCAGGAGCAGTTAAAACCAAGTTATTAAAATAGTCCGAATTTCATGAGTCAGACATAAATATTCATGATAATTAGCGAAGGGCGAGCTCTGCCAGTCTCCCTTGTTTCTGCACACAGTCAAAGAATTGAGTCTGTCTGCAGGTCATGGACTCAGGAGTGAGGCATGAAAACAGAAAAAAGTCGGCATATCCCTGTAACATGAACAAGCAGTGTTACAGCATCATCATCTCCTTATTTATATTTATTTTTATTAACCTTTATTTAACCAGGAAAACCTCATTGAGATTAAAAATCTATTTTGCAAGAGTGTCCTGGCCAAGGCAGCAGCACATTCAACAGTTTTACACAAACACAGGCAGTCAGAAAACACATCAAACAAGAATTTAATTAGGGGTGCCAAGTTATCGCATTAATTGAGATTCATTAATTACAGTCATAATTAGCGTGCTATGATTTTTAATAGTGTTAATCTAATTTTTAATCTAAGTACACTGTTTTGTTATTTTTAGAAGGCAGAACATTAAAATAGCTGGTGACTGGACAATTGGCCTGTTCGTCACACTCTTCATGGACCAAATCCACATCAAGCCACAGTATGACGTAGCAGCTAGACCCTGTTGTTAGCCGTTAGCTTAAACTGCGACTACGTCAGTCCTTAGACTTTAGTTATATCTTGCATTAAAGGTGCTATGAGGAGAACCTATTACCGGCGAAATAAAGATTCTGCTACCCGTGAGCACGCGCGCCGACTGTCATAATGCTGCGTTCCAGTAACCTCGGAAATGGGAGTGACATTATCTCCGACTTATCGGCGTTCCAGTTGAAGTCAGAAAAAAACATGCCGATCTACCAGGCTATTGTTAGCTGTTGTTAGCATGCTCTGCGTTGTTGTATGAAGAATGTGATTATCACTATGGCAGCATTTTTGTAAATATAAGTCTAACAATACGATGTATACAGCTGATCTAGAGCGACACACCCCAGTCAGAAGTGCAAATAAATTGATTATTACAGGAGCTAAATAACTGTTCACACTGGGGGCATCCATCTTCCATTGTCAACTCGGGGGTGGCGAGGTTTCACCGAGTTCCCAGTAGGAAATTCTGACTTTGGGGGACATTTCAGTTTTAGTTTCCTACTCGGAACCCAGAAATTCCTACTTCAGACTACAACTGGAACACCCAAAGATGTGACCCAAGCCAAAGTGTCTGTTTGTTGTGATGCTAATGAATGTAGCTCGGACCTTCCTCAGAACTCTGCATTGCTTTACAACTTCTTTTTTCAACAACTTACAGGATGCAAAGCCACGAGGTAATGTATCTCTTTCTAGTTATGTAGTGGTAGTTTTTGATGTGTGACAACAAGCAATTTTTGGAAAACTTAGTCTTGTAGTTTTGTAGCCGGCTATATATCGCTTCTTTCAGCCCGGTGCTCTAAGATGTGTCTGAATAATATAAATTTGCTCTAGTTTTAATTGTCTTGTTCCCAAAGTTGAGTATCCAGGCCAGTCCAGCCCTGTCCGACCCGACCAGAAGGCTAAGGAATAGCATTTATAGATAACCTATTTTGATGCTATAAAACTCATCTTAAAGTGTGTATTTCCATCAGGCATATATCTAAAAGTGAGACTTTTTTGTAATTACTTAGAAACTTCTCACAGTCTCTTTAAATTATACCACACAGATGTGATATCTACCACATGTGACATGAATCTCATCAAAGACAAAAACCACCAAATTCTCTTGGTAAACTTCTGAGGAGGGCATATTTGATATTGTAGGGTAACCATGACCACGGCTCGGCGTTGTTAGTGCAGCATTTCTGCATCTCTCTCGGTTTCCCAGCAGTTATCTCTGGTCGGGAGAAGAGAAAAGTCATCCACCGCTCCGTCTCTGTCCCCTGATTGGGCTGTTAAATTTGCAGAGGTTTTATGCATTGGGCTCTTTGTGCTTCAGTTTTTTTGGGGGGTGGGGAACAATCTTTTGATCTGCAACAATAATCTAATGACTTTTAATGAAAATACATCAAGTTGAGGCTTTTTTCAGCGATTTATAAAGTGAGATTAAAAAAATAGATTAATTAGATTAATTAATTACAAGTTATAATTAATCTCTCAATTGTTTTAATCTACTGACAGCACTAATTTTAATACTATAAAAAGAAAAGTCACAATTTCAGACAGTCAGTTTTGCTTGGATTGTCCATATGAGAAAGATAAAGTGCATCTCTGTGAGGCTGATGAAGATGAAGAGGGCGTAGCTGACTGGAAGAGGAGGGTCTGGTGTGTGACAAACTCTAAAGTAGAAACTAAACGATGAAGTCCAACTTTCTCTGAAGGCCCTGAAAGCAGCAAAGAGCTGCAGAAACCTGCTAAAGTTCCCCAAAACATCATTACAAGCAAACTCTTTAGCCCAGTCTCATTATTTTCATATTACAGAGTGATTAAAGTCATTATATCTACATTACAGTTAAGGGTGGAGGCATTTGAAGCTGATTTTTGGGTCACAGCTCACAAACTGTGAACACATCACCGGGTCAGATTTTTGGCTCTTCCCAAACATTCAATTAAATTTTCAGCAGTGATTAAATCCCGTCACTGTTTATGCGTATGGCTCATTACTTTGAAGGGCTTCATTTAATTTGTGAACGAGAGGCTGACAAACGGCCTCGCTCTAAAGATAGGGACATGTTTAAGTGATTGAGGCGGGGCGGGGAATAAAAAACAGCGGCGGTGAAGAGTGGAGGCAGATACCAGCACTGTTCAGAACAGAGACAGATTATTTTATTTATGCTCGTTTGTTTTCTAACACACATTTATTTAAAAGATATCAGACAGCCTCCTCTGTTAATATAGTGATGGACCTTAAAGGGAAAGTTCTGGTTTTTAAGTGGGGTCACAAGAAGCCCATAAATATGGGAGCCAATAAAGGAACCTTCGAGCTTTGTCCCTGGGGGGAGATATCTGAGGGGTGGACAGCAGCAGGTACATATCTGTGCATGGTGCCACCAAAAACCTTTTAATTCACCAGACCCGGCAGCATGGGCGGGCACTGGGGGGCCGTGCCCGCCCTGGACTGACAGCAAAGGTTTCTGTTTTATTTGGGTTTCATTTTGTCCGTCGGAGTAGCCATCTTCTCTTAATCCCATCTATCTTGATATGTCAGTCAATCAAACCAATCCAACCCAGCGAAGGCAACGCCTTAACAAATTACGGGTAGTGGGGGGCGGGTCACCGAGTCATAGTGATTACCGAGTTAGATATTCATGATCGGCAGTCTCCCGCGCAGTGACAATTCCCGGCACACCGCCGTGCGCAGCCAATTTGACAATTTGGTAGACCGTCTGTGCAGAGATGGGTGTGAGGTGCACCAGGAGGAGGTGTCGACAGATTTGGGTTGCCAAAAAACTGCGCGGAAATTGCACTGAAAGCTCGCCAGCTCCAACCTGGTCTATTCTCGGTGCAGGCGAAGCGCACCCTCTGCAGCTGTAATTTGGTGTCCGGCGCACATGTGCGCACACTTCACCAAAGCCTCACATGCAGGTTTCCAGAGTGTCAGTGCATTCTTTGTCCCATGTTGTGTGAAACATAACACAGCTTTACACCATGGATGTGACTTTGCTCCCACGGAGGAGACATTACAGGACTTATGACGGAGAGAGGTAGAACTGCGTGTGCCGTGTCAGCAGGGAGAGCAGCTGCGCGCAGGGGGGAGAGAATGGGACTACATTGCTCCGCAGCTCTGTCGTTAAATGTTCTTAAATGCCTCCCGTTTATACATGTTTTTTGCCACAGTTTATTCATTCACATAATGTGACTCTTCTCCACCAGATGAGGCGAAATGGACAATGAAGCAGGTGATTAAGGCTAGGCGAAAGTTCAGAAAGTTTATTATTAAATTCAACAATCTCAAAAAGCTACAAGGCTCCTTTTGAAATTATTAAATAGCCTGTATTGTCATGGTATAGTCAATTGGGACCTTTTAAAGAAACAGATCTTTCAGCATCAAGCAGTCCATATTTGTTTGCATATTAGTGTTTTTGCTGGAGGATTTGAGTTTTCAGCACAGTTCATACATCTTCAAATGCAGGTTGTAGTACTTTACATTGAGACAAAAAAAATGACAAAAGATACATGAATATATATGTGTGTGTGTATATGCACACAGCAGAGGTCCATCTACTAAGTAGTATTCCTCTGTAATTGTAACAATAGTAGGAAGGATGTCAGGAGGATTTGGAGACTATTGCAAACCACAATAGCTAAAGTAAAAGCTCTAATAAAAATGAGAACTGTAAAAATATTTCAGTAAAAAAGAAGAAAAAATGCAAAGTAAAAAAACAAGAATCATCAGACAGAAATAAATAAAATGCAAAAAATATCTTCAAAATAAAAATAATTTAAAACTTCTTCTTCCTTTATTTGGCACTAACATTTACAAGAGCCATGGGCCAAAACCTGAATCAAGCCTTTAAATGAAAAACCACACAACTTCCCATCTCTTACCTCTCTTTAGCCCTTTTTCATCCTCCCTGACAAACAGATAACATTTTTAAATTACCTCAAAACTATCTTTGGCAGTTCCCAGCCTTATTGGCTGTTGACTTTTGGCTTTTGCAGGATGCTGAAGGCTCTAAATTTGCTAAATTTATTTAAAGGTGCTATGAGGAGAATCTATTTCCGAAGATATAAAGACTCTGCTACCCATGCGCACGTGGAATTGGGAGTGACATCATCTCCAACTTATCAGTGTTCCAGTTGAAGTCAGAAAAAAACATGCCGATCTACCAGGCTATTGTTAGCTGTTGTTAGCACGCCCTGCGTTGTTGTTCACAAATATCACATGAAGAATGTGATTATCACTATGGCAGCATTTTTGTAAATATAAGTCTAACAATACTATGTATACAGCTGATCTAGAGCGACACACCCCAGTCAGAAGTGCAAATAAATGGATTATTACAGGAGCTAAATAACTGTTCACACTGGGGGCATCCATCTTCCATTGTCAACTCGGGGGTGGCGAGGTTTCACCGAGTTCCGAGTAGGAAATTCCGACTTCGGGGGATGTTCCAGTTGCAGTTTCCTACTCAGAACTCGGAAACTCCTACTTCTGACTACAACTGGAACGCACCAAAAGACGTGACCCAAGCCAAAGTGTGTATTTGTTGTGATGCTAATGAATGCAGCTCGGACCTTCCTCAGAGCTCTGCATTGCTTTACAACTTCTTTTTTTCAACAACTTACAGGATGCAAAGCGACGAGGTAATGTATCTCTTTCTAGTTATGTAGCGGTAGTTTTTGATGTGTGACAACAAGCAATTTTTGGAAAACTTAGTATCGTAGTTTTGTAGCCAGCTGTCCGACCCGACCGCGAAGCTAAGGAATAGCATTTATAGATAACCTATTTAGATGCTATAAAACTCATCTTAAAGTGTGTATTTCGATCAGGCATATATCTAAAAGTGAGACTTTTTTGTAATTACTTAGAAACTCCTCACAGTCTCTTTAAAAACTGAAACCTAAACTCACCTTAAGTTCTGATGATCCAGAGTCGAAGAAACATACTTTGGTTCTGTGCTTTTGGTGGGTGAACAATGTAGAAAAATCCCAAACATTTTACAGCTGAACATATTGTTGTGTCAGTTTTAAATGTCTAGTATTGATTGTCAGTAGAAACATGACAAAGAGTTTTTAAAGTTTTAAATACAAGATCACAAGAGAAGTGTAACTTCACAAGGTAACTGATATCATGAGATCAGCAAAACATCAGGTCTGGTCTTAATTTGTTGTTTGCGTTGATGGTTTTTTTCATGATTTCCTCTGTGTTTTGACATGATCTGTAACTCTGAGCTCTTGTTTTTTCTGTTCTGAGATATTGACCTAGTTGCTATGTAAGAGTATTTGTCCAATTTTCAAGTCCAAAAATGTCTCACTAGCCTTATTCTAAAGCACAACTCCCTGACGTGTCTTGATTGAAATCTTATTATCAGATATCAGAACTAAATAAAAGGCCCGAGCAGCTTGTAGTAAGTAAAATAATCTGCATATGAAGCAAAACATATTTAACGTAACAGGTTTCTAAAGTGAAAAGTTGGTTTATTGGCAGATATTCTTATACAAGCAATCCCATACCTCATTTTTTGCCTTTTATTCCTGTTAGTAGGATATTTATTTAGTCTTTCCAAGTGAATATGAAGTAAAATAAGTGCTTTAGATATTTTTGACCTAAAATTAGACAAACATGTTTGCCAAGATCTAAGATTTTGCCTTGCAAAAATAGACTTGTCGTGTATTTCCAGCGAACCACTGCAGAGCCGTGATGCTGGTATGCACTGCAGATGGATTGAGGCTTGGCAGCATTTTGTATCCAGAAGTTTTTCCACACCCTGCACCACCATCCGTCCCTAGTGTGTGCCATCAGAGCAGCTCTGTGCCGGTTAGCTGGAGAAAAGCAGTTCAGAGGGAGCTGCTCACACCCTGTCAATCTACGGCAAGCAGCTCGACCCAAAACAGGAAATCAAGTGGTAGAGCCAAAATACAGCCCTGAATGAAACCAGACAGGAAATCAATATCAGGCAGGCAATTAGCATTTTGTTTGCATGCTGCTCTCCCTGTATTCTCAGGATTTCACAATCATCTCATGAATTTATCGTTTTCTTATGATCTTGTGATTTCCCGTTTCAGCTGCTCAGGCGAGGGCGGGCTGTTAGCACAGATGGACTATTGGGGGAAAGCAATTAGACAAAAAGAATCCAAAACATCTGCCCAGGACACATTCAGATTTTGTCTTGGACTCATTAAATCCAAACTGTTTTCATGCAGGACTTTAAAAAGGAGACAAACTCTGAGATCAGATCGATGTGGATCAGACGAGGGCAGCAGCTCCTCAGAGAAAATCCGACTCTGTTTTCATTTATCAGTTTGTCTTTTCACTCCTTCACTCTGATCGTCTTTATGTAAGCACAGCTTTGTGTTGTTGCCATGGCGTCGATATCTGACACTCTGCTGCAGCGCCTACATGATTTAGGTGGCACAGTCACATCTGAATCAAACACACACACGCTAAAGTGAGGAGTGTGTGTCAGTGTGAGGGAGGAGAAACAGAAACACTGCTCAGGATCTGCTGCTTTAAATGGTTCCACCTCCAACACGCATGCATACATACACATGCTAATACTCTGCACACGCTGTTATCATGAATATTTATGTCTGATTCATGAAAACTCTGGTTTCTTTAATTCTGATGCTCCTGCTGCTCTTGTTGATTCAAACACAAAGATGGATGTTTTAGATAATAGCAGATTTTGCAAGATTCTTGATTGTTTGTAAAAAGAACAAAACAGAGTTCGAGCCTAAAGGGATAGTTCAGCATTTTTGAAGATGTGTTGTATCAGCTTCTTGACAAAAGTCAGTCAACTTTTATTTCTTGCCTCATACTTGAGTCCATGATAAGCAAATAGTCTACATTATGATACATGTGTACACACTGTGTACTGTTAGCAGGAACTACCATGGATTTAATTTTGTTGAACCCTCTAAAGTTACTATATGGGACTTTAATGATAAAGTAATGGGGCTAAAGGTAAGGACAGATATACACTATATTGCCGAAAGTATTCGCTCACCTGCCTTGATGCTCATATGAACTTAAGTGACATCCCATTCCTAATCCATAGGGTTTAATATGACGTGGGTCCACCCTTTGCAGCTATAACAGCTTCAACTCTTCTGGGAAGGCTGTCCACAAGGTTTAGGAGTGTTTATGGGAATTTTTGACCATTCTTCCAGAAGAGCATTTGTGAGGTCACATACTGATGTTGGACAAGAAGGCCTGGCTCTCAGTCTCTGCTCTAATTCATCCCAATGGTGATCTATTGGGTTGAGGTCAGGACTCTGTGCCAGCCAGTAAAGCTCATCCACACCAGACTCTGTCCTCCACGTCTTTATGGACCTGCTTTGTGCTCTGGTGCACAGTTATGTTGGAAGAGGAAGGGGCCAGCTCCAAACTGTTCCCACAAAGTTGGAGCATGGAATTGTCCAAAATGTCTTGGTGTGCTGAAGCATTCAGAGTTCCTTTGACTGGAACTAAGGGGCCAAGCCCAGCTCCTGAAAAACACCCCCACACCATAATGTTTGTAAAAGCAGTCTGCATGGCTAGCTGCTTGATTTTATACACCTGTGGCCATGGAAGTGATTAGAACACCTGATTCTGATTATTTGAATATATGAGCAAATACTTTTGGCAATATAGTGTATGTAATTGTAGTAGCTGAAGCTTTGTGGGTCCACAGCAGCAGGTTGTTCACACCAATGATCCTAGGTGGCCTAAAACAAGAACCAGAGGTGAGTTACCTTTGTGTTTGGCACTATTTTACAATGCAGTAAATGAGTGTGTTTTTCCACCTGCTCACATTAATTCTGCTGTTTCGCTGTATGGACTCAGGAAGACGTAACAACAGAGAAAACTACAAAAGATCCAGATATGAGTGATTTATTCTGAAGTGGTGATGCTGCTGTTACTGAGGATGCCCTGGGCTCATACAACCCAGCCTAAAAATACAGAATCATTTTTATTTAGTTCATTTCAGTGCCACCACAGCCCCAAACCCAAATCACAGCCTCATCGTCAGCCTGATCAAACGGTCATCCTCTCTGCAGCTCTGGTTTCTGATGAAAAGACCAGCTTCCATCCAGCATGTCTGATAATTAATGCACTCTGCTCCGGTTCCCACCAGCCCCCCAAATGTTGGAAATGTGTAATTAGAGGCTGCCATCTGTGTTGAGGCACAGATCAGTCTCAGGGTCACTCACACATGAATCCAGGGGTTTTACATGATAATCAGAAAACTGCACGCTGATCTGTGACAATCTGGTTCCATCCTGGTGCCCATTAATCACCAGATTTGTGCCATTGCTGCTCGGTTTTGTTGTTTGATGACGCCCAAAAGAGACTTTAAAGCAGCAAAAGATGCTTGACGAGCAGCTTCAGAAACAATCTGCTGATGAGAGAGGATGTTTGTCTGGAAGTGATGGCCAACAGCAGTGAGAGTTTAACCCCCTCAAACCAAGACTTCAAACTTCAGGCCCAGAAATGCAAAGGTTCTTCCTTTGCGTTTTCAAAAGCGATCTGCGTTCACATGGAGAAGCCAGAAATACTGAAAACGATGTAGTGTGCATGCCAGGCCAGTAGATGGCGATGTAGGTTGGCAGAGAAACAGCGCTGCTTCAACTAGTACTGTCAGTAGAATAAAATATTTGAGCAATTTATCAATTATGACCTGTATTTAATAAATCTAATTAATCTATTTTTTAATCTCACTTTAAAAATTGCTGAAAAAAGCCTCAACTTGAGGTATTTTCATTGAAATTCATTAGATTATTGTGGCAGATTAAAAGGTTGTTCCCAACCCCCAAAAAACTAAAGCACAAGAAGCCCAATGCATAAACTCTCCAGCTTTAACGGCCCAATCAGGGGACAGAGGCGGAGCTGTGGATGTGACGACAACAGGAAGTGACTGCATGTTTGATAGCAACAGCGGCGTGAAAAGTGATCTCCATGGATGCAGAAAGATCTGCAATTTTATCAGAAATGAACTCTATTTCTTCTTTTAAAAAGGAGAAAAGAACGACACTTCAAGCTGTCTTATGGGAAATCATGATTTTGCGCTTCTCCCGACCGGAGATCACTGCTGGAACACCAAGAGATACGCGGAAATGCTGCGCTAACAACGCTGAGCCATAGTCATGGCTACCCTACGATATCAAATCTGCCCTCCTCAAAAGTTTACCAGGAGAACTTGGTGGGTTTTGTCTTTGAGGAGATTCATGTCACATGTGGCAGATGGTATCATTTAGTGTAAGATAAGACGATAGTCTTAAGGACTGACGTACTCGTAGTTTGAGCTAACGGCGAACAACTTACTTATTTATTAAAATCTCATACTAATTTGAGGAGTCCAGATGGATATCTTGTCACAAGGAATTAAAAACAAAAATAACTTGTGTATATATATATATATATGAGAAAATATCTGGCAATGGAACAAAATAATTTTACTCTTGAGGGTCTTAATATCAGGTGTAGAAACTACTTCAGACAGCACAACTTACTTCTAAGACATCATAAATTTGTCTTGCCACATTGGCAGAATTTTTGACTTATTACAAGCAATTCATGTTTTTTTTTTGTTAGTTATTAAAGGGACTGTGAGGAGTTTCTAAGTAATTACAAAAAAGTCTCACTTTTAGATAAATGCCTGATGGAAATACACACTTTAAGATGAGTTTTATAGCATCAAAATAGGTTATCTATAAATGCTATTCCTTAGCTTCCCGGTCGGACAGGGCTGGACTGGCCTGGATACTCAACTTCAGGAACAAGACAATTAAAACTAGAGCAAATTTATATTATTCAGACACGTCTTAGAGCACCGGGCTGGAAGTAGAGATATATAGCCGTCTACAAAACTACGATACTAAGTTTTCCAAAAATTGCTTGTTATCACAAATCAGAAACTACTCAGTAACTAGAAAGAGAAACATTACCTCGTTGCTTTGCATCCTGTAAGTTGTTGAAAAAAGAAGTTATAAAGACATGCAGAGTTCTGAGGAAGGTCCGAGCTGCATTCATTAGCATCACAACAAACACACGCTTTGGCTTGGGTCACGTCTTTTGGCGCGTTCCAGTTGTAATCAGAAGTAGGAATTTCCAAGTTCCGAGCAGGAAACTGCAACTGGAACGTCCCCCGAAGTCGGAATTTCCCACTGGGAACTCGGTGAAACCATGTTTTTTTCCAACTTCAACTGGAACGCCGATAAGTCGGAGATGATGTCACTCCCAGTTCCGAGGTTACTGGAACGCAGCATTACGACAGTCGCCGCACGTGCTCATGGGTAGCAGGGTCTTTATGTCACTAGTAATAGATTCTCCTCATAGCACCTTTAAGTAGTGAAATAAGATGTGTAGCTGGACATGTCAGGCATTTTTGACTCACTATGCATCAAGTGAGATTTTAAGATTTGAAGTTGGATAAATAAACTTCCTTTAATATTTATATCTTTAGTTTTTGCAGTGTAGTATGTGTGCTGCGTTCATGTGAAAGAGTACTGTGTGTGTGTGTGGTAACGAATCCCGTCTACATGGAGCCAGGCTGCGATGTGATTTCAAAACTTCCCACTTGTGATCCTGGTTTCAAAAGTTTGCAGATTCAGGCACTCCAGGTACCGTATTCAGGTAAACAGGGGGTGAAATCACAATGAAAAATCTTCGGGTGCAGCCAAAAATAGAGCTGTGTAAACACCACCACAACGAGAAAATATCTGCCAATGAAACAAGAAAAGTTTGACTTGAGACTCTTAAAGTTTAAAATCTGCTCAAGTTATATTTCTCTTGTCTTACTGGCAGATTATTTTGCCAATCAATCAACCAAACTTTATTTATATACCACTTTTCTTGCAACATATGTAACTCAAAGTGCTAGGAAAAAAGAAAACAAGAAGAAAAGAGAGGGGGGAAAAGCCAGCGGGGGCGTTGATTTGAAGGAACAACCTGCGATCTTGTCTTAGCTCAGACCCCACAAAGTCTCTATTGTCCAATAAAGTGACTGTACGACCTTGAGAGAGAGAGTTTCTGATCTTTTTACTTTATTATAACCAACTCAGGCCTTTTTTATATCTTTAAATAAAATCTACATCCAGACATGCGAGGACATTGTGGATTAGAATAAGTCCAGTATGATTTTTGTCTTGAAATTGGACAAATACTCTCATTTATTTAGATCTGAGTTTTCTTTAGTCATCATTTTTAAGTTGGCAGAAGTAAGTCATTTTATGGCAAATTAAACTTCACAGAGTCTTGACAATGCACTTATGTCCTATTTAAACATGAGATTTGCCCTGATGTGGTTTGAGTGACTGACATGCAGAGTCCGAAAATCGACTTTTCTGTCATTTATAAGCTTGATAACCGAGAGCCGGTCTGCGTGAGCCTCAGCTCCCCAGGCTGGGACTATTTCTTCGAGGTATTTCACATTCAGTGCAGAGGCAGAGCCTGAAACTGTTCATTCATTCTTTTGCTCGAATCCAACCCTCTGGTGTGGAGTTTGAATTTTGAGGAGCTTGATGTCAGCTGGTGGAGGAGGAGGTGAAGCTGCAGGCTCCTGTTGCTATGCTGTAACCTGGTGAAGCCGCTCGAGTTTAAACCCGAAGTGTGACGGCGAAGCGCAGCAACGAGAAAACCTCCCGAGCAGCTCGGACACACACAAACACAGAGTGCAGGTCGGAGAGTGAGCAGGTGTGTGGGATGTTAACTCTGCGTGCCTGTCACTTGCTGCGTGGGCTGAATGTCAAATGAATGCATCTCATTGACATGTACAAAGTGCTTTTCTTACTGTTGTGATATATGAACTGTACAACATGGTCATATCGTGTGTGTGTGTGTGTGTGTGTGTGTGTGTGTGCGTGTGTGTGTGTGTGTGTGTGTGGGAGCCGAGGTTGTGCTGCTGTTTGAAGTGAGCAGTGGGGTGCAGCGCTGCAGCTGCTGTTTGCATGCTAATGCTGCGGCAGAGCTGGAGGAGACGTGGGAGAGGAGGGGAAAAGGCCAGAGCCCGCCTACACACACACACACACACAGACACACACACAGCCACAACCTGCCATTTCACACTTCTCCTGCTGGAGAATGAGAGAACAGGCGGGATGTGTTGATGTGTTGCTGCCTCTCTGCAGAGCATCAAATCAAACCCACCAACACGTCCGCCGTCGATCCAGACAAAAATCCTCCTTCAGCCAGAGAGCGACTCACACCCGAGTCTGCAGCCCAACAGAACGTGGATCACAGGGATGGGCTGTCTGATTTTTGGACACGACAGCGTGGATCAGCGACTATAAAGAGTCTGTTATATCAGATTTTTGGGGGGTGTAGTCCTGGGTGTAAGAAAGATTTTTCACACTGTTTTAACAGCTTTATTTTTTATATTTTATTATCCTTTCTTTTAATAAATTTGGGAGATTTGTTTGTACTAGAGTGCAGCCTCCGGCCACTAGGTGGCAGCACATATTCAGCCCCTCTCTCTTTGTTGCATTGATTGTTTTGAAACTAATGCTGCTTTCCAGGCAACCTGTAACTCTGAAATTTCCTAGTTGAAATCTCCGACCCGAAAGCGTTCCAGGCAAATTATGACTTCAGTTTGATCGCAAGGAACTCTGATATGTAAATTAACCAACATAGCAGGCATTATAAGATATATGCTTTATCAACTAACTCATTTGAGTGAAACAGAAGTGGGGAAACGGAGCATGCTTGAAGCTTATACTTTACAGTGTTTGTCATTATTCAGAGGCTGCCATATTGTTTAGGCAGTGATGTGACGTCACAAGTCGTAACTTGGAGTACATCAATTTTATACGAGTTCACGGGTCGGAAGTTACGAGTTCGACTGCCGCTCCGGCGCACTTTCAATAGATACAAGTGGGAAGCACACGAGTTACAGGTCACCTAATGCTGCGTTCCATGAACATCGAAAATGGAAAGAGAGAAGTTGGAGTGTCGTCATCTCCCAGTTATCAAATTCCAGTTACAAAGTCTAAAAAACATGTTGATCTACCAGGCCATTGTTGGCCGTTGTAAGCACTCCCTGCATTGTAGTTCACAAATACCACATCAAGAATGTAAATAACACTGGCCACGGTTACATTATGTTTTTTAATTAATTATTTATTCAGAATTAAAGGTGTAGTCAGCGATCTTCTAATCTAATGCACTATTTGTCAAAACCACCGTATTTCTTCTCTCCATCCACAAGATGTCCCCACTGACAGCATGTTGAAAAAAGTCCGGTATCAATACACAGCCTTGGCTCTGAATTTCAGCAGGTAAATACTGTGGCTTGGGCCGAGTCACCAAAACAGGGTACATGAGGAATGAAGGGAGAGGCGGGTCTAAATTTGTTTATCAACAACCTCTCCACTCGTTTTCTCCCACATCACTAACTACACCTTTAAATAATTTGGAATAAAAGTTTAGTTCTTCGTGTTTACATGAAAATAATAATTCTGAATAAAGGTTTACATGGAAAACAGGTTTATTCTCCTTCATTTGAGGCCTGGTGGTTGGGAATGGTTCTGATTGGACAGGGGTGGATGTGACGTATATTCATTTATTTTTATGTTTACCTGAAGTAACATTCTAGTTCAGCATCTCCAGCGTCTCCGTCAGGGAAACCTCACCCAACTTGGAAGCTACAGCTTTAAAAAGGTTCACATTTAATACTTACATCCATCCAGACTTTCATTCCTTCCAAACTTCTCATGGTATTATTAAATAAACTGTCTCGGCTTGCGTGGAGTTGAACACTTGCTTCGAGCAGCCATCCTGTTTCCATCAGCATCCTGTGCCTCACTAAGAACTGGAACAATGTTAGCATAAAACATAATTTAATTCACAGTATATCTTTCTAATTCGAAAAAACTAATGAGGTAGAGAGAAACCAGTTATGACCCTTTTCCACTAGCATGCCTTGGCCCTACTCTACTCGGCCCTACTCGATTTGCAGCATGTTTCCACTAGCCTGGTACCTCCTAAAACAAGCTAGTTTTAGTACCTACTCCGCTCTGGTTTCAAGCAAGCAGAGTCGATACTAAAAGATGACGTCACCGACTGCCGGCTACTGATTGGTCAGACAATGTCATCATCGATGAGACATGAGCGCGAAGACCTAGAATGCTAGCGGTAGCTACCATTAGCTTACCCTCATACGTCTTTTCTTTGCAGCTCGATTGCTCTCGTCCTCGGCTTCATTCTGTTGTATAGCTTCCAAAACTCTCCTGTGCTTCTCAAGGGGTATTTCTTCTTACCACCTGCAGCCTTCTTCTGCTTTCCCTTTTTGCTCAGTTTACAAAAAGCCACAGATTGTTGTGTTGCGCTCAAAATGATGTCACCGCAGTGCCGCTCAGCTGTTTACAGTGACACTGCACCCCGTTGGGCAGGCAACTGGGGCTAATGGAAAAACAGCACAAGGCGAGTAGAGTAGAGCCGGGTAGAGTAGATTAAAGTAGGGCGAATGGAAAAGGGCCATTAGACTTAGTTTTTTTTTGCAGAGCAGCTGGATTCACCAGATTTGTCATGGATAAGCAAAAAGGTCGACCTGTGTGTCAGATAAAGTATGAAGCATCTAGTCTTAAAGATCTAATTGAATCGTTTAAAAGATCTACAAGTAGATCAAGAACTGAACTACAACTAGACTAAAATTAAAACAAAATAGGAGACTAAAATTATGACTTGAACAAAAGTTATGATTGGCAAAAGATAAGTAAAACTAAATAAAAGTGCTGTCAAAATAAACAATGGCTTAAACAAAGATCTCAAGGCACACAAACATGTTGCATCATCTGCACATTTATTTTTTATATTTTTCAGAATTAGTTGATTAAAAAACAAGGTATGAACATCCCCCACTCTCCATCTTGACTCAGAGGAAAGAAAGCATCTCCCCACAGGTGATTTCCAACACACAGCCTTCTCATCAAATCTCCATTTTCATTTGCACCTGCAGGACGCTCTGTGATTTTACAGGATGCTGAAACTGAGAGCACCTGGATGTTGATGGATGGATGAGTGGATGTGAGGAAGAGGATGGATGTGGGGGTGGCAGCTGTCCTCTTTTTTTTAACAGATATATTGAAGGTCTCAGAGCAGAGCCTCAGTGTGTGGGGAGTCTGTCTGTGGAGTTGAGTCACCTGAGCCGATTACAGGACCCAGACAGTACTTACATGGAGAGATGGAGAGGTAAGCACAGAGCCAATGAGAGAGAGAGAGTAAATGTGAGCAGGGCTGAAGAGAGAGGTAAATATGTGAGGGGGAGGGAAAGCAGGACGGGGTTTGAGGAATGAGACAGACAGGAAATATATGAAAGAGCTGACGGGTTATTAGAGGTGTTGTTTGGTTCTGGATCTGAGCCCGAGCAGAAGTTTAAGATGATGCATGAAGAGCTAAAGTTTGGCTCTCTTTTGCACCCCCTGTGGCGACAAGTGGTGACTGCAGGGATTCTCTTTTTGGCTCGTACTGCTTCATCATTCATGCTTAGAAACACTATATTGCCTCACCTGCCTTGACTCGCATATGACCTTTAGTGACATCCCATTCCTCATCCATAGGATTCAATATGACGTCGGTCCACCCTTTGCAGCTATAACAGCTTCAACTCTTCTGGGAAGGATGTCCACAAGGTTTAGGAGTGTTTATGGGAGAAGGCCTGGCTCTCAGTCTCTGCTCTAATTCATCCCAAAGGTGTTCTATGGGGTTGAGGTCAGGACTCTGTGCAGGCCCGTCAAGTTCATCCACACCAGACTCTGTCATCCATGTCTTTATGGACCTGCTTTGTGCACTGGTGCACAGTCATGTTGGAAGAGGAAGGGGCCAGCTCCAAACTGTTCCCACAAAGTTGGAGTATGGAATTGTCCAAAATGTCTTGGTGTGCTGAAGCATTCAGAGTTCCTTTGACTGGAACTAAGGGGCCAAGCCCAGCTCCTGAAAAACACCCCAACTCCATAATCCCCCCTCCACCAAACTTTACACTTGGCACAATGCAGTCCCACAAGTATGGTTCTCCTGGCAACCTCCAAACCCAGACTGGTCCATCAGATTGTCAGATGGAGAAGCGTGATTGGTCACTCCAGAGAACGCGTCTCCACTGCTCTAGAGTCCAGTGGCGGTGTGCTTTACACCACTGCATCCACGCTTTGCATTGCACTTGGTGATGTGAGGCTTGTATGCAGCTGCTCGGCCATGGAAACCCATCCATGAAGCTCTCTGATCTGTTTTTGAGCTAATCTGAAGGCCACATGAAGTTTGGAGGTCTGTAGAGATTGCCTCTGCAGAAAGTTGGCGACCTCTTCTCACTATGCGCCTCAGCATCCACTGACCCCGCTCCGTCAGTTTACGTGGCCTACCACTTGGTGGCTGAGTTGCTGTGGTTCCCAAATACTTCCACGTTCTTATAATCCAGCTGACAGTTGACTGTGGAATATTTGGGAGTGAGGAAATGTCACGACTGGATTTGTTGCTCAGGTGGCATCCTATCACAGTTCCATGCTGGAATTCACTGAGCTCCTGAGAGCGACCCATTCTTTCACTAATGTTTGTAAAAGCAGTCTGCATGCCTAGGTGATGATTTTATACACCTGTGGACATGGAAGTGACTGGAACACCTGATTCTGATTGTTTGGATGGGTGAGCAAATACTTTTGGCAATAACAGTGTATGTGGCTGGTGTCCGTAGATTCAAAACGTTGAAATGACGCCTCTTAATGTTAGATGGACACATGCTGTTTCTCCTACAGCAGTGTTTATTTTGTTGACTAATTATTTTCGTCAGATTTTTCGCCAATAACCTTTTTTCCCCTGAAGAAAACTAGACACTAATGAAAACAAGTACACATGGACAAAAACTAAAACTAAATTAACTGACATTTTTGTCATTAGATAAAAAAAACTAGATTAAAATGTTCTTCAGAGACTTAATCCAATCAGACCTAATTTGGTCACGTAAGAAAGTTAACCTGACAACGATGACCACACAGATGTATCATTTCACATTTATATGTGACATAAACCTCGTCAGAAACCATGTGTACAAGTTTTTCCGGTAAACTTCTGAAGAGAGCAGATTTCGCAGAGTATCACTAATGAAAAACGCAGATACTGAGATGCTTCAGAAGCCGCTATTGTTTTCAAACATGCATTCACTTCCTGTTGTCACATCTGCAGCTCCCGTCTCTCTTCCCTGATTGGGCTGTTTAGCATCTAGCCGAGTGAAGATGTTGGGCAATGGAGGTTGGTAAGACAGATATGCAGGATTTCCGATGATGAATCAGGCAGGTCCATCTGCTCTGTAAGGCTATTAGAAAGTAGGGACAAGTTAGTCATAAATCCAATCACAGCTACTTTCAAGTACTAACGGTTGCGACCTGCGGGAAAGCGGGGCTAGACATCCAGCCCCACCTATGTCACCTACATCACTAGTCCAGCCCCACCTATGTCACCTATGTCACAAGTCCAGCCCCACCCTGGGGTGGGGTTACGGTAACCCTAACCCTTTACTTGGAATTGTTGGGCGGGGCTGGACCTTTGTGAACGGGGCTGGACGTCCAGCCCCGCCATCCCGCAGGCTGCAGCCGTTACCCTCTCGCTACTTTGGTTGTGTGGAAAGGTTGGATGAGTTAAAGGTGCAGTGTGTAGAACTTGGCATTCTAGCGACATCTAGCGTTCAGATTCTAGAATGAACCTAACCGTAGCCAAAACGTCACGTCGCTGAGCAACGGAATCCTGTGAAGACCAAAAAGGATCCTGAACACAGCACACAATTTATGTTGTGTGTGTGTTTATACACACAGTTTGAATCCCTAGGACAGAGTAACAACTTTCTAAGCATCCACTGCCATCCTCTCCTCTTCTTCGCCTGCATTCCAGGTAGATTTCAGAACCGGCGGACAGATTCGTGTTTTGTTCTTTTTGTCCCTAAAAACCACCCGTAGAAAACACGGCGGATCAATATGTCGGCCTATACGAAACAGTGGCCCGCAGTAATGTAATTTTTTATAAAGATTTTTCTAACTAAATAAAAATAAAACAAGTATTTTATGGGGATGATTGTACTCCTATTTTGACAGACTTTACATGCAAATAGAAACACATATCTCCTATATTCACCATTTCTGTTTGTCAAAATGCGGTGGATGCATAAAATGCCACATTCTACACACTGCACCTTTAAGAGGGAAGTCCACCTATTCAGGATATGAGATTGTACAAAACAAATAGTCTTTTCCAAAATAGGTGAACAGTAGTTTCATTTTCCAGATTACAAAAAGAAATTTAAAAGTGTCTTATTCACCATATTTTCTGTTATAATGAGTCAAACTTTACAAAAACTGACATAATGTTAGAAGAGGAAATGAATAGCAAGCCACTGAAGGTCAGGTTGAATGAAAATAAGAAAATGTCTTTAATATTCCAGGTTTTATCAGAAGAAAATCTAAACTCCGATTGGCTAACATGACTCAGTATCATATTTGATGGTTGACTTAAATTTGAGCTTTAACTTTCAGATGAAAATGTCCTTGAGGATTAAACTGGATTCCAGAGAAGTAAAGAGTTTCTATGTCAGGGAAGTGAAATCAGCTCCTCTGGGTCGACACCCGGAGCTGCTGATGAAAACTTAATGGCATCAGCGAGGCAGCCCCTCCCCCCCGGGTCGCAGTAATGACAGGCCTGGACTTCATGTCAGAGACCACCGGCAGGGCTCTGGACCAGGAGGGACGCCTCCCCCCCCCCCCCATCCCCACGCTGCCCGGGCTGAGGAGTCCCCCGCCCGGGTATCCATCAGCTGACAGCTGGCTGCAGGAGCCGCAGAGCTGAGGATGATGGGAAAACTCCCCGGGCAGGTGACAGGGATTAATGCTTGGATCCGGAGAAACGTCGCCTCGCAGTGATTCTCCTGTGACATTTGACCCCGGCTGTCGAAGGCGGTATTTCTTGTTCGTCAGGCGTGGAAGCAGCTGAGGTGGTGTTTAATCTGCATATGTTTGAATCAGTGAAGGGTTCATTTACATAATTTAAAAGCTCCGTTCAGGAAAAGACTTTTCCCTCCACCACTCTCTGAATCATGCTCCTCTGCTGTGAGTCTTAGCAGAGGCTGTTTGACCAAAGCTACAGGAAGAACGGTTTCATCAGTCCAAGTGTTTATGATTTAGGAGAGATGACACAACAGCTCAGAGATGACAGACAGGAAAAGGGTCACACTCAGGGTCTTTAAGGCCGTGTTGACACAGAGACTTTTCAACCAGAAACAAAACGATTTTTCCTTTGCATATTCAAAGTCGATCCGCGTTCACATGGAAATGCCTTGACAGTCCAGCTGCAGACCTCCACTCTTAGGGGCCGCCTACATGAAAACTCGTTGAAAACGGAAACTTTTGAAAACAGGCTCCAGGGTGGAAAGTTTCCAAAACGCTCTCCATGCAGCCCCATGTAAACCCGCATCGGAGCGTTTCAGGGTGATACGCTGGCATCACCCCATGCGCAGTACTTTTTCAGATGAAGGCTGCGCCCGCATACCAGGAACAACAACAGCTTCGGCCGTCCGCCGAGTAACGTGTGAACGTCTTACCATGCTCGGTTTGTTATCCAGTCAAAACCATCTAGACAGATTTGTTGTCCGAACTGATTTGTTGTCCAGAAAAGAAACTCTTGCGTCTCTGAGCGTCCACTCGCCATTGTTGTTTTTAAAAGTTTTTCTTCTTCGTACATGTATTGTAGCAGCGCAGCCTCTCTGCAGACCTCCATCGCCATCAACTGAACCGGCATGCACACTACAGCGGATCATCTCGTCTCCAAGCATCGTCGTCTGAACGCAGAAGAATTCTAAAACGCAAAGGACAAATCTTTGCGTCTTTAAGTCAGAAGTATCCATGTAAACGTAGCCTCAGCTGACTGTCTTGGAGACTCCACTCCTCCAATGTCATAAGGAAGTGATGTCAAGATATCGTAGTAAAATACTACAAAATAAAATAGAGATCATTGTCTCCAAAGCTACGTTGGGCAGACACTTAAGTTTTTCTGCATTTCGATTTCCTTGGTTAATCTGAGTTCTCAGTCGTGTCACATTAAAAAACACAATGTTCAAAATGCAGGTCATCAGTACAGCAATATAAGTGAGTGGGCACCTTCGTTTGGTGTAATTATCTCGAGCGTTTTCATTTCCTAGAGAAACACAATTGCTGTATTTGCTTGACAGTCCTATCATAACCTCTGTGTTTACAGCCTCTGCTGTTTTAACCGTAAAACGGAGATAAAGGCAGCATCAATTCAAGGTTTTATTTGTTGTTCTACTTCATTCTATAAACAATGTGAAAGCTGTAGAAACCAAACTTTTCCTTTTAATGTTTGAAACTCCATTTCAAATGGAGTTAAAATGAAGTAGGAAGAAGCTAGGCCTATCTTGTCCTACCTCATTTTTCATCAGTGAATTACTAATCAATCAGCAACACAGTGCAAAAAATAGTTCTCCGTTTGAAAAAATACAAAATGGACTTCCACTTCCAGCCAAATGGAGTAAGTAGCCGGAAGAGGCAGCTCCGTACAACCTAACAATTTCTAAAACTCTAGACCAGCCTTCAACGTTTGCAAGACCGTTTTGGACGACAAGACAAAGCATATTTTGCCATGAAAAAGGACAGCAGTCGTAAGCTAACGCAAAAAACTTTGCAAACTTCACCTCCACTGGCCTCAACCCCCAACAAAGAAAGTTGTAAGATGGCGGGCGGGCAACATGAAGACGACTTGTCTATTTCTGTGAAAACTCTTCAGAATGAACTACAGGTTCACCGGGACAGTATAAGAAAGACATAAAGACACAAATTGAAATGATGCAGTAGGCGATACATAAAGATATGTCTTCTCTTTGGGAAGAAGCTAAAAAGGATATCAAAACCCTGCGAGACAAACCTTCACAGAAAATACAAGGTCTATACAGCACACATACCGAGACTGCAAATATGCAAAAGGATAAGGAAACAGCACTCAATGATGCCTCTAACAGACTTGTAGCTCTGGAGGATTCACATGGATCGCTTAGGAAGGAGTTAAAGAGACTACAGGAAAAATGTATGGATCTTGAGAACAGAAGCCGCAGGCCAATCTATGCATCATCGGTATTGCAGAAGGCGCTGAGGCCGGCAACCCGAGCCGCTTTGCAGTGGAGTTTCTCCCCGAAGTGCTTGGTGAGGAAAACTTTACTTCACCTCTTATCATTGACCGGACTCTACAGAGCCTCAAACCGAAGAACTAAAAAATAAAACATTGGAGCAGAAGACAGAGTTTACAATCATCCACTTCTACCTAAACCTTCCCATTGTTCATC
The DNA here is from genome assembly GCA_036419115.1 of Scarus forsteni. Lineage (NCBI taxonomy): Eukaryota > Metazoa > Chordata > Actinopteri > Labriformes > Labridae > Scarus > Scarus forsteni. The sequence goes on along the minus strand of JAZDUH010000103.1, from coordinate 2,484,267 downwards.
AATTTATTTAATGAAAACAAGGTTTTTATACATCTTTTTGAATGGTTGGATATATATATATATATATATACATATATATATATATATATATATATATATATATATATATATATATATATATATATATATATATATATATATATATATATTTATTTTTTTTGCTACTGTAATTTTTATTGAGGTTTTCTGTGGTATCACAATGAGAAAAGTTTACATTTCAGTTAAGCTGTATGAAACCAAAGACAAAAAACAAAATAGAAAGCAAAACAAAGCAGTCACGGTCACCAACATCCTTAGTCTAAACAATTTACATATCAGTGATTCCTTAGATATCTCTCATTGTGTCATAAATTGTCCATTTTCCCAATTTTTCAAGAAAACGTCCTCCTTAAGTCTAAACTGATAGGTCATTCTTTCCACAATATAAATCTCTCTTATGATTTCAAGCCACTGGTTTACAGTAGGGGGGTCAATATTGCACAAATTTTGTGTTTTTGCCTTCTTGCATGTGACCAATAGTGTTTTAGTTAAAGGGACTGTGAGGAGTTTCTAAGTAATTACAAAAAAGTCTCACTTTTAGATATATGCCTGATGGAAATACACACTTTAAGATGAGTTTTATAGCATCTAAATAGGTTATCTATAAATGCTATTCCTTAGCTTTGCAGTCGGGTTGTACAGGGCTGGACTGGCCTGAATACTCAACTTTAGGAACAAGACAATTTAAACTAGAGCAAATTTATATTATTCAGACACGTCTTAGAGCACCGGGCTGTAAGTAGCGATATATAGCCGGCTACAAAACTACTATATTAAGTTTTCAAAAAATTGCTTGTTGTCACACATCAAAAACTACCGCTACGTAACTAGAAAGAGATCCATTACCTCGTGGCTTTGCATCCTGTAAGTTGTTGAAAAAAGAAGTTGTAAAGCAATGCAGAGTTCTGAGGAAGGTCCGAGCTGCATTCATTAGCATCACAACAACCACACGCTTTAGTTTGGCTCATGTCTTGTGGTGCGTTCCAGTTGTAGTCAGAAGTAGGAATTTCCGAGTTCTGAGTAGGAAACTGCAACTGGAACGTCCCCCGAAGTCGGCATTTCCCACTGGGAACTCAGTGAAACCTCGCCACCCCCGTGCTAACAACAGCTAACAATAGCCTGGTAGAGCGGCATGTTTTTTTCCAACTTCAACTGGAACGCCGATAAGTCAGAGATGATGTCACTCCCAGTTCCGAGGTTACTGGAACGCAGCATTAGGACAGTCGCCGTGCGTGCTCATGGGTAGCAGAGTCTTAATTCACCGGTAATAGATTTTCCTCAAAGCACCTTTAAGTATCTATCTCTGTCTAAGACACAATCAAATTGATATTTTTACTCAGTTTGTTGTCTTCAATATTATTGCACAAAACCACCCCACAATGCAAAATGCACATATTTTTAAGATTTGTTCAAGCAAAGTGCTTTTTCATGTTTAGTGTCTCTCCACAGTAATGCCACCTTCTCTTTCTTATAGAAAAAATGTCTTTTAATACTTAAGTATTTTAAAAAGCAGATACTCCAGTGCTTTAACTTAAGTAAAAGTACTGAACACCTTTTACTTGTATTGGAATAACATTTGGCCAGGAGTATTTATACTTCAACTCAGGTATAAATACTCCAAACACATTATTTTAATGTCTTGAATCTAATTGGTGAGTTGTTAGCATCATGGTCACAGGCCATTTTTGTAGTCCTTATTAACAGTTCTTTTATTCTTATTTATTTGTTTTAGAAGTTTGTTGTTTATTCAGACTATAAAGGTTAAAAAATGACTTGAACTGACACTGTTTTTGTCTTTAGACTGAGACCCAAACATCTCCGCTCTGAGGACATGTCTCATATCTAAACTGTTTTTCAGCAAAGAAAGTGTCTCGCAGATATTTATTACGTCAAAAAAGCAGCAGAATGACCCAGACATGATTTGTTTTCCTCTTTGATGGAGGACTGAAGTCAGACGCTGCAGGACAGACAGGAGTGACTGAGGTCGAGCTGGTGTTGTTATTGATTTCCTCTCTGATTCATATTTCTTTCACAGCTGATCGGTGGCCCATAACGCCGTCCAAACAGCTGAATCACTTTGGAGCTTTTTGGCTTGTTGAGCCGCGGCTCTGTTGTTATTCTCCTCCTTATAATCTCCTTTAATCCCTCAAATTTTCTCACACTGATTGACTGTGTGTTGTAATGCTGAGAAATCTTCAGACTGCAGCTCAGTGTGACTCCATCACTCAACATGTGAGGATTGGGACGTGTTGATTTGTCCAACAGGTGTTCTCGACTTTATCCTAGACATGAGGAAAATTCCCAGTGTTGGTCGATTTTTTTAAATTAGGAGGGACGGACAAAGCTAAATACACTTTGCTGCAGAAAGTATTGGCTCACCCATCCAAATAATCAGAATCAGGTGTTCCAGTCACTTCCATGTCCACAGGTGTATAAAATCATCACCTAGGCATGCAGACAGCTTTTACAAACATTAGTGAAAGAATGGGTCGCTCTCAGGAGCTCAGTGAATTCCAGGGTGGAACTGTGATAGGATGCCACCTGAGCAACAAATCCAGTCGTGACATTTCCTCACTCCTGAGAAGAGGTCGCCAACTTTCTGCAGAGTCAATCTTTACAGACCTCCAAACTTCATGTGGCCTTCAGATTAGCTCAAGAACAGTGCAGAGAGCTTCATGGATGGGTTTCCATGGCCGAGCAGCTGCATCCAAGCCTCACATCACCAAGTGCAATGCAAAGCGTGGATGCAGTGGTGTAAAGCACGCCGCCACTGGACTCTAGAGCAGTGGAGACGCGTTCTCTGGAGTGACCAATCACGCTTCTGCATCTGACAATCTGATGGACCAGTCTGGGTTTGGAGGTTGCCAGGAGAACCATACTTGTGGGACTGCATTGTGCCAAGTGTAAAGTTTGGTGGAGGGGGGATTATGGAGTGGGGGTGTTTTTCAGGAGCTGGGCTTGGCCCCTTAGTTCCAGTCAAAGGAACTCTGAATGCTTCAGCACACCAAGACATTTTGGACAATTCCATGCTCCAACTTTGTGGGAACAGTTCTGAGCTGGCCCCTTCCTCTTCCAACATGACTGTGCACCAGAGCACAAAGCAGGTCCATAAAGACATGGACGACAGAGTCTGGTGTGGATTGACTTGACTGGCCTGCACAGAGTCCTGACCTTAATATCTGATAGAACACCTTTGTGCTCTTCTTCACAGCAGGTCTTATTCAGACAGCTGACCCAATAACAGTCATTCTTTAACCTCGGACACAGACTCAAAACATGTTCCTCTGAGCACAGATTTGATTTAACAAAAGAGAAAAAAAGTCTCATATTGCTCGATCAGGTGAACAGGGAGGGTGATCAGCTCTGTGGTTTGTTTTTGGGACAGTAGCTGCTTTACTGGGACCGCAGTGTGAGCTGGAGTGTTGTCTTAATGAAGAACCATTGCTGCAGTCGAATAGTTGCCTCGTAAGCCCTTTCCTAACCACTTTTCCTTTACCTTGATAGAAAACGTCATGAGGTTTATTTTGTTCAGGTTAGAGTTTGTGAACCATGCAGCCAAGTGTGGGTCCCTCCTGAGGGGTCGGGTTCACAGCTGGACACCAGACTTTAAAAAATCTGGAGCTCCAAACAAACCAATCCTTGTCATTTTTGGAGTTTAACAGCTGTCATGAATGGGTGACATGAAGCCTTAACATGCTGGATTTGTTAGCAAACGGCCACACTGACAGTATGTTAAATATCTGTGTATCTGTTTGCATACCAGTGTGTTTGCTGAAGGACAGGAGGCCTGATGGTATCACAGTCTGACAAAGGCGGGGGGGCTGGCAGAAAGAGTTAGAGCACCACTTTGTCATCATGTTCCAACCACCTGACTGCTTCATTAACCTCGGGCAGCACAATGCAGGACTGGCTGCCAAACTCCTCGTTAAAGATGGTGTGTCCTCACTGTAAGCTCCTCCAGAAGCTTCCTCCCTCCTACATCCTCCGTCCTCGTCTCCTCCAGCAACACTGACCACCCACAACAGCCAGACCTAATAAAAACAGCAAGAACAGCTCTGTGATGCTGGAAAGTCCTGCTCACTTTTCTGTTTCACTCTTCACAGTCTTGAGGTTTGAAGCTAACATTCTGCATTAAACGCTTCAGTCTGCAGGGCCCAGGTCACCGGTTCACCTCCTGATCGGACCGGCTGGAGGAGAACCAGGTGGACCAACTGGTCTGCCATTGTTTCAGGTGAAGACCCTCAATCTGACATCTCCCCATTCAAGCAATATCACTGAATCCTGTTTGTGCATCATGTCTACTGTATGTAACTCTGAATCTTTACTGATATGACTGTTATTATAGATTTTTTAGTTGGAAATTTTAAATAACACAATCACACAACTGAATAGTCAGAGTTAAAGTAAGAATAAAAAGTTACAGAAAAAAAATGCAGGAGAAAACTACAAATAATGCGAAAAAACTGATACGTTTTTGGTGTGGGATTTAAAGGTTTAAAAAGCCTACGTGATGAAAAAAAAGAAAATGCAGTAATGCTTTTAAATAAAATAGCAATCAAAATAACTCAAAATAGTTGTTATTGAGTTTGACAAACACACAAAATTCTGTTGTTTTTTTTTTCAATGTATTTTTTGTGCATTTTGTGCCTTTATTGATAGGAGAGAGACAGTGGATAGGCTTGTGAAAGGGGGAGAGACAGTAGGTGAAGACACTCTGCAAACTGGTCACAGGCGGGATTCGAACCTGGACCAGCAGAAGCAAGTACATGGGGTGCCTAGTTACTAACCACTCCGCCAAACCAGCACCCCACAAAATTATGTTTTTGATGATTAACAGATTATGTATGTAGGTATGAATCATGATATTGGTAAATGGTTAGGTTAAATTTTATGGTTAAAAAAAAAAAATAACAGTAATAATAAAGATTTGCGAGAATTGAGCAGCCCTTGTGTGTGCATATATGTGTGTATTTATACATATATATATATATATATATATATATATATATATATATATATATATATATATATATATATATATACATATATATACATATAGTGACATATATATATATATATATACACATATATATACATATAGTGACATATATATATATACATATATACATATAGTCACATATATATATATGTATATATATCTCACTATATGTATATATATATATATATATATATATATATATATATATATATATACATATATACATATAGTGACATATATATATACATATAGTGACATATATATATATATATATATATGTATATATATATATATATATATATATATATATATATATATATATATATATATATGTGTGTGTGTGTGTGTAGTGACAGAGATAGACAAAGTTACAGTAAGTAGGAGAGTCATCACTGATTTGACTCTGTTAATATTTCAGAGAACAGAGAAAACTACAAACAATACAAAAAACATTTTTGTTTTGGTGTGGGATTTAAAGGTTTAAAAGGCCAACAGTTGACTACATGATGGAAAAAAGAAAATTCAGAAATGTTTGTAAATAAAATAGCAAATATAAAAACTTAAAATTGATGTTATTGAGTTTGACAAACACACAAAATTATGTTTTTGATGAATAACAGGTAATGTACATAGGTATAAATCATGATATTGGTAAATGGTTCAGTTAAATATATGTATTCAAAAGTAAAACAATGATGATAATAATAATAATGAAGATTTGTAATAATTGAGCAGCCCTTGTGTGTACATGTATATATATAAATAGAGAGAGAGTGAGAGAGAGACAGAGAGAGTCACGGTTACAGTGAGTATGTATGTATAGAAATAAGAATAATCAATGATTTGATTGATTCTGTTTACATTTCAGAGAACAGACAAAACTACAAATAATATGAAAAAAACCCTAATTTTTGGTATGGGATTTAAAGGTTTAAAAAGCCAACAGCTGACCACATGATGAAAAAAAGAAAATGCAGAAGCATTTGTAAATAAAACGGCAATCAAAAAGAACTTAAAATAGATGTTATTGAGTTTGACAGACAAAAAATATTTAAAAAAAATAACAGATAATTACGTATGTATAAATCATTTTGCTAAATGGTTAAAATACATCTTAAGTATTTAAAATAAACTACTGATGGTAATAATAACAAAAGATTTGCAATAATTTAGCAGCACTTGTTTGTATTTATATAACTATATAGTAAAGTTCTTTTATTCATTAAAAAACTCTCTCTTTTTTTTTGCATTTGTCCATCTCAGTATCATCTATTTTAAGTTTCTCTTGACCCCGAATGGAAAGAGTGGTTTAGATGATGTATTGTCATGTGTTTGACTTTTGCCCACAGTGATAAGATAACAGCTGTTAAGGGAATCATTAAGAGATCAAATCAACAGGTAAAATGGTTGAAGGCATTGATATGATAAAATCTTATCAGTTTCCATCCCTAACCTTCAGTGCTGGTTCTTTCTGTACAGACGCAGAGCTGTTCTCCTTCTCTGTGCTTCTTCTTAGCTAAATGCAGCATACTGTACCCTCATACAACTCCACTTAAAAAGAAAAATACTGTAGGAGGATCATTTTAGAGGATTATTAGTGTATTGTAATAACTGCAGAGGAGGCATAAACAATGAAGAGGGGCGTGCACTTGAGAAAAGTTGCCTCGAGTCGACTTTAACATGAGGCAACCAAAATTCTCCAACAGCAAAACTGTAAACAAAAGAGGGCTGCTTGGCTTTTTAACTTGAAGATTAACGTTCAGATCTGCAGTCCATGGGGAAACAGAGTCAGATCAAATCTTTTAGTCGAGTTTAAGTCGTGTTTTTGTGTCTCTGGGGTCCCTCTGTGAGCCTCGCTCCCGTATAGAAGTGAATCTGTGTACATGATGTTAGCTGTAAGCTGGGGAGGAAAAAACAGCAAAGTCTTTGTGATAAAAATAATTCCGATTACGTGGTGAGAGGGTAGCCATGGATACAACATCCAGTCACCCTTGTCAGTGCATATATGGAGAGATTTATGTGTTTCCACCTCAAGTAGTTGTCTAAATGCTGTGTGTTGTCAGATAGCTGCAGTGTAGGTGGATCCTGACCCCGGGAAGTCACAGCGTTACATAAGCCTGATGGATTTGAATCACAGCCTCCATTTCATAATTAACATTAATGCTGAAAAAGTTTATGTGGAGAACTGTGAGGCTCTGCAGGATCGGTGATTTCATGATAAACTCTGAGTTTTTTTTTTTACTTCCTGGTCTTCTCGCTCCCTTTAAACTCCCACATGTGAGACCACGTTGAGGTGGTTTCTATAAGAGCCTGGACACACAGATAAGACGGTGCATGGATTATCCTGATCTTTGAAACATTTCAGATGCTTTAACATCATTTAGAGAAGACCAAATCTGCACAGAAATCCCCCCTCTGCTGTCTGATTCACTCCCCCCTCCATAATGATGATGGTTCTTTAGAGAGCAGAGCGCTGAAATTTAGGACACTGAATCATCCTCATCATAACATCATCACCCAGCGAGAGGGGGAGAACATGCCAAGGATGTTACCTTCTTGTTCCAGTGTAGGGAAATTAAAGAGAGCAGAGAAGAAATTCTCCAGAAATCAGTCGTATGATGAGATTCAAGAACATTTTGTGGAGAGGAGAGACTGTTCTTATGTTAATTTTGAGGAGGAAGTCTGAATTAAAATAGTGTATAACCTAGCTGCTTCTAAAGTCCTGCACCACTTTTTGATCATTTATTGAACACACTGCAGTGAAAACATCTGTAGCATGTCTTATGTGCAGCTTTAACTTTAACAGTCACACTTTTTGGTTAAAAAAGTAGATTAAAGGTGTAGTTAGCGATGTGGGAGAAAACGAGTGGAGCGGTTGTTGATAAACGAATTTAGACCCGCCTTTCCCCGAAAGCTGATGGACGTGCATCGTCATGAAAACGGCCGTAGAAACTGCGTAGCTGACCAACGTAGCTAAGGTAACCTCGACTCGTCAGACAACTCGACTGTAATTATTGAAAACATCACAACAACAGAACATTCTGGCAGATTAGACAATAAGATGAATGTCCGACGGCTGTTACTGTTATGTGAAGCACCACAAAGCTAATGTTGCTAACCTATCCAGCAGATAGATGGCGACATCGGCGTCTGTTTTCAGGTCTTTAAATTCACCGAGTTTCTTACACCGCTGGAAAGCAACACCAATGTTGACCCGAGTCTTCGCTCTTTCATGGTCATAGCCCTTCTTTTTCACTTTTCACTCCTCTGACCTTTTTCTTTTGGGCTGTTTTTCAGCCATTGCTACTGCACCTATTGAATTTCTCTCTTACGCTAACTGCGCACGTTACGCAACCTACTACTCCCCCTCCCCCCTCTGTCTGATCTGTGCATGAGTATGATCGCCCCCTGGATGTGGGGGGGTGTACCCTGTTTTGGTGACTCACCCGAGCCACAGTATTCACCTGCTGAAATTCAGAGCCAAGGCTGTGTATTGAAACCAGACTTTTTTTCAACATGCTGTCAGTGGTGACATCTTGTGGATGGAGAGGAGAAATGCGGTGATCTTGACAAATAGTGCATTAGATTAGAAGATCGCTAACTACACCTGAAATTCGGCCCTGTCCACACAGAAACGAACTGCTGTAGTACATATTTATTTATTTTATTTATTCGTTTATTTGGCAGGGACAGTGCAATTGCACATAGTCACAAAAAACTATTTGCAGCTGATGCCATGCACGTGGAGTTTATAGCCAAGGCTAATTCTCAACTCCTGTCCCTGGTGTGGCCTTTCTACATTACATAAAACAAGAAATTACAGTGAAACATAAATAAAATCTATAAAACAAACAAACAAAAAAAACTACAATTAAAAACTAATACTATTAAAAGTAGTACTCAAATAAATAAATAGATAAGAAAAGCAACAAAGGAGAGGGCAGACCTCAGCCAGCGCCACAGTCCTCACCCATACTGTGATTTTAACCCTAAATATTAGTCCTACCTTTATTTCATCTAAATATTTAGATTCCTTGACCATGAAAACATACCATTAGCAACTGGATTCATAATGATATCTACACTCAACAAAAATATAAACGCAACACTTTTGTTTCTGCTCCCATTTTTCATGAGATGGACTCAAAGATCTAAAATTCATTCCAGATAAACAATATTACCATTTCTTTCAAATGCTGTTCACAAATCTGTCTAAATGTGTGATAGTGAGCACTTCTGCCTTGCTGAGATAATCCATCCCACCTCACAGGTGTGCCACATCAAGATGCTCATCTGACATCATGATTAGTGCACAGGTGTGCCTTAGACTGTCCACAATAAAAGGCCACTCTGAAATGTGCAGTTTTGTCTCACAGCAAAATGCCACAGATGTCGCAAGCATTGAGGGACTGGCAATTGGCATGCTGACAGCAGGAATGTCAACCAGATCTGTTGCTCGTGCATTGAATGTTCATTTCTCCACCATAAGCCGTCTCCAAAGGCGTTTCAGAGAATATGGAAGTACATCCAACCGGCCTCACAACCGCGGACCACGTGTGACCACACCAGCCCAGGACCTCTACATCCAGCAGGTTCACCTCCAAGATTGTCTGAGACCAGCCATTCAGACAGCTGCTGAAACAATTGGTTTGCATAACCAAAGAATTTCTGCACAAACTGTCAGAAACGATCCCAGGGAAGCTCAACTGCATGCTCGTCGTTCTCATCGGGATCTTAACCTGACTCCAGATCGTCGCCGTAACAGACTTGAGTGGGAAAATGCTCACATTCGATGGCGTCTGGCACGTTGGAGAGGTGTTCTCTTCACGGATGAATCTCGGTTTACATTGTTCAGGGCAGATGGCAGACAGCGTGTGTGGCATCGTGTGGGTGAGCGCTTTGCTGATGTCAATGTTGTTGATCGAGTGGCCCATGGTGGTGGTGGGGTTATGGTATGGGCAGGCATCTGTCATCGACGAAGAACACAGGTGCATTTTATTGATGGCATTTTGAATGCACACAGATACCGTGATGAGATCCTGAGGCCCATTGTTGTGCCATACATCCATGAACATCACCTCATGTTTCAGCAAGATAATGCACGGCCCCATGTTGCAAGGATCTGTACACAATTCTTGGAAGCTGAAAACGTCCCAGTTCTTGCATGGCCAGCTTACTCGACGGACATGTCACCCATTGAGCATGTTTGGGATGTGCTTGACCAGCATATACGACAGCGTGTACCAGTTCCCACTAATATCCAGCAACTTCGCACAGCCATTGAAGAGGAGTGGACCAACATTCCACAGGCCACAACTGACAATCTGATAAACTCTATGCGAAGAAGATGTGTTGCACTGCATGAGGCAAATGGTGGTCATACCATATACCGACCCCCAATAAAGCAAAAAAAATGCACATGTCAGAGTGGCCTTTTATCGTGGACAGTCTAAGGCACACCTGTGCACTAATCATGGTGTCTGATGAGCATCTTTGATGTGGCACACCTGTGAGGTGGGATGGATTATCTCAGCAAAGCAGAAGTGCTCACTATCAAACATTTAGACAGATTTGTGAACAATGTTTGGGAGAAATGGTAATATTGTGTATCTGGAATGAATTTTAGATCTTCAAGTCCATCTCATGAAAAATGGGAGCAGAAACAAAAGTGTTGCGTTTATATTTTTGTTGAGCATATTTTAGTTCAGTAGTTATTCACGAAAATCAAATTTTTCGTCATGACGGCCGGACGCTGATCCAGATCAACACCAAAATTGAATCAGTTCTTCCTTTTCCCATGCTGAACATTTCCTGAAAATTTCATCAAAATCCATCCATAACTTTTTGAGTTAATTTGTTCACAGACAGACAAGCTCTTCCAGAAACATAAACTCCTTGGCGGAGGTAATCAATCCTTCTTCACATGCACACAGTATTCTTTAAAAATGGGTACAGGATTGTTTTGTTTATAGCCAAGACTTATGTCTGGCGGTGAAGATATTAAACTCAGTGATGGTCTTGAGTTCAGATGATAGCATGTTCCACATCTTTGCACCTTTATAAGAAAAGGAGGACTGACCAAATGAAGTTCTGCAGTGAGGAAGTATACAGTCCTCATGTAAGGAACCCCATGTGGCTCTGCTGCTGTTCTGTTTCTGGACAAACGAACGAAGTGGCTCTGGTGCTAGGTCGTTAATACATTTGAATATTAATTTGAGAGAGCACAAGTTACTGAAACTTTCAAAGCTCACAAGCCAGGCCTGAAGGTGGGACTGATGCAGACAGACACCAAAACCAGAGAAGAAGACACGGAGCACACTCATATATCCAGAGAAATGTGAATAAACTCTCCTGTCTGCAGTTCTTCGTGTCCTTTTGTTGCTCATGGTCGTAGAGGAGCAGAAGATTTTTCTGTTAAAGCCAAAACAAGCTCAGGCGTGTTTTTACGGCGATAAAAAAAAAGAAATGGATTTTTGTTCAGTCCACTCTCCTGATCACTCTGTCATATGTATGCTAGCTGCCCGACTTACCACCGCAGTAATGGCGGCTCGACAACTTCCGGTGTTTCTCAGGATTGGTCAGTTGGGAGAACATCTATGCATGGAGAGTGTGTAGAGTGTATAGAGAACGCTAACACACAGTGTTGGTAATAACGGCGTTACTAACGGCGTTATTTTTTTCAGTAACGGGTAATCTAATTAATTACTTTTTCATGCGTTACAACGCCAATACCATTACTAACAGGGAAATGTGGCGCGTTACTTTGCACCGATGTCAAGCAGCTGTTATCTGACCAGCCTCACCCTCAAATTCCACAGCACACGGAAGCGCCGCGCCACGGTCTTGCCCTGACAGACAGAACCCACTGAAAGGGCGCACCGAGCAGAGCCGTGGCTGCAGCTCTGTATGGGCAGGGCTGATCCCCGGAGAGCCACAGGCTCTCATGATGAGCACAGCGATGTCACACGCTCATAAAACATGTTATACGCTAAGAAAAGAAATAAACAACGCCTCACTTCCCTTCTCTAAGGTCCCTTTGCTGGTCCCAACCACACAGCTTCATGATTTATTTAACTTCTACCCGCCTATATCCGTGTATAAAAGTGAAAAGTGACAGTGAATTTACGAGGTTTGGACGCAGCCGTGCAAAAAATAGATCTGAAGCGAATCTCCAGCGCCTTGGCGCGCGCTGGCTCTCACCAACGCAGCGCTGCGCGTTGGTGAAGCTACTGTGGAGCACTTCGCTCCCATTCTAGTCTATCAGGCAAATTCCCCTGCACGCGCTGTTGAAAACTGATGATGTCAGAGCTGCAGCAGGTAACAACAAGGAAGGACACAGAGACAGAGACACACAATTCAAGCAGCAAAAAGCTTTTTTAAAAAAGTAACGCATCATTTACCTGGTAACTAATTACATTTATGAAAGAGTAATTCCGTTAGTAATTCAGTTACTTTTTTGGGAAAGTAACAAGTAACTATAACTAATTATTTTTTTGAAGTAATGTGCCCAACACTGCTAACACAGTACAAGGGTTAATAGCTGAGGGACTGAAGGACTTTTGCTTCTATCTGGAGGTCATGTTGAAACATCCACCTGGTCGGGGATCTCAGGGTGGACCTAGAGCTCACTGGAGGGCTTCTGTGTCTCCAGGAGGAGCTGGAAATGTTTCCTGGTGAGAGAAGTGCGAGGTTCAACTAGCTTAGACTGCTGTGGAGAAGCTGAAGGATGCACGTGGTTGAGCAGCAGTTCTTGTGTTCCTGGTGAGTCTCAGTTTGATTGTAAATAGTGAGTCATAGAAAATCTGCACTCAGTGATGGGAGCCTGCAAAAGGAAATGGTTCTCCAGGTTATCATGAGCAATAAAGCAGCCTTAGGGGATCACGTGGAGACGCGGTGCTGGAAAAGTGTCGCCATCGAAACATTTGTTTTCTCTAACACCACGTCTACCAGCCGATTGCAGTGCAGTGTGGGTTTCTGGCACTTTTTGAGCTGGTTTTCAAACTTTTATGTGCGTCACTTTCAGCCAAAGCAGACATAATAAAGTTGACAACAGGCACAGCGGCAGGTGTGGGTGGTTACTGATGCCCTCGGTGAGCCAACTGAAGGTTTTTGGCAATACCGTGAATCATTCTGACTGAGAATGAAGAGTGTGTCACTCAAACCGCTGAATGTCAGGCCACTTAAAGCACTGAGAGCATTTTGTTTGTTAGAACACACTTTCTGCTTGTTTTATTTAGCTGCATGTGTGTGCATGCAGATCCTCTCGAGAAGAGCTCCCTGCATGTTTTCACCTTGAGGGTGTTTTTGGCACATTGAGTAACATGTCTCTGTAACTTACTAGAGCAGCCTGAAGTTGGGTACAAAGATTTCCAGGCTGTTTTTGTCCCAGCCAAGGATGGTAAACTCCAGATTGTTTTAAAAGATTAGTCATAGTAGTAGTACTAGTTTATGTCTAACATGCAAGAAATAAATATTATATATTACACTAAATACCAATACAAAAGTCATTAAAGTCCCCTCAGTACAAAATTACATTATCCAGCAGGAGGCAGAACAGTCACTGCACGTCGCATAATGATGTCTTAAGTATTTAATATCACTGTTTTCTGGCCCCCAATGGCATATGCCAAGAAAAAAACTGGCCCTTGTACAGATGTGGTTGATGATCCCTGATGTACAGAGTAGATAGACGGACATTTGCATGGCCGACCTGAAACAGAAAGTTTGGTGGACCTCAGAATTGGAGACCCGGCTCACGTGTTTACGCCGTCTGCAGGATTTTTTTTAGGGGTGTAACGAAATTTCGTGCCACGAAATTTCACGAAATAAAAATTACAAAATAAAATTCAAAGACCCACCAAGTAAAAGCACGTAAAAAAAATTCAAAGGGGCGCTGGTGATTTTTTACCCTCCTCGCCTACCGTAGCAAAACACTTGCTTCAAAATGGAGGAAGACGTAGTGGAGGAATTAGCTGACGCTCCTTCGTCAAATAAATCGGTTGTGTGGACCTATTTTGGCCTCCTATGTAAAAGACAAGAGAACGGTGAGAAGATTGCGGACAAAACAACAACTGTGTGTAAAATATGCCGCTACAGTTCGCCGTATACTGCAGCAAGTTCAACTACCAACTACTTTGAACTGGAGACAGGCAGCAACTGTATGTTTGTGTGAGTCTGCATAAAAAACAATATTTGATTTTTGCATCTACTGTTGAGTTGACAGAATTTGATCATACTTGAAGATCAGAAGTATATGCACTGTTATAGGCTAAATATCATAGTTCACAGTTCAGACATTTATAGGTCTAAACTGCAGCTCTGAGGACTGCTGTTTGTTTTCCTTTTCATTCAAGAATGTACTTATCCTGATTGTTACAACAACAAAGCACTTTTTGTTGAGATTTTATGTTTGTATTTGCACTGTAGTCTAAATAAGGGAAAAACTACAATATTGTTTTTTTGAAAAGAGCATTTATTTTGTATTGATGCAGCAATATTTTTGGATGTCTGCATCAGAAAGAAAATACAGAAAATGAGATTTTTGCACAACTTACTACTGTTGGGGATTTTCTATGATCTTTATTTTGTATCGTGAGTATTTCATATCATGAGCCCTGTTTCATATTTTGTATCGTTTCATGAGTTGACCATTTCGTTACACCCCTAATTATTTAACATTTTACATTTTTTTAGTTCATGAATTTTTCCATCAAAAATAGTCCCAAGACCACCATCATTCCCTCTCCTCATATGTCCTCATCCATGTTGTTTTTTTTCTCGTTGTTGCTGTTTCTTTTTCTTGTTTTTGTTCGATCAGGTTTGATCAGATTTCTGTCTTGGAGGACTTGATTTTGGATCAGTGGTGGGACAGAGCGGTTATGTGTGTGTTGTGCTGTGTTGAGATTATCAGAGCTCACCACACACAGTACGACCAAAACTGCTCAATACCTGATTTTTTATCTTCATGCGTGGCTCTCAAACAGATAAAACACCTCTCAGGTTTAGAAAATCCTGATGTGTGGACGCTGCTAAAGACTGGTCTTCTATAAGATCATCACACTCATGTTGATTATTATCATTATGCTGGTTTTTTAACCCTTTCATGCATGGTGTCCACTACAGTAGACAGATATTTGGAATACATTTTCACATAGTTTCACATAAGTATTATCTTTGCACTTTTTTTTTTTTTTTTTTTTTTTTTTTTTTACCATATCCAGATATTGCATCCAAAATCTAAAACAGCAGCTGGAGGACAAATTTGGTATTTGGTATTTAGATCTCATATATATATATATATATATATATATATAAACATATATATATATGTATTATTTTGGTGTAATTCACAAGTGAATTGTTTGATCAAACAGCTATAATATATACTTCAGATTCTGCTTTTTCTTTTCTTTTCTCTTCATAAATGTTTGTCAAAAACATGTTTGTGGAAAGTAAGTTCCATTAAATTACTATTTTGATGCACGGTGAAGCGGACAGATGTAAAACTACTTCAAAATACAACACTGAAAAAAATGACCATGATTTTTAACTTGTTTAAATGTAAAAAGAAGCATTGAAGAAGTATTCATTTGCAATTTAGTTATTCACACATGAAAGGATTAACCGTTTAACTCCCACAGAAAATAGTGAAAAGATTGAAAATAAAAACAGAACAAAAATCAAGTAAATGTCCCTTTTTGAGAAATACTTTTAACTTGTAAGTCATATTCATTTCTTATAGGCTATTTCTGTTTTGTTTTGTTTTTTATCACTGGTTTTATTATAATATTAGAATAATATTAGGATTACCTATCAGGGAAATTCCCCTCTTTTACAAGAAGTTAGTGAAAGTTTCTCTAATTGATATTACATTTTTTCTGTTGGCAGGCCATAAACACACTCTCAACTGTCTGGTTGAGAATATTTTGTATAATTTTTATTATATTTTGACATCATTTATCTTACCCCATAAGACTTGTTTGTTAAATAAGGTCTCTGGTACCATCATACATTGAATATGTCATCTTACCTCTTAACATTTTGTTAGAATAAGGGATTTCTACATCTGTAATTAAATCAGAAACATCTTCTTTTTTAGCATTATGTTTTAACCCCCACAAAATGAAAGTGGCCTCATCAAGTTTAAGAAGTTTGATGCATTTATAAATAAGATAGAGTTACTCAAATTTGGTCCAAGCAGTTGATCCGAGAGTTAAAAGATTCAATCAATCAAACTTTATTTGTATAGCACTTTTCATACAGGACTTTGTAATACAAAGTGCTTTACAAGGGAAAAAAGAAAAAATGAAATAACAAAAAGTGAAATAAAAAGCAGAAAATTGCATAATTGCATAAAATGAAAACGTAAGACCCCTGCCCCCAAACCGCATTCAATATACACACTCACTTACTCAAACACACAAAGAGTTAAAAAGGAAATTCTGACAGAAAACAAAATTAGAGGCTATCTTGAATTTTAATGAGGAAACTAGGGGGCTTAAAAATAGTTTAAAATACTCGAAAAATGCAAGAGGGTAAGATAAGTAAATATGTAAATACATAAATAAAATAATATAATGTAACAATATAAAATAAAAAGTTAGATAAATAATTTGGTAAAAAGTGTAACATCAGGTGCATAATGAAATCAGCTAAAATAGGATAATAAAAGGAAAAACGTTTAACAAAGAATAAAATTCCAAATAAAAACTCTGAACTGAAATGTAGAAATAAAACAAAATAAAAGGTTAAAAATAAGTTAAAATAAAAAGTAAAATAAATTCAATTAGCTAAAAGCCAGATTAAAAAGGTGGATCTTGAGTTTTCTTTAAGAATATAAACAGTAAGTGATGCTCTCAGGTCTTCAGGTAGACTGATCCACAGACGAGGGCCGTAATCACATTAACAAAATATGAATCTTCCACCAGAGAAAGAAACAATGAGTCTAGTCTTGTGAGTGTAGTAAACAAAGTGCTTTAATATTTAAAACACAAACAAACAAACCAAAAAAGCTAAACAAAATAAGATGTCCGTGTGTGTGAGTGCAAAGGAAAGTATGTATACAGACACGTTTGCATACACAATGCATGGATATGTAAATTTATATATGAATTTAAAGATATCTTCATGTATATGGGTGTACATAAAGGTGTGGTGTTTAAATATACATGAGTAGGTAATCAGATAGGTATGAGGTATTTATATGTGTATAAAAATAGGTAGGTAAATGTTTAAATAGATTTCATAAGTCCTTGTAATTTACTTTCATGATAAGTCTATTGGAGTACATATCAATCAATCAATCAAACTTTATTTATATAGCACTTTCATACAGATAAATTAAAATAAAGGATATATGACCCAAACCTGCTCCACCCACACCGCAATCCATAAACAGTGTTAATGAAAAGCATCATAAATAAAAAAAGACAATAACAAAGCACGCTGATGTACCCAGTACGAACTGAGGAAACATCTTAAAGGTTTAAAAATGAGAAAACACTGGAGGCTAGGTTAAAAGTGTAAAACTAAATATATCATAAAATAAAATTAAATAAAAGAATTTAAAAAATAATAAGAATAAATAATAAATTGAAATGGAGTTAAAAAAAGATAGAAAAACTAGAAAATAAAATAAGGAAAGACAGCAAAGGTAAAAAAAAAATAAAATAAGATAAAATAATAAAAGAGTGGGCTGTAAGTAGAATAAATAAAAACACTAAAAGGTAATTCAGGTAAAAGCTTGACTAAAAAGGTAGGTTTTGAGTTTGTTTATAAAGACATTAACATATGTGGAACATAAGTCAAATATGTAACAGGGAATAAGGGGTAGGACCAGATAAGTTTTACTTCTTCCTGCTCCTTTTCGAGCATGTACATTTTAACTTCTGATGAATATTATACATTAGTTTTCTGTTTTATTATTTCCTCTTATTTTTTTTGTTGTGTCTATATTTTTGTTGTAATATGTTCAAAATAATCAAATAAATAAAACAATCTAAGAAAATAAATGTAATTGTTGAAACTGTGCCGATGCTTCCTCTCTCTGGCTCTGTGGTGCTTTGCTTTTCTTACATCCAACGGGCGGCTGCAGAGAAAAAGCTCTGGAGCTGCTGCTCTCCATGTTTCATTCCAAATGAAACTGCCTCAAAGCTACGCAGATAAAACTAAAAGAGGAAATATAAAGTGGTGCCTCCGTGCAGCCACCTGCTTGGTGCTGCAGAGATGGAGCTGCAGGTGGAATCAGTCTTTGGTATCTGGTAAACTGCGGGGCAGAAGCACCAATAACACATCACACGGTGATGTATGACGCTATTATGCTGCAGACAACGAGATCAGTCAGCAGCCGGCTCCGGTCCGAGCTGCAGCGGGCTTTACCAAACATGGCTCACAGCAAACATTAACACTTTCACTAAATGAAGTCATTCATACATGTCTAATGAGATTCTAGTTATACAGTCGAGCTGAAGGATCAGTCAGAGCTGCAAGTTTCATTTGCACTGAAGCAGGAAGTGAGAGGAGCTGATTTAGAGGCATTCAGAGAAACTGAGTCATACGCGACAATGAGATGGGGGGGCTGGTCACATCTAACAGGAATCCATTTAGTGGTCCAGGAAAACTGGTCCACATCACAGTCTGCTTCTTTATGTTTTACTGCCTTGACTGTGGAAATGATACTGAGAAATTCTGTGGCTCCTGATTTAGTATCGGAGCAAGAAAATGAAGTGTTTCCTCAGAAATTCAAATTGTTTCTCTGAAACCCAAAGGAAAAAATGACCAATAAATCTTCCAGAAATGCTTCCTCACCTTTAATACTCACAGTGTGCCGTGAAACCTGGGGCAGACGTCGGCATGCAGATGTTCAGTCAGTTAAAGCTCGGGTTTGTAATCTGATTTAGATACACTTTTTGTAATACTGGTTAAAATTATCTTTATGATCTGATGGCAATCAATTCATAATGTGTTCTTAAAAAAGAACGAAAAATATCCGCTATCCACAGCAGGAGTAAAACAGAGAAAACACCAACCAATCACATCTTTGTGGCCCACATTTTAAACCAATCAAATCCTTTTGCCCCTCTGCCTGCCTCCTGCTAGTACATTTTCCCGGCGTGCACAGACTCCGATTTAATGTAGCCGAGCTTAAAGGGATCCAGCTACTCTGGAGAATGCTTACTTGTCAAGTTTTTGTTTTGAAAATAAGAGAAGCCCGCTGTGAGCCGTCCCACAACCCCAACCAAGCTCCAGTATCCCTCACATTTTAAGACAGGAGTACAAGAAATCTAAAATAAACACTTTGGCCCTTTTCCACTAGCACGCCTTGGCCCTACTCTACTCGGCCCTACTCGATTTGCAGCGTGTTTCCACTAGCCTGGTACCTCCTAAAACAAGCTAGTTTTAGTACCTACTCCGCTCTGGTTCTAAGCGAGATGAGTCGATAATAAAAGATGACGTCACCGACTGCCGGCTACTGATTGGTCAGACAATGTCGTCATCGATGAGTCATGAGTGCGACAACCTAGCATGCTAGCGGTAGCTACCGTTAGCTTACCCTCATACATCTTTTCTTTGCAGCTCGATTGCTCTCGCCCTCGGCTTCATTCTGTTGTATAGCTTCCAAAACTCTCCTGTGCTTCTCAAGGGGTATTTCTTCTTACCACCTGCAGCCTTCTTCTGCTTACCTTTTTTACTTGGTTTGTGACAAAAAGCCACAGATTGTTGTGTTGTGCTCAAAATGACAACACTGCAGAGCCACTCAGCGACACTGCACCCCGTTTGGCAGGCGTCTGGGGCTAATGGAAAAGCAGCACAAGGCGAGTAGAGCAGAGCCGGGTAGAGTCGAGTAGAGTAGAGTAGGGCTAATGGGAAAGGGCCATATATTTTTCTTGGTTTGTTCTGTTGGCTCTAATCTCACGACAGCTGCCACTCAGGCCACTGCAGTTGGACGTTCTCACCAGGCTTTTTCTTCTTCGGTTTTACGGCGGTTAGCATCCATCATTTTGGAGCATTACCGCCCCCTTCAGGCTAGAGACAGAGTTCAGTTTGGAGAGGCAGAGGAATGTTTTTATCATTATATTGTCACACGGGAGATTTACAGGAGAATGCTGATACAGGAGGATGTCGAGAAAGAAGATAAATTACGTAAAATATGGTAATTTCATGGCCAAAACGGGGGACTTGACAGCTATGTGGAGAATGGCAGAGGAACTACCTATACTCCGATCAACATCGGGCTGTGAGCACTAACTAACTTTACATGTTTGTTTTTTTAACTTTACTATGATAATGTTTTGGTGTTTTCTTATCGCTGACTGAGACATGACTTGGTGTAGTGTAAAACATAAATGTTGTGCTGAGGGTTTGGAGCTATCGATTCTTTGATGGAACGATTCTAAACTGGAATTAGTTTTTGATTCACATCCCTAGTTCAGAAACTTGTTCAGACTCTGATCTCAACTTTCCTATCACTGATGGTTTCTCTGCAGGTGTTTTATTGTAATAAGATCCTAAGCTGTTTGCTGTCCCCTACAGTGAGCGTTAAACGCCCCTCTTCTTCATACTCATCTGTATGATCCAAAAAAGAAATTGAATATCTGCTATTATAGTTCTTTTATTATCATTTTGTGGTAGCTGAACCTGCCAAACTCAACGTAATAACAGCTGTGCTGTAAAGACGAAAGGCCCTTTGGTTTGGTAGAGTTTGTTTTCAACTGAATCAGAACAAAACAACTGAGGCCCCATCCACACAAAGACAAGTTTCAAAAATGATCGTCATAAAGATGAAGGAGTCTCAGAAAATGTGTGCGTCTACATGAATGCACTCAATACGCATCAAAACGCTGTAAAACACATGCCAGACCTCTAGGGCCGCTGTAACGATATGACGGAAACAAACGGAAACAGACGGAAAAAACAGTGGGCATGCGCACTTGTGGCAAAAGTTGTAAACAGAGATTGTGATAAAGTGATCATAAAGTGCCATAATGTGTCCTCGATACTTGTTTGTTCAACTCGGTGGTGATTGAGAAGAAGGAGATTTTGCTGCAACAGGGATAGTAGGGTCACTAGCTTCATTAGCACATATGCTACACGTACGCCGCCATTGTCGTTGATGCGTGTGGCGCATGCGTGTCAATGAAGATATGATACTATGACGTAAGCGTTTCTGAAAACTTGCAGAGAGCCAGTAATCACAGAGCTGCTTAGACGGCATTTCAAAATCTTTCCACTCTGGAACCTGGTTTCAAAAATGATCGTTTACAGACCCCCAAAACGCCGTCTTCGTATGGATGATACGCAGATTCGGCGAAAAACTTTTGCGTTTAGACCTCGGTTTGACTTCGTGTGGATGGGCCTTAGCTGTAGGAGTGAAAACCTGAGGAGCATGGACCTGAATATTTCCTTTTGCTCAAACATGGCCCATCCTGACCTGCTGACTTTGGTGTTTGCAGGAAGGTTTGACCAAAGTCTGTCAGCCATTCGCCTTGTCGCAGCTCCTGAAGTTTTGTGCATGTGAGATAGTATAACGTCCCTCTTTGTTTGTGTGAATATTGAATGGGTGTGTGCTGGGAGTGTGTGTATATTTGTGTGAACCCCTGCTGCCTTTGTTCCCATGAACAGATGGACGAGTGACTTTCCTGCCCTGAGCTGAGTCTCTCAGGACGCTCAGCCTCTGGACCTCCTCCAGTGACTAAATAAATGCTTCAGATTGTTTAGGTTATGGATTAGAGTCTCATTTGTCACGTGTGTGGGGCTAAAACCTCCAAACTGAGCCCTCAGAGGGGAAAACCAAGGACGGTTTGGAGAAACAGTGGCACAGCCAGTTTCTGTCAGACTCTGACTCATGACAACTTCTCACTCACCTCCGTGTTTTATAATCGAAGCGCAGAGAGCAGAGCGTTTTGGCAGCATCAGCAGCTGCTCATTTTCAGTCTGTGCTCACCGTCTCTCACGGGTTAAAATGACAAATGGGTGGCAGATTATATAACCTGATTTTAATTTATGCTAAAAACACTAAACCCAAAAGTCTGGCTCTCCCTGCGCGACATGTCTGCATCGATTACACAGTCGGCAGAGGGGCTGCCCTTCCAAAAATCAGTTGTTTATGACTTTATAAATATGGAGTAACTGAACCCTGTTGGTTTTTATGAGGTATGACTGTGCCTTGGTCTGTCCGCAGGTGTTTTTAAATAGTGAATTAGGATTGATTTATGGGTCTGCAGAGAAAAGACCTCATAAAAAACTCATTGAGAGGCAGAGCGAGATTTGGTTCTAATCTTTTTACTATAAAAATGTCTCAGGTAGGACATGCTGGACGTTAAAGGGGTATTTTGGGATTTTTGAGGTGAGGCTGTATGAGGCACATTAGCTCAGTGTTCATTTTGACAGCACTTTTTAAATTTAGTTTTAAAGATGCTATGAGGAGTTTCTTAATAATTACAAAAAAGTCTCACTTCTAGATGTATGCCTGATGGAAATACACACTTTAAGATGAGTTTTATAGCATCAAAATAGGTTATCTATAAATGCTATTCCTTAGCTTCATGGTTGGGTCAGACAGGGCTGGACTGGCCTGGATACTCAACTTCGGGAACAAGACAATTAAAACTAGAGCAAATTTATATTATTCGGACACGTCTTATGCTACGGCCACACCACACGCGAATTCGCAAAGACGCGCATTGAGATTACATACAAAGTCAATCCAAAGACACGTTTGGATGCAGATTCGCCCCGTGGCGCGGCACATATGGAGCATCCAGCGCGTTCAACACGTCAAACTCCTCTACGCTCAAGTTTAAAATATTGAACTTTTGACGCAAATTCGCGTGACGCTGTGCTGCAGCAGCCAATCAGCGATTGATTTGATGATGTGTGATGCTCCAGCCACCTGCTCCGGCTCAAACCCCTCCGAAAGATGGAGGAGAGGTTGATCTGCGCTGTTTGCCATCATCCGGAGCTATACGATTCGACGTGTGTACTCTACTGAGACCGAAACAAAAAGGAGCAGGCTTGGGTGAAAGTCTCTGAGGAGACAGGTTTTGAAGGTAAGTTCTGTAAATATTTGTTTCCAGCTGGATTTGCCTGCACGGGTCATCACTGAGTCCGACTGGCTCCGGCTCTCTACTCCGCCTGCGCAGCGACGCGCGTTGCCCCTCAGCTTGTCAAAAAGGTCCACTGTCCAGCCTCGGGTGTTACGTGCGGCGCCTCACAGGCACTTCTCGCGTTTAAATTCGCCAATTCGTATGTGGTGTGGCTGTAGCATTAGAGCACCGGGCTGTAAGTAGTGATATATAGCCAGCTACAAAACTACGATAATAAGTTTTCCAAAAATTGCTTGTTGTCACACATCAAAAACCACCGCTATGTAACTAGAAAGAGATACATTACCTCGTGGCTTTGCATCCTGTAAGTTGTTGAAAAAAGAAGTTGTAAAGCAATGCAGAGTTCTGATGAAGGTCCGAGCTGCATTCACTAGCATCACAACAAACACACGCTTTGGCTTGGGTCACGTCTTTACGACAGTCGCCGCGCGTGCTCATGGGTAGCAGAGTCTTTATGTCGCCAGAAATAGATTCTCCTCATAGCACTTTTAAATAGTCTTTTACCAAAAAATTATTTTTAATTTTAGTCTAGTTATAGTCGATGAAATCTACTATAAATTAAGTTGACTAAAATATTAAATGTAAAGTGGCAGAGCATCTCAGTTACAGCAACAGAATTGAAACACTAATTGAGCACTATTTTAACAGCTATGGCCTGTTTTATCCAGCAATGTCGCTTGTCGCAATTTTTGCAAATTTGGCTTCTAGATAGTTAACACACTTAAAATGAAGCATTGAAATTTGGGGGAAAAAATTGATTATTTCTCCCACCCCTAACGAATGTATATAACAGTATAGCAGCATTTCTATTTATATACATAAAACAATATTATGTATATGGCTGATTTAGTGCGACAAACACGAGTCAGAAGTGCAGATAAACAGAATTTTGCAGGAGCTTGATAACTGTTTACAGTGGAGGCAGCCATTGTCGATTGTAAACTAGTAAATCATATTCAGCCAAGTCAATAAACAACATACATTCTGTCAATGGAAGAAAATATGGACCATAATCCAAATAAAAATGGATGGACAGAAATGCTTTGTCATTTTTCAGAATAAAGCTGCATTTAATGACTTATGAATAAAATGAGTAATAAATAATCCAAACTGCTTTTTCATTACCTTCTTCAAGACAGCTCATTCTTAAACTTAGTTGAAAAAACCATCTTTTTCTTTTTCTTTTTCAGTAAGTTTGGATTTTGGTCCATATTTGCTTCCATATTTGCAAGTCTACTCTGTCTTTTTCACATTCAAATTTGGTGGAGGCGTCTGCATTCAGGGGGGAAGTTTCAGAATTATCACTTTTTGTTATTTGTTTGGGTTTGCTTTCAGAAGTTATGTTTACAAGGAATAAATATAAAAACAGAATAAAATGGATGATATAAACATGTCAATCAGAAGATTCTGATCTGAAAGAAGGTATTCACAAAGAAAGTTTGTTGTGAACGAACTCAACGTGTAAAGAAAATACATCCACACTTTACACATTTAGCTGCACGATAGATAGATAGATAGATAGATAGATAGATAGATAGATAGATAGATAGATAGATAGATAGATAGATAGATAGATAGATAGATAGATAGATAGATAGATAGATAGATGAAGATGAAGAGCAGGGCTGCTGTATTTCAGAGGCTTACAAACTTTTTTCCTGTCTTGTAGCTCTCAAGTCATCAGCTTTGGTTTGTTAACATCCGTTATTGTTGCACATGCAGAGCTCTCTGTGCTCTTATTGTTCAATGTCTCTGACATGGATGGACAAAAATCAAACCTGCTAGGCTTCCCTTTGAAGAATCGTGTGGCAGCCAAGACCACACAAGATGAAATGACTGATTTGTGACCAATGGGCCCGAAATCCAACCACTGTCGGGCCAATCATGCATAAATCATGCACTGCAAAAACTCAAATCTAAGGAAGTTTATTCATCCAACTTCAGTTCTTAAAATCTCACAAGACTTATCGTATGGCGAAAACTGCCTGACATGTCCACCTACCATCTTATTCCAGTTTTTAAGAACAAAAAATAAACCCTGGATTGCTCTTAATGTGTTAAAAAATCTCCCAATGTGGTAAGACAAATTTTACTTGTATGATAGAAATAAGATGCGCTGCCTTAAGAAGCCTAAATACCTGATTTTAAGACCCTCAAGTTGTAAGATTTTGTTTCTACTCATTTCATTTTGTAGTTTCCATGTATATTTAATGTCGTTCTTGTTTGTTTCCTGTCGTAACCTCTTTTGCTGCTTCTTATAATTCTTGTCAGTTTATTTTTATGTGTCTTATATTTCAGTTCTGCTTTGTTTGTTCTCTTCTTTAGAAAATCTTTGTACATTTTTCTTCTTACATGAATTCAATGTTCCCTATGTAAGCCAAGATTTTTCAACAACTTTCTGGCTTACTGTTTTCTTTACCAGAGGACAGTGTTTGTCATAAGCACAAGTTATTCAGTGCTTTTTTTGTTTTAATTCCTTGTAATAAGATATCCATCTTGACTTCTAAAATTAATATGAAATTTTAGGAAGAGCTGTGGATATTTTAGACCTAAAATAAGACAAATAGACTAGTTAAGATCTGAGTTTTTGCAGTGCGTACACTGAAAAAAAGAAGTGAGTATTTGTCCAATTTCAGCACAAAAAAATCACACTAGACTTATTTTAATCCCCCTTTTTTCTTGCATGTCTGGATTTAGATCTTATTTGAAAATAGGAAAACTAAAAATAAGGCCTGTTTATAATAATCAGTAAAATAATCTGCCAATATGAGAAGACAAATTTAACTTGAGCACATATCCGTCAAAATGTCCTTGTTTCATTGGCAGATATTTTCTCTTCGTTACAAGCAATTCAATGCCTTATTTTTACCTTTTATCCCTTAAAGTAAGATATTTATCTGGACTGGTTATATGAATGTGGATTAGAATAAGTGTTTTGGATATTATTAATTTGAAAATAGACAAACACAGCTGCCTTTTTGCAGTCAAACTCGGTCTAAAGAGACTTTGATTTCACGCAGAGAAGCGCAGAGTCGACATAAAGACCTCACTCAGGCCTGATCTGTCCGGAGCTCAGTGGGGGGTATTGACATTAGATACACAGCAGTGTTGTGACAACAGTGTGTTCAGGACGAGAGGTCAAACACTGAGGAGAATCAGAAAGGTGACACGGTACATTCCTCTGATCTGACCACCAGCAGGGGTTCAAACAGGTGGAGGGAAGTTCGTCTAAATGTCTCAATATCCAACGTACATGAAGACCGCAGCCTTTTACACTCCTCAAAAAAAGTTTTGAATCATCATGATTGAATCACATCATCTCTGTCTTATCAGCGTTCCAGTTGAAGTCGGAAAAAAACACGTCGATCTACCAGGCTATTGTTAGCTGTTGTTAGCACGCCCTGCGTTGTTGTATGAAGAATGTGATTATCACTATGGCAGCATTTTTGTAAATGTAAGTCCAACTATGCTATGTATACGGCTGATCTAGAGCGACACACCCCAGTCAGAAGTGTAAATAAATTGATTATTACAGGCAAGGGTGTAGGTTTGATTTTGACATTGGTGGGGACATAAAAGCACATCAAGATGGCACCATGGAAGTTAATGTGTTTTGCATTTATGACTGTTTTCTAATGTCATGTAGAGCTAATCAAGCACACAAGCAAACTATTTTATTCAGAAAAAAAAACTACACTAAATCTCTCCTGTCTGTTCCTTGGCAGAAATATTGATGCGTGACACATGAACAGTGGGGCAGTTTGGGATCATCAGAAATTTTGATGGTATGGTTATAGTCTGATAAATATAGAACCAAAACCAAAAAAGGGCTACCGATAAGTGTAATCCCCAACAATCTGAATGTATAAAGTCATGTTATTAATCCGAGGTTTTATTGTGTTATTGCTCACAAACTTTTATTAGTGTTCTTAAACGGTTGCTGCCTTTCAATGCACAAATAATATATGGATAGTAAATAAAATAACCTCTTCAAGTATCTCTTTGGCATTAAATATAAGCATTTTTTAGTTATTAAGTTACATACTATGCTTGTGTTTTATGTTAGGGACATTGCAGTCGGGGCATAATATTGATAGGGATGTGTCTCTAGTGTCCATACCCAATTCTATGCCCCTGATTACAGGAGCTAAATAACTGTTCACACTGGGGGCATCCATCTTCCATTGTCAACTCGGGGGTGGTGAGGTTTCACCGAGTTCCCAGTAGGAAATTCCGACTTCGGGAAACGTTCCAGTGGCAGTTTCCTACTTGGAACTCAGAAATTCCTACTTCTGACTACAACTGGAACGCACCAAAAGACGTGACCCAAACTAAAGCGTGTGTTTGTTGTGATGCTAATGAATGCAGCTCGGACCTTCCTCAGAACTCTGCATTGCTTTACAACTTCTTTTTTCAACAACTTACAGGATGCAAAGCCACGAGGTAATGTGTCTCTTTCTAGTTTCATAGCGGTAGTTTTTGATGTGTGACAACAAGCAATTTTTGGAAAACTTAGTATCGTAGTTTTGTAGCCAGCTATATATCGTTACTTACAGCCCGGTGCTCTAAAGGCCCTTTTCCATTGGCCCTACTCTACTCTACTCTACTCGCCTTGTGCTGGTTTTCCATTAGCCCCAGTCGCCTGCCCAACGGGGTGCAGTGTCGCTGTAAACAGCTGTGCAGCACTGCGGTGAAGTCATTTTGAGCGCGACACAACAATCTGTGGCTTTTTGTCACAAACCGAGTAAAAAAGGAAAGCAGAAGAAGGCTGCAGGTGGTAAGAAGAAATACCCCTTGAGAAGCACAGGAGAGTTTTGGAAGCTATACAACAGAATGAAGCCGAGGACGAGAGCAATCCAGCTGCAAAGAAAAGACGTATGAGTGTGACGTCATCTTTTAGTATGGACTCAGCTCGCTTGGAACCAGAGCGGAGTAGGTACTAAAACAGCTTGTTTTAGGAGGTACCAGGCTAGTGGAAACACGCTGCAAATCGAGTAGGGCCGAGTAGAGTAGGGCCAAGGCGTGCTAGTGGAAAAGGGCCATAAGACGTGTCTGAATAATAAAAATTTGCTCTAGTTTTATATGTCTTGTTCCCGAAGTTGAGTATCCAGGCCAGTCCAGCCCTGTCCGACCCGACCACGAAGCTAAGGAATAGCATTTATAGATAACCTATTTTGATGCTATAAAACTCATCTTAAAGTGTGTATTTCCATCAGGCATATATCTAAAAGGGACACTTTTTTGTAATTACTTAGAAACTCCTCAGAGCATCTTAAAATATCTTTTTCTTTTTCATTTTATTTTATTTATGAGTTAAAAAAAAAACCTTTATTCTGAAAATGAAATTGCATTTCTATGAATCCATTTTAATTTGGACTCTGGTACTTCTTTGCTTCCATACCAAAGCATCAGGATTATGACGAAGTTCAACCCCTCTGACTTCAGCTTCCCTCAGAAAAGTGTTTACAGTGATCACACTTCCAATCATGATCCTCTTCTAACTTAAACTCTGACCTAAAGCATCAATAACAGGGCGGAGTGAGGCGATGCAAACAGCCAACACTCCACCCACTAATAAGCACCCATTCAGGTGGAGGAGATAAACTCAGCGGTGAAACAACCTGTTGAGGTGATTCAAATGAAAACCTGCAGACTAGGCGGCTCTGCGTGGATCAGAGATTGACACCTCTGCAGTCAAACTCAGTGTCTTAAATTACCTGCAGAAATCCCTCTGAATGATGTGACAGGTCAAAGCCAAGGTCACCGCTCAACCTAAAGACTCAAAGGTTTATTTCAGTCCGTGATGGAGCCGCAGAGAAAACAGGCTTTACTGGGATCGAGTCTCAGCGAAGACGTTCATAAGTGAAATGCATACATCACACCCTCCAGGTATCCTCAGGTAACGGTTTAATTCTAGTGTTTAACGGCTGATTGTAGAGACTGAGGACCAAATAACCACCTGGGAGCCCGGTGTCCCAAAAATGATGGTTATATACTTAGAGAGAATGCGCTTTTGAGAAATGTAACATCACCTGAATTAGATCACAAGGACATGTGAATGTCAGAGCAGGGCCAGGTGAGCCGATAAAGACTCAGATGATCTGCACAGGAGAGCAAAGACCAGAGTGAAACTTTGGGTGAATTCCAATTCCTCCCTTAACCCTCAATCTTAACCCTCAACCTCAAAAATGCGCGATCCCATGAAGTGCCAGTGCTGTCCCAATTCTGAGAATGTTAAGTTGAGGGACAAGTTTGAGGGCTGTACGGCCCCTCAAATTGAGATTTTCTGGCACCACCCTTGGGAGTAGGGGCTACCCAGAATGCATTGCGTATTTTCACCAGCTTCACCGCAACCAAGATGGCGTCCAAAGCGGCGAAAAAACGAGCTACAAATGTAAATATTTTCGTCAATATGAAATAGAAATATATTACGAAAACCATTGTATCATCTTATTTAAGCCCTCTTCACGGATTATTGACCTCATTGTTGCTTAACATTCATTTTATTTGACGATGTTTGCCAGCCGGACTGGCGGTCCCGGTTTCAGTGCACAGCCTCATTCATAACCTAAAGTTATGGTAGCGGAGATGGATGGAACATTTCATCATTGTTGCTGGAGTCGGCGGAAATGGACTATGGATGACAGAAATGGCTCCTTCTTTATTTTTTTAAATTGGCAGACTGAATGCAGCTTGAGCAGAGTGCTGCCCCCACAGTCTGAAGACGTAACTGCATTTAAGGGGTGTCCCATTTGTAAGTCACGAAATAGCCCTTAAAGGAACACTACACCCAAACAACGATTTGGCCTCATTTTCTACTCACCCTCATGCTGAACAACACTGTGGAGTAGTTTTGGAACATCTAGGATGCAGCCAGAGATCAAGAAATCCTCACATGTCACTGATATTGATATCATGACGGAGCCGTGGACAAACAGTGTCCTTAGTCCACAAAAATTGGATATTCCTCCATACTGCTCGTCTGTTCAAGTTTTTTCATTTACTAGCGACATCATTTAGCACATGTTTATAGCCTAAACAGTACTGCCTTTGCATTTCTGTGATACACTTATGGGTGCCTACGGGAGCCGCGGGTGACCAAACCAAACGAATCATCTGCAATAACTAGGAAGCGTAGAACAAGAAATCTACATTCTGCTGTGGCGGCCAGACGTGGACAGCACAGAGGGTCAGCAGAATGTGGGATTTCTTGTGCATCTTGCTCTATATTGCAAGTGCTGAGGTCACTGAGCAGAGGTTAGATGAGGAATATTGATGTTAAGGGGACTTTATGTCATTTTTGTAGGTCTGAATGTGTTGTCAAGGGAGAGGACCGTTGCCTAATGTTTGAATATCGTTTTAAACACTGTTCGCTTTCAGATATTTGGTTCTGAGTGTCACTGAGATTGAGGGTTGAGAATGAGGGTTAAGATTGAGGGTTAAGGGAGGAATTGGAATTCACCCTTTAGGTCTGAATGTGTTGGAAATAAGTCTTTAAATACTTCTTTTCAGATATTTCATGAACACAACCATTTCTTATTCAGTTCTGTTGGAAAAAATCCTCACATCTATATTTGATCATAAAAATGTTTTTGCAAGGACTGAAATTAATCACATATAGGGTTATTTTAGCTGTTTAATGCAAATGTCTTCCTTTTTTTAACTACATTTTCCTAATGCTTGGACCAATTTAACCTATTTGGCCCCTTCTTTAAGCCTTCTGCTCAAAAAACCCCATAAAGAACAGAGTGTATCTCTTCAACCACAAGGTCTATTTAAATAATCCTGGTGTCATAATAAAAGTAACCCTGAGAGATTTGTCCAGATGTGAATTATCAGTGGGTTACTGGGACAGAGTAAATGAAGATGGAAGTCAGAATCATTTGAAAATTTCATCCTCGCCTAAAAAAAAAAAAAAGATTTTGATTTGATCTGAACGCTTTATTTCGAACATGTGCTAGTATCATATGAAGTGGACTGAAAAAGAACAAACAAACTGAACTAACAAGAAAAGTTGGAACATTAATATTAATATTAACCCAGTGTGTCTGAAATATGCTTATTTAAACAGACCTCTTCTCCACTATTCAATTAACAGGCAGTCTTTGACAAACATACATTTTTATAAAAAAAACAGAAAATAAACAGAGTTCAAATAAACAATAAATAAACATACATCATCTATCTATCTATCTATCTATCTATCTATCTATCTATCTATCTATCTATCTATCTATCTATCTATCTATCTATCTATCTATCTATCTATCTATCTATCTATCTATCTATCTATCTATCTATCTATCTTTCTTTCTTTCCTATTTCCTCCTTTTCATTCTGTCTTTCTCTCTTTCTTTTTCTATTCTTTCTTTTATTCTCTATTATTATTTCTCTCTTTCTTTCTTTCTCTTTCTATTTCTTTCTTTTTTGTTCTCTCTTTCTTTCTTTCTTTCTCTCTTTGTTTCTTTATTTCATTCTTTCTTTTGTTTTCTTTCTTTCTTTTTCTCTCTCTTTCTTTCCTTCTCTCTTTTCTTACTTTCTTTCTTTGATTCCGTCATTTTTTTTCTCTCTTTGTTTCTGTAGTTCATTCTTTCTTTTCTCTCTCTTTCTTTCCTTCCCTCTTTTCTTACTTTCCTTCTTTGATTCCTTCTTTCTTTCTTTCTCTCTTTTTTCTCTCTTTTTCTTTTATTCTGTTTTTCTTTTTTTCTATTTCTTTCATTCTTTCATTCTTTTTCTCTTTCTTTCTTTCTTTCTTTCTTTCTTTCTTTCTTTCTTTCTTTCTTTCTTTCTTCCCTATTTCCTCCTTTTCATTCTGTCTTTCTCTCTTTCTTTTTCTATTCTTTCTTTTATTCTCTATTATTATTTCTCTCTTTCTCTCTTTCTTTCTTTTTCTATTTCTTTCTTTTTGTTCTCTCTTTCTTTCTCTATTTTTATTTCTCTCTTTCTCTTTTTCTTTCATTCTTTCTTTCCCTCTTTGTTCCTTTATTTTATTCTTTCTTTTTTCTCTCTCTTTCTTTCCTTCTCTCTTTTCTTACTTTCTTTCTTTGATTCCTTCTTTCTTTTTTCTCTTCTTTTCTCTCTATTTTTTCTTTTTTTTTTTTTTCTATTTCTTTCATTCTGTCTTTCTTTATTTCTGTCTTTCTTTATTTTTATCTTTCTTTGTCTTTCTTCCTCTCATTCTCTTTCTCTCTCTTTCTTTCCTTCTTTCGTTCTCTCTCTCTTTCTTTCTCTTATTTGCATTTGGGGATACTAAGGTTTAATCTTACAAACAACAGAATGTAAGACACAAACTTTCATTGAATTTATCCATCACTTTACAAAACAATCAAACTTTACATTTGCAGCCAGATCTTTGTGAATGACCTTAAAGCTCAGTCTATGTAATCTGTCTATCCGTCTCATTCAACATGATGTATTTTCTTTACACGTTGAGTTTGTTCACAACAAACTTTCTTTGTGAATACCTTCATTCAGATCAGAATCTTCTGATTGACATGTTTATATCATCCATTTTATTCTGTTTTTATATTTATTCCGTGTAAACATAACTTCTGAAAGCTAACCCAAACAAATAACAAAAAGTGATAATTCTGAAACTTCCCCCCTGAATGCAGACGCCTCCACCAAATTTGAATGTGAAAAAGACAGAGTAGACTTGCAAATATGGAAGCAAATATGGACAAAAATCCAAACTTACTTAGAAACAAAAAGAAAAGGATGCTTTTCTTAAGTAAGTCTCAGAATGAGCTGTCTTGAAGAAGATAATGAAAAAGCAGTTTGGATTATTTATTACTCATTTTATTCATGAGTCATTAAATGCAGCTTTATTCTGAAAAATGACAAAGCATTTCTGTCCATCCATTTTTATTTGGATTACACTCCATATCTGCTTCCTTTGGCAAAACTTAAGTTGTTTATTGACTTGGCTGAATATGATTTAGTAGTTTACAATTGACAAAGTCTGCCTCCACTGTAAACAGTTATCAAGCTCCCGCAACATTCTGTTTATCTGGGTTCTGGGTTTATTCTATCTGTCTTTATTTTATTTATTTTTATTATTTTTTTTTATTTTATTGTAGGTTTTATAACAGTATGATCAGGGGAGGATTTTGAAAAACATTTCACTTTTTCTGCTTTTTTTGTGGAGAGCGTAGCACTCCTGAAAGCGAGTACTTTAGGGCTGAAGAGGTTAAAAGTTGTTGCGCCTGCAACACAAGGATACACAACCCCACAAAAAAAAAGAAAAAAGTAATTTCCAAAATGAATAATTAGGTAAGAATCATAAATAATGAAATATTTCACTTTAAAGTCTTTTGTTTAGGCATTCTTTATATTTATTGCTATAGTTTCTCAAAAATAAAATATATATTACGTTCAAGGGGCAGCACGGTGGTGCAGCAGGTAGTGCACATGTCTCACAACACACAGGTGGAACCTTCAGGCCTTTCTGTGTGAAGTTTGCGTGTTCTTCCTGTGCATGCGTGGATTCTCTCAGGGGTGAGGTATGAAGGGAGAGGCAGGTGTAAATTCATTTATCAACAACCTCTCCACTCGTTTTCTCCCACATCGCTGACTACACCTTTAACAGTCTGTCTAAATGTGATTTTTGTCACCAAACAGACAAAGTCAGGTTTTTATCTAAGTTTATATTGATCCTCTGCAGCTTTATTATGGTGAACAGTAACAGCTACATCAGAAATCAATGTAATTCTGGCTTTTAGGATTTTTCGTTTTGGTGGAAACATCATTTTTGCCTCTTTTTGCAGTAAAATTTCCATTTGTGTTTGGAGTGGTAGAAGTAATCTATTTAACTTCTGAATTGAGTTTGTATTGGCAGAGTGAGCATCAGATCCCTCCTGGGTTTGGAGGCACAAAAAGCCCAGATGAGAAAATGTACTTTAGGAACAAACTTAAAAAAATGAAAATGCAACTGCCAATATTTACAAATATCGAGTAGCTTATAATCAGCAGACCTGGGAACTCTGCATAAAGTGTGCGTTGTTATTGTGAAACTTCTCACTCTGCAAACTCGTCCCATAGGTGTGATTGTAGAGACAAAATAAAAGGAGAAATATAACCCCCATGTGGAGAGGAGTTTATGTCCTGATGCACCTGCTTTAGACACTTCTGGACTTGGAGGATGTGAATATTTAAACCTTTATGTCCATGATAAAAACATATTGTGTTGTTTTACACAGAGATTCCTTCAATCTTGACATTTCAGTCTTTCTTCTGAGGGTTTCTCCTAATGTATACCGAGGGGCTGTGGATACACGATGATGCACAGATCATGAAACACCTCCAGGCGTATCTGTGATATGTGATCTGCTTGTATGTGCAGATGAAATTGAATGAAAAACCTCCGGCTCTCAGGTCTGCACAGAGAAAGATGATAATCTGTGTTCTTCCTGTGACTGATGGGGACTCTGTGAGCCCATATGAGAATCAGCAGCTCTCCTTCATCTTCCAGTCGGCGTGTGTTAAAGTGAAGCTGTGTGCTGTGCTGTTAAATGGCAGCTTTAACCACCTCTCTGCCTCCCTGTCATTAGCATAGCGTAGGAGGCTGTGCTGCTGATTGAGTGGCCAGTTGGCAGTCGCAGAGAAATTTCTTTTCTCATTCTTGGTTCATGTTCTGTGTTTGGATCAGAAATGTTCACGACAAACATGAAGCACAGACTCATCCCTGCACCCCTCTACACCTTTTTTTTTTTTTATCAGGATGTGATGTCTGTGTTTCTGCAAATCAACAGATGTAGAACGAAGCTCTGAAGTTTCAATAGCAGCAGTTTTATCAGATTTAATCAAGTGAGTGTTTTAAAAACACTTTTAAAGTCAATTTGGCCCAAAATTCTTTCTGTATTTTTTTTTTATTTTGGCATGCCTCTAAACCCAGCTGTTTCAGCCCTGCCCACAACAGGCTGTTTTGGTGCAAATTAGGCCTGAAAGATATTACCTTTCAGTAATATGCTCTCTTTTCATGAGCAATAATTTAAATTAGATTTTAAACCCACTTTTCATATACCTCCTTCCCTATTTGTAATTCCTTTGATATTCAACTTTTTTTTCTTGCGCTTACTTGAAAAATTAGTTGTCTTAAAATATAATACAAGTTGACCTTATGTGTCTCCAGATGCCCCCCCCACACACACACACACACATCCAGGCCAGTAGTATTTAATTTAAAAATAAAAAAAGGATCAAAAATATTTTGGAACTTAAATTTCAATGTTTTGACTCAAAATTTATTTAAAAAAAAATATTGGTAAAACACCATATTGAATTTAAAATGATGACAAAAAGTTTGGAGTTGAATCAAAAGTATATTTTAACAAATAATTCTTGTACACTTATGTTTATTTAAATTTAGTAATATTTTAAAAACAGAACAAAAATTGAAATTTCAATTTTTTTTTGAAAAATTTTCCAATCATAACTCTTTTGGCCTAAATTTAGCTCCATTGTCCCCAAAATAATTCTCAAAATAACAGTCTTTCAAAGAGAAATTTCTTTTCTCATTCTTGGTTCATGTTCTGTGTTTGGATCAGAAAAGTTCACGACCAACATGAAGCACAGACTCATCCCTGCACCCCTCTACACCTTTTTTTTTTTTTTATCAGGATGTGATGTCTGTGTTTCTGCAAATCAACAGATGTAGAACGAAGCTCTGAAGTTTCAATAGCAGCAGTTTCATCAGATTTAATCAAGTTGGTGTTTTAAAAACACTTTTTAAGTCAATTTGGCCCAAAAATCGTCCCAATTTTTTTTATTTTGGCATGCCTCTAAACCCGCTGTTTCAGCCCTGCCCACAACAGGCTGTTTTGGTGCAAAGTAGGCCTGAAAGATATCAGGAAAGTAAATGAAAATAGACTCTTGTTATACCTTTGACCATTTTTCATGAGCAATATTTTTTATTAGATTTTATTAGAACTCACTTTCCATTCATCTCCTTTCCTATTTGTAATTCCTTTGATATTTAATTTTTTCTTTCTTGTGCTTAAGTGAAAAATTAGATGTCTTAAAATATAATAAAAGTTGACCTTATGTGTCTCCAGGTGTATTTCCCCTATGGCAATACATCCAGGCCAAAAGTGATTTAATTTAAAAATAAAAAAGGATACAATTTTTTTTTGGAACTTAAATTTCAATGTTTCGACTCAATTTTCCTTTTAAAAAAATATCAATAAAACTCCGAATTGAATTTAAAATGATGACCTAAAGTTTGGAACTGGAAAATAAGGTGAAAAAAAATCAGAAACCATAAAAATAAGATTTGAAATGAAAAAAAAATAAATCTTGAAACAAAAATAAATAAATGACACATCACGGTAAATATATTTCAGAATAAAACATGAATATATAAGTATTTTACTAAAGAAATTTCAGAGTTGAATCAAAAGTATATCTAAACAAAAAATTCTTGTTCACTTATGTTTAATTAAATTTAGTAATATTATTTGAAAAACTAAGAACAAATATTGAAATTTCAATTTTTTTTTCTTTTTTTTTTTTTTTAATTTTCCAATCATAACTCTTTTGGCCTAAATTTAGCTCCATTGTCCCCAAAATAATTCTCAAAATAACAGTCTTTCAAAGAGAAATTTCTTTTCTCATTCTTGGTTCATGTTCTGTGTTTGGATCAGAAATGTTCACGACCAACATGAAGCACAGACTCATCCCTGCACCCCTCCACATCTTTTTTTAAATATATATCAGGATGTGATGTCTGTGTTTCTGCAAATCAACAGATGTAGAACGAAGCTCTGAAGTTTCAATAGCAGCAGTTTTATCGGATTTAATCAAGTGAGTGTTTTAAAAACACTTTTTAAGTCAATTTGGCACAAAAACCGTCCCCAAATGTTGATTTTGGCATGCCCCTAAACCCCGCTGTTTCAGCCCTACCCACAACAGGCTGTTTTGGTGCAAATTCGGCCTGAAAGATATCAGGAAAGTAAATGAAAATAGACTCTTGTTATACCTTTGACCTTTTTCCATGAGCAATAATTTTATTACATTTTTATTAGAACTCACTTTCCATAATTAATTGTAATCCTTTGATTTTTGACTTTTTTTCTCGTGCTTAAGTGAAAAATTAGATGTCTTAAAATATAATAAAAGTTGACAGTATGTGTCTCCAGATGTGTTTCCCCCTATGACACTACATCCAGGCCAAAAGTGTTTTAATTTAATAATTAAAAAAAGGAATCAAAAAATATTTTGGTAGGAAAATGTCAATGTTTTGACTCAAATTTTCTTCATAAAAAATATTAGTAAAATTGAATTTAAAATGACAACCAAACGTTTGAAACTGAAAAATAAGTTGAAAATAAAAACAGAAACCATAAAAATAAGATTTTAAATGAAATACATAATCTTGCAACTGAAATAAATAAATTACACATCACAGTTAAATTATCTTTCAGAATAAAACATGAATTTAAAGTTTTTTTCTAAAGTAATTTCAGAGTTGAATCAAAAGTATATTTAAACAAAAAAAAATCTTGTACACTTATTTTTGTTTAAATTTAGTAATATTATATGAAAAACTAAGAACAAACATTGAAATTCTAATTTTTTTTCTTTTTTTTCTTTTTTCTTTTCCAATCATAACTCTTTTGGTCTAAATTTAGCTCCATTGTCCCCAAAATAATTCTCAAAATAACAGTCTTTCAAAGAGAAATTTCTTTTCTCATTCTTGGTTCATGTTCTGTGTTTGGATCAGAAAAGTTCACGACCAACATGAAGCTCAGACTCATCCCTGCACCCCTCCACATCTTTTTTTAAATATATATCAGAATGTGATGTCTGTGTTTCTGCAAATCAACAGATGTAGAATGAAGCTCTGAAGTTTCAATAGCAGCAGTTTCATCAGATTTAATCAAGTGAGTGTTTTAAAAACACTTTTTAAGTCAATTTGGCCCAAAAATCGTCCCAATTTTTTTATTTTGGCATGCCTCTAAACCCAGCTGTTTCAGCCCTACCCACAACAGGCTGTTTTGGTGCAAAGTCGGCCTGAAAGATATCAGGAAAAAGATAAAAATAGACTCTTGCTATTTCTTTGACCTTAATATGCTCTCTTTTCATGAGCAATAATTTTTATTAGATTTTTTTTTTTTAATGTATATTTTTGGGCATTTTGTGCCTTTATTGATAGGAGAGAGACAGTGGATAGGCTTGTGAAAGGGGGAGAGAGAGTAGGGGAAGACACTCTGCAAACTGGTCACAGGTGGGATTCGAACCTGGACCGGCAGAAGTATGTACATGGGGTGCTAACCACTCCGCCAAACCAGCACCCCAATTTTTAT
This sequence comes from Scarus forsteni, assembly GCA_036419115.1. NCBI lineage: Eukaryota > Metazoa > Chordata > Actinopteri > Labriformes > Labridae > Scarus > Scarus forsteni. The sequence continues at coordinate 2,445,823 of JAZDUH010000103.1, read as the reverse complement.
TAGATTTTAAACTCACTTTTCATACACCTCCTTCCCTATTTGTAATCCTTTGATATTTAACTTTTTTTTTCTTGTGCTTAAGTGAAAAATTAGATGTATTAAAATATAATAAAAGTTGACATTATGTGTCTCCAGATGTGATTCCCCCTATGGCACTACATCCAGGTCAAAAGTGTTTTAATCTAAAAATAAAAAAAAAACTATCAAAAATTATTTTGGAAAGTAAATTTCAATGTTTCGACTCAAATTTCTTTTAAAAAAAAAAAAAAAAATTAGTAAAATTGAATTTAAAATGATGACCAAAAGTTTGAAACTGAAAAATAAGGTGAAAATAAAAACAGAAACCATAAAAATAAGATTTTAAATGAAATACATAATCTTGTAACTGAAATAAATAAATGACACATCACGTTAAAGTATATTTCAAATAAAACATGTCAATAAAATATTTTTCTAAAATAATGTCAGAGCTGAATATAAAGTATATTTAAACAAAAAAAATATTTTACATTTACTTTTATTTCAATTTAGTAATTTCACTATAAAAACTAAGCACAAACATTGAATTTTAGTTTAATTGTTTTTTGTTTGTTTTTTTCAAATTATAACACTTTTGGCCTGAATTTAGCTCCACTGTCCCCAAAATATTTCTCAAAATAACAGTCCTTCCAGATGTGTTGCCTGAAAATTGGAGTCTTTGTTCAAGTGTCTAGTACTCTGAGACCTAAAGGAAAAAAGACTTTTAAGGCTGCGGTGAAATATTAACAGGGAAGCTGCAGATTCAGCTCAAAGTTAAAGGTTTGGCCTACTTTCTGTCATTTCCAGAGGTACTTCTCAGACTCTCTGATCCAAGGTCATTCATCCGATCAGCCTCAAATTTGATGTACAGCTAGAGGAAACCTTGTAAATCATTAGTTTTCCAGGATTAGGCCATAACTCAAAAAATACAATTCACAGAGAAGGTTACATTTTCATTTGTTCTAACTAAACAGGAAGCCGTTTAACTCTCAACCGGGCATAATCATATCTGTCACCCAGTTTTTTTTACTGGACAAGGATCTTGGAATTGACATTTTAAGGTCCAGTTTCAAGGCATATCAGCTACAACGTTTTACCTTTTCAAGCAGTGGTTGCCAATGCTGATACAGAAACAAGATCTACTGACCCAAATTCCTCCAGAAACTTAAACATGAAGTTAATTTTCAGTAATTGTTTAATAATCTAATTTACTCACATTTAAGTCAGTATGTACAATCTTTAATCCTTCAAAAAAGAGGTATTAGAAATACCATTGATTTGAGGTTACATTTACATTTTACATCTAATTCAGCCTGATATAAAACAAAACCCAATGACTCACAGGATTTTTGCCTTGACTGTTGGGTGTTTTCACTATTTTCTTCCTGATGCAGGTGTTATTTATACATGCTGACGAATATCACTGATTATTACGCTCACAAACAATAAAACAGGCTGTCCAGTGTATTTTACACACACAACCACCAGTGATGGGATACTAAAACACGCAGTTTTAGTTTTAGTCCATGTTCACTTGTTTTTATTAGTAACGGTTGAGTGTTTTCCTTAGCGGCAAAAAGGTTGTTGACGAAAATTATTACTGCTACACTGTAAAAAGGTTGTAGTAAATTTTACAGCAATTTACTGGCAACAAGATGCCAGCAAATTACTGTAAATGTCTTTACAGTAGCATTACTCTATTTAAATTAACAGGAATATTATTGTATTTTCTACATGGTGAAAATACTAATAACAAAAAGAAAGATATTTTTATTAAAATAAATAAAAAATAAATACATCATTTTTGCACAATAAAATACATTTACTCAAACAATGGATTCACCCAAATAAAAAAAAAAATAAATGACACATTATCTAAAATATGTTACCTGCTACTGGTCAGTTTTCCTGAGTTTTTTTTTTTTTTTGCCATTTACAGTCTTTACTCTATGGACATTTTACGGCAAATAACTGCAGATTTTATAGTAAATGCTGCAAATTTTACAAAAATAAGATTTTTCCCACAACATTTTGCCAAATTTAAAAAATACTTTTTATTTGTTTTTATGTTTTTGTTCCACTGTTGCTTCCTTTTAATCTGATTTTATTTCTGATCATATTATCTGTTCTTATCTGGAATGCACTTTGGTCACCCCAAGTGTTGTAAAGTACTCTATAAATAAATTTTGATAGATTTTTTGATTGATTGAAAAAATCTGATTCTTCCACATTTTGCCATTTAGAGTAATTAATTGCATAGCTGTTTACAGTAGGTAGCTGTAGACATTACAGCAAATGCTATACATTTTTACAAACATCTGATTTTTGCCACAACATTTTGCCATTTACAGTTATTTACTACTACTACTAATAATAATAACTCAAATTTATATAGCGCCTTTTAAAAAACCCAAGGCGCTTAACAAACAGAAACAAACACATTAATTGCCAAAAGCCTCCATGAAAAAGTGTCTCTTCAGTGCAGACTTAAAGGAGTGCAGTGTTTTTAGCTGACGAATAGCCAAGGGGAGAGAGTTCCAGAGGGATGGAGCAGCCACACTGAAAGCTCGGTCTCCAAGGGTCCGTTTTGTGCTTGTGGGTACTGAGAGGAGCCCGAGGTCTGCAGATCTCAGGTTCCGCTCCGGGGAGTAGTCCTCAAGGAGATCTGACAGGTACTGTGGGGCTAGGGCATGGAGAGCTTTATAGGTGAGGATGAGCTTGTATTTGATGCGGAACTTGACAGGGAGCCAGTGGAGGCGTTTGAGGGTGGGAGTGATGTGCTGCCAGGATTTGGTGTGGGTGAGCACCCTGGCAGCTGAGTTTTGTACATACTGAAGTCTGTCCAGGGTGGTGTTGGGCAGTCCGAACAAGAGACCATTGCAGTAATCCAGAAGAGAGGAGATGGAGTGGATGAGGGTCTCAGCAACAGAATCTGAGAGTGATGGCCGGAGTCGGGAAATGTTTCGGAGGTGAAAGAAGGCAGATTTGGTTATGGATTTTATGTGGGATTGGTAGGAGAGGGTAGAGTCCAGGATGACACCCAAGTTGCGAACCTCAGGGGATGGAGAGATGGAGCAGCCATCCACCTGGAGGAGAAAATCGCCGACCTTCTGAAGCAGCGCCTTGGGACCCATGACCCTGAGCTCTGATTTCTTGGTGTTGAGTTTGAGTTGGTTGGTAGTCATCCAGGTTTTTATTTCATGAAGGCAGTTGACCATGGATTGTGGAGGGAGCAGAGCGGTAGGTGTGGTGCTGAGATAAAGTTGGGTATCGTCAGCATAGCAATGGTAGTGTAAACCGTGGTGGCGGATGATCTGACCAAGCGGGATCATATAAATATTAAAAAGGATGGGACCGAGTACCGAACTTTGTGGGACACCATGGTTAACTGGGGCTGGGTGAGAGGTGGATCCATTACTGGAGACAAACTGTTGCCTGTTGGACAGGTATGAGTGGAACCAGGAGAGTACAGAACCGGTAAGTCAAAGGTGGGTGGAGAGGCAGTTGAGGAGGATGGAGTGGGAGATAGTGTCAAAGGCTGCAGAAAGATCCAGCAAGATCAGGATACTGATGCGGCCTACATCAGCAGCCATGAGCAGATCATTGGTGATCTTGATCAGTGCAGTCTCTGTGCTGTGGTGGGCTCTGTATCCCGACTGTAGGGGTTCGAAGAGCTTGTGGTTGGACATGTGCTGATGGAGCTGTGCTGCAACTGCTCTTTACAGGGTCTTGTTGAGGAAAGGAAGGTTGGAGATTGGCCGGTAGTTGGCAAAGTCATCAGGGTCCAAACCTGGTTTCTTCAGGATGGGGGTGACAGAGGCAATTTTAAGACTGGTGGGTACAGTGCCTGATTGCATAGAGGAGTTGATGATAGCTGTAATGATGGGACAGAGGGTGGGTAGACAAGCCTTCACCAGTGTTGTTGGCATGGGGTCCAGTGAGCAGGAAGAGGCCTTAGCCTTGGTGACCAATTCCAGGGTCATAGAAGCTTCAACTGGAGCAAAGAAGGACTGAGCAATTTGTTTATAGTGGTGAATAGCCTCCTGGGGTGGTTTTGCTGGGACCCAATAAGGGTGGAGTAGTACTGGGTCATGGTTCGGGAGAGAGCTTCCTTGTAGGCCTTGACGTGGTCTTTAAAAGCCTGTTGGTGGATAGTGAGGCCAGTTTTCTTATAAAGCCTCTCCAGTCGCCGGCCAGTGGCCTTCATGGCTCGGAGCTCAGCGGTGAACCAGGGAGCAGGGCGGTTGAATGATACAGTCCGGGTTTTTTTTACTGCGTAGCCGTTAACAGTAAGTAGCTGATATTACAGTATAATACTGTAAAGTTTAAAAAAATCGGATTTTTCCACATTCTGCCATTTACAGTAATTTACTGTATCGCTGTTTACAGTAGGTAGCTGCAGATATTACAGTAAATGCTGTAAATTTAACAAAAATCAGTTTTTTCCACAACATTTAGCCGTTTACAGTAATTTACTGCATAGCTGTTTACAGTAGAGAGATGTAGATATTACAGTATAATGCTGTAAGGTTTTTAAAAAAATCTGATTTTTTTTTCCATATTTGCCATTTACAATAATTTGACATAGCAGTATAGCTGTAGATATAAAATGCTGTAAAGTTAAAAAATCAGTTACAGTGTATAACTATAAGAAAGGAAAATGTTGCTAAATCTAACAACTTCTTCCAAATTAAAATAAACAACTAAACACAAAGAACTAAACAAATAGCTCCAACACATGGTGAATAGCTGTTTACAGTAGGTACCTGTTTATATTACAGTCAATGCTGTAAAGTAAAAAAATCTGATTTTTCCACGATATTTTGCCATTTACAGTAATTTACTACATCGCTGTTCACAGTAGGTAGCTGTATATTACAGTAAATGCTGTAAATTTTACAAACATCTGATTTTTCCACATTTTGGTGTTTACAGTAATTTACTACATACTTGTTTATAGTAGGTAGCTGTAGATATTAGAGTAAAATGCTGTAAATCTTTTTAAAAACCTGATTGTTTCTACAACATTTTGCCTATCACAGTAATTTAATGCATAGCTGTTTACAGTAGGTAGCTTTAGATATTACAGTAAAATGTTATAAAGTTAAAAAAAAAAAAATCGGTTACAATGTATAACTAAAACTAAATCACAAAGTTCTGTGCGGTAGAGTTCTTTCCCTGCTGATCTCGAGAATAAGATATAAAATATGAAATAACAACTGTGATAAAATCACATGAGTTGATTTTGTGCCACGGGCGGATATGAGCCTCCATACTTTGAAGAGCAGATCCAGATGTGGACTTCCTCCCTCTGTCTCCATCTCAAGTTTCCCGGACTGCAGCAGCAGAGGCAGCAGGCTGATTCTCCTCCACCCCGGGGCTGATGTTCTCGATAGCAGGGTTCTGTTTCTGCCTGATTACCTCATTAATTCATAGATCCACCTTAAATACAGGGTAATCCCGGCCTGGTCCCTCCCTCCCTCCCTCTCTCTCTCCCTCCACCAGCACCACTTCACCTCCCTCCCTCTCTCCCTTCTCTCAGTTTCCCCAGCAGCTCGCCTCGCCAGGAAAAAGACGCTTGATCCGGACGTCGGGTCTTTTTCTGTGGTCCAGTTTGAATGTGTCGGACCCCCACCTCCCCCTCCACCCCCTCTCCCCAGTCCCACCCACCGCTCTCCAACACAAACACAGCAGCAGTCCTCACCTCCTGGATCTGCGCTTTGTTACCACAGCCTTCTCCTCCTCTGTGACTGCAGGAGGAGCAGGGGGGGACTTTTACTCCTTCTTCCATTTTTATCGGGACGGATTGATTTCCTGGATTCATCCTCTGAATGTAGGCTAATTACTGGCGAACAAACTGGTTTAAACGACGCCTGAAGAGCCGCTTTTTTTCTCTCTTCCTCCACCCGGCGTGTCAATCATTTTTCCACCACTGCAGTTGTCAAGTTGTGAAATGGACAAACCCCTCTGAAGCTGCTCCTCTTCCTCCACAACACAAACCACAAGACACGGTGATCTGGACGAGGATCCCCGAGTGGAGGTAACGTCAATCTGCCTTTTTCCCAACTTTTACGCGCTACAAGTCCCATTTCTGCCTGTTCTTTTGACGAGAAACACGCCATGATTGCCTGCTTGCTTCAATTAAAGTGATTTAAAGGTGTTTTGGAGGAGTCTGCCGTGTCCCCCGGTTGTCTGCAATGCTTTGCTTTGCATCCGGGTAACGTTCAACAACTGCTGGTTCTTTACCTTGACACCCACTTAACAGCAACGAGAGGCGATTTTTGGATTTTCCACAGGTGTGAACGCACAACTATCCTATTTCTGCCCATTTTAACCTCAATTTTATTCCTTTAATTGCCTTATAAGCCCTCATAGTGTGGCATTAACTCTGAAGACACGTTTTCGTTCCCCTTTTCCTCGCCCCGATAACGTTACGTGCCTTTTCCTCGTCTGCGGTAAACGCTGTCAAATCTCCATTCAAAAATGTGGACGTTAACGTCAACGTACAGCGGCTCGCGACAGATTAAAACGACCGTTAAGCATTAACAACGCAGTGTTACGACAGATTTTAAATAAATTCGTGTTTCATACATCGATTAGCGTGTCATTTCGATCAAATGTGAACTTTCAGACTTGGTACGCAGTGCCCTGTAGTTTCACTCGTCCACTGCTCTTGCCGTGTTTTCCAGCGAGGGAAAGTGGATGCGAACCATTTAGTTGAGCTTTTTAGCTGATTGAAGTATTTAACCTGCTGTTAAAGTATGCCGAATAAAGTGGCAGCTTCAAGCGATCCGACTGATATCTTTTAATGTGTGGTAAAGCCACGCTTTAATGTTGTAAGGGGAAGATGATCTTAATTAGTGATATTCTTAATGGGATTCTGCCGTGTTAGGTTTCCCCCAGCAACAGAGCAGTGTTGCGGTTTAGTGAGTGACCGTGTTAACTGGAGGCTTTCTGCCGGCTGTCGTATTAGCACTGGCATTCAGACTTTACATTTTTGTTTGGTCTCTCATCAGGTCGTGTTAATGAAGAAGTTCAGTATGTTTGTAAAGAAAAAATAGCATATTCATGTTCGATGACCAGCCAGTTTGGACATTGGCGCTAGCTTCGACAAGAAAGCCACCAGCTAACACGGTCACTCGATGGAGCGTAACACGGGCACGTATCTACTGTTGCAGAGGCTGAGAGGAACCGTGTCTGGAAACAGTTTGCTCATAGTCTCTGCCTGCTATGTTTTTGTTTTCCGAGTGATATTTCCCCTGGTAACAGAAGGAACCCCCCTTTTGTCGTCAGTGAAATTACACCGTGTCATGAGAGTTGATTAAAAAAGAGGCGGTTTTTGGCTCTGCTGCAGGCGGACACTGGTTGCTGCGGTGTGATACTGAAGCGCCGTGTTGCTCTGTGGTGTCCGCGCACTGCTGTCATGAATGCGGCGCCTTCAGGAGGAGCTTGTTCAGCTTGTTGGAGTGGTTTGCCCACATTTAGCGCTCACATTGTAAACAGCACTTGTGCCTCTCAGGCTGCCATAATGAGAGGCGGACGGGGAAGCGCAGGAATGGGAGAAAAGCGTGAAGTGAGCTCGTTTTGTTTTAATTAACGGGCATTCAAGCCGTCCTTACGTCATCTGCAGAGATGGGCGGATGAGCACCAGTAGCTGCTCCTGCTCCTTTTTCCTCCTCTCCTCTCATTTCATCCTCCTCCTCCTCCCCTCTCCATCTGGGTGTGTCCTGCCTTATTGCGTTAGGAAGGAGGGGGATCCCGCATCTTGGCTCATGGTGACTCCTCCTCAGCTTGTGACCTCCAAACGAGGGCATTGCTCCTTCTGCGCTCCTCTTGCAGCTAAATTCACCAAACAGGGAGGCTTGTTGCAGGGGAAAACTGTTGCCAAGGAAAACTTTAATGTCCTTTTAAAGGAGAATGTTTAATTTTAGTTTGATCTTAGAGGAGCGATGGCACAGCGGCTGTGTTGTTTACTGCAGCCCCAGGGAATGATGGCTTGATATTGTTGCTATAACCAGCTGAAAGTCCTTATAGGTTGGTCTTTGCAGCCCAAAGCTGTTCACAAGGGTGCTGTGAGGGAGGGGAAGTTAGGACAGTTAGGAGAGCCTTCAACTGGAAGGGCTGTAAAAATATATACACATCAACATACATTTATTTTCCAAAACACCCAATCCTGGCAGAAGCACCTGCATCTTTGTTTTCTGTTGCTTTTATTGCAAAAGTGCATCATCAGGTCTCCTCTGTGTTTCTGATAGATTAAAAAAACTTAAGAGGCTAATAAAAAGCCCTAAGGACAGAATATAGCTGACATTACTGTTGATGTAACTTTTATTTTTGTTATCTACATGCAGTAATTTTTAATTGTTCATTGGGTTTCTGTGCTTTTGCTGCATAGAAAGAGATGATGGTAGATTAAGGAGCCTTAATTCAAGTGATAGTTTTGAAATTAGCGGGTCAACACAGGTTTTTCAACACAGGTTAATCCGCTAATGGCCCCTTTCCACTAGCACGCCTTGGTCCTACTCTACTCGGCCCTATTCCATTTGCAGCGTGTTTCCACTACCTCCTAAAACAAGCTAGTTTTAGTACCTACTCCGCTCTGGTTCCAAGCGAGCTGAGTCGATACTAAAAGATGACGTCACTGACCGAGCAGACAATGTCGTCATCGATGAGTCATGCTAGTGGTAGCTACCATTAGCTTACCCTCATACGTCTTTTCTTTGCAGCTGGATTGCTCTCGTCCTCGGCTTCATTCTGTTGTATAGCTTCCAAAACTCTCCTGTGCTTCTCAAGGGGTATTTCTTCTTTCCACCTGCAGCCTTCTTCTGCTTTCCTTTTTTACTCGGTTTGTGACAAAAAGCCACAGATTGTTGTGTCGCGCTCAAAATGACGTCACCGCAGTGCCGCTCAGCTGTTTACAGCGACACTGCACCCTACTGGGCAGGCGACTGGGGCTAATGGAAAAGCAGCACAAGGCGAGTAGAGAGCCGGGTAGAGTTGAGTAGAGTAGGGCGAATGGAAAAGGGACATAACTGGCAGCAGACGAGCTGCGTTGCTGTTTTTTCCTCTGGTGCATCACGCTGATGTCATCACGTTGTTATCAGCGAACAAATGACGAAACACGGCCATGTTAACAATAGGAAGAAGCATGGAAGGCATTGACACAGTTTTCTTTACTTTGTACTTTTGTCACTCTTTAGAAATGTACAAAATCTGCACTGATGAGGGACTGCAAAGAGTCACGTAAGTTACAGAGGTAGGGGCGAGTGCGATATTATGACATGAGCACATTACGCCGATGTCATGGTGTAAATTAGCGGGTTGACCCGGGTGTGACGTTCCCACTGAAGCTGATCGGAGGCTTGCTGATTAAAGCCAGTGTTGCTTGCAGGGTTGAAATGCTGATTAAACCCTTTCAAACTGCGACAGGAATTGTTACCGGGTTTAAACAGGTTTTTTGGCCAGTCTGAAAGGGGTATAAGGCACATGGCTAGTTTGACATGGACGTTAGTTGATGTGTTTGACAGAAATCTTTATCCACTTTAAAGCTCTGAAGTGTTCAGACTAAAGGTACGTACTCTTTTCACCCGATTAGATTTTTCACGATTTTTTAGGTGTCGATTTGATTTAAATTGCGATTCTATGATATTGCCGATTTTTTTTCAATCTTTAGTTAGCTTTTTTAACACCAGCGAAGAAGATGAACAATGATGATGCCTAGAGACTATACCAGGAAAAATACACATCACATGTGAGTCTGTTTTTAGGATTTATTCAGCAATATATTTTAACCAGCTGTTTATACTCTCTCTTCAAAAGCCTGGACTGCATTTAAAAGTGGCTTATTAACACAGACTAAAATGAAGTATTTACATTTGGAAAAAAAAAGACTTTTGAACAAAAAAATTGGTTTAAAAATCGTCAAACAAAAAAATCCCAATACTTATGTGTATTGATTTTTTTTCCCACCCCTAAATCACATCAAATGTGACTTTGGTGACCTCGACGACAACTCTTCTGGTTTCTATTTCTATTCAAGTTTCACTCATTCAACTGTGGAGCGCCCCCTTAAGGAAAAATCAAGTATCGTCTCTGGGAGATAAACCAACAGGGACATGCAGCATGTTTAGAGCACGAATTTTATGAATTAAAATATCGATATTTTCCAGCATATTGATAATCATATCACGGGAGGGAGGATGGAAATAATCTCCATTTTTGGAGCTATTTGTTTATTTTTGTTGTATTTCGTGATTGATTTTAATATGGAAGTAATTAGAAGTTTTAGTTGTTAGATGTAGCTATACTTTCCTTTCTTATAATTAATTTAAGTTAGATTTTGTGGGTTAAATATAAATATATACATTTTGGCTAGTCATTTGTTTACTGTAGTTAGTTTTGTTTGTCTGGTAATGACAAACTGAGGGGACTGGATGTTATTTAGGCAGGTGACAGAAGATCGGCATGCACTGGGGTGGACGCATTTTTTTCTTTTTGTTTGCCAAAAAATGAACCTCTGGAAGTTGCAGAACTTTACGACATTGGACTTCTTTTGCCTGGATAAATCACATCCCCATGGTGCATCAGTGATCCTTAAGTTTTGTGACAGTTTCAGTTTGATATTTCAATTTTTCTTTGAGTTTTTTTTTTAAGAAATCTTCACTGCAGCCATATTGTTTTGTTTTATTTATTTTAACTCTAAGTGAATCAAATTGAATCTTTATATTTATAATCAAATTGTGAGACTGCACAGCTCTACTAAAGCTGCCCAAACCTATTCTGATGTTGCAGCTTCTCCTTGTCTCATTTGAGGTGGATCTCTTTTGCTCCTTTGCTACTTTCTGAATATTCTGACTTTAAGATGAAGTGAATTTAAATGAGTGTTTTCTCCATGTGAGGAGCTGAGGACTGTCTTTGTCCTTATGCTGCTGCAGCAGGTCAAACTGGGATCAATATTTCCATCATTTCTGACATTTTTTAGACCTAACAGTGAATCAGTGGATTAAGAAGACACCACAAATGCAAACAAATTTATATATAAATATGTTGATTTAGCTGCAGGCCTAACCAAAATGATGGATTCATTCATCCACAGAGTGATAAACATGCTGATGTGCACAATTCCAGCTCTGAAGACCTCCATGTGTAAAGGAATCCGGAGGTTTCTCCTGATCCTGCTGGTGAATTTAGGGGAATATTTCAGCATGTTATCACAACTGATCTTTTGGCACCCTGCAGGCATTCCTCCACTCAGCACTGTCTGTAGCTCATCTCTCATGTCCACCTAATTTACCTGATACGTCTGTTTTCTATGCAGGGTTCAGTGTGGTTTTATTTCTTGATGTTATTGTTGCACAAACCTGCTTCCTGGTGAAAACATGGCCTAAATCTTTGATTCATGCTCCTATAAAGGAACGAGCAGAGAGAGGAGGTCTGAATGACGCGCGTGAATGTTTGCTTACCTGCAGCCCGGATTACTTTAATTCCAGATAAACACCCCGTGGGAGAGCCCTGATGTTAGCATAATGTTAGCGTATCCAGTTACACTTCTTTAGTGATGAGTGGGTGCTCTTAAAACCGTAAGCAGACAGGCATTGTTCCAGACAATTCAGGATGGGTGTGGCGTTCATTTCCAGTCCTTCAGACTTAATTTAATGACTTTTACAATAAAACAAATCCTTCGCCGAAACAGTTTCAGAGGTAGGATTAAGAGTTGTCAGATCTGTTTGTTATAAGTGACATTGGGCATTTTTTAAGTTGCTTGTAAATATTGGCAGTTGCGGGATGTGTTTTTTGGGCTTGTAGATTTGTTTATTTTTAAAAGATGGGACAGTACATGTTAATGAACATATAAATGTAAACATGCAAGATTATAGCCGTGTGGCTGATTTCCATCTCTAGTCCCAGTGGCAGGTTGGTGTTGCTTTAATGCAGAGGCTGAAGCTGCTGTGAACTCCTGATGATCATGGGAGGAGAAAGATGCTGAGTCAATGTGTCTCTCCTCTGGACGTCCCGCAGACTCCCCCAGCTCTGATAAGGGGAGTGGGTTAAATACTTCACTGTGATTAAGTTTGACAGAGTTTATGAAGAAGCTCCTGGAGCAGGTACCTGTGACCGAGGGCTTCAGGTGCTTTTAAAGAAGTTAAGGCTGAGAGTCCTCATGTTGTCAACATTGCTGACCTTTTTTGGGAGATTAAATAATTAAGATTTGGGCTTTGAAAGTTAGGACGGGAGGCAAACGGTGTTAATTTTGATAGCACTTTTTATTTTAATTTTAGTTGTAGGTTTTTGCCTGAAATATCTTTTAGTTTTAGTTGTAATTTAGTCATCTAAATTGTTTTCATTTTAGTCTAGTTTTGGTCATTGAAATCTCCTGGCAGAGCATCTCAGTTACAATACCAGAACTGACAATAAACAGTGAACCTGCTCTACATGAATATATCACTTCATAAAGAGATCAGCTGTGATTGGATCGCTCCACAACTTATCCCACCATCACCAAGCTAAGGCAGCTGTGATTGGATAGATTTCTAACTTGTCTCTACTTCCTACATGACCAAATTAGGTCTGATTGGATTAAGTCTGTGAGACATTTTAGTCTAATTTTTCATTGTTGATGATAATGCCAGTTAATTTAGATTTTGTTTTTGTCCATGTGCTCTTGTTTTTACTAGTTACTGTCTAGTTTTTGTCAGGGGAAATGAAAACTATGACAAAAATATGTAGTCTCCAAAAATAACAGCTGAGTCAAAAACCAATTCCAGTTGGGAATCAATGATTAATCACTTAAGGAATTGATACTAGTAGTTTTTAATCCTAACGATCCCCTAGTCAGTTCCTTTCACTTTCGAAATCAAGTGCGTCACGCTCCCATGAGACCCAGTTAGCAGACTGATAAGATAACCCAGGCCTGAACCCACATGGAGATGAAATAAAACTGTTTTTCAAACATTCTTTGATAAGGCGGCAGCTCAGGAAATGTGTTTCATGAAGAAAAACCTCATGAAACTTTTATCATCATGATAATATTCATGCATGACTTCACTCTCTTAGTTTCTTGACCTTCGACATAACTGGCAAAGGTAAAACACTGTTAAAGACATCTAACATGGGCTGTGGCTTGGGCTGAATGGTTTTAGAAAAAGATCTAACTGATTTTTCTGGCAGACGTTGCCATTTCAATGCTGTTTATGATTTTCCTCAAATCCAGCTTAGTTCCATATTAGTACAGTAAAGACAACAGTTAGGAAGTCAACGATCGACAGCACATAACAGCTTATTCATGATGTATTATTGATGCTGAATAACCTGTTTTTATTATTTAAGAGATACTCCGTCTACTCCCAAACATAGGCTTTGTGTTGTTGACCTGCTTACCCGCACTTCTGTAAATGCAAATGTGTAAAATAGACACAACAGATCCTGGGTCAGTTAGGAGGGCTACAAAAAGTTGCAGCTTTGTTGATCATGATTACGATCTGAAAAGGATAAATCTTTTGGAAACTGTTTTATTTTTAAAGCTATAATATGTTACTGAGGCCATTTTCTAAATAGAATTGAATAATACTTGATATAATATTCTAAAGCTTTTGATGAGATGTAGAGACACTACAGTAATTTCTTCAATAACTTACAAAAAACAATGAAAATATAAATCTAGGTTAGGCCTGTCGCGATAATCAATAAATCAATTAACCGCACGGTAAATAAAAACGTCCTCTAAGTTTGCCGGCCTCCATAAGTTGACGTGCATGCGTGTTTGTTTTCCTCCTCTCTTTCTACTAAAGAGGCTGAATGAGAAGATGGCTCACTCCGTCCATCTTTCGCGTTGGTTCTATAGGGGAATGAGCGGATTAGTGATCCATCTGTCATTTTTTCAATCTTTGAGGTGGAGGCGGGGCCACTTGTGAGTACACACAGGAAGAGCTAAAGTGAGCGTCGTGAGGAGTAACAAGGAAACAAACACTAATATGAATGATGGCATGAAAGCTGTGATTCCTAAGTCGAGTGCCACAGCCCCAGTGTGGGAATATTTTAGTTCTAAACAGAATGAAGAAGGTGTGAGCTCATGAACACCGACGAGCTGATATGTCGTATTTGTTTGAAAGTAGTGACGACGAAGAAGGGGAGGTGCAGCGGAGCCTTCGTCCTGACAGACGGCGCTTACTGAGGTGTTTGGTCGGCAAAGTAAATATAAATAAAACAGCACAAAATGGTGCGCACTCTCCACAACTACATTTTATTTATTTATTTTTATTGGAGTTTTGATTTTTTTTCTTTACAGAGACAGGGTCTTTTTTTTTTTTTTTTATTATTATAATGATTTTTTTTCATGCAGTTTTTCCCAAAATAGAGTCCATTTCATTTCCATTGTGTTTTTTCCTCTTTTTTTGTTTGTTCAAGTTATTATATTGTTTAATTTATTTTATTTAAAAGCTCTTGACCTTCCAATTACAGTTAAATAAGCTTAAGAAATTAAAGTTCATTGCTTTTGACATGGTGTATTCACTTTACTATGACTAATAATTACATTAATGAAAAAATGGCATTTTTCAAAATAACATTGACAATAATATCGTTTAATCGCAATAATTTTTGGGACAGTTATCGTCCAGCAAAATTTGTTATCGTGACAGGCCTAATCTAAGTTTTACAGAAAAATTAATATTAGATATCTTTGTTTTCTTGGTTTTCTTTTCTATTGATTTTTTGAAAAGACTGGCAGGTCACAATTAGAGAGGTGAAGGGCTGCATGTGGCCCCTGGACCGCTATTTGCCCACCCCTGGTATATACCCATGTCTTATTGTCTCCAGTGTCTTGAAACTTCTCCACTGAGCCACAGGTTAGACTTTAGATCTACTGAGTCAGAAGTACCCCCCCTCTCTGCACCTCTCAGCCCAAAAGAAACACAAAAATACATTCATGAAGCTCTCAAAGCATCATCACAGCAGTGAGGCTCAAACCAGACGATGGGTGTCAGGAAGACCCTCCATCATGGTGTCTGCACCTGCAGCCTCACCTGCAGAGCCCGACTCCCCTAAAGCAGGAACCTCCTGCTGCTCTGGACACATTTTTAAACTCCAGTGAAAGTGGGAACCCCTCTGCAGAAGGAATCCCTGCATGTGCAGCAGATCCTGCAGCGCTCACTTTGTCTCTTATGTAAGTCCCATCAATTATTAATGCCAGTGTCCTATATTTAAGATATGGAGGCTCTCTGCTCAGCGGGCCTTGTGTTTACGGTTATAATAGAGCTTTTGGCCTTTATAATTATTTTATGACCCTGCTGGCAGGAGGAAGCAAACCCCGCTGTAACATAGACCCGCTGCAAAATGACCATGGATGATTATTAATTTATCCATCTGAAAATTTAACCTTTAATTAACGTGTACTCACCGCTCTACAGGGGGACAGGATTTAACGACTGTGGCTAATAAAAGCTCAAACCGTCCTCAGAGGGTCTGCTGCCTTTTCACTTTGACAGAATTCAGAGTCAGCCTGGACACAGTTTCATCTCAGCAGCTTCAGACCAGATCTCTCCTCACGCTTCCTAACTCATTAACACCGAGCACTCCTGCTATGTCAGAATAGGACATGAAGAACAGCAGTGTGCAGCCAAAGCTTCAGAGTTAAAAACTGCAGCTGCACTTAAAGATGGTATGAGGAGTTTCTAAGCAATTACAAAAAAGTCTCACTTTTAGATATATGCCTGATGGAAATACACACTTTAAGATGAGTTTTATAGCATCAAAATAGGTTATCTATAAATGCTATTCCTTAGCTTCGTGGTTGGGTCGGACGGGGCTGGACTGGCCTGGATACTCAACTTCGATAGCAAGAGAATTAAAACTAGAGCAAATTTATAAAATTCAGACACGTCTTAGAGCACCGGGCTGTAAGTAGAGATATATAGCCGACTACAAAACTACGATACGAAGTTTTCCAAAAATTGCTTGTTGTCACACATCAAAAACTACCGCTACGTAACTAGAAAGAGATACATTACCTCGTGGCTTTGCATCCTGTAAGTTGTTGAAAAAAGAAGTTAAGCAATGCAGAGTTCGGAGGAAGGTCCGAGCTGCATTCATTAG
Organism: Scarus forsteni; assembly: GCA_036419115.1. Taxonomy (NCBI): domain Eukaryota; kingdom Metazoa; phylum Chordata; class Actinopteri; order Labriformes; family Labridae; genus Scarus; species Scarus forsteni. The sequence goes on along the minus strand of JAZDUH010000103.1, from coordinate 2,429,716 downwards.
CATCACAACAAACACACGCTTTGGCTTGGGTCACGTCTTTACCACAGTCGCCACACGTGCCCATGGGTAGCCGGAAATAGATTCTCCATCACCTTTAAAAACATGAAAATGTATATCAATCTAGAAAAGCACTCAGAGAGCACAGACACCTGTAAAAGATCCAGAACAAACTCAGCTCATACATGGAGTTTGTTATCCTGAATGAACACAACAAGTTTTGGTAGCATCACTTAATATTTTGATTTTATCTTAATTGTTGAGTGTTGTCAATGGGACTTCCCATTGTTAAGTTCAATGTTTTTTTTGTGACGTCAATCTAGATCAGATCCAGATAAAATTGACTGTGATGATAGTATAGAGACATGGACCAAATATAATCCTTTTAAACTGGAATGGGATCCATTAAAATATGGGAAATAGAATTTTATTTTTTTCAATTCTGCCCAATTTTAATTTATGGGATTATTTTGAAATTTGGGAAATTTTTGCATCCGAAATCTAATCATTATCAATCAATCAAACTTTATTTGTGTAGCGGTTTTCATACAAAATTTGTAGCACAAAGTGCGTCACAATCCTGATACTTATGTGAATTGATTTTTTCTCCCACCCCTAATACATGAATCCATATAGCCAATCATGAATCCCTCCATCATGGCGGCAAGAATAAACCTGTTAAGCAGCAGGAAGGTCACCACAGTACTGATTTAAAATGAAGGATGCAGTCCTTTAGTTAGTCTCTGTTATAGAACTGTAAAAGAAATAAAAGAGAAAACGGTAAACAATCCTCAGAGGAACGACTCCACAGTTTGGCTTTATTAGCAGAGAGAGCCTAATTAGAGAGACAACAACTGTGCAGCAGTGAAGGTAACTCTCCGTGGACACGTCACTCAAAAGGCAGATAAACAGAATAATACTTTATTATATACACTCATCAGGTGGGAGGAATGATTCTGGATGTGCTTGGACTAATCTTCATATGAGGGGAGTGGTAGTTTGATTTCTAATCGAACACACGAGGAGAAAGCAGCTACGACAGGCGGTCTGCGTCACGTCTTTTCTGACCCTGTTTGACCAGGTAAATAACGTGATGAGTCCAGAGAAAATAAGCCTGTTGATGCTGGAAGTGCTGACTAGAGATGTGCTAAATATAAAGTTTTATGGTAGAGAGGTCTTCTTTGTAGGGATGCACAACACTGATTGCTGATACCCAATATGCTGATTTTCTGAACTGATTGTTCCTAATTAGGGCTGAACAATTAATTGCAAATTAGATCAAATTGCAATATGGCTTGTTGCAATTTTCAAATCGCAGAAGGTTCAGTATTTTTACCCCAAAATGTGTTGAACTAGTGGCATTGTGATGTAGTTTTTTGAAATTTCATGCATATTTTTTCCTCTATTCTTACACTTTTTTCCAACTTCTGGACCATTTTTACCTTTTTTAACCCCGTTTTTACAACTTTATGCCTATTTTGCCCCCATTCATCTTTTTTTGGCCACTGTTAGAACCATTTTTGGAATTTTTACATGTTTTTTTTAATTTATTTTCAAATTTAATTCCCAATATTGCTGCCATAATCAATTTTCCTAAGCTACTTTTGGATTTTTTTGCCAATTTTCCCCCATTTTTTTTTGGCAATTTCATACCTATTTTGCACCTATTTACTAACCTTTTTCTGCTTTCAAACCATTTTTACCCAGTTTTTACAATTTCATACCTATTTTGCTTCTGTTCTTCACTTCTCCACTTTTTCTCAAATCTTTTATCCTTAGATTAATTTAATGTCATATTGGTTTTACTATAAAAAGATCTACTGCTTATGTTTGTTTGAGAATACATAAGATGAGGAACATTAAAATAATTGCAGAGTAAATCGCAAAACTGGGGAAAAATATAGCAATAAGATTATTTTTTCAAATCGTTCAGCCCTATTCCTGATTCTGATGTTTTTTGTTTAAAGCAAACATGTCTGAACTTGTGACAAAACTGCAAAACAACATTTCCCTCCTGAAAAAAAAACTCTTGAGTTTCAGTTGTGCAAACTCTGTGATGATAAAGTGAGGCATGATGGTAAATGTCTGTATTTTACAGACATCACAGCAGAATAAATTCAGTATTTGCAGTTGCCGATGTCTTGAGGATAGTATTGTGCATCTATTCTTCTGTTTGCTGAAATGATCATGGAGCATCCTTGAACATTGGAGTAAGAAAAGCCACCTCCATCATCAGCTTGTTTTAGAGCTTGTTCTGTTCTGTCAGGTTAATGACAATTTCTCTATTGATTTGACAGGAAGAGGCTGATTGGGCGGGACTTTTGTTTGTTTTACAAGTTATTTATGACTTCATAAATAAGTGCCATAGGCCCACCCACTATATATCCAGTTTCTGAGCTTAAAAAACGTGATATTTCAAGGAACTGCAAAGTTTAGTCACAAGGTTTTAGATGTTTGATTGTTTGTATGTGATCATAAATATGTTATGAAGGAAGTGTTTGTTGATTTGTGTTCCCAGGAGCTTTGAAAGGGCTAAACATGAGATCAATAGTGAGTCTGTGGGTACATGTTTGTTGGATAATGTAAGAATTTGAGCTCTGAGGTTTCTGTTAAAGATGCTATGAGGAGTTTCTAAGCAATTACAAAAAAGTCTCCCTTTTAGATATATGCCTGATGGAAATACACATTAAGATGAGTTTTATAGCATCTAAATAGGTTATCTATAAATGCTATTCCTTAGCTTCGCGGTCGGGTTGGACAGGGCTGGACTGGCCTGGATACTCAACTTCAGGAACAAGACAATTAAAACTAGAGTAAATTTATATTATTGGACACGTCTTAGAGCACCGGGCTGTAAGTAGAGATATATAGCCGGCTAAAAAACTACAATACTAAGTTTTCCAAATATTGCTTGTTGTCACAAATCAAAAACTACCACTACATACCTTGGGTCACGTCTCTTGGTGCGTTCCAGTTGTAGTCAGAAGTAGGAATTTTGAGTTCCGAGTAGGAAACTGCAACTGGAACGTCCCCCGAAGTCTGAATTTCCTACTGTGAACTCGGTGAAACCTCGCCACCCCCGAGTTGACAATGGAAGATGGATGCCCCCAGTGTGAACAGTTATTTAGCTCCTGTAATAATCCATTTATTTGCACTTCTGACTGGGGTGTGTGGCTCTAGATCAGCTGTATACATAGTATTGTTAGACTTACAAAAATGCTTCCATAGTGATAATCACATTCTTCATGTGTTGTTTGTGAACAACAACGCAGGGCGTGCTAACAACAGCTAACAATAGCCTGGTAGATCGGCATGTTTTTTTCCGACTTCAACTGGAACGCCGATAAGTCGAAGATGATGTCACTCCCAGTTCCGAGGTTACTGGAACGCAGCATTACGACAGTCGCCGCGCGTGCTCATGGGTAGCTGAGTCTTTTTGTCGCCAGAACTAGATTCTCCTCATAGCACCTTTAAATATCCATCCATACTGCCTGATAAACCAGGATGATGGTTTATTCCCAAAGAACCCATGACAAACATCTGTCCTGGTAAAATAAAACTTTATTAGCCCCTTTGGAAAAACGTCCTAAGTGAAACTGGGATTCAGTACCACCTCAATTCCAGTTGGGAATCGTTAACAGCTTCATCAAGAATCAATATCATGAGTCTTTTTGCTAATCAATTCCCCTATCAATTTCATTCCACTGAGAGAGTTCAGAAGCGTCAGAATTGTGGCTTAATTTTCTACAAAAGTCGCCTACTGCACAACCTTAAGTTAGCAGAAACACCAGCAGCTTGCAGAAGCAGTTATCTATGCCGTGCTGTGCATTAGTAGCACTGGTATCGATAAAATCTTTGCAATCTTCATCCCTAGTAGCAGTTCAGTAAGACAGATTAAAAGATTTAAACATACAAAAGATAGGTCTAAACAAAATATAAATAAGTATTAATAAAAGACTTCTGACTGTCTACTTCTCCTTCCATGCTCTGTCTTCCTGTTGCCTCCATGCTGGACATAAATCTTTTTATTTCTTCTCCTGAGTTAATTCTGCACCTGCTTAAAGAGAATGTCCAAACAGATGACGAGGAGGCGTCGGCAGGATTGAAACTGGACCATCCGAGTGTCCTCCTGACACACACTTACATAACATCAGAGAGTGTGTTTGTGGCTGCAGCAGGTGTTCAGTAGGTGGGTTTGTGGGCGTTAGTGTGTGATAGACAGGAAGGCTGGAGCTGCAGGATGAGCTCAGTAACACCTTCCAGCAGGTAAAAGAGGAGTCAATCAAAAGTCTGTGTCCGTCTTTACACCTGCAAACTGATGATGGGGAGATTTAGTCTAACTCCACTCAAGTGCTGTTCAACCATGAAGAGACAGAAGAGAGGAAGCCACCATAAGGAATAAAACAAACTAAAATGGCTGACTGGGATAAGACAAAAACTAAACTATCAAACTAAAAATGATCAAGTACAATTAAACAGAGGGCTTGATGTAGTTTATCCAAAGGCCAGAGAGAAGAAATGGATCTTCAGCAGTGACCTGAAAATGATGATGGACTGAACAGATCTTACATGGGAGTGAGTCTTAAACATTTGTAACATTTTAAAATCAGTCCGTATGTACACCGTGAATTCTCAAATATAACACACACCCCATTCTTCGAGCTTTTTTTGAGGAAATACTCTGCGCTCAAATATAACACGCACCCAAATTTTGCCCAAATCTTACTCTGCTTAACATCCAAAAGCTTTCGATGCTGGTCTGTCCTTCATTATCTCTGATTTCCAAATCTCTTTGCCAGCCTCCATTGTGCAACGGTTTCACTCTGCTAAATGCTTAACTGCCCAGTCAGGGGAGAGAGATGGGAGCAGCAGGAGCTCCGGGCGGGACAACAGGAAGTGACTGGATAGGAAGTGAAGTCACTTTCTGTTGTACAATATGCTCTCTTCATAAGTTTACTTGTAGGGATTGTCTATGACGAGGTTTATGTCACATAAAAGTGTTAAATGATACATCTGTGTGGTAGGCCTGTGCTCAAAATATCGATGCAGCAAAATATCGTCACGCACTTCTTGGGGATACGTGTATCGATACGGATTCTACAGAGTCGATACAGCCTTAATGTTTGAACTGTTGTTGTAAATACACTTTGGGTAATGTTCAAAATGGCACAGCTCAAAGTAGAAGCCAAGCTACATAATAATAATAATAATAATACTTTATTTATATAGCACCTTTAAAAACAGAAGTTTACAAAGTGCTTTAACAGACAGAACAAAGGCAGAAAACAAAGCACAATAAAATCAACAATCAGTTCATCAGCGACAACGAGAGTCAGAGGAAAAGGCACAGAGGATCACATTTACTAAAGCAACACAATGAGAGAAAATATTATAAACTGTGGATTGAAACAGCTGGTAAAATGCATAATGGCAGGAAGATAATAGGACAGTAGACAGATAATGGATTTCCGGATACATAGATTAATTTAAGATTGTTTAAGGTTGACAACATCACATCAGGAAGATTGAAAATAAGAAGGCAGAAGACTGGTATAAGGGAAAATAGATAAATAAATAAAATAATAATGATAAATACTACTAATAAATAGATCAATACATAAAATAAAGTGAAATAAAATAATGATAATAGAAGCTGGGTATGTCAAAAAAATAAAAGAAAGTAAAAATAGGATTAAAATAATGAGAGAGGAGGGATAGAGACAGCAGATAAAGCAAGTAAGTTAAAAGAGTAAAAAATAAATAAATAGATAAATAAATAAAATAATAATAATAATAAAAAAAGCATCTCCTCGGGCAGGGCGTTCCAAAGCCGAGGAGCTCTGACAGAAAAAGCTCGATCACCTTTAGTCTTCAGCTTCGACTTTGGAACAGCCAACAGGCCCCCGCCCGAGGACCTAAGGCTGTGAATTGGCTCATAAGGAGTTAATAATTTAGAAATGTAGGTTGGAGCCCGCCCAGTAAGGGCTTTAAAAGTGATCAGAAAATTCTTAAATATCAATTCGAAAGTGGACAGGGAGCCAGTGGAGAGAAGCAAGGACAGGGGTGATGTGATGTCGTCTGTTAAAACCAGTTAAAAGCCGAGCTGCTGCGTTCTGGACCAGTTGGAGGCGGGAGAGTAATGTGTTTTACATGATAAAACACATGTTCCAAATTTAAACTTAGGTCTTTGGGGACCTGAAATTAAAGTTCTTAAGTTGAAGAATTATTTCAAACTCATGCCTGTTCTTTTTCTTCTTGTAATAAAGAGAAAAGTCACTAGGAATTCTGTTAAAAGCGCAGTCAATGTTCACAATTTCTGTGTATTAGGATACATATCGTATCGTGGAGTTGCTGGAAATACTCAGCCCTACTGTGTGGTATAATTTAATGTGAAACAATAGACTTCAGGTAGTTAAGCTATCAGCTAATGGCTGTTACCCGCTATGGCAAACAACAGTTAATGGCCATTAGCCGTAACAGTTAGTCGCTTTGCCTAACGGCCATTAACTGTTGTTTGCCCTTGTAAGCCGTTAGCTGCTGCCGCTATGCTATGTGATAGCAGCGCTGCTTCATATGGATTGGTCTGTGATGAGTGTGATGAGCCAAACGATCGTCCAATCTCAAGCTGCTGTTGTTTTTGAAGGTTTGAATGTTAGCTTCACTCACGCCAAATATCCCATCAACTTCTCTGCTGCCCACTGCCTCAGCCTCTTCAGTCTTTTTTCTTTTGAATGCTGCTGGGTAACTTTCTCTTTTTGTCGTCATTTCGATGATATTTTACTGTTGTACAATTATTCTCTCATAGACGACACCTGCTGACGATCTTACGATACTTGATGACTTCACATATCATATTTCAAACATCCCAGCATGCTCAGTTATAGTGTATTGACCAATCGGAGCGCAGCTATAGATTATAAATCAACCAGGTTGATTTAATCAATTACCACATTAGATGAAAGTTTATTTGATGGATGTATTTTTGTTAGTTTCTCCTGTAGTTTGGAAAAAGAAAGGAGGAAAACTACAAAAAAGAAGTAATTCTGTGTATATTATAATGTTATCTCTGTAAATATGATTAGATCGTGATGTAATCTAGTTGTTGAGAAATTGAGATTTTTCTTTAATTTACAGCTGTCGGTGTCTCTAATGATTAAATGCACCGTGAAAGTGCTTCAGTTTTTATATTAGGTGTACAAACGCTGTGTTAATAACTCTTTATCATAAATCACTCTGCCTCAGATTTAATTTACCGTCACGATCGCTTCAGTCTCTCAGAGAAATCATAAACATTTATTTCTTTTTGGGCCCATTTATGGTGACAACCTGTCGCTCCGTCCTGATGATATGAGGTGTTAATGAATAAATCTGAAGCCCATGTTTTTAATTTACGGTGTTTTTCGTTTCATCGTCGTGTCTGTAAACTTGTTCTGTGGAGAGCAGACGGCAGCTGAACAGTGTGTGAACTGGGCCGGAGCCAAAATGTCATTAAAATTGTTATGAAACGTAATGTAATAATCTATAATTGATATGATCTGTTAAAGAGAGTGAGCAGGTCACAGCCATGACAGGCTGACAGCGAGCAGCTGTTTCGTTCACAGCTGAGGATGACGAGCTCTTTCAGCTACTTTGATATTTAGTTTGTTAATGTGGTCATGTTTTTAATATTTAATTCATTACTGCCACCATGGAGGCCATTCAGTGCATGAGAGAGGGCCCAGTCCATGACAAATGTCCCTCTGGGGTGATTAAATCAGGGCTGTCAGTGCTGGTACGTTCATTAAGGTTTTAAACTGACACATGAATGTGTTTGTATCGTTAATAATGAGCTGTTATGTTCTGTTATGCTTCCACAGTAGCTAAGCAGATGTTACTCACCTCAGTGATGTTTTTTTCTTTACCAAATTAGAGGGATGTAACGGTATGAAAACTTTATATCATGTGACCAAAATGATCAAAATATTTCAACAGTTCTTTTGCCTTTTTGTCAATAACTGTGTCAGGAAATATCCTATAAGTAAATTTGCTTAAGCTTTTTCCATTTGAAATGAAAGTAAACAATTCTGGCAAGTATTTGTCATTATTTTGTTTTATATACTTAAACTGTGTGTAATTACAAGAAAAGAAAAAAAACAGATTTGAACTTTAACAGGATTCTCTTCATAAACAATTGTAAATGAATATGTTTGAAGTTTTGAGATGACAACAAGTAATCTTAATCTATTCTGCATAAACTCACACATTTTAGTTTGCCTGCAGCATTAGTGTCCACTAATGATAGTCCCTGAAGCAGTTAGCCCCCTTCATGACTCTCCTCTGGTCTCCCCTTTCCATGGCAGATCTTCTCGACATCTCCTTCTTTAATATTTCCAAATTATGATTGATTAAATCCATAAAACACGAACTATGACGGGAAGAGATGACCTATTATGACAAAATACGGTGAAACATGGCAAATAAACAGCAAAAGAACGGCAGGAACACACTCCAGAATGATACTAATGCTGTTATTTACAACCTTTATACGTTATTCACACGGTAATTCCTGATAAACCTCCTATAATTCACTTAAGTATGGCTCTCTGAATCCTCTCTCTCTCTCTCTGCTCATTCACTCGAGGAGTTACAGCAGTTTTAATCACAGCTTGGTGTTTTAGACAGGGTGACTGTCATCAACCAGTTTCCCCTTGACATCCTTGTAAAATCCAAACTTCGATCAGACTTTAGACTTTGTCCGTTTTGAGTGGGAAAACCTGTAAGAGTCTGAGCGAGACTCCAACTGCTGAACTTTCAAAGGCCAAACATTGCAAACTGCACCTGCTTCACCGAGGAGCCACACTGTTTTCTATGGCTGTTCTTTTCCCACAATTTTTTAATAATTTGGAGAGATTTGGCACCATGTACAACATTAGTGTCTTTCCCTTTAAAGAGCTCAGGTTTCTCTGAGCCCAAGTTTTTGTGTTGAATTCTTAGTTTCTTGCGTTTTCATGTTGAGTGCACTATGTGAACTGCTGCTGTATTTTTTCATTTCCTTTGGGATCATAAATAATCCAGCTATCGATCTATTGAACAACTGGTCACTGTCTAATATGGGAAAGACATCAACAATCTAATATCTTATGCATCCACACAATGAGCAGGATTTTTTTGTAATTTCTGTAAGTCAAATCAAATATTTAATGTTCATGTCTTGCAGTGTTGTTGCTGTTTTATAAGATCAGACTTCTACATTAATTGGATCTTCAATTGCTGGAAACAGGAAGTTGAAAAGTCAATTCTGATACCAACATCACTTGTGTGACTTAAATATTTGTTTTTTAATACATTTGGCATTTTTACATTTTAACCACTACCCTGCTGTTTTCAGACTCTGAGCACATTTTTATTGAATGAATGTTTATTTCAAACATAAATTGAAAACATACATATGTATACCTCTATACAAATCCAACAAAAATAAAATATAAAGGTAAGCAAAGGCAAATAGCAATTACAGCATTTTTTCCACGATCAATAATCTTTGCAAAAAAAATAAAACAGATTCGTTAGGAAAGGGTGGAGGAAGAAGTAACAAACTTATCTAGTCCCACCCTTTTTTCATTTTTAAAATATCTTTCTTAAATTCACCCTGAAGCCTCTTCAGGTCGTAGACAATAATGTATTTAGCAACAAAAGCAACAACAAGCTCAGACAAGTAATAACAAAAGCACATTTCAAAACCAAGACAATAATGACACATCACTGGATACACATACCCCTGATGTTACTGATTTTCTCTTTGTTTTTCCATCTGTATCTGTTTAATATTTCAATTTTAAAGATGAATTTAAACCTACCTATTGTTTTACATGATTTCAGTTAATCTCTGCAGCTGTTTCATAAAGTAACTCCTTTAACTGAGACACAGTCAAGTTTCATATTTGTTCACACTGGTTATTTTTTGAACATAAAATTTCCTCAAAGATGATGTTTGTCTTCTCTCAGTTGAAAAAACTTTGGGTTCTGTTTGGTGGCATATGCTTTTTGACTTTTTTACATAATTTGGATAGTTTTATAATCAACCAGGTCCTTAAATTTTAATGTATTAAGTTCAATGAAGAGTTGGTTTGTTGGTTCTCTGTATGTAGTTTTGTTTATTATTATTATTATAATTCTGCATCTGTGCAAACACTACCTGGTCAGATTGAGAGAAAACAAATATTCAGGTTAAGTCCTGGTGTCATGGAGAGTTTTCTGACCGAGTCTATTTCCCCTTTGTCACACGGCGAGTATGTCACCTCTTCGAAAGCTCTTCTGGCTTCAGTTTTTTCCATCCAGGAAAAAGTCCCCAGAGTCAAATGTCAGAGCTTTTGAATCATGGTTAAAAAAAAAATCCTAAATGTGGCTACTGACTCAGCCGTGTCAACCAGGACGTTTTGTTGCCAAAGCCAAACTTGGTTGATCTGGAGCATCTATGTAGGTCGACAGTAGCTACACGTGGTGCTTTGTTTACCACAGTCAAATGAAAGGAAACCAAAGCCGGGCGACACAGGCGGTTTCGATTCTAAAGGTGTGAGCTTAAAGCTGAAGTACAGTCAGAGAGGAGCTCACATGGGGAAATAATGAGCTAAAACTGATGTCATGTAAATGAAGAGATAAGTTACTGAAATACTGGGTGTGCTCTTTTATAGAGGTGTCACGGTACCAGAATATAAAACAGCTGTTTGTCATAAGAGCCGGGCCCTAAAAGAAAGAAGTTTGATCCTTTAAAAACAAGTGCACATGGACAAAAACTAAATTAAGAGCAGGTTCACTTGGTTGTAGGTGTGACGTGCCATCTCAGTTGGTGTGACCGAAGTGGGACCCACATGTTCCTTTTCAAATCCAGACTCAAAACTCACCTGCTCAGGACTGCGTACTCTTTACCATGAATTTGCCATCTCACCCACTTATTCACCGTTATCTGTTGTGTTTTTATAGTGATTTTATAGTTGTTGTTTTTATTCTGTACAGTGTCCTTAAGTATCTATCTATCTATCTATCTATCTATCTATCTATCTATCTATCTATCTATCTATCTATCTATCTATCTATCTATCTATCTATCTATCTATCTATCTATCTATCTATCTATCTATCTATCTATCTATCTATCACCTACCTACCTACCTACCTACCTACCTACCTACCTACCTACCTACCTACCTACCTACCTGTCTGTCTGTCTGTCTGTCTGTCTGTCTGTCTGTCTGTCTGTCTATCTAATGTTGGTAGTGTATTTAAGGTGGAGCTGGAGAGATGATCTTCTCCATGCTTCATAAACAGACTCTCTGATGGGGCTGCAGCAGCAGTGATTCCTGGAGTTGGCTCCTGCTGGTGCTCCTCCTCTCTCTGCTCTAACTTTAACTCTTCTCACCTCCAGAGGGTGGAGGTGCTGCAGTGACACGTCTGAGTGTCGTCCTGATGGAGCTGTTGGTGCTCGGAGGTGTTGAAGCTGCTCGTGAACGTGATGATCTGCGGCGAGCTCAGCCGTGCGTGTGGCGGATTGTTACATGTGGGATGTGACAGGTCTGATGTGCGTCAGCGGTCAGCGTTAGGGTCGATAAATATCAGTTAGCAGAGTTTTATCGCCTGTATCCACTCGCTGCTGATCGATCGTTTGTTATTGATCCTCTCCGATAAACCCTCTGCCTCTTTTTGTGATATAACAGAAACTTTATCAGCACTGCATGGATTCACAGATGGTTTAGTTTAATCCACACAGCTCCTGATGCTGGATTTGTTCTCCTACATCCAGAGCTTCATGCTGCAGAGCTTCACCGCGTATGTCCAGCTCTGACACTAACAGCAAAGCCACGTGAGGACAGCTCGAGATGTGCTGCTTTGTCAAATAAAGTCTGATTGGGCTCTCTGAGGCCTCACCACAACCCTGACCAAGCTCCTCCTGTCAGATCGACACCTTTTTCACATAACACAAGAAGCAGAAGAAGACTGTGCTGCAGCTCGTTTAATATCATACAGTGAAAAAGAGTTAAAACACTTCGTCTGATCACACATGACGCAGATGTGGAGAATGGAGGTGTGTGATATTAAGTGTGAAGTCGATCCTGAATAGAACAGAACAGAATGGTTAATATGCCACTTTATTTTGTTCCATTCTGTTTCCGTCTTGGTGAGGTCTCGTCTCTTGTTGACAACTTGGATTTAATGTCGGTTTTTTTGCTCATTTTATCTGTAATTGCCCTTGAGTGAGGTTTATAAATAAGCCCACATTGGGTTTCTACCTCACCTGCACATCTAGTTTATCTTATTCACTACTTTTTTTTACTTTTTTTAATATATGTGCAAATAAATAAAGAAAGAAATGGATTAGAATACAACAGAATGCCCTTTATTGTCCTAATACTTACTGTACAACGAGATTGGAGAGCTTCTCCTTCTTCACTGCAATCCCATTATTATACAAAACTATGCAAGATAAAATCCAACTCTGTATACAATATAAAATAGCAAACAAGGATACATATTAAGAATATAAGATTTAAACAAACCATAAAAACATAGAAATATGTTGTATTGCACAGGATCAGTTCGGTATCAGAGCTGTCTCCTTATACTTCTTCTATTTATATACTTACAGGACTCCAGACTAACTTTTTGCATTGGTTGCAACGGTGCATCTAATTTTTTTAAGGTGCACCAGCAAAAAAATCAGGTGCACCCAAATTGTTCATAGTGTCACCTTTAATGCCATAAGGTCACAATTTTATCACTCTCCATAACTTTGATATAATGTAAATGATTTTTTAACAAGAATAAGATGTAAAGAAATACTTGCCTTTATTTGAAGGCTTTTTTTTTCTTTACAGCTAGTGTACAGTGTAAAAATATAGATGTTATATTTAATGTTACTTTGTTTTACTTGTTTTTGTTGGTAATTATTAATTATCTGACAGTCACTAAGACAAATTTGGCAGAGCTTTGCTGCTTCTTCAGAGTTACCGCTCCACGCAGAAACCTGACACCACAGTCAGGCTTCGTCTGGGCTCATTTGCATACTAACAGCTGATTGGATGATTACCAAAGGTTGTGTGTGTGTGTGTGTGTGCGTGTGCATGTGTTTGGATGGGCTTACAGCAGGCAGCCCGTGAAGATGCAAAGCAGGGACAGAGAAAGAGAGGAAGCAGGTGCTGTGTCTTGTCCGTTTTTGGCAATGTTAGGTCAGGTGCACTCTCACAAATTTTGGGTGCATGTGTGCCAAAAATGGTTGCACTCTGGAGCCCTGACTTATTATACTTATATTTGAATATCCGTTCTAACACAGAAGTAAATATCTGTACTTAAACTGTAAATATACAGTTTAAGTACAGATATTAAGGTGCCTTTACTGACCAACAATGTGGACCCCTGTGATCCCCACGGCTCTCTAGTTTTCATCGTCTTTGTCTCTGCCAAATGAAAATATATTAAAGGTAAGGTAAGGTAAAAAAGGTAAGATGTGGCATCTCGTCTTAAAGAGGAGCTATTCAGGTCATAAAGGTATTAATTATGGATATATAATCAGTAACAGGCATGGATAGAGAGGCCATTTGCAGTAATACTTTGTTAGGCCTAGCCTTCGTCTTTGGTCAATGAAGGACGAGACGGTAAACCAACGCGTGTGTCAGTCAGTTCTCTCAGTTTATTAAAGTATAACAGGGTTTTTATAAAGTATGAAGAACATGGATGTGTTACAGACTTTTACCCTTTACCATGCCCTGACATGTGCAGCATGAGATCGAGGGCCCAGTTGCTTCTATAAATGATTGGATCAGATTTTCTGTTGCTGGTCAGTGATTTGATCAGGTGCTTTCATGTGAACAGGAAGACGAAGGCTCTGCTGCTTAACCTGAAAACAGGGTTAACATTTATTTTTTAATTTCCCTTATACCATCGTCTAATATAAGCATTAATGTGGCTGCTTCAAGTTGAGGGATTTAATCGATTTAAAAATGAGATGATTTGTGAAATGATGGCACCTTTGTTGATGAAAATAACAGACAAAGGGGAGTAGAAGACAACTTTAGCATATGGATAATTTCTGAAGCTTTTCAGGTTTTATTTGTTGCTTGTTCACACATTAACTTCAGAGAGTCAGGTCTGCACTGGGCAGCTGTGTTATTTAGGCCGGTGTTAGTGATGTCCATTGTGTGTGTGAGTTTAACAGTGGCAGCTTACTCGGCATCCCTCTGCAGCGTGTTCACAGCTGATAAAGACGAGAGAATGGAGAGAGAGCCGAGCTTTGAATCAGGCTGAAGAGACTGAGTTAGAGCCTCATTATTTCATCACTGTCTGAACTCGGAGCTGCAGCAGCGACCCAAATCTGTTCTGGTCTGATCTGACGCTCAGTCTGTGTGATTCTGTTTGTTTATCAGGAGGCTGTTATATAAGCACTCCTTCAGGTGCATCCTCAGCCCTAAACTCTGAAGACGGAAGAATTTAACGTCACATGATGGAGGATCAAATGTTAGATCAACAGCTCGGCTCCAAATCTGCCTCGGATAATGAGGAGACATGTCTGCGTGGAAACAGTTTTTATCTTTAAGGACAGAAGCTGAGGCTGTTTCATCAAATCAGAGCTATGTCAGAGAGAATGCAGAGATGTTTGTTATATTGTTAACTACATCACTGCCTGCTTTCCCTCAAAATAGACTTAAAATGATCAGTAAATTAAAAATAACTGATTTTATCCTGCTCGGTGCTGTTATAGATTTTTTTTATTGTCATTAAAATATAAAAATATAAGTGTTAATCTGATACCAACACGAAAGGCAAAAGAGCTTCAACTTAAATTCGTGTTTAAGAACAAAAATTAGAAAAACAGAAGTTGTAAAAACAAACAGTAAATGGAGGAAACATTTTCGAACTCTTTCCGCAGCACTAATGAAGGCATTTTCATTAAAAGAGAAGTGAGACAAAACTTTCTCCTGCACAGCTTAAAAAGTTTGGTGGCAGCTGTCTGCAGCTCACAGCTGGGCATCGTCTTCCGAAAAACTGAAAGTGAGTCAACAAAAATCAAAACAAACCTAGACAGAAACATCAGAATTTAGCTATCAGGAAACAAAGAAACATTAACAAACTCCAATCTGGAGGGAGAAGTCTAGGGAAGGGGGTTACAGTAAATTTAGAAAGCTCACACTGCCTCATGAATGAGCACTTATGTTCTTGTATTTATGAAAAACAATAAGTAAAATAAAAAGTAGTTCAGGAAGCTGCTGCTGGGTTTCTTGGCCCCACTGTCTTAAAATCCAATTTACTTCTAAATTAACAGGTGATGGTGATATGACCAAATGTTTTTCCTAAAGCCTGATTACTAGCACAGCGTCATTTTAAAGAAACACTCCAACATTTTTTTTTTTTCTTGTCTTGCCTCACTCCAGAGTCCATGACGAACAAATAGACTCCAATCTTTTGACTGTGTGTGCAGAAACAAGGAAGAGATGGACAGAGCTCAACTACCGCTAGTTAGCTTAGCTCAAACACTGGAAATCAATGGGTAGTATTAGCCTGCCTCTGCCTACAATCATCAGACAAACTCTTCAGCAGCTCTAAACAGCCCAGTGTGCTTGTTGTGAGTAAGCCGTTCATTTGCGAGACATTATTAAATGCAAATTGTCTTATTAGGTGTCCGATCTTGTTCTGTTATGCCACTTTCACACTAAAATAAGCGGGTCAATGCAGGTTTCATCAACGTGGGTTAACCTGCTAACAATCAACAAGTGACTCTTTTCCCACTGCCAGCAGACCCGGGTCTAATCGGCAGCAGAGGAGCTGTGTGGCTGTTATTTTCCTCTGCCGCATCAAGATGAAGTCATCACGTTGATTACGAGATGAGACAAGATCATGTAAACAATGGGAAGGAGCGGTTTTCTTTACTTTGTACTGTTGGCCCTCTTTAAAAATGTAAAAACTCAACGCTGATGATACAAAGGTGGATGGAGTTTGATCCCAATGAATCCGATCACAGGCAAGACGATAAAGACCTGTGGTCGAAATTAGGGCCAGGTATCGATCCAGGTCTCAAATCGATTCGATTCACGATTTGATTCGATATTTATTCAGTCTGGGTTATCTTAGTTAAAATAGTGCTGTAAATTTAAAAAGTGACCTTTGGACCTGGTACATCATTAAAAACTGTTTTAACATTAAGAACTAAACCCAAAGCAGTTACATTAATCAAATTTTAATGATATGCATTAATGCATATTCTGCATGTTACTTGGTTTTTGTCCAACTCGTATCTTCATTTGTACTTGTTAAATCTAAAATACTTTTAAACTTGCCAGTGGTGCCCATATAGTGCTTCCACCATGTTTGTTTGCAGTAACATCTCATGAGATCTTGTTCAGTAGGAAGCAACGCTAAACGCTGATCACACCAGACGAGCAGGGTTGATACCACAGGCTGCTTCTCTGCACATCCAAAGAAGAAAAAACTACCCAAGTTAAAAGATCAATCTTTGGATTTTATGAATCGATTATGAACCAGTTAAAGGAAAATCGATTTAAATTGATTTTTTTAACCCAGCCCGAGTCGAAATGCCGATTAAACCCTTTCAAACTGCAGACAGGAGCCGATTGTTCCCGTGTTTAAAGGGTTTTTTGGTCAGTCTTATAGGAGTAATAAAGGTGCAGCACTTCACTGATACAACCCAACATCAAAAACACTGAACTATCCCTTTACGATGTGGATTTAGTACCTCCTCAGCCCAAACGTCTCCTGTCGAGTGTTGACATCAACCTTTAAGTTTTATTTTAAAGAGGTGTTGATGAAAACAAGCGCTCCTGTGTGAGAGCAGAAGAAGTGAGCTGTGGTTTGGTTCAACAGTCAGACGAGGATCCACTCAGACTGGAGTCACTTCAGACTGAAGGGTGCTCGTGGACTGCAGGGCCGAGGCGTGAGAGTGTGTGAACAGGCCCCCGTGAGGCAGGAGAAAGAGAAAGGCGGAGGGTCAGGGGAGGAAGTGAGCAGATGGAGGGCGGATGAAGAGCCAACAGGAAGTGAAGGTTCGATGGTTTCCTCATGTGGTGTTGGCAGCAGTGGAGATTTCACTTCCCTCTATGGCTAACAGGTGCTGAGCGTGTGTGTCAGATTTCAGTCCAGCTCTTTATCCGAGCCTTACATCAGCAGCAGAGGAAGAACGGCTCAGTTCAGGCCTCCAAACTTCATGGGAAACTCGAACATGACATTATGGTGTATCCACGCTGATCTGATGCAGCTCAAACATGATTTATGTCGACTTCACACTAATTAATCACAGCAGCATGTGTTCATGTCAGAGAGAGCTGCGAAGATCTACTGATCCAGCTCTGGGACATTTTAGTCATCACCAGCCGAGCACAGATCTGATTCAGACTCTGTTATTTCAGCTTTTTCCACTGTTTTCACCTCTTTTGTTTGTTAATAAGCAAACATAAACTCCAGTGCAATACTCAGTCAGATGTGGGCCACTGTCACGCAGTGCTGTCATGCCATATTCATATTGTTCATGTTAATAGTGTTAAGTCCTTGGGCTTGTTTGTAGTCTCTCTTTTACTTATTTTACTTTTGCTTTTATCCATTTGAATGCCTTTATTTGATATTTCTGCTGCCACTCAACTCAACATCACAGAGTTATTAAAGGTGTAGTCAGCGATGTTGGAGAAAACGAGGGAGAGGTTGTTGATAAACAAATTTAGACCCGCCTCTCCCTTCATACCTCACCCCTGGCTCCACCCCGAAAGCTGCATCGTCATGGAAACGGCCATAGAAACTGCATAGCTGACCAATGTAGCTAAGATAACCCCGACTCGTCAGACAACTCGACTGCCGTTATTGATAACATCACAACAACAGTACATTTTGGCAGATTAGACAATAAGATGAATGTCTGATGGCTGTTACTGTTATGTGAAGCACCACAAAGCTAATGTTGCTAACCTATCCAGCAGACATCCGCGTCCGTTTTCAAGTCTTTCAATTGGCGGAGATCCCTCCACCGTCGGATAGCAAAACCAATGTTGACCCGGGTCTTCACTCTTTCATGGTCATAGCCCTTCTTTTTCACTTTTCACTCCTCTGACCTTTTTCTTTTGGGCTGTTTTTCAGCCATTGCTACTGCACATATTGTATCTCTCTCTTGCGCTAACTGCGCACGCTACGCAACCTACGACTCCTGACACCTACGACTGTCTGATCTGCGCATGAGTATGATCGCCCCCTGGATGTGGGGGGTGTACCCTGTTTTGGTAACTCGGCCCGAGCCACAGTATTTACCTGCTGAAATTCAGAGCCAAGGCTGTGTATTGAAACCGGACTTTTTTTTTTCAACATGCTGTCAGTGGTGACATCTTGTGGATGGAGAGGAGAAATGCTGTGATTTTGACAAATAGTGCATTAGATTATAAGATCAGAAGATAAGTCACCAAGGAAAACTTCTTAAAATGTTATTTTTTACTTTCAAACATGTTCAAAATCATGTTCATTTGTTTTTCAGTGTAATATTTTGAGAGTTATGCATCTGACCACTACAGTAGACATCATGCACAAACAATATAAATAATAATTTGGTGGAATTTATTAAAGATTCACAAACACGTCTTTGACAAACATTTGAGAGTAAATAAAAGAAAAAGTGAAATCTAAAGTGTATAAATTGTTGCTGCTTAATAAAACTATTTACATGTAATAATAATCATGATAATACGTTTTATTTGTATTGCACTTTACATTTTCGCAATCTCAAATAATTAAGAAACAATTAAAAACCCTTTTAAAAACAATTTATAGAAGAGTCGAGATAAATAGATTCTTCAAATAATGGAGAGCCCATTACAGAAAATTAGCAAAATGCTTTCTTAAAAAAATAGGTTTTAAGATTTCTTTTAAAATCTTCTGTAGTCATGCAAATTTCCAAAATTTAAAATAAAAAATACAAAATGGTGTGATATCTGTTAATAGGTCTAATACCCAGTTTGCCCTTTGCTGGAAATTTTGGATTTATGATGCAATATCTCAAAATGGTAAAAATGCACAAAGATTATATTTTTATGATACTTGAGAGAAGAGGTTGGGAATTCACTTCCTGTTAGTTGGACATGATACTGCAACCTAAAGGGCGGACACTTTTTTCCAAGTATTATTATTATTATTACGCGTATAGTTTTATTAAACAGCAACAATTCATACACTTCAGATTGCACTTTCTCTTTCATTTACTCTCAAATATTTGTCAAAGACGTGTTTATGTATCTTTAATTAACTCCACTAAATTACTATTCATACTGTTTGTTGGTGCATGATGTCTACTGTAGTGGTCGGATGCATAACTCTCCCAAAATATAACATTAAAAAACAAATGAACATGATTTTGAACATGTTTGAAAGTAAAAAAATAACATTTTAAGAAGTATTTCTTGGTGGTTTAATAATTCATGATGAAAGGGTTAAATGAATTGTTAGGAGCAGTTACTTCTCTGCTTTTCTTCTCTGTGTCAGTGCAGTGTTTGAGTTTTCTAGTGATGTTTATGTGTTTTTTAATTGTCTATTTTCAACACTTTATTAGTGTCAACACTTAATTCTATTGCCAATTGCGTTGATTCCTGCCACACCCCAGTTTCCCTACAGGGACAAATAAACGAACTGACTCACTAACCTAACCAGATTACACACAGAAAACCAGCAGGAGTTGATGAAGGAGTAATAAGACTGGTATGAATAAAATTCTAACAATGCCCATCCCTATAAATGGTTCTGTAAGTGGCTGCTGTTTCCGATTACTGGCGTGATTTGAAACTTCTTTGTTATAAAATTCCACTGGGAGCATGACGTCTTAATATGCTCAGCGTGTAGAGCAAAAAAAGGAAGGAACTGACAAGGTAGTTTATAATCAAAAAGACGAATTATATTGATTCTTTCCTGTTTTAGAAGATACAAAAACAAGGCAACTGGACTGTGTTGAGTGTTGGGATGACGTTTCACTACTTATCCAAGAAGCTTCTTCAGTTCCTTCTTGGATGAGGAGTGAAACTACACAGACGTATTCCCTCCTGTTTGTCGAATCACATTAAATATGGCATTCACAGCCACACGACACTTATGGCCCCTTTCCACTAGCATGCCTTGGCCCTACTCGATTTAGAGCGTGTTTCCACTAGCCTGGTACCTCCTAAAACAAGCTAGTTTTAGTGATTTCGAACACAGCTAATGTCGTCATCTATCATGAGCGCGACGACCTAGCATGCTAGCGGTAGCTACCATTAGCTTACCCTCATACGTCTTTTTTTTGCAGCTGGATTGCTCTCGTCCTCGGCTTCACTCTGTTGTATAGCTTCCAAAACTCTCCTGTGCTTCTCAAGGGGTATTTCTTCTTACCACCTGCAGCCTTCTTCTGCTTTCCTTTTTTACTCGGTTTGTGACAAAAAGCTACAGATTGTTGTGTTGCGCTCAAAATGACGTCACCGCAGGGCCACTCAGCTGTTTACAGCGACACTGCACCCCGTAGGGCAGGCGACTGGGGCTAATGGAAAAGCAGCACAAGGCGAGTAGAGCCGAGTAGAGTAGAGTAAGGCTAATGGAAAAGGGCCATTAGTACAGGGCTCCAGACTAACTTTTTGCATTAGTTGCACCGGTGCACCTCAAAATTTTTTGAAGGTGCACCAGCACAAAAATTAGGTGAACCCAAATTGTTCATAGTGTCACCTTTAACGCCATAAGGTCACCATTTTATCACTGTCCATAACTTTTATAGAAACAAGAAAAAGATGAAAAGAAAAACTTGTCTTTATACGAAGCAAAAATACATATTAAAAGAAAAACAGAGTGCTTCACTGAATGAAATTTACAAATTCAAACTAAAACATAAAGCCAAATAAAACATTTCCAAATAAAAATGCTTGAATGGCTTTATTTAACTGAAATTTAACATTTCAAACTCAAACATCTCAAGTGAAATAGAATATTTCAAAATAAAAATGCTTAAGGTGCGATACTGAACTGAAAAATGAAATAAATATCCAGATGTTAACAACCAACAATGTAAAATTTGAACCTAGAATAAGACTTCACACATTATAGTCAATATTTACAAAACTAAAACTAAAGTAAATAATAAAAACGCAATTCTCAAACTAATTTATAAAAAACGACATTTAGGACAGAACATTTCATGACTTTTCCTCTTTATTTTTTCTCTTTTTATGGTTTTTTTTTACAGTCTTGTGTGATATGATTACTGAGGGCTGTGTGTGTGTACATGTGTTTGGGTGGGCCTTCAGCCTAGATGCAACACAGGGACAGAGAAAATAAAGGAAGCAGGTGCTGTGTCTTGTCCATTTTCAGTGGAATTTTCCACTACTGCAGTTACTTTTGTCAACTTAAATTTGTAAGAGTCTGCTAACATTTTTTCTTGGTGCACCAGTGCGCCCAAAATGGTTGCGCTCTGTAGCCCTGTAGTGCTTATCTTAGTTTTGCAGATCTGTGGTCTCCATCGGTAAATGGACGCTGGGTTTTAGGGAAACCCTGCTGACGCTCTGTCCTCTCTGATCAGACTGCAGACGCTGCAAAGAGTCCCCGCTGAGCTTTATTTTCTGCCTCCTGTCAGTGTGATGAGGAACTGACCGGGAGAGCTGCCAGGACACACCAACATACACATCAACACATGTCAACATGTCAACACACACCAACACACACACTCTGACTACTGCTGTGATCCAGGTCTGGGGCAGAGTTCAGACAAAGTAGGAAACACGATAAGAAAGAGATCAATACA
Organism: Scarus forsteni; assembly: GCA_036419115.1. Lineage (NCBI taxonomy): Eukaryota > Metazoa > Chordata > Actinopteri > Labriformes > Labridae > Scarus > Scarus forsteni. The sequence continues at coordinate 2,407,953 of JAZDUH010000103.1, read as the reverse complement.
TAATTAGGGATGGGAATCAAAAACCAATTCCAGTTTGTGTTGGTGTGTGTTTGCATAAGCAGTTATCTCTGCTGTGACGTGTGTTTGACATTGTTGACACTGAAAATCTACAGGCCAACATTTGCCCACACAGAAAATCTGCAGGAATCAATAAGGGAATTGTTAAAGAATTGGATCGATTAGCAGATCGTTAATAGCACAGGCATCAATAAAATCTTATCTTAGCAATTCCCATGTCTTTAAATAATCAGTGATCAAAATAAACTAGAAAAGCACTGAAGGGCACAGACCTCCTCCAAGCAGATCAGTCCTGCAGCAGCTTTTCCACAACCCTGTAAAAGATACAATACTGCGTCACCGGATCCAGACCAAACTCTGCACAAACATGGAAGTTTTTATCCTGTATGAACACAACAAGGTTTGGGAACATCACTCCATACACTATATAGTGTTTGCTCACCTGCCTTGACTCTCATATGAACTTAAGTGCCATCCCATTCCTAACCCACAGGGTTCAATCTGACGTCGGTCCACCCTTTGCAGCTATAACAGCTTCAACTCTTCTGGGAAGGCTATTCACAAGGTTTAGGAGTGTTTATGGGAATTTTTGACCATTCTTCCAAAAGCGCATTTGTGAGGTCACACACTGATGTTGGACAAGAAGGCCTGGCTCTCAGTCTCTGCTCTAATTCATCCCAAAGGTGTTTTATCAGGTTGAGGTCAGGACTCTGTGCAGGCCAGTCAAGTTGATCCACACCAGACTCTGTCCTCCATGTCTTTATGGACCTGCTTTGTGCTCTGGTGCACAGTCATGTTGGAAGAGGAAGGGGCCAGCTCCAAACTGTTCCCACAAAGTTGGAGCATGGAATTGTCCAAAATGTCTTGGTGTGCTGAAGCATTTAGAGTTCCTTTGACTGGAACTAAGGGGCCAAGCCCAGCTCCTGAAAACACCCCCACACCATAATCCCCCCTCCACCAAACTTTACACTTGACACAGTGCAGTCCCACAAGTATGGTTCTCCTGGCAACCTCCAAACCCAGACTGGTCCATCAGATTGTCAGATGGAGAAGCATGATTGGTCACTCCAGAGAACGCGTCTCCACTGCTTTAGATTTTAAAATTCTGCCCAATGTTAACTTAACTATTGGAAATTTTGGGCTTTTTTGCATCCAGACAAATGTGTACATCAGCACCAAAATCTAATCATTTCTAAGTTGGGCCGTTACCAACACCTCCTGAAAATTTCCGCAAAATCTGTTTGGTAGTTTTTGTGTAATCTTGCTAATAAGCAAACATACGCTGGGAAAAACAGAGGGACAGTGAGGTAAATGGAAGGAGAGAATGTGTTGATGTGAGGGCAATATGGTGGACGACCTTGAATGTGATGAAGAACCAGACTGATGTGATTGATGGAGGAAGTTCTGTTTATGATACGAGCTGCAGAGTTTTGGAGAAACTGTTTTGTCTTTGTGGAGAAATACTGAGATGCATGTGTTCTTGAAACAGGACTTTTGTGCTGTGCCGCTCCCTCCAGCCCTGTTTTTCCAGTGTGCATGTTCATGTGTGTGTTCTTGCATATATGACATGTGTGAGGGGTGGACCAGCAGGAATGCAGTGTTTGTGTTGCCGGGCTGGGCGTGGCCCCGTGATGACTGCACATAATCAGCACGCAGCATTTCATCACTGCACACACTCACGCTCTGACTCTTTGGTGAGTGTTGAAGTGCTTCGTGCCGTCCCTCTGTGAAATCATCCAGTCCACGGGGGCTCTGGTCCGAGTACACTCTCTCCGTGAGCAGACTGTTCTGAGGACCGACCCAGAATTCACTGCAAACTTTGTGACACGAGGGGTTTAGACGCTCAGGCCTCTGAACATAAACAGATGTTTGTGCATCGAGCAGTTTGAAGGGAACTTAGAATAAAAATGTTTAACACCTCTGTGCCTCACGGCTGAATGAGGAAGTCATTCTTCATCCTTCTTTACATGTGGACACTGATGTCTGTTTTCCTTTGTCAAAAGTCAAGGTCACCAGCCTCACCTTAAAGGGACATGCCAACTTTTTTTCTTTTCTTGTCCCGCCTCTCTCCTGAGTCCGAGACAAGCAGGTAGACTCCATTCATTTAACTGTGAGTGCAGCAACAAGGAAGAAAGAAGCAGGGCTAGCCCACCGCTAATTAGCTTAGCTCAAATACAGGGAGTCAATGGGTAGCGTTCGCTTGCCTCTGCCGACAGTCATCAGATCAGCAGCACTAAACAGAGTTTGAAGAGACTAGGGGTCAATCCCTATTTTACCATTAGCTCTTGTCTTACCCGATAGCTCTTGTCTTACCCCTTAGCTCTTGTCTTACCCCTTAGCTCTTGTCTTACCCATTAGCCCTTATCTTACCCCTTAGCTCTTTTCTTACCCCTTTGCTCTTGTCTTACCCCTAAACCCTTGTCTTACCCCTTAGCTCTTGTCTTACCCCTCAGCTCATATCTTACCCCTTAGCTCTTATCTTACCCCTTAGCCCTTGTCTTACCCATTAGGTATTTTCTTACCCATTAGCCCTTGTCTTACCCCTTAGCTCTTTTCTTACCCCTTTGCTCTTGTCTTACTCCTAAACCCTTGTCTTACCCTTAGCCCTTGTCTTACCCATTAGGTCTTTTCTTACCCATTAGCCCTTGTCTTACCCCTTAGCCTTTGTCTTACCCCTTAGCTCTTATCTTACCCCTTAATCCTTGTCTTACCCATTAGGTCTTTTCTTACCCATTAGCCCTTGTCTTACCCCTTAGCCTTTGTCTTACCCCTTAGCTCTTATCTTACCCCTTAATCCTTGTCTTACCCCTTAGCCCTTGTCTTACCCCTTAGCCCTTGTTTACCCCTTAATCCTTGTCTCACCCCTTAGACCTTGTCTCACCCCTTAGCCTTTGTCTTACCCCTTAGCTCTTGTCTCACCGCTTAACTCTTGTCTTACCCCTCAGCCCTTGTCTTACCCCTTAGCCCTTGTCTTACCCATTAGGTCTTTTCTTACCCATTAGCTCTTGTCTTATCCATTAGCCCTTGTCATACCCCTTAGCCTTTGTTTACCCCTTAATCCTTGTCTCACCCCTTAGACCTTGTCTTACCCCTTAGCTCTTGCCTTACCCATAAGCTCTTGTGCTACCCCTTAACCCTTGATTTTGCACGTTCTTGTCTAGTGAAGAGGTGTTCCAATTCTCCGTAAGGTAAAGGGAGAAGAGCTGGACAGCATTTAAATTTTTGTGTTTCGCAGTGTGGTGTCCAATTATGGAATTGTTTACAGCAGAATCTAAAGCGATGCTCATACTTGATGAACTTAAAAATAATGCATAAAAATCTCATTTTCAGTGGATATGTGGATAAAACAGGAGCTAACACTTTAAACTTAAGGTTGATTTGTTTGTTTTGTTGGTTGTTTTTTGTTTGTTAGATCACTAAATTATTGTGTAGAAACTGTTTTTCTTCAGTAAAATATGGAAGCGTTTATGTTTAACTGATGGAGAAGGGGTGGGACGATAAGTTTTACTCCCTTTCACTCCTTTTATAATTACTTGGTATGTAACACCTACACCAGTGATCGCCACATCGGGCCCCTCAGAGCTTTCCATCTGGCCCCCTGACTATTATTTTACAGAAATGAATTCGGGCCACTGCAACTGACGTTTTTGAGGAGATTTAGCTTTTTCTTTGACTGTGAAAAATTAACAATATATGCAATGTTAAGTGTGGATTAAGTCTCAAAATTCTTGCTTTTCTCCTCATAATTTCTGCTTGAATTTCAGAGTTCTGATTTTTTTCTGCATAATTCTAAATTCAATCTTAGAATTCTTAAACTAATCTCAGAATTAACAAATTTCCATCCAATATTCTGACTTTTTACTGACTTGAAAACAACTTCAACCTTAAATATTCTTTTCTTGAATAACTTTTTGTTTGTCCGTTTGATCTTTTGTATGACTGAACATGAGGAAATGTGCAGAGTCAAAAAAGTTTTTGTTTTAAGGTCAGCTTTTCATTAGTTGATACCCTCAACTATTAATGAAACCCCATGCGGCTTCTGCAAGACTGGTGGACCAAAACACGTCATTATAATTGTTTTTAATTATTATTAGTGTTTTCTTAAATCTGGCCCCCAGAGCATATGCAAAGGAAAAAAAATGGCCCTTATAAATGCAGCTGATGATGCCTTAACTACACTTTATTCTTTCTTAGAGTTTTGTTTTTGTCTCTTTTGAACATATTCTAAATAAATAAGGTTGTGTTCAATTAAATGGTTGGAATTTCAAGGCTATTGGCTGAAGGTCAAGGACGTGCAGTCCCATAAACATCCATTTCTCATCAGGGGATTTTCTGAACCGAATGTCACAAGAATGCAGAGACAGAAGCTGCCAGTGTTTAAAGTCCTTTGGAGTTTGTCTTCAGTCGATAAAAAATGACCTGCTAATATTTTGGAGATCAGATGTCATGTCCGCCTGCCCCATTACTCACACTTCTATCATCTCATGACCTCGTGCTCTCACGCACTGAGCATCTGCTGCCATCACCGTCTGTGAGGATTCAGGCTTTGGGCGGAGGCTGTGATTGGGCCGTGCTGCACATGCTCAGACTGAACACACGCCAGGCCTTCACGGCCAAAACCAGGACCACGGACCAGGAGACCAAACAGTAAACTAGACAGAGTACTCAGACGGATCGAGACCTGCTGCTCCTCTGCTGTTTGGATCTTTTCCACAAAGACCAAATGTGCTCTGCTCCGGCCTGTTGGTCCCGGGACACGAGCCTCGGGGGAGGGGGGAGTCTGATCTGGAGGGTCTGTCCTCCTGACCTCTGATTGTGTCACACACGGGGACTCTGCTCGCTCGCCTCAGGCCTCGGCTCATGTGCTTTTGTGAATCTGAGGTGTCTTTTTATTTCAAAGTTCAACGGAAAAACAAGCAGAAGTGGGAGGAGGTGAATCAGTCCATGAAATACAGCTTCACTCCCAACATGTCGCACTCCTGCGTGCTGCCTTCAGGTGCATGGAAAACAGATATTTCACTTTTATCTGACGTCCAGTAGTTTATGGAGGCTGTTGCTCAAATGTAAGATAGACACTGAGGGTCATTGTGCTGTTGGCAGCGTGTTTTTCCATCACATATCTTTACAGCTCTTTTCCACATGAACTCCTGACATTCTCCAGATACCATTAACCCTTTCATGCATGAATTACTAAATTAAAAAAGAATACTTTTTCAAAGCTTCTTTTCACTTTCAAACAAATGAAAAATCAGTCATTTTTTTTTCATTTCATTATATTTTGAAGTAGTTTTACATCTGTCCACTTCACCGTAGTTATTTAGTGGAACGTAATAAAGATCTACAAACATTTATTAAGAGTTAATAAAAGTAGTGCTGTCAGACGATTAAAAAATTAATCTAATTAATTAACGGATTTATATCGCATTTTAATCTCA